>CAKXYN010000016.1:26232500-27432500 GCA_935064755.1 Tragelaphus eurycerus
CTACATGTTTTATGATTATAAATCTGCTTTTCATCCTTTTACTTTCACCCTGTTTGTGTTTTCAGCGTAAAGTGTGTCTCCTGTGGAGAGCATATAGTTGTCTTGTTTTTCATGTAGTCTAACACAATTCTGTATCTTTGATTGGATTGTTTAATTCACTCACATTAAATGCTATTGATATGTTTTGATTTATATCTACTGTTTAATTTTTTGTTTTCTATATATCTCATGTCTTTTTGTTCTTTTAGACCTTATATTGCCATTTTTGGTTTAGATATTTTTCTCTTGTGTTGATTTAATTCTAATGATTTTTAAAGTTATACTTACTGAGTTATTTTCTGGGGCTTACAGTATACACTGTTAATGTATCAGAATCTGCTTGAGATTCATTAGGACTAAATTCCAGTGAAATATAGAAGGTTTATGCCAATATAACCCCATTCCTTACCCTGCCCCTTTAATGTTATTACTGTTAAACATATGTCTGCATATGTTACAGATATATGTTACATACCAAGTGAGGTATTGTAAGAGTTAATACTTTCTGTAATAGGTTTTTTGAAGAATCTGGGAGGAGGGAGAATAACAAGCAGATGTTTTGTAGTTAGTTATATGAAATTTCTTTTGTCTTCCTTTTCTGTACTCATTTCTTCCTTTCTTTTGCGTTATCATCTGGTATTATTTCCTTACTTTGGCACAGATCAGTACCTGTTGGTCTCCTTTGTGCTGTCACTGTCAAATACATTTCTGTATGTTTATGTGCCCAACAGTACAATTAGATATATATTGTTTCATACTATAGTTTTTGTGTTTTTTTGAAATAGGAAAAATTTCACTTTATTGTCACATTGAATTTTAGTCCTTTACTTTTTTCCCCCTTTCCTTCCTTCCTTCCTTGCTTTTGCTGTCAGGTCAACTGCAGCATGCGGGATCTTTCGTTGCAACACACAGACTCTCTAGTTGTGGCGTACAGGCTCAGGAGTTGTGGCACGCAGGCTTAGCTGCTCTGTGGTACGTGGGATCCTAGTTTCCGGACCAGGGATTGAACCTGTCTGTGTCCCCTGCATTGCAAGGTGAATTCCCAGTCATTGGCTCACCAGGAAGACACTGAATTTTAGTGCTTCTCTGTACAAGAGAAAAATACACTGAGTCATGGTCATGAGTTCAGGATTCTATATGTTACGCTTTGCCTTGTTATAATACAGTTGTGGCTTTAGGATAAATATAAATTGGGGACATATCTTGTAATCCAAAGCTAATTTGCATAACTGTCACGAGGGAAAAAAGCATTAAATGCATTTCTGAAATAAGTATTTTCATTTAATTCAGAATGTCAAGACAGCATTAGACATTGGCCTTGTTTCAAAAAAGTTTAAATGCTAAGCTAGCTAAATAACTTTCTTGAAAGGTTTAAACACAATTGATAAAGAAAATGTTTTCCCTCTAATCTCAATCTTACATAAGAGAAAGAGATTAGGGGAAAAATGTAGACAATTTCTTTAGCATATGTGGCTAAGTACATCAGCCTCCTTAAACTGTAGTGTCCATTACTGACTTCATTAAAATGAACTGGGCAAATATCAAAAGTTACCCACTTTATAAACCAAAGACAGCAATTTTAGGGTTACGGTAAGTAAAAAAATTTTGAAACACTTGAAAAATGTTTGACATTAGAGAAATCATCTCTTCATTATAAGAAAGAAAGGCATAACAGAAAGTAAAAATCATTTCAACTAAACTGATTTTCAGTCCTCTTTGAACAAGAGAAATAGAAAATAATGATTGATTACTAAACTTTGTGCTTTAATCAAACTAATTAATTACAGTGATTTTAAATGGCAACTGCCCATCTGACTATGTGGTGAGCTTGACAGTTTTGAATGCTTTTGTAATGAGTATTTTTTAAAACACAAAGACACTAAAATGATCTAGTCTTACAGTGTTTATCTTAATGCATTCTGCATTTCTTTGCCAATCTTGTAGTTAAGGATCTTGTTCCAATCAATCTTAGTGTGAGTAATTGGAAACCATTGATGAAAGTTGTTCTGACATTGTCTGATAATTTTCACTGATGACAGTTTGATATTCATTCTTTTTAGCCTCTTCAATCTTTATAAATTCATTTGCTGTTTGCACCTCATTAGACACTGTTAGGGAATCTTGTATATCTTGATGACTCATAGCTGAACCTTACCATTTTCATAATAATGAACCTGAATTCAAGATGCCAGGCACCTGAGTAGTTGGAGGAATGATTGTAAACATCCACTCTGACCTCCAGTGACCGTTCCAAAAGTCTTTTGCTTGAAATTAATGGCTTTCTATGCATGCAGCATGCAGTAACTATTTGCTGTCCATCTATTTTTGTAAACCATATACAGTACTGACACAGAGTTGGACACGACTGAAGCAACTTAGCAGCAGCAGCAGCAGAGAGCAATTATTACTGAAGTTTGCCATGGTTCAGTTGCATTTTCTGCTTCATAGTGTTGGATCAGTTGTGTCCTTTTTTAAGTGATCAAGTTTTTTGGTTCCAAAAACTTTCCGTTTCCCAAGTTACCATGTTCTGTTTTCCATACCTGATTTTCAAAACCTTCAGTTTTACTGAGGTATGCATGGGTTGCCCCTTCCCTCAGAAGAGTGTCATTGTTAAGCAATAACAGAACATCATTAAACACCTCATTAAATTCTCCAGGAGGGGCATGAATGATGAATTTTGCTGCTATGCATACCTTCTCATCAGACAACTGCTCCTCCAGATCTGCTCTTTTCCTTTTGTTGGCAAACTAGGCTGCCCGTGTTGATGGTGACAGTGACAGCCTGCCTTACCCCTTTCCGCCTGGTCTTCCTTGCTGCACATCCTGCCAGTGAAGGCTTTTTAGATTGTCAAAGGGAAGAAAGGCGAAGAAATACGCAGTTACACTGTCTTTTGCAGTTAGCTGTGTAATTGCTTTAATTAATTCTCTGTTATTTTGTGTAAATTTCACTCTCTAGTATCATCCCGAAGCATTTCCCTTAGTATTTCTTGTAAAAGAAATAAAGAAATTTTCTGTTTAGGTTTATCTGGGGATTGAAAAATTTAAAAAGAATTTTAATTGTGATAAGATACACATAATATCTTAACCATCTTAACCATTTTAAAGTGGATAGTTTGATAATGTTAAATACATTAACCCTGTTGTACAACCAGTGTCCAGAACTCTTTTCATTTTGCAAAGCTGAAACTCTGCACCATAAACAACTCCCCATTTCCCCTCATGTCAGCTCCTAGCAGCCACGTTTCTGCTTTGTGTTTCTGTGAATTTGATTACTCTAGATGCCTCTTTTAAGTGGAACCATACAGTATCTGTCCTTTGTGACTGGCTTATTTTCACTTCCATCCTCAAGATTCATCCATGTTGTAGTAGTGACCTGATTACCTTCCTTTTTAGGTCTGAATAACATTCCACTGTATGTATGTACAACACTTTGTTTATCCCTTATCAGCTGATAAGACACTTGGATTGCTTCTGCCTGTTGGCTGTTGTGAGTAGTGCTGCTGTGAACATAGGTTTGCAAATATCTCTAGACCTTGCCTTCAGTTCTTTTGGATATATACACAGAAGTGGGATTGCTAAAACATGGTGGTCGTTCTATTTTTAGTTTTCTGAGGAACCTCCCTTCTGTTTTCCATAGTAGTTGTACCATTTTATAGTTTCACCAACACTACACAAGGGTCCCAGTTTCTCCACATCTTTGCCAACATTTGTTATTTTTTCTCTCTCTCTCTTTTTTTCTTTTTTTTTGATAGTAGCCATCCTGATGAGTGGGCTTCCCTCATAGCTCAATTGGTAAAGAACCTACATGCAATGCAGGAGACCCTGGTTCGATTCCTGGGTCGGGAAGATCTGCTGGAGAAGGGATCGGCTACTCACTTCAGTACTCTTGGGCTTTCCTTGTGGCTCAGCTGGTTAAAAATCTGCCTGCATTGTGGGAGACCTGGGTTCAATCCCTGGATTGGGAAGATTCCCTGGAGAAGAGAAAGGCTACCCACTCCAGTATACTGACCTGGAGAACTCCATGGATACAGTCCATGGGGTCACAAAGAGTTGGACATGACTGAGTGACTTTCACTTTCACTATCCTGATAAGTATGAGGTGATGTCTTAGTGTTTTGATGAGTGATGTCGAACATCTTTCCCTGTACTTAGTGGCTATTTGTATATGTTTGGAGAAATGGCTCTGCAGGTTCTTTGCTTATTTGATAATAGGTTAATTGGGTGGTTTTTTGTTTTATCTTTGAGTTTTACTGCTGCTGCCGCCAAGTTGCTTCAGTTGTGTCTGACTCCGTGTGACCCCATAGATGGCAGCCCACCAGGCTCCCCCGTCCCTGGGATTCTCCAGGCGAGAACACGAGAACACTGGAGTGGGTTGCCGTTTGCTTCTCCAGTGCATGAAAGTGAAAAGTGAAAGTGAAGTTGCTTAGTCCTGTCCGACTCTTAGCGACCCCGTGGACTGCAGCCCACCAGGCTCCTCTGTCCATGGCATTTTCCAGGCAACAGTACTGGAGTGGGGTGCCATTGCCTGCTCCGTTTTGAGTTTTAAGAGTTCTTTATATATTATGGCTATTAATCCCATGTCAGATATGTGATTTGCAAATATTTTCCCCCTTTTTATGGTTTGCCTTTTTACTCTGTTGGTTGTGTCTTCTGATACACAGAATTTTACAATTTTCATGAAGTCCAGTTTGTCTGTTGTTTCTTTTGTTGCTTATGCCTTTGCTATCATATCTAAGAAATCATTGCCAAACCTACTGTTGTGCAACTTTTGCTCTGAATTTTCTTCTAAGAGTTTTATAGTTTTAGGTCTTTTAAGTCTTTGATCTGGCCTCTAGAACACTAAAGGAACGCTGCTGCTAAGTCACTTCAGTTGTGTCCGACTCTGTGCGACCCCATAGACGGTAGCCCACCAGGCTCCCCGGTCCCTGGGATTCTCCAGGCAAGAACACTGGAGTGGGTTGCCATTTCCTTCTCCAATGCATGAAAGTGAAAAGTGAAAGTGAAGTCGCTCAGTCATGCCTGACTCTTAGCAGCCCCATGGACTGCAGCCTACCAGGCTCGTCCGTCCATGGGATTTTTGCCTTCTCCAGTTTTGGACAACACTGCAGCATGAATTCAGACTGAAAACCTGAATCAGTACTGGTTTACTGTTCAAATTCTCAGGGAAGTTCTTTTTAACTCCCTCCGCTCGGTGCCAAGATTGAGAAGTGGAAGTTTCTTTTCTGTCCTTTTCTATGGGAAAGTTTATTTCCCTTTTAATTTTATATTTGTTGAAAAGACCATCCTTTTCCAATTGAATGAACTTCATACTTTTATTGAAAATTATTTGACCATATATATGTGAGAATTTATTCTTGGGATCTCTTTGCTCTGGCTGATACTCCCAATACTGTGTTGATTAGAAATGGCAAGAGTAGGCATTCTTGCATTGTCCCTGGTCTTAGAGGAAAAACTTTCAGTTTTATACCATGGGGTATGATATGAGTTAGTTGTGGGTCCTCATAAGTGGCCTAGGTCATGTTTGACTGTTTGCAACCCTGTGGACTGTATCCCATCAGGCTCCTCTGTCTATGGGAGTTTCCAGGCAAGAATACTGAAGTGGATTTTATGCCCTCTTCCAGGGTATCCTCCCAATTCAGGGATTGAACCTGTGTCTCTTGTATTGCAGGCAGATTCTTTACCTACTAAGCCACCTTTGGGAAGGCCCATTATATTGATTAGTTTCCTTCTGTTCCTTATTTGTTGAGTGCTTTTATCATGCGAGGGTATTGAATATTCAGGTGCTTTTTCTGTATCAGTAAAGATGATCAGTGGTTTTGTTCTTCATTCTGTCAATGTGAAGTATTGATTGATTTTTATGAGTTGAATCATCCTTGCATTCCATGGTTAATCCCCATGTGATCATGGTGTATACTTCTTTTAATGTGTTGTGAATTCTGTGTGTTAACATTTTTGAGGGTGATTGAAGCGATTTGGTCCTTGGCTTTTCTGTGTTGGCAAGTTTTTGATTACTGATTCAATCTCCTTGCTAGTTATACATTTCAGATTTTCTGTTTTTTGATTGTTCAGTCTTAGTAGGTTGTGTCTTTCTAGGGATTAATGTGTGTCCTGTTTGTTAGTGTGCAGTTGTTCATAATGTTCTCTTATGATCCTTTTTTGTGGCATTGGTTATAATATTCCCTCTTGCATTTCTGATTTTATTATTTGAGTCTTTTTTTTTTTCTTAGTCTAGCTAAGGGGTTATCAATTTTGTTAGTTTTCTGAAAAAATCACTTTTAGTTTCATGATTTTTTTTCCTTGTTGACCATTTCATTTATCTGTGCTCCAATTTTTGTTATTTTCAGCTTTAGGTTTTAGTTTTTCTTTTAGTTCCTTGAGGTACAAGTTAGATTGTTACTTGAGATCTTGCCTTTTTTTAAGGCTTGCCATTTATAGCTTAAACTTCCTTCTTAGTACTTCTTAACTGCATCCATAATTTTTTTTGGTGTTTTGCAATTTCATTTGTGTCAAGGTATTTTCTGATTTCCTTTATGACTTCTTCTTGTTTAAGACTGTAGTGTTTAATTTCCACATATTGTAGTAAAATTTCCAGTTTTTTCTTAGGCTATTTATTTCTAGTTTCATTACATTGTAATTGGAAAAGGTACTGTGTATTATTCCAGACCACCTGATCTGTCTCTTGAGAAATCTGTATGCAGGTCAGGAAGCAACAGTTAGAATTGGACATGGGACAACAGACTGGTTCCAAATAGGAAAAGGAGTACGTCAAGACTGTATATTGTCACCATGTTTATTTAACTTATATGCAGAGTACATCAAGAGAAACACTGGACTGGAAGAAACACAAGCTGAAATCAAGATCGCTGGGAGAAATATCAATCACCTCAGATATGCAGATAACACCACCCTTACGGCAGAAAGTGAAGAGGAACTAAAAAGCCTCTTGATGAAAGTGAAGGTAGAGAGTGAAAAAGTTGGCTTAAAGCTCAACATTCAGAAAACGAAGATCATGGCATCCGGTCCCATCACTTCCTGGGAAATAGATGGGGAAACAGTGGAAACAGTGTCAGACTTTCTTTTTCTGGGCTCCAAAATCACTGCAGATGGTGACTGCAGCCATGAAATTAAAAGACACTTACTCCTTGAAAGGAAAGTTATGATCAACCTAGATGGCATATTCAAAAGCAGAGACATTACTTTGCCAACAAAGGTTCATCTAGTCAAGGCCATGGTTTTCCCTGTGGTCATGTATGGATGTGAGAGTTGGACTGTGAAGAAGGCTGAGCACTGAAGAATTGATGCTTCTCAACTGTGGTGTTGGAGAAGACTCTTGAGAGTCCCTTGGACTGCAAGGAGATCCAACCAGTCCATTCTGAAGGAGATCAGCCCTGGAATTTCTTTGGAAGGAATGATGCTAAAGCTGAAACTCCAGTACTTTGGCCACCTCGTGCGAAGAGTTGACTCATTGGAAAAGATTCTGATGCTGGGAGGGATTGGGGGCAAGAGGAGAAGGGGACGACAGAGGATGAGATGGCTGGATGGCATCACTGACTGGATGGACATGAGTCTCAGTGAACTCGGGGAGTTGGTGATAGACAGGGAGGCCTGGCGTGCTGCGATTCATGGGGTTGCAAAGAGTCGGACATGACTGAGTGACTGATCTGATCTGATCTGATTATTTCAGTCTTCTTGAATTTATTCAGACTAGTTTTATGGCTAGACATGTGTTCTGTCCTGAAGAATGTTTCTTGTATAATTGAGGAAATGTATTCTGCTGTTTATGAATGGAATATTCTATATATATATACCTGTTAGGTTTGATTGGTCTATAATGTTGTAATTAATTTCTGTATTTTCTTATTCTTCAATGACTGGTTGTTCTCTGCATTATTGAAAGAACATTATTCATTATGTTGTTGTGTATTTCTCCCTTCAGTTCTTTCAACATCTGTCTCGTTTAGGAGCTCTGAGGTTTAGTGCAGAAATACACTTTCCATATCTTCTTGGTGAATTGACCCTTTTATCATTATATGACATACTTCTTTGTCTCTTGTAACAGTTTTTGACTTAAAAGTCCATTTTGTCCAAAATTAATACAGTTGCTCCTGTGTTATTTTGGTTACTGTTGCATGAAATATCTTTTTTAATCCTTTTAATTGATATGCATCCTTAGATATAATGTGTTTCTTTGATAGGTAGCATGTAGCTGGAAGACCACTAAAGACCACAAACTTTTAATATTAAAAGCTAATCAGGGAAGGACTCTAAAACTGTTTATACCAGAAGGCATTTAACCTTAGATCAGAGTTGCTGATGACACCTGCTTAGTTTTAAAGCATTCATCTTAAGAATTCTCTTTCAAGTGTTTGGGTTATACCAATATCTGAGGCAACTGTGGGAAAACTAATCAAATATACAAGAATGTATTAGAAATTAATTTCCTTAATGAAGTCTATAATCCATTGGGTAGGTAATAAAAATAAGTTCTGGGAAATGTATTTTTTAATAAGAACGTTTCCAATGATCCCACTCACTGGAAAAGACCCTGATGCTGGGAAAGATTGAGGGCAGAAGAAGGGGGCGACAGAGGATGAGATGGTTGCATGTCATCATGGACTCAATGGACATGAGTTTGAGCAAACTCTGGGAGATAGTGAAGGATAGGGAAGCCTGGCATGCTGCAGTCCATGGGGTCACAAAGAGTCGGACACAACTGAGCGAATGAACAACAATAAGAACTTTTAACATTTAATTTTAACTTTTAAGGTTTTTTTAGCTAATAAAAGTGAGAGTGTGTTCTTTTTTCTCACACACTGGGTTAGTTTGTCAAAGTGTTGGTTTCATAATATTGTATCATTAGTGTTCTACAAATATCCTAGGGAACTGAACTCTCTTTTTGTAAGCTAATATGAATCAGCTATTTTCAAAGGCAAGACCCTGTGCTGTACACCCAGCATTATTTAGTTGCAGTGAATAGCCATTATGAACATTGATTTTGGCATTCTTCTTTCCTTTTGGCCTTCTTCGTTCCTGGACGGCTCAAGGAATACTAACTGTGCCAAAACATTGGCTCTATTTTTATTTATTTAGGGATTTCAAATTGCCAAAATGAATTTGCAAAATGCCTGTCTTTGCTTTTTGTTCTTTATTCCTCAGAAAACTCACTAAAGCAAGGTGGGTGTGCCCCATGGTGTTCTACCTTTTGAGAAAAACCTCATGAAAGAGTCTATACCATAGAAATCTCTTTAGTTATTGAACATATTTTTGAATTAAGCTTGCCTTTCTCATCAAAAGCATATTGTTATATGTGCTCTGGAAAAATGTTTTGTTAGTTGTAGTAACTGTTTTAATTCTGGGGAAAAAAATTACCTTATGATCTTGAGTTTCCTTCAGAGGTTCTTTGACATTTGTGGTTTTATGAGCATGCATCTTTTCTTGACTCATAGCTGCCTGTTTTATTTTTATCAATCTCTTCTTTTTTTTATGGACATTATGTCTCTTTTTAAAAAGTCTCTTTAAGAGTCTGAGGTATTCTCATTTTGAAGTGTTTTGAAATACCTTTGAAAGTATAGTTTGTAATTTCATTTTTAGCAAGAGTGTTGCTTTGTTTTGTCCTTTGGTACATTCTTCTCTACCTGGTGTTTTTCTGGTTGTCTCCACCTTGCCTCTTGCATCTCCTTTAAAAGGAGGTTTTACATTGGAAGCTTTGGGTTCTTATACTCCAAGAATATTGGGGAAAATCTCAGTAACCCATCCTGAACCAGTAGGTGACTTGGGGTGACTGAAGTCATTTTTGTTTGATTACCTCTAATCTTTTCCATGTGCATTGCTTCAATCTTTATTGCCTTCTTTCACAAATAGGAGAGCCCTGCTTCAACCTCTGATTATGCAAAATGAGCCCAACTTTGTCCATGCTCTCAAGATGATTTTAGTTCCTGTTATTAGGGTTAATTTCTTAGATGTCTCAAATAGTAAGATTGTGAAATAGGTAACTTGCTTGTTTCTACTTGCTTCTTTTACTTCTACAAGTATTGTGTGAAGTCACTTCAGTAGTGTCTGACTCTTTGCGAGCCTATGGACTGTAGCCCACCAGGTTCCCCTGTCCATGAGATTTTCCACGCAAGAATAGCAGAGAGGGTTGCCATTACCTTCTCCAGGTACAGGCATAGGAGGTTAAAGAACTGGTGTGGTTTCTTGGAATATGTCAAGTCCTTACTGTGTAACCAAAATCACTATTTCCTTATTTTTTTAAATTAATTAATTAAAAAATAATTAATTTTGGCTGCACTGCGTTTTGTGCATAGGCTTTCGCTAGTTGTGGTGAGTGGGGGCTATTGTCTATTAGGTTGTGCAGGCTTCTCTTTGTGGTGGCTTCTCTTGTTGTAGAGCACAGGGGCTCTGGAGCTTGGACTTATAATTGTGGTGCATGGGCTTAGTTGCCCTCTGGCATGTGGGATCTCCTTGGACCAAGGATCAAACTCATGTCTGCTGCGTTGGCAGGTGGATTCTTAACTACTGGACCACCAGGGAGGTTGAAGATAATAAGTTGGACGGTGATTATGAAGTCTAAATGTTATATTTGTGAAAGTGCTTTATAAACTGACAAACATAATCTAAACGTTAAATTTGTTTATTGTTTAGTCATAGGGATTGTGTTATTGCTGCTGCTGCTGCTAAGTCACTTCAGTCGTGTCCGACTCTTACTCTGTTTAAATCTGCCTTTGATTTTCAGGTTGTTCCATTGACCTGTCATCTGTGGCAACAGCCATTATATCAAAACAATAGTGGAACACAAATTTCTGATACTAACGTGGCCTCTTTGGAAAATATAGCTCCGTGGGGTTCTGGAGATGATCAGGTATGTCTTCGGTAACTGGAAAACTATCTTTCTTTTGATAAGCAGCACGAGAAACTATGATTTAGCTATGAAGAGTGGAAAGAGGTGAATTAGTTTAATATTCCACTTTTCTAGTAGATCTTTGGCAGCCTTAATTATATAGAAGAGCAGTTTACTTTTTTTTTTTTGTCTCAGGATTCCTTTACATTTTTCAAAAGTGTTTTAAAGAGTTTTTGTTTATAAGGGTTATCTATATCAATAACCTCAGATATGCAGATGACACCACCCTTATGGCAGAAAGTGAAGAGGAACTAAAAAGCCTCTTGATGAAAGTGAAAGAGGAGAGTGAAAAAGTTGGCTTAAAGCTCAACATTCAGAAAACTAAGATCATGGCATCTGGTCCCATCACTTCATGGGAAATAGATGGGGAAACAGTGGCTGACTTTATTTTTCTGGGCTCCAAAATCACTGCAGATGGTGATTGCCGCCATGAAATTAAAAGAAGCTTACTCCTTGGAAGGAAAGTTATGACCAATCTAGATGGCATATTCCAAAGCAGAGACATTACTTTGCCAACAAGTCTGTCTAGTCAAGGCTATGGTTTTTCCTGTGGTCATGTATGGATGTGAGAGTTGGACTATGAAGAAAGCTGAGCACCGAAGAATTGTTGCTTTTGAACTGTGGTGTTAGAGAAGACTCTTGAGAGTCCCTTGGACTGCAAAGAGATCCAACCACTCCATCGTAAAGGAGATCAGTCCTGGGCAATCATTGGAAGGACTGATGTTGAAGCTGAAACTCTAATACTTTGGCCACCTGATGCAAAGTGCTGACTCATTGGAAAAGACCCTGATTGAAGGGTAGGAGGAGAAGGGCATGACAGAGGATGAGATGGTTGGAGGGCATTACCAACTTGATGGACATGGGTTTAGGTGAAACCTGGGAGTTGGTGATAGACAGGGAGGCCTGGCGTGCTGCAGTCCCTGGGGTAGCAAAGAGTTGGACGTGACCGAGCGACTGAACTGAACTGACAAACACTTAAGAGTGGTAAAGAGGAAAATGCAGTTAATAAGTGTTACTCAGTCATGTCCAACTCCTTGCAACCCCATGGACTGTAGCCCACCAGGCTCCTCTGTCCATGGAATTTTTCCAGGCAGAATACTGGTGTGGATTGCCATTTGTTTCTCCAGGGGATCATCCTGACCTTAGGATCGAACCTGGGTCTCCTGCATTGCAGGCAGATTCTTTACCAACTGGGCTACCAGGGAAGTGTAAATGTGATAGGATAGTTGTTTTCATAACGTTGCAAAATTATTGCAGTTTAGGAGCTAGAGTGCCTGGTGGGCTGCCGTCTATGGGGTCACACAGAGTCGGATACGACCTAAGTGACTTAGCAGCAGCAGCAACAGGAGCTAGAGTGATCTGTGGAGATCAGAGTATGGACAGGAGAACAAATGAATATATCTTTCGTCTGTATTGAAGAATAAACTATGGGACAAGGCTCAAACCCCGGTCAAAGGGGCTAAGAGATGAGTTGGGACCCAAAATTTTATTGTAGTAAAAATCCCAAGATGACTGGAATTCCCTTGCTTTCAAACCTATTCATTGGCCCACTGTTCCCTATTGAATTGAATACTCTCAAAAGAAAAAAAAATCATTCTCATATGCCTTTTTATTTTTCAAGTATGAAAAATGTATAAAGCATGTTTCCAATAGCCATTTGATGTTACGGATTTGACTAATTTATCTGACATAGATGGGATTGGTATATTTTGGAATGCCAAAGGTCTATTATCTGGTAAGCCATAGATGGATAGTGTTAATATTTTAGAATATTATTCTCCAGGATTATTTTTCTCTGTATATTTATTTTTTTATAGCTGATATTAGAAAGTGAATAGTTGTGTGTCTTTTTTTTTTTTTAAAGCTTACTCTTAAGCACATTTGGTTAGAGGATTTTAACTAATGGAAATAATCCGTAAAGTTTTGTTGAAATTGTGAGATCATCCTAAATTATAATATATATTTTTATATGTAGGTCATTTGGGAATTAAAAAAGTTTGATTTGGTTAAGGAATAAAATAATGAATATCAGTACATTATATATCTAAGCCTGTTGATAGCCGTCAATATAATGTCATTGTTTCATCTTTTTAAACAGATAGGTTAAAATAATTCATTGTTTAACAAAAAATTTTGTTTGTATAATTAATGAAAAACTGAAAGTAGAGGAAACATGGTAAAGAGAAAAGCAGAAATAAGTTAGAAAGTAGAACTGTTACACTGAAGATAGAAAAAATGTATACATTCCTAGCAAATCCAGTCAAGAAAAAAAAAAAAACCCACCTTAATGAACTAGACTTAATACAAACCTATCAAAGCTTATGGAGTTGAACTGGAACTAAAGAAATCAAGAATGTTATAATAGTACCAACTATCAAGGTTTTTGGGTCTAATGAATTCAACGATGAAGTCTTTTATATTGTTAAAAAAATCCCTTGTATAAAAATATACAGAACAAGGTTAGAGAACAAAAGCATTTAAAAATACTAATGAATCTTAATCACTGAGAATGTTAAAGACTGATATAAAATCTAATTAAAGGTCTCATCTACCATCTGCCCACTACTGTGAAGATACATTGTGAAGAAATTTATTGCTGTAAAAATTCTGAAAGAGATGGGAATACCAGACCACCTGATCTGCCTCTTAAGAAGTCTGTATGCAGGTCAGGAAGCAACAGTTAGAACTGGTCATGGAACAACAGACTGGTTCCAAATAGGAAAAGGAGTACGTCAAGGCTGCATATTGTCACCATGTTTATTTAACTTATATGCAGAGTACATCATGAGAAATGCTGGACTGGAAGAAACACAAGTTGGAATCAAGATTGCTGGGAGAAATATCAATCACCTCAGATATGCAGATGACACCACTCTTATGGCAGAAAGTGAAGAGGGGCTAAAAAGCCTCTTGATGAAAGTGAAAGTGGAGAGTGAAAAGGTTGGCTTAAAGCTCAACATTCAGAAAACGAAGATCATGGCATCTGGTCCCATCACTGCATGGGAAATAGATGGGGAAACAGTGGAAACAGTGTCAGACTTTGTTTTTCTGGGCTCCAAGATCACTGCAGATGGTGACTGCAGTCATGAAATTAAAAGACGCTTACTCCTTGGAAGGAAAGTTATGACCAACCTAGATAGCATATTCAAAAGCAGAGACATTACTTTACCAACAAAGGTTCGCCTAGTCAAGGCTATGGTCTTTCCTGTGGTCATGTATGGATGTGAGAGCTGGACTGTGAAGAAGGCTGAGTGCCGAAGAATTGATGCTTTTGAACTGTGGTGTTGGAGAAGACTCTTGAGAGTCCCTTGGACTGCAAGAAGATCCAACCAGTCCATTCTGAGGGAGATCAATCCTGGAATTTCTTTGGAAGGAATGATGCTAAAGCTGAAACTCCAGTATTTTGGCCACCTCATGCGAAGAGTTGACTCATTGGAGAAGACTCTGATGCTGGGAGGGATTGAGGGCAGGAGGAGAAGGGGACGACAGAGGATGAGATGGCTGGATGGCATCACTGACTCGATGGGTATGAGTCTGGGTGACCTCCGGGAGCCTGTGATGGACAGGGAGGCCTGGCGTGCTGCGGTTCATGGGGTTGCAAAGAGTCGGACACGACTGAGCGACTGATCTGATCTGATCTGATGGTCTAATGCTGTTTGATCAAATTTCGTGCCCATTCCTAGTCAAATTAATTTAAAATGAAAATAAAGGAATACTTTAATAGCATGACAGGAAGAATATTCTTAATTATTAGCTAATACTAAATTTGTTTTTTAAATAACCAGATTTAAACAGAAAATGCCTATAAAACTGGTTACTGTTAGTCTTTAATTCAACTTTGGTTCAACATTGCTACTTGGTGTGGTTTGTGAATTGGTTCCAGTCCATGAATTGCCTGTTACTGTCAAGAAATAAAAAGAACTGAGAGGAAGTGTTTAGAAACTTTTATAGCAAATTGATGTTTTTTAGTATCAGAAAATGACACTTAGACATGTGTTTTGTATTTTGGGCTTATATGCCTTTTCAGTTTCATTTTCCTAGTTTTTTTTTTTTTACTAGTTTGTAAATTAATTTATTTTTTATTTACTTGTTACCTATTAATTTTTATTAGTATTAATATATTGTTATTCTGTAATGAGTTGGAAGTAGGAAGAACTGACCATAGATATTTTGAGAGACGTTCTGAATCATGCCACTAGTAAAAGAGTTAACATTTGAAAGAGACAAATGGACCACTCACGACTCATGAAGCCACATGTTTTGTACCAAGAAGTCCACTAGAAACTAGCATAGCAAATAAGAGTTAGTAAAGTGGTCACGTGTAGAGAATATTGTAGCTTTAGATTTGGAATTTTTTTTTCGGTTTTATGATATTACAGGATTTCATCATGAAGAACCAAATTTATTGTGTTAATGATGAGAAGTAATATTAAAGAATAGCAGAAATGCCAGTGGTTCAACACGTTAAAAGATGTGTAATAATGGGAAAAGGTAAAAAATCTTATTGTGAAAAAAAGAGAACAGCTTTGATTGTTTAAAATTTTGATGAAAATGTGAAATAGAAGGCTATATGCTAATGTAAATGGACATTTTAATCTAAATGTTCATATGTATGATAACTCAGTTGATGATTTAGCATATTTTCCTTTAAAATTCTTGTTTTAGAGAACAGAATCTTGGCATTGCCTTCCTCAAGAAATGGACTCATCCTGCACCTTGGATACAGCCCAGACTGGGTTTAATATGAGAGAGAAAGGAACTGAAGTGACCGACTTCACCTCTTTGGAGGAAGGTATATTGACCCAATCAGAAAATCAAGGAAAGGATCCCAACAGAGACCTTTTATGTTCTCCGTTGCTGGGTAATACCTCTTTATTTTTAGCTAGTAGTAATACCTCACATTCACAAAATACATATGGGGGACTCCAAATCTTGCGTCTAAATCCTTGAGTTGAGCTCTGTAGAACTGTACTCAAACGTGTTAATTTATTTCTGGTTTTTCACACTGGCCAGCTGGTCTAGTTACTTTAAATATGCAATTGCTCCTCATTTTATCATTCCCTGTTGCTCTCAGAAGGCATAGAAGCTTTATCTCATGGATATGCCTCCTCAGTCTTGACTCTGTGGGGTTTTTCTTGGGGGTAACCACATGTGTTATCCTTTGACTGCTTCTCTCAGCAATGGAGGTGCCATGATGTATAAAAACCAAACAGAAAACAAATGTTCATGCTTACCTAATTAGCTTCTTAGAACTAGTTAAGACATTTATCATTACCCTAAGTTTTTAGATCCAAACATTGAGATAAAGAGGTTAAATGACTTGTCTGAGGCAGATCTTCCTGCTTTCCTCTGTTTAATATGGAACTAATTTATTAGCTCTTTACAAAAGATAAAGTTTAAGTCCTTTTCAAATCATCAATGTAGGAGGTAGAATTATACTATCATTACTTTAGATTGTTACACATATATAGGAATGCTTAGGCAAAATGGTAATTTCAATTTTTTATGCCTAAATCATAATTCAAGTATTATTATTTTGTTTTTCCTTCTGTTTTCTTCAGATTTTTATTTTCAAAAATTGAAGAAAATGCAACCACCACAGATTTTACAGTTAACCTTGATCAAGGGTGTGGGATTCAACCATGGAGGTGTCTTAACATTATTTTGTAGAGGAGCATGAATTAGCAGTTAATCCAACAAGTTCTTTTCAAATGCTATCCAAGTAAAAAGTATCAGTGCCAATATATTCAGTGATGTAGATCATCAAAGTCAATTTTAGTTTTATATTTAAAGAAAGACGTTGACAAGAGTTAGAGTTCCCTTGTAAGAGGAGGTAACATTGATAGCATATGAAAGAAAAGACTTTGCTATGATCAGATATTTGAAGGACTGTCATGCTAAAGATGAAGCAACTTATTTTTCATTTATTCATTTATTTAGCAGATATCTAAGTGCCTATTGTGTGTTATACACTAGGAATATATAGAGGAAAGCTGTGTTGTCTTTTGGAAAGACAGTACAATAAAAGGAAAATAATAGTACCATAGGATGAGTTGGATAATGGTCTACAGCAGGGGTCTGCAAGCTACTAGTCACAGGCTGAAGCCTGATTTTGTACTATCTGTGGGCTAAAAAAGGTTTTAGCATCTTTGTGAATGTGAATGTGAAGTCGCTCAGTCATGTCCGACTCTTTGCGACCCCGTGGACTGTAGCCTACCAGGCTCCTCTGCCCATGGGATTTTCCAGGCAATAGTACTGGAGTGGATTGCCATTAGCATCTCTAGAGGATTGTAAAAAACAAATGAGCAAAAGAATTACATGGGGCAGAGAGACCATGTGTGATCGACAGAGCCTAAAATATTTACTCGCTGACCTTTTATAGGAAATGTTTGCCAATTCCTAGTCTAGAGTTGAAAATCAGAGAAGGCAATGGCACCCCGCTCCAGTACTCTTGCCTGGAAAATCCCATGGATGGAGGAGTCTGGTGGGCTGCAGTCCATGGGGCTGCTAAGAGTCAGACACGACTGAGTGACTTCACTTTGACTTTTCACTTTGATGCTTTGGAGAAGGAAATGGCCAACCACTCCAGTGTTATTACCTGGAGAATCCCAGGGACGGTGGAGCTTAATGGTCTGCCGTCTTTGGGGTTTCTCAGAGTGGGACACGACTGAAGCGACTTAGCAGCAGCAGCAGCAGAGTTGAAAATGAGACTACAAAACTTGTAGGGAGGCTGTTTTCAACTAGTAGACCCATTTAATAATGGGATATAGCTAATAATAATAATATAGCTAATAATGTTATATAGCTATATAACAAAAAAAGGTGAGCATTATGTCACAGCAAATAAGTGAAGTTCTCTAATAGAATAGTTTCAGCATTGGATTGAAGATTCTGCTACATGGCTTGATGTCATCATTGTGACTGTTAGGCTTGAATCCAGTCATTGTAGAGTGGATCTCATCAGTGGCAAATGTCATGATGATGACTGGGGCCAGAATGGTTAGATATTTCAAAAAAGACTATCCAGGCCAGCAACAGTTGTCCAGGTGTGAGGAAATGTGGGCTCTTTGTTGAAAATCTTCACGATTCTTAGAGGAATGAAAGATTTCTGTTATGAAGGTTTAATACTGAGTTTATCAGCCAGAGCCAAGGAAGAATTGTACCAATTAGTCCTTGGTGGTAAATGTTACTGTTATCTTTCAGTTTCCCATTTTTGATTAATCCATTTAATAAATAAATAATTGTATTCTGAGTGCCTACTAAGTGTAGGAGGTACTTTGTAGCAGGTATTTTGCTAAACACTGAGGATATAGCCCTGAATAAAGCAGACATGGAATTGGTAATCTAAGTGGGAAGCAGACAGACTGAAGATTAAAACAAGAGTGTGACAGTTGTGATAGGGAAGGAATGCAGTATTATAGGCATTGTGAAATCAAGAAGGTATACTGTAGTCACAGTATTACATTCATATTTAAAGGACATGTCAGTTTTCACAAAACATCACTTGTCTAGTTAAATTAATATGAAATAGAAAACTATTGGTTTCATAGATTTGTTTCTGCTAGTGTTTACTTTTTTATTTTTGTAATTGTATAAATACTATAAGGAATAGGAGTTTATACCTAGCTGTACATATTTAGGGATGTTAGAACTTATTTAAGGTGACATTCAGGTATTCACAAGCTTTTTTTTTCCCTTTAAATTAGCAGTTTTCAAACATTTTGGCCACAGGATTTCCTTGACACACTTTAAAATTACTGAGAACTTTTGTTGATGTGGCTTATTGATGTTTTTCAATATTAGAAATTATTAAAACTGAAAAACTTTAAAAATGAGTTTATCAATTCATTCAAAAGTAGCAACTCCATTGATGTTATAAATTAACCTGGTTTATTAGAAAAATAACTTTAAAAATCAAAAATATTTAGAGGACTAGTGTTGTTTTACTTAAAAATATGTAATGTCTGACTTATTAGAAGACAAACAGGTTCTGATATCTGCTTCTGCCTTCAGTATGTTGCTCTATCATATGTGGTGTAGCTCCTGGGAAATTCCATGGTATCCTTATGAAATAATGAGAATGAATACAGCAAATGATATGTTAATATTATTTTGAATATCATTTTGACCCAGGCGTCTTCTGGGAGTATCTTAAGGATGCCTGGGAGCCTGTGAACCACATTTTGATGTAAGATGGAAAGAAACAATCATAAATTGTTAGGAGCATTTGCTAAAAAATATAGTGTTTAGGTCTAGATTGTACTCTGGCATATAAGCTATTTGAATGTGGACAGATTACTTAATATTTTTTAAGATATATAGTCATGTTTCCCCATCTATAAGATGACTGTAATAATACCTATACTTCAAGGTTGTTATGAGGATTAAATAAAATGTTGTATGTTAAGTGCTTCATCTTGTTGTTGTTCACTCGCTCAGTTGTGTCTGGTTCTTTGTGGTCCCATGGACTGTAGCCCGTCAGGTTCCTCTGTCCATGGGATTTTCCAGGTAAGATTGCTGGAGTGGGTAGCCATTTTCTTCTCCAAACTTGGATCTTAATAAATGGTATTTGCTGCTATTGTTACATTATCATACTAATGGTTGTAGAAAGTTCCATATGGCAACATTTAGGTTCTTTAAAATATTATATAAGCTAAGCAGTTAATTATCAGCATTCCCAACATTTGTATATTTGAAACTTTGCAGTCCTACAGGACAATTTTGCTTCTCCTGATTTGCCTTTGCTGACATGTTTGACAGAACATCAAGAGTTTGGGCCTGATTCCTTATTTCATCAAAGTGAACTAGATTTTGCACCTCTGAGGTAGGATGATTTATTTTTGTACTTGCATATAACCTTTTTACTCTTTCTTTTCTTGTTCTAAGTTGTTACTAAATTAATGACTTGTAGTGAGACTTTGAGGAGAGGGCAATGGCACCCCACTCCAGTACTCTTGCCTGGAGGGTCCCATGGACGGAGGAGCCTGGTAAGCTGCAGTCCATGGGGTCGCTGGGAGTCGGACACGACTGAGCGACTTCACTTTCACTTTTCACTTTCATGCATTGGAGAAGGAAATGGCAACCTGCTCCGGTGTTCTTGCCTGGAGAATCCCAGGGATGGGGGAGCCTGGTAGGCTGCCGTCTCTGGGGTCGCACAGAGTCGGACACGACTAAAGTGACTTAGCAGCAGCAGCAGCAGCAGTGAGACTTTGGGTGATGTTGTCAGTACACACTCTGAAGGTGACAAGGCCTTAAGACATGGTACATGTTAACGTACCGTGTGTAAAGATGTGGCAGGGGAGTGTAGTTTATTTAAAAATGATTTCTAATGTATTCTAGCATACTAGGCATATTTTAGTTTAGAAAGCACACTCGATTTTCTTCTTTATATATCTGCTGATTTGCTCTCCATCAGCCCACTCCCATTCTGTGAAAAGCATTCATTTCGTGGTCACTAGCTTGTTTGGCATTCTCATTTTTGTCAGCCAGTATTGAGTGAACCTAGTTATCTCTCTTTCCTGTGTAGGAGGTGCAAATAGGAAGTAATGAAGTAGCATGATTTTTCCTAATAGATGTATCTAAATTTAAGTTATTCCAAATTAATGTCTTTTAGTCATCATGAGAGACAAGTCTCGAATTCTTCAAATCATATTTGGAATTATCCAAGAATATATTTTCTTCTTTTAGAAATAAAAAAGACAACGTAAATGAAAAACTATAAATGTTTACAGAGTTAAAAACCTCTGCCCTTATGCTGTGTTTTACTTTAAAATTACTTTTATGAAAAGTGTTCTGTACACAGTAGTCAACCAGTGATTAGGTTATGTTTTGTTTGAAGAGTAGATCACTTAAGTGGTTTTTAAGAACATAATAACTAGTAAAAGAATTAATGCATGTTAAATGAATATTAAATTATGGTAGGTAATAAATTGCATATTTTAAATGGTAAAGTTTGAAATTTTCATTTAGAGAATCATCTTTGGGGTGTAGTATTGTTTTGAGAGAAGCCTGAGAAGATATCAGGTCATAGGATGGTAGTTCATCTTCTGTCTACAAAAAATTTGCTGCATTCAATCATCAGCCACTCTAAAGGAATTTGAAATTAGAACTTTTTCAATATACTTTTTAAATAACCTCAATTTTAGTAACATCAGTTTTGCATTTTTTTCATATTAGTATTTTAAAAAGATAAATGTTTTTAATGTGTTATTTATTTATTTTTAACTGTATATTTTCAGGGGAATTCCTGGTAAGTCTGAAGACACCGAATGGTTTTCTCGACCGTCGGAAGTCAGTGAAGCTTTATTCCAGGCAGCCTCAGGAGTAGCTTCAGACTTAGTTAACAGTTCCTTTAGTATATCTCAGCACCCACTTACAGGTAGTACAGCTGTTAAGTCTCAGCACTCTTTATTAACTCCTGAACAAGGGACTAAAGAAGAGACTGTTTCATCTAATACACTTGATCTGAAAACCTGCGAAGACTCTGGTAATTATGATGCTGTTTATTCATATATGTCATGGGAGACACAAGAAGTTATGCAGGAGCCAGCAACCAATTTAGCTGATAAAGATCACGTTTCTTTTTCAACTGCATCTGATACAAGTGATGAATACATAAATCCTAAAGGAAGTGACACTTTTGATGCTTCTTATTTATATGCACAGTATGGGAACCAAGGAACTTTACAACAATCAGAAAAATATTTAGCCAGTAAGGACCATGATTCTTATTCAGATTCATCTGACACAGTTGACAGAAATAAAATTCCTAAGGAAAGTGACAGTTTCTCTTTTTCAAATATGCTGTGGAGCAAGCAGGGAGCTTCACACCATCCAGAAATATATCTAATCAGTAAGGATCATGTTTCTTTTCCACAGGAAGTTGCTCCTCATTTTAATAATAAAACGCCACATTCTTTCTGGCATTGTTTGTTGGGATCAGGAGGAAGCGAGGTTCCCTTGATGTCTGATAGTCATTATTTTGAGAGTGTTTGTTTAAGGGCTCCTGTTGAGAATGAGGTGAAACAAAAGGTGGATTCTTTGGAGAGTTATAAAAGCAATGAAGAAGATCTGGGGAAAGGATTATCTCAATGTTTTGAATTAAGGGAAAATAGAAATACTTTAGTGTCTTCAGAGGTGCATCCCAGATCTTCAGAAATACAATATATTGAGAATGTTGTAGTTCCTGATAATTCTGTAGAAGTTTCAGAAGCACATATACTCTCCCGGGGGCTTGCTACCTCTACGATGGAGATTTCTGGTGGTCCTCTTCAGACTATTAAATCCAACTCAAGTGAGACATCAGAACAACTGTATTTTCAAGAAGAAAGAAACCAAGAGGCAACTTCTGTTTTTGATGGGGAAAATGTTGGTGCTACGAAAAATGTAGCTTTTCGGGCAGTTATTGCCTCTATTGAACCTTCCAAGAAGGAGAGTACAGTAAATGAAATCCAAACTGACATCAACAAATCTTTAACAAATGACAGCCAAGAAAGGGAACCAAAAAGTCCAGATCCTTCCCTGTTAAATTATGATGAAAACCTTTTATTTGATAAACTTAATCATCCACGCTATCAGTCTACTCTTGGGGTGTTTGAATCAGGAGCTTCAAAACCATTGTATAAAAAAGATGATGGTGATAGCTCCCTGTACTGGCATCACAATTTAAAATCAATCCCCAGTGCTCCTCATGAAATACTGATTAAGCCACTTTCTCTTAGTCCGGAGCTTAAGCCATCATCTTCTTTAAGTGAAAAATCTCTCAGACAGGCTGTTGGTCTTGGCAAAACATGGTCAACTTTATTTCAGTATGGTATAGACAATGAACAGTTTCTTCCCATTGGGAAGATAAAGTCTGTTTCTGCTCTTGACCTTGCAGAGAAGTTAGGATCTTCAAACATTATTTACCCAATGAAAGTATGGACTTCAGATTCTTTGGTTTCACAAGATGTAAAGCAGCACAGCTTTGAAGAAGTTGCAGATTCCTCAAACTGTATTTTGGGTGAGACTGTAAACTCTAGTTACATCATTGAAGGTCCATCTGCAGCTGTAGGAAGCAGCTTTTCAGCAAACTTGGTGGCATGTGATGCAAAGTCACAAGGTGCTTTACCAGTGACGAGTAATGCACCATTACTTACAGTTGGCCAAAAGACATTGCTGAAAGCTGATACAGGCCAAGGTGAAATTCCTCGGCCTTTGGGAGCCAAGTCCAGTTTTACTATACATACAATTATGCAAAATGACTCCTGTTTTGTAGAGGGCCTGCAGGGGAAGGCTGAATCTGACATCTGTACTCTGGACGATGATACTGAATGCTGTAGCGTAGATGAAAATGCCATTGTATGCAGTAAAAGACAAGAGGTAAGGCAATACAATGAGTATTGGGGAAAGACATGGTCTTCTTCATTATTGTTTTAGGAAATGGTATTGTTTGTTTTTATTTTTACTTTTTACTGTTTCCCAGATATGTGACCAAGGTGACTTGACTGGTGAGTGCGTTGAGCTAGCAGGTTTAGAAAATTTGCTTGATGATCTAGAGATTTGTGACAGCTCCCTGCAGTGGCAATCTACTGTACAGCTACCATCTAAGGAAGACAGCAGTTTTGAAGATTCTGTAAGTCTTTCTATTTGACATTTCTTGTTTGGTGGGTAAAGAAATTTTAGTTGAAAACAGGGATGAGAATAAAGGGTTATTTATATCCTCTGATACCAAATTTTGATGTGTAATCTGGCTTTCATATGATATCCAGGAGTATGCTGCATTAATTTATTGGAGGTTGGCATAAAAGAAATGTTTGTGATTTGTAGACCATGAGACTCACTAAGTTCTATGGTGCTTTGGGAAAAAAGGCCAGCCTTTGGAGCATCCAGGCTCTTCATATTGAAATATCTTAACTCTTTCTAATTGTGCTAGCAAGAACCTCATCTTAACTCTTTCTAATTGTGCTAGCAAGAACCTCTGGGATGGTGGAGATACTCAATTGTGCTTTTTCTACCCTCTCGCCTTCAGTGTAACAGCCCTTGGAATAGGCCCTGAAATATTCATGTATTTCCGTTTAGAAGCCCCTGAAAGATTTTAATTTCAGAGATATCTTAAAGTCAAAATTTTGTTTTATACAAGGCTTGATTTGCTTGGACCCTTGGCTCTTCTGACGTTAATGGTTCTCTGGTCCCATTGCCCATCTGGTTTCATCTGACACTGTCAGCCCCGCCCTGAGTCATGTTACCTGATAATGTATCCTTACATTCTATTAGTCATCAAATATAGTTAGGTTACATATATATGGTGTACTTAATGTTACTTTCCTTTTACTATTTTCCCATGTATAAGATAAAATATGTCGTTGGCAAACTGCTAGTTTGAGTTGCAATTATATTTTGACCTTTACGTTTGGGTAGTTAAAAAGAGAAAACAAAAATACTGTGATAAGCTTTTCCTTTTATTTCAGTTTATTGAATTTATTTACAGATCAGATGAGATCAGATCAGTCATTCAGTCGTGTCCGACTCTTTGCAACCCCATGAATCGCAGCACGCCAGGCCTCCCTGTCCTTCACCAACTCCCGGAGTTCACTCAGACTCATGTCCATCGAGTCAGCGATGCCATCCAGCCATCTCATCCTCTGTCGGCCCCTTCTCCTCTTGCCCCCAATCCCTCCCAGCATCAGAGTCTTTTCCAATGAGTCAGCTGTTTGAATGAGGTGGCCAAAGTACTGGAGTTTCAGCTTTAGCATCATTCCTTCCAAAGAAATCCCAGGGCTGATCTCCTTCAGAATGGACTGGTAGGATCTCCTTGCAGTCCAAGGGACTCTCAAGAGTCTTCTCCAACACCACAGTTCAGAAGCATCAATTCTTCGGCGCTCAGCCTTCTTCACAGTCCAGCTCTCACATCCGTACATGACCACAGGAAAACCATAGCCTTGACTAGACGAACCTTTGTTGGCAAAGTAATATCTCTGCTTTTGAATATGCTGTCTAGGTTGGTCATAACTTTTCTTCCAAGGAGTAAGCGTCTTTTAATTTCATGGCTGCAGTCACCATCTGCAGTGATTTTGGAGCCCATAAAAATAAAGTCTGACACTGTTTCCACTGTTTCCCCATCTATTTCCCATGAAGTGATGGGACTGGATGCCATGATCTTCGTTTTCTGAATGTTGAGCTTTAAGCCAACTTTTTCACTCTCCTCTTTCACTTTCATCAAGAGGCTTTTTAGTTCCTCTTCACTTTTCTGCCATAAGGGTGGTGACATCTACATATCTGAGGTGATTGATATTTCTCCAGGCAATCTTGATTCCAACTTGTGTTTCTTCCAGTCCAGCGTTTCTCATGATGTACTCTGCATATAAGTTAAATAAACAGGGTGACAATATACAGCCTTGACGAACTCCTTTTCCTATTTGGAACCAGTCTGTTGTTCTATGTCCAGTTCTAACTGTTGCTTCCTGACCTGTATACAAATTTCTCAAGAGGCAGATCAGGTGGTCTGGTATTCCCATCTCTTTCAGAATTTTCCACAGTTTATTGTGATCCACACAGTCAAAGGCTTTGGCATAGTCAATAAAGCAGAAATAGATGTTTTTCTGGAACTCTCTTGCTTTTTCCATGATCCAGCGGATGTTGGCAATTTGATCTCTGGTTCCTCTGCCTTTTCTAAAACCAGCTTGAACATCTGGAAGTTCATGGTTCACATATTGCTGAAGCCTGGCTTGGAGAATTTTTAGCATTACTTTACTAGCATGTGAGATGAGTGTAATTGTGCGGTAGTTTGAGCATTCTTTGGCATTGCCTTTCTTTGGGATTGGAATGAAAACTGACCTTTTCCACAGATAGTACAATTTATTTATAGGTAGTTTTATTTTGTTCAACATTCTAGACATTGTTTACTTCTATTTTTCAATTTAATAACAATGGGGATGATAATGATAGCTAACGTTTTGCTCTCAAATACTATGCTAAGAGTTTTGCTTTATATGTGATACGTCAATTCATTTAGTCCTTTGGTCAGTCCTATCAGGTAGGATTATAGAGATACCAAGGGAACATTTCCCTTGATACCAAAGATGGGCCAATACCAAAGATGGGCTCAATAAAGGACAGAAATGGTATGGACTTAACAGAAGCAGAAGATATTAAAAGAGGTGGCAAGAGTACACAGAAGAACTGTACAAAAAAGATCTTTACAACCCAGATAATCACGGTGGTGTGGTCACTCACCTAGAGCCAGACATCCTGGAATGTGAAGTCAAGTGGGCCATAGGAAGATC
Source organism: Tragelaphus eurycerus (assembly GCA_935064755.1). Lineage (NCBI taxonomy): Eukaryota > Metazoa > Chordata > Mammalia > Artiodactyla > Bovidae > Tragelaphus > Tragelaphus eurycerus. The sequence goes on from CAKXYN010000016.1 coordinate 26,258,699, forward strand.
AGATCAGATCAGTCGCTCAGTCGTGTCCGACTCTTTGCAACCCCATGAACCGCATCACGCCAGGCCTCCCTGTCCATCACCAGCTCCCGGAGGTCACTCAGACTCACACCCATCAAGTCAATGATGCCATCCAGCCATCTCATCCTCTGTTGTCCCCTTCTCCTCCTGCCCTCAATCCCTCCCAGCATCAGAGTCTTCTCCAATGAGTCAGCTCTTCGCATGAGGTGGCCAAAATACTGGAGTTTCAGCTTTAGCATCATTCCTTCCAAAGAAATTCCAGGATTGATCTGAATGTTGAGCTTTAAGCTAACCTTTTCACTCTCCACTTTCACTTTCACCAAGAGGCTTTTTAGCCCCTCTTCACTTTCTGCCATAAGAGTGGTGTCATCTGCATATCTGAGGTTATTGATATTTCTCCCAGCAATCTTGATTCCAACTTGTGTTTCTTGCAGTCCAGCATTTCTCATGATGTACTCTGCATATAAGTTAAATAAACATGGTGACAATATGCAGCCTTGACGTACTCCTTTTCCTATTTGGAACCAGTCTGTTGTTCCATGACCAGTTCTAACTGTTGCTTCCTGACCTGCATACAGATTTCTCAAGAGGCAGATCAGGTGGTCTCGTATTCCCATCTCTTTCAGAATTTTCCATAGTTTATTGTGATCTACACAGTCAAAGGCTTTGGCATAGTCAATAAAGCAGAAATAGATGTTTTTCTGGAACTCTCTTGCTTTTTCCATGATCCAGCGGATGTTGGCAATTTGATCTCTGGTTCCTCTGCCTTTTCTAAAACCAGCTTAAACATCAGGAGGTTCACGGTTCACATATTGCTGAAGCCTGGCTTGGAGAATTTTGAGCATTACTTTACTAGCGTGTGAGATGAGTACAATTGTGCGGTAGTTTGAGCACTCTTTGGCATTGCCTTTCTTTGGGATTGGGATGAAAACTGACCTTTTCCAATCTTGTGGCCACTGCTGAGTTTTCCAAATTTGCTGGCATATTGAGTGCAGCACTTTCACAGCATCATCTTTTCAGGATTTGGAACAGCTCCACTGGAATTCCATCACCTCCGCTAGCTTTGTTCGTGTGATGCTTTCTAAGGCCCACTTGACTTCACATTCCAAAATGTCTGGCTCTAGGTCAGTGATCACACCATCATGATTATCTGGGTTGTGAAGCTCTTTTTTGTACAGTTCTTCTGTGTATTCTTGCCACCTCTTCTTAATATCTTCTGCTTCTGTTAGGTCCATACCATTTTTGTCCTTTATCGTGCCCATCTTTGCATGAAATGTTCCTTTGGCCATAGGAAGCATCACTACAAACAAAGCTGGTGGAGGTGATGGAATTCCAGTTGAGCTATTTCAAATCTTAAAAGATGATGCTGTGAAAGTGCTGCACTCAATATGCCAGCACATTTGGAAAACTCAGCAGTGGCCACAGGACTGGAAAAGGTCAGTTTTCATTCCAATCCCAAAGAAAGGCAATGCCAAAGAATGCCCAAACTACCACACAATTGCACTCATCTCACACACTAGTAAAGGAATGCTCAAAATTCTCCAAGCCAGGCTTCAGCAATATGTGAACCATGAACTTCCTGATGTTCAAACTGGTTTTAGAAAAGGCAGAGGAACCAGAGATCAAATTGCAAATATCCACTGGATCATCGTAAAAGAGAGTTCCAGAAAAACATCTATTTCTGCTTTATTGACTATGCCAAAGCCTTTAACTGTGTGCACCACAACAAACTGGAAAATTCTGAAAGAGATGGGAATACCAGACCACCTGACCTGCCTCTTGAGAAACCTGTATACAGGTCAGGAAGCAACAGTTAGAACTGGACATAGAACAACAGACTGGTTCCAAATAGGAAAAGGAGTACATCAAGGCTGTATGTTTTCACCCTGCTTATTTAACTTATTCACAGAGTACATCATGAGAAACGCTGGGCTGGAGGAAGCACAAGCTGGAATCAAGATTGCCAGGAGAAATACCAATAACCTCAGATATGCAGGTGACACTGCCCTTATGGCAGAAAGTGAAGAAGAACTAAAGAGCCTCTTGATGAAAGTGAAAGAGGAGACGGAAGAAGTTGGCTTAAAAAGCTCAACATTCAGAAAACTAAGATCATGGCATGCAGTCCCATCACTTCATGGCAGATAGATGTGGAAACAGTGTCAGACTTTATTTTTGGGACTCCAAAATCACTGCTGATGGTGATTGCAGCCATGAAATTAAAAGACTCTTACTCCTTGGTAGGAAAGTTATGACCAACCTAGATAGCATATTAAAAAGCAGAGACATTACTTTGTCAGCAAAGGTCCATCTAGTCAAGGCTATGGTTTTTCCATTGGTCACGTATGGATGTGAGTTGGAGTATAAAGAAAGCTGAGTGCCAAAGAATTGATGCTTTTGAACTGTGATGTTGAAGACTCTTGAGAGTCCCTTGGACTTCGAGGAGATCCAACCAGTCCATCCTAAAGGAGATCAGTCCTGGGTGTTCATTGAAAGGACTGATGTTGAAGCTGAAACTCCTATACTTTGGCCACCTGATGTGAAGAGCGACTCATTTGAAAAGACCCTGATGCTGGGAAAGGTCGAAGGCAGAGGAGAAGGGGATGACAGAGGATGAGATGGTTGGATGGCATCATTTACTCGATGGACGTAGGTTTAGGTGAACTCTGGGAGTTGGTGATGGACAGGAAGGGCTGCTGCTGCTGCTGCTGCTAAGTCGCTTCAGTCGTGTCCGACTCTGTGCGACCCCTTAGACGGAAGCCCACCAGGCTCCCCCGTCCCTGGGATTCTCCAGGCAAGAACACTGGAGTGGGTTGCCATTTCCTTCCCCAATGCACGAAAGTGAAAAGTAAAAGTGAAGTCGCTCAGTTGTGTCCGACTCTTAGCGACCCCATGGACTGGAGCCTACCAGGATCCTCCGTCCATGGGATTTTCCAGGCAAAAGTACTAGGGTGGGGTGCCATTGCCTTCCCCGAGGAAGGGCTGGCGTGCTGCAATTCATGGGGTCCCAAAGAGTCGGACACGACTGACCGACTGAACTGAACTGATTATCATCCTCATTTTACAGTTGATACTTAGAGGGTTAAGGAACTTGCTGATAATCATTTAGCAAGTAGAGGAACTAGTATTTGAAACTATCCTTGTATATATACTTAAAGAATATACCATAAATTACCTCCCTGTTTAACTGTTCTTCAGTGACAGCAAAGCCAAGATTTTGCATTATTTTGGCAAGAATGAAGGTCAAAGTTAGTTTTAATAAAAATGAGAAGCAAAGTATGAATTTTAAACTTAAAGTTTCTTTTTGTTCTTTTTCTTTCAGTTTTATTGAGGTATAATAATTTTAAGGGGTACAGTGTAATGACTTGACTTATATACATCATGAAATGATTGCTGCAGTAAATTTAGTGAACACCCATCATTTCATAAACATATTAAGGAAACAAAAAAATTTTTCCTATTATTAGAACTCTTAGGATTTACTCTTTTAAAACAGCACTGTTAATTATATTTACACTTGAGTTTCTAATTTTTTTGATAGAACTACTTTTGCAACTTATATCAACTTTTCATATAGATAAAGTATATTTGAAGACGTGAAGATATATGTTTATTTAGTTAATAGTGATGTGCGGAGATTAACTCTGACACAGCTCCAAGTTTTATTTGCCCTTAACTGTAACCTTAAGTATATTTCTTTTAGTCCAGGGCAGATGCTGTTTTCTATGTTGTCTTTCGTTCCTAGGTCTCTACTATAGTCTGGGGCTTCAGATCAGATCAGATCAGATCAGATCAGTCGCTCAGTCGTGTCCGACTCTTTGCGACCCCATGAACCGCAGCACGCCAGGCCTCCCTGTCCATCACCAGCTCCCGGAGGTCACCCAGACTCGCATCCATCGAGTCAGTGATGCCATCCAGCCATCTCATCCTCTGTCGTCCCCTTCTCCTCCTGCCCTCAATCCCTCCCAGCATCAGAGTCTTCTCCAATGAGTCAACTCTTCGCATGAGGTGGCCAAAATACTGGAGTTTCAGCTTTAGCATCATTCCTTCCAAAGAAATTCCAGGATTGATCTCCTTCAGAATGGCATCATGCTAAATATGAGAGAAGCAATGAGCCAGACATGGTAATCATCTTTCTGCATGGCTCAGCTTGCTCTCAGGAGGTCTGCCTACTGCTTAGTTTCTTCCTTATTCTCATCTGGGTCTCAGAAGACTCGTTCATACTTGTTTGTCTCACTTTGGTACCTATCCATCATTCTCTGAATGATTATTTGGGTATCCACTTATGTATGATGTACGTTGGGGTAATGAAGAGAGTGTGGAGAATTGGAATCAAAACCCTCTTCAGTTACTTTGTTGGCCTTGTACCTTGGTCAAATGATTTTGGAGGATTGTTCTCCTTCCTTGTCTACATAAAGAAATAAGCAGTAATAATCAACCTCAAACATTGTTATATTGAACAGGGTAAGGTATGTAGCATGTATATAGTGCCTGGCTGTTAGTTCCCTTTATTTTAGTGAAATTAGATCAGTGTATTACCAGGGGTTTCCTACTCTAATTTGTTATTTTGTTCTTTCTCTTGCCTTGTTCCTGGATGCATACTACATTCTTTTATCCTCTATAATAAAATACTGTTTTAGTATCCCTTATTTTGGCCGTATAACTCTTAACTATTATTTAAGGTTGACTCCTTAGATCTCTTTCTTTTTTGTCTTGTTGGTTCCCTATCCATCCCATGGGCTTCCCTGTAGCTCAGATGGTAAAGAATCTGCCCACAGTGCAGGAAACTGGGTTCGATTGCTGGGTCGGGAAAATCCCCTGGAGAAGGAAATGGCAACCCACTCCATTGTTATTACCTGGAGAATCCCATGGACCGAGGAGCCTGGTGTGCCCCCGTTCATGGGGTGGCAAAGAGTCGGACACAACTGAATGACTGACACTTACAAATTTAAAAGAATTTGTTTCCACTCAAGATTTTCTGTGTGAAGGATTATCATCTCCTTTTTAGACCCTAGTATTTTTCCTACATAGACCCATGACATTTTCTTGTGAATATTCCCATCATCTCAAATTTACCTTGCCTAAATCAGAATAACTTATCTTTTCTCTAAAGTCAGAGTGACTTACAGATTTTCTGTTCTTCTAGAGGTGTTAACATTTTTTGGTTTCTTTTTTGTCATTGATTCTGTCTTCATTGTTGATTATAAACTAGGAGATAAACCAATCTTGATTTTTTTCCCCTCCTAACTCCCCTAATTTTTAGTGATAAATATCTGTTGATCTCTTAAATATGTCTCATCTTTTTCATTCTACATTTTCTTTATTACCTACTAATCTGTATATTTTGAAGCTTTGAAATTTTATTAAAGTTAAAATTGGAATAGAAATGGTTTTCTCTATGTTTAGAAGCTTTAGGGGGAAACTGCTATTAAACACAGTGTGCACACACAAGTATTCATCTATCGCATATGTGATATATACAGTTAACCTTGAACAATGTGGGAATTAGGGGCACTGACCCTTTGTGAAGTTGAAAATCCATAGTTGGCCTCCTGTATCCCCGATTCCACCAAATCTAGCATTCTTCCACATCCGCAGATTCATCCAGTCTTGGATCATGTGTAGTACTGTAGTATTTACTGTTGAAAAAAGAAATCTGTGTATAAGTGGACTGCTGCTGCTGCTAAGTCGCTTCAGTCGTGTCCGACTCTCTGTGACCCCAGACACGGCAGCCCACCAGGCTCCGCCATCCCCGGGATTCTCCAACAACACTGGAGTGGGTTTGCCATTGCCTTCTCATATACTCATATATGAATATATGGCAGTATACTATGCATTTGGTAAAGAGTTGTATATATTTATGTACCAACATCACTAATAATAGTTTCTAATTTCTTTTATAGCAAGGATTTGCTGTAATACCATGAAACTTCAGGAACTTCTTTTTCAGCATTTAACTTTTATTTCATCAATTTATATTTCCTACTACTTTTGTTTCAAGAAATTTTGAGGACTTATGTTTTTTGGTAACTGATCACAGATCCAGTTCATTGGTGGTTTTTATTTTTCTTCTAAACATTTGTGGATTTCTTGAAAATATTTCTGTTCTCATCTCTTTTCTTACCCTAGCATATCTTTCCTACTTAAGGAAAAAAAAAATCCTTGTGCTTGTCAAGAGTATTATAATAGTCCAAATGCTGCAGTGTTCCTATAATTATTGTAAGGATCAAACTTCTGAGTAATAGAACACTATTATGTCTCCTATCTGTAATATTCTGTACAGGTTGACTTGAAAACCCTCAGAATAATTTGTAGAGACATCTTGGAATTAACCAAATAAGATATGACCAATATATGAATTCAGGAGAGTTAAGAGTATGATCTTAAGGAACTGGTATAACTGTTTAGCATTCATTTTCATTAAAATGAGGTTTATTTTTTAGTAGATGAAGTCTAAAATTAATCTTACTCTTTTTCATAGGTATGTCCTTCTAATACAGACATTAATGAATCTTTTTCATCTGTGTTGCCTCCATTTGTTCCTCATGAGCCAGCTAGAGATTTGGAATATCACTCTTCAAATCTCAGAATGTTGAGGGTATCTCCTGACACTGTGTCAAGGACTGTCAGACATTTAACAGGTACGTAGAGGAGGATATATTGTGTCTTTATAACTAGCTTGCTATGCCTAATTAATTTTTAAGTTTTGAACTGCAATGATATTAACTTTGGATTAGGTATATTTATAAATCCTCAGATATTTTATTAGATGAACCATTTGATTTTTCATTGAGTTCTTCATGACAGTGTTTAGAACTGAATTACATGGAGGAGTCTGATATTAAAGTCAGTTTGTTTCTATATTCCTTTTTGTGACTTGAAGGAAAAAGGAAACTGAATGAACACAGGAGCAGATATAAGTTTATAGAGAGGAGACTGAGAAATTAATTTTGAGGTAGAAAGCAAGATTGCCCTGGGAGTTGGTGATGGACAGAGAGGCCTGGCATGCTGCAATTCATGGGGTTGCAAAGCGTCAGGCACGACTGAGCGACTGAACTGAACTGAACTGAATGGCTAATGCTGTCGAACATCTTTGTTGTGTGTATTGGACAGTTATATATCTTCTTTGGAGAAATGTCTGTTAAAATTCTCACTCACTTTTTAATTGGTTTATTAACTTTTTGTTACTGCATTTTAAAAGTTCTTTGTATATTCTGGATACAGGTCCCTTATTAGATATGTTACTTGCAAAAATTCTCCCACTCTTGTTGAGTTAATGGGCTCACTTACTTGATTTTATTGACTTCACAGAATTTTTAATTTTGATAAAGTCTTATTTTATCTGTTTTTCTTTTTTAAAGTTAGTTTTAAATAGTGGTAAAATACTGATAATGTTTCATCTTAGCAATTTTTACATATATATATAGTTCAGTGGCATTAAATACATTCACATTGTCATGTAAACAATGTCATGCATTCACAAAGCTCTTTCATCTTGTAAAACTGGAACTCTGTATCTAAATATTAAAGGATAACTCCCCATTCGCTCCTACTTCCCCATCAACCATGGTTCTACTTTTCACCTCTGCTGTGAATTTGACTACTCTAGGTACCTCATATAAGTGTTTGTCTGTGATTGATTCATTTCACTTAGAATAATGTTTTTTAAGTTTTATTCATGGTGTAGCAGGTGTTAGATTTCTTTGAATTTGTAGATTTTTTTGAGAATATTGCCATATTAATAATATTGCATATTTTGATCCGCGCATATGGGATTTCTTTTTGTTTATTTAGGTCTTCATTTCTTTCAACAGTGTTTTGTAGTTTTCAGCATACAACTCTTGTATGTCCTTGTTAAATTAATTTCAAGTATTTAAATCTTTTTGGTGTTACTGTACATGGAAATGTTTTCTTAATTTCATTTTTGGAATAGGCACTGCTAGTGTATAGAAATAAAGTTTAATTTTGTATGTTCATCTTGTAGCTGGCAACCTTGCTGACCTACCTCTTTGTTATTCCTAATAATTTTTTGTGTGGTTTTCTTATTTTTGTATACAAGCCAGTGTCATCTGCAAATAGAGATGTCTTCTTCCTTTCTAGAATGTATTCTTTTTTGTATATTTCCCCAGTTGCCTTAACAAGTACAGTGACAACCTTCAGTACAGTGCTGCCTACAGGTGGCAAGAGCAGTCTTGTGCAGGTCTTTGTAGGAACGTCTTTTATCATGTTAGCTGAGGGATTTTTGTAGATGCCCTCTATCAGTTTGGGGAAATTATTTTTTATTTGTAGTTTCTAGAGTGCATTTATCATGTAAAGGGTATTAGATTTTGTCAGATGCTTTTTCTGTATTTTTAAAACGATGGTTGTATGTATGATTTTTGTTCTTTATTCTAATATTATGAAGCATTATTAATTTTCAAATATTGAGTCAACCTTGCTTTCCTGGGTTATAAATGCTACTTGGTTATGGTGTATAATCCTTGTGTGTGCGGTTGGATTCATTTTACCAGTGATTTTTTTGGGGGGAATTTTGTAATTCATAATAGATATTGATGTGTGAATGTCTTGCCTTTTTTTTTTTTTGGTTTGGTTTTGGTACAAAAGTAACACTAGTGTCATAAGTTGAGTTAGAAGTAATTTTTCTTTCCTTTTCTCTCTCTTTTTGTGAGTCTAGCTAAATTTTGTCCCTATTGTTGATCTTTTGAAGAAATTTTGATTTCTCCTCTTTTTCTAATCTCTATTTTTCTACTTCTTAAATCTATTTGCATTTTAGTTTCTTTTTATTTTCTTTCTTTCATTTGCTTTAGTTTTAGTTTGTGCTTTTTATTGTTTCTTATGATGAAATGTTAAGTTATTGATTTGAGATTTTTCTTTTTAATATAGGTATTTATGTTGATAGATTTCTAAAGACTAACTGCATGCATTAACTTTTGGTTTGTTGTGTTTTTGTTTTAATTCATCCAAACTGTTGCCTAGTATAATTGTAGGAGTCCTTTTATACTTTGTTGAGGCATGCTTTATGTCCTGTGGCATAGTTTATCCTATAGAATGTATGGTTTGCACTTGAGAAGAATGTGCATTCTGTTGTTGTTAGGTGGTGTGTTCTATACATGTGTCTTCGTTCCAGTGGGTTGATAGTGTTCCAGTCTTCTGTATCCTTGTTGATCTTCTGCTAATTTTCTCCATTTTTAAAAGTAGGGTATTGAAATCTCCAACTATTATTGTTTATTTCTCCCTTTTCTGTCAGAATTGCTTCATATATTTTGATATTAAGTGAATCTATGTTTCTAATTGTTATATAGTCCTGATGAATTGGGCCTTTTGTTGTTATATGTTGTCCCTCTTTAATTCTAGAAACATTTTGTTTTGTTTTGTTTTAAAGTCTATTTTGTCAGTGTTGGCACTGACAGTGTTGACATTAGTGTTGACATCCCACTTCTTATGGTTGCTGCTTCAATGTCATGTCTTTACTCATCCCTTTACTTTTAGTCTGCTTATATTTTTGAAGCTCAGGTTTATGTCTTATAAGTAACTTACAGTTGTATCTTTATTTCTTAATCCCAGAATGATAGCCTTTGCTTTTTAATGTGATTGTTTAATCCCTTCATATTTAATGTATTGATAAGATTGGGTTTATATTTGCTGATTTACTTTTTGTTTTCCATCTGTCTCATGTCTTCTTTTTTCTTTCCTCTTTTACTGGCTTTCATTGCATTAAGTGAATATTTTCCAGTATTTTAACTTCTTTAATAGTTTTCTAGCTAATTAACAATATTAGTGGTTGTTCTAGGACTTAGAAAATTTATTTTAACTTACCAGAATATACCCCAAATTTATACTAACTGAATTCTAGTGTGATAAAGAAGTGTTTCTGCTATATAGATCTGTTCACTCCCTATACTTGCTATTTTTTTGATATAAAATATACCTATATGTTACAAACCAAGGAGTACATTATTACATTGTCATAATTATTTATATAATTTTATGGCTTTTAGAAAAACAAGTAGAGAGTGCAAACATTTGTTTATTAGGGCTTATTGCATTTGTATTTAAATTTACCATTTTTTATTTATTTGTTCCTGTGGACTTGTTATCCAGTGTCATTTCCTTGCTGTACTCTAACTTTGTTCTCATGTACCTCCTTTTGTTATTGTCAAATATGTCACATTTCTGTGTGTTATAGCTCCAATAATACAATTAGATATGTTGTTTTATGTAAACTTTCTTTAAAAATTTGTTGGAAGAAAGGAAAATATGCAAATATCCTGTTTTTTTGTAATTACCTAATTATCTTTACTAGCACTATTTGTTTTGTTATGTAAGTTTGAATTACTGTTTGGTATCACTTGCTTTCGGAGAAGGCAATGGCACCCCACTCCAGTACTCTTGCCTGGAAAATCCCATGGACGGAGGAGCCTGGTGGGCTGCAGTCCATGGGGTCGCTAAGAGTTGGACACGACTGAGCGACTTCTCTTTCATTTTTCACTTTGCTGCATTGGAGAAGGAAATGGCAACCCACTCCAGTGTTCTTGCCTGGAGAATCCCAGGGATGGCGGAGCCTGGCGGGCTGCCATCTATGTGATCACACAGAGTCGGACATGACTGAAGCGACTTACCGATCACTTGCTTTCAACCTGAAGAACTTCCTTTTGTATTTCTTGTAAGATGGGCCTACCACCAATTGCTCTCAGTTTTTATATATCTGGAAATATTTTTATATTTTTGGAAGAGTTTTGCTGGATTTTGAATTCTTAGTTGACAGTTATTTTCTTTCAGCACTTTGAATTTGTTTTTCCACTGTATTCTACCTTTATTTATTGTTTCTGATGAGAAATCAACTGTTACTCTTATTAATGTTCCATTGTATGTGACTTGGTTTTTCTTACTGTTTTCAGAGTATCCTCTTCCAACATTTAGATTATAATTATTATGATGTGTCAGATTATTATTATCTGACATTGAGTTCACTTGGATTGTCAGATACATAGGATGTTTTTCATCAAATTTGGAAAGTTTTCAAACATTATTTCCTTTGAGTATTTTTTTTTTTTTTTTTTTTGCTCTTTTCTGCCTCAGATAATCCCCCATTATACATGTGTCAGTGTACTTAATCTTGTTTAATAGCTCTCTGAGCCTTTGTTCATGTTCATTTATTCTTTTTGGGGGGCTATCCTTCATCCTGCATAGTCTCTGTTATCATCATGTTCACTGATTCGTCTGTCTGTCCCTATTTAGCATTGAGCCTCTAGGAAATTTTTCATTTTGTAGTACTTTTCAGCCCCAAATGGAAGTTGAACTGCCATTTGGTTCATTTATAAGTTCTGTAACCTTACTTTATATTTGATGAGACATTGCCATTACCTTCTTTTAATTTTTAAGCATGATTTTCTTTTCTTCTTTGAGCATATTTATAATAACTGCTTTGAAATCTTTGCTGGCTAAATCCAACATGTGGGTCTCCTTAAAGGCAGTTTCTATTGGTTACTTATTTTTTCCTATGAATAGTTCACTTTTTCTTTGTATGTCTCAATATTTTTATAAACTGGACATTTTAGATAATGTATTTTTGCAGCCCTGGATACTAATTGCTTCTCTGGTGCTGAGAATATCTGTTATTGTTTTGCTTGTCTGATTATTAAAATTTTTCTTAAAAATGTATTTATTTATTTTTGGCTATGCTGGGTTTTTGTGGGTGCATGTGGGCTTGTCTCTAGTTGTGGTGTGTAGGCTTCTCATTGCAGTGGCTTCCTTCTATAGCTGCGGAGCACTGCCTTTGGGACAGGTGGCCTCAGTCGTTGTAATTCAAGGGCTCAGTAGTTGTGGAGACTGGGCTCAGTTGCCACATGACATGTGGAATCTTCCCAGACTAGGGATTCAACCTGTGTCCCCTGCATTGGCAGGCAGATTCTAAACAACTGGACCACCAGGGAAGTCCTGTCTAGTAGTTTAAATAAATCTGATGATTCTCCTGCAATATGGACCTTCCAAATTCACTGGAAACCAGAGGCTTTGGTATGTGTAGAGCCTCCCTGACTGTGATCTCCATCCATTCTCCCCTCCTCTGCATATGGTTTTAACTCAGTTCTCTTTTACTGTCTCGTATTTTCATCTTTTTGTTCAGTTCAATTGCTCAGTTGTGTCTATCTCTTGGTGACCCCATGCTCTGCAGCATGCCAGGCTTCCCTGTCCACCACCAATTCCTGGAGCTTGCTCAAACTCATGTCCATCCAGTCGATGATGCCATCCAACCATTTCATCCTCTGTCATCCTTTTCTCCTCCTGCCTTCAGTTTTTCCCAGCATCAGGGTCTTTTACAATGAGTCAGTACTTCCCATCAGGTGGCCAAACTATTGGAGCTTCAGCTTCAGTATCAGTCCTTCCAGTGAATATTCAGGACTGATTTCCTTTAGGATGGACTGGTTTGATCTCCTTGCAGTCCAAGGAACTCTCAAGATTCTTCTCCAATGCCACAGTTGAAAAGCATCAATTCTTTGGCCGTTAGCTTTTTTTATGGTCCAGCTCTCACATCCATACACGACTACTGGAAAAACCATAGCTTTGACTAGACAGACTTTTGTCGTCAAAGTAATATCTCTGCTTTTTAATATGCTGTCTAGGTTTGTCATAGCTTTTCTTCCAAGGAGCAAGCGTCTTTTAATTTCATGGTTGCAGTCACCATGTGCAGTGATTTTGGAGCCCCCAAAAATAAAGTCTTTGACTGTTTCCATTGTTTTCCCAACTATTTCCCATGAAGTGATGGGACTGGATCTTGGTTTTTTGAACATTCAGTTTTAAGCCAGGTTTTTCACTCACCTCTTTCATCAAGAGGCTCTTTAGTTCTTCTTTGCTTTCTGCCAAAGGGTGGTGTCATCTGCATATCTGAAATTATTGTTATTTCTCCCAGAAATCTTGATTCCAGCTTGTGCTTCATCTAGCCCAGCATTTCACATGATGTACTCTGTATATAAGTTAAATAAGCAGCGTGACAATATACATACTTGATGTACTCCTTTCCCAATTTGGGACCAGTCTGTTGTTCCATGTCTGGTTCTAACGGTTGCTTCTTGACCTGCATACAGATTTCTCAGGAGACAGGTCAAGTGGTTTGGTATTTCCATGTCTTGAAGAATTTCCCACAGTTTGTTGTGATCTACACAGTCAAAGGCTTTGGCATAGTCAATAAAGTAGAAATAGATGTTTTTCTGGAACTCTCTTGCTTTTTTGATGATCCAGCAGATGTTGGCAATTTGATCTCTGGTTCCTCTGCCTTTTCTAAAACCAGCTTGAACATATGGAAATTCTTGGTTCACGTACTATTGAAGCCTGGCTCAGAGAATTTGGGGCATTAATTTGCTAGCATGTGAGATGAGTGCAATTGTGTGGTAGTTTGAACATTCTTTGGCATTGCCTTTCATTGGGATTGGAATGAAAACTGACCTTTTCCAGTCCTGTGGCTTCTGCTGAGTTTTCCAAATTTGCTGGCATATTAAGTGCAGCGATTTGAAATAGCTTAACTGGAATTCCATCACCTCCACTAGCTTTGTTTGTAGTGATAATTCTTAAAGGCACACTTGACCTTTAGGAAGTCCCTAAGTACAGACTATCTTTCCATTTCTTTGGGTCTTCCATTACTTTCAACTGTGTCTTATTTACAGGTTTCAGTGTACAGAGCTTTCTCCTCCTTGGTTAAATTTATTCCTAGGTATTTTATTCTTTTTGATGCAATTGTAAATATGATTGTTTTCTTAATTTTGTTTTCTGATCGTTCATATTTAGTGCATAGAAATGTAACTTTTTTTGTATAGTGATTTTCTATCTCACAACTTTACTGAATTCATTTTTTTGTTGTTGTTGGAGTCTTTAGGGTGTTCTACATATAGCATCGTGTTATCTGCAATAGAGACAGTTTTTCTTCTTTTCTGACTTGGATACCTTTTATTTCTTTTTTTTGCCTAATTACTCCACTAGGACTTCCAAAACTAAGCTGAGTAAAACTGATGAGAATGAGCATCCTTGTCTTCTTCCCAGTGTTAGAGGAAAAGCATTTAGCTTTTCACCCTTGAATATGATGTTAGCAGTTCTCTTGTTGTATATAACCTTTATGTTGAGGTGCATTCCTTGTATATCCCTTTTGTTGAGAATTCTTATTATAAGTGGGTAGTAAATCTTGTCAAATGCTTTTTCTTTGTATATTGAGATCATATAATTTATCCTTCATTTTGTTAACAAGGTGTATTTCATTGATTGATTTGTTAATGTTCCCTGGAATAATTTCCACTTGATTATGGTATAGCACCCCTTTCATGTATTGTTGAATTTGGTTTGCTCATATTTTGAGGAGGATTTTTAGGTTTAAATTTGTCTAGTCTTCAATTTAGATCTAAATTTATCAGACCTGTAATTTTCTTTTTATGTAATGTCCTTGTCTGATTTTGGTATTAGGGTAATGATGGCTTAGTGAAATGAGTTTGGAAGTGCTCTCTTCTACTTTTTAGAAAAATTTGATACGTGTTGGTTTTAATTCTCTGAATGTTTCATAGAATTCAGTTCTATAAATTCTGGACCTGGACTTTTGTTTGTTGGGCTACTTTTGAGTACTGATTCAGTCTCCTTACTAGTCTGTTCGGATTTCTTGTTTCATGATTGAGACTTGGTAGATTGTATTGATATGCTTCTAGAAATTTATCCATTTCTTTTGATTTGTCAAATTTGTTAGTCCATAATTGTTCATAGCAGTCTCTTATCCTTATTATTTCTGTGCTATTATTTGTAATATCGTTTTCATTTCTTAGTTTGTGTCCCTTTTTTCTCTTTGGAATCTAGCTGAAGGACTGTCAGTTTATTTTTTTAAAGAACAAGTCCTTAGTTTCATTGATCTTTTACACTGTCTTTTTAGTCTCTATTTTATTTATTTCCAGTCTGATCTTTGTTATTTCCTTCCTTTTTAACTTGGAGCTTTATTTTTCTCTTTCTCGTTCTTTGAGTTGTAAAGTTCAGATGTTTATTTGCTGTTTTTCTTATTTCTTGACGTAGTTATTTGTTGCTATAACATTCTCTCTGAACTTCTTACTGTATCCTCTTAAGTTTTAGTATGGCATATTTCCATTTTCATTTGTCTGCAGGTATGTATTTTTTAATTCCTTTTTGATTTTTTTCTTTGACCCATTGGTTGTTCATTTTGTCAGTCTGCATTGATTTATTAAGTTTCTAGCTGTTTTTTTTCCTTACAAAGATTTCTGTAACCCATATTCCTTTTCAAGTTACTGTGTAGCTTATATTGTTCCTTTTTATTAGTTCTTTGCAATCATTAGTCATTAACTCAACCTGTTTCATCATGTATTCAACTACTTTTTTTTGTTTTAAAACTCATTAATGGTTTTAGAATGGCAATTCATTTTAGTGAAAGGAGCTCCGAATTTAGAGTTAGAATTAAAGGGTTAAAGGGCCTGTTTTTGTCAATTAATGTACAACTATTCAGAATGTAATCTGAGGGTCAATAGTATTGTGCATTGTCAGGGAGCTTGTTAGAAATGCAGGATTTTAGCTTTCATCCCAGACCCACTTAGTCAGAATCTGCAAGTTAACAAGATCTTCTCAATGAAAAGCACTGTTGCTTCATCATCTTTGAAACTTACTTTCCCTCTGTGTAAGGTATACATCATGTTTGCTGTATATATTAATCATCTCATCACCATCTGTCATACCAAGTTTTAATAATTTATTGTCTGCTTTCTTCTAGTAGAATGTAAACTCTTTGAGGCCAGAATTGGAATGCAAGCTTTGTTTGTTTGCTGCTCTATTTCCTATATCTAGAACAGTGGCTAAAACAGAGTAAACATTGATTTTTTTGAATCACCCAATGAATGTCAAATCTTGTTATTTTTATTGCAGTTATTTATTTTTCATTGCTACTCAGAACTACTTTCATTTAGAATTAACTCTGTTAGATAATACAGTATCAGAATTTGCGTGCAATGCAGGAGACCCCAGTTTGATTCCTGGGTCTGAAGATCCCCTGGAGAAGGGATAGGCTACCCACTCCAGCAATGTTGGGCTTCCCTGGTGATTTAGATGGGAAAGAATCCACCTGCAATGCAGGAGACCTGGGTTTGATCCCTGGGTTGGGAAGATCCCCTGGAGGAGAGCATGGCAACCCACTCCAGTATTCTTGCCTGGAGAATCCCTTTACAGAGGAGCCTGGTGGGCTACAGTCCCTGGGGTCACAAAGAGTCAGACGTGACTGAATGACTAAGCACAGCACATTAGATAATACAAGTATGGCATGTTTCCATTGTTGCAGAAAGTTCTTTTAGATAGTACTGCTTACCCTTTTATTCCTTCAACTCATTCTGAATCTATTTCTGCAGTATTGATCAGATCAGTCAACAACTCCCCATGCCATATAGAATTAATTTCAAACTTTTTAGTGTAACCTTTAGAGTCTTTAGAGTTTCATATAGTTAAAAATACATATTTTATTCATGGTGTGTTTATTAGTAGAATCATTTAAATCCATTCCATGTATATAGCATCCATCTGGGCTATATTGCTTTGCCCTCATATGACTTAGGGGAAAGGGAATTTCATGAAAATAAGTTGATTTTCCTTTAATATCCCATGGAATAATCTATTTTGTCTTTGAGGAGTCTTTTGTCTTCTGACAACATACATGACACAGTAACAGGCTAACTTATTAGCTTATTAAGTAGCATGAAATCAGATGCCATAGTAGATACGATTTGTTCATCATAATGAAAATTCTTTAAAATCTAAATTTTAAGCTCAACATAATATTCCATAAAATATATATACTGCTATTTTTTAAAAATTACTCTCATTGAATATTTATTTCCACATTAGTTTATTGTTATAAATCACTTTGTAATTAACATCTTTATCTGTAAATCTTTATTTCTTCTGATGGTTGAGTTATTTCTTTTGGAGTCCTTTCTGGGTAGTGTAAAGGCCAGAAGAAGAAAAGCTTGCCTGATTTCTTTTAATGCATAAAAGGAATACATTTTAATTCTATATATATAAGTGTGTGTGTATTTATTTATAATATTAAAAATATTAACAAATCCCTTTTTCTTTAGGGGATACTTCTAAAGGAGGCATAGCTGAAATTCCTCAATCCACCTTTAAACCAGGCATCACTACCCTTCCTGAAGATTCAGACACTGTATCTCCTTTATCCTTGTCCCCTGAGGACTTTCCTCAGTTGGCTGGAAGGTCTCCTCAAGTGAAGAATATTGATGAATATACTGATACTGTCACCCAGCAGACATTAGCGGACAGTCGTCTAACTGAAGAGACTTTAAAAATTTCAGCTATTCCTGGCCTAGCTGACCAGAAGACTGGAATAGCAGCAGTGTCCTCTAGTTCGTACTCACAAAGAGGGAAGCCAAATATCTTGTACCCACAAGCCTTGCCAGACGGTCATCTAACTGAAGAGGCTCTAAAAGTTGGAGCTGTTCCTGGACTTGGTGACCAGAAGACAGGTATATCTACAGTTCCTCCAAGTTCCTACTCACTTGGAGAGAAGCACAGTATTTTTTACCCGCAGGCATTGCCAGACAGTCATCAAACTGAAGAGTCTCTGAATGTTTCAGTTCTTCCTGGACTAGCTGATCAAAAGACTGGAAAACCAATAGTACCTGCTAGTTCTTACTCAGTTGGAGAGGAGCCTGGTATTTTCTACCATCAAGTCTTGCCAGATAGTCAGCTGCCTGAAGAAGCTCTGAAAGTTTTGGCTTCTCCTAGACCAGTTGATCAAAAGAGTGGGTTGCCTACTCTATCCTCTACTTACTCATATGGAGAGAAGCCTCATATTTTCTATCAACAGACATTGCCAGATACTCATCCAAGTGACCAGACTCTGAAAGTTTCAGCTGCTCCTGGATTGGCTGAGCAGAAGACTGGGGTTCCTGCTGTAACCTCTACTTACTCAAATAAAGAGAAGCCCAGTATTTTCTCCCAACCAGAATTGCCAAACAGACATCTAATTCAGGAGGCTCATCAAGTTTCAGCTGCTCCTATATTGGTTGAGCAGAAGGCTGGGATATCGATAGTACCCTCTACTTCCTATTCACATAGAGAGAAGCCTAGTGTTGTGTACCAACAAGAGTTGCCAGACGGTCGTCTAATTCAAGAAGTTCAGCAAGTTTCAGCTGCTCCTGGATTGTCTGAGAAGACTGGGATTCCTACAGTACCCTCTATTTCCTATTCACATAGAGAAAAGCCCAGTATTGTGTACCAGCAAGAACTGTCAGACAGTCAACTAATTGAACAGTCTCAAAAAGTTTCATCTGTTCCTGGACTGGCTGAGCAGAAGACTGGGATTCCTACAGTACCCTCTACTTCCTATTCACATAGAGAGAAGTCCAGTATTTTCTACCAACAAGAATTGCCAGACAGTCATCTAACTCAAGAGGTTCAGCAAGTTTCAACTGCTGCTGGACCCCTTGAGCAGAAGACTAGGATTCCTACTGTGCCCTCTACTTCCTATTCACAGAGAGAGAAACCTCATATTTTCTACCAACAAGAGTTGCCAGAGAGTCATCTAACTGAAAAGGCTCAGAAAGTTTCATCTGTTCCTGGATTGGCTGAGCAGAAGACTGGGATATCAACAGTAGCCTCTTCCTATTCGCATAGAGAGAAGTCCAGTATTTTGTACCAGCAAGAGTTGCCAGACATTCATGTAATTCATCAAGTTCCAGAAGTTTCATCTGCTCCTGGATTGGCTGAGCATAAGGCTAGGATTCCTGTCATACCCTCTACTTCTTACTCACATAGGGAGAAACCCAGTATTTTGTACCAACAAGAATTGCCAGACAGTCATCTAACTGAACAAGTTCAGAAAGCTTCAGCTGCTCCTGGACCTGCTGAGCAGAAGACTGGGATTCCTGTAATAACTTCCGCTTCTTATTCACATAGAGAGAAGCCCATTATTTTCTACCAACAGGATTTGCCAGACAGTCATCTAACTAAAGAGGCTCAGAAAGTTCCAGGTGTTTCTGGACTAGCTCACCAGAAGAGTGGAATACCGATAGTGCCCCCTGCTTTCTACTCACATGGAGGGAAGACCAGTCTTTTCTATCAGCAGGAGTTGCCAGACAGTCATCTAAGTGATCAGACTCAGAAAATTTCAGCTATTCCTGGACCAGTAGACCAGAACACTGGCATACAGACAGCACCCTCTAGTTCCTACTCATATAGGGAGAAGCCTATTACTTTTTACCAGCAGGAGTTGCCAGGCAGGCTTCTAACTGAAGAGGTTCTAAAAGTTTCCGCTCTTCCTAGAACTACTGACCAGAACACTGGTATAATAACTGGGTCCTCTCGGTCTTACTTATTTGGAGAGAAGCCAAGGGGTCTTTTCTATCAGCAGGTGTTACCAGATGGTAGTCTAACTGAAGAAGCTCTGAAAGTTTCACCTGATTCGAGACCAAGTGACCAGAAGACTAGCGTCCTCTTACTGCCTGCTAGTTCCTACTCACATAGAGAGAAGCCCGGTATTTTCTACCCACAGGCCTTGCTCAGCAGTCACTTACCTGAAGAGACTCTGAAAGATTCAGCTGTTCTTGGACCAGCTGACCAGAAGACTGGGACATCAGAACCTTCTGGTTCCTATTCACATAGAGAGAAATCCAGTATTTTCTACCAACAGGAGTTGCCAGATAGCCATATAACTGGAGAGGCTCTGAAAATTTCAGGTGTTTCTGGAACAGGTGACCAGAAAACTGGGATACCTGTAGTAACCTCTCCTTCCTACTCACAGAGAGAGAAGCCCATTGTTTTCTACCAGCAGGTCTTACCAGATACGTACCTTACTGAAGAGGCTCTGAATGTTTCAAATCCTCCTGCACAGGCTGACCAGAAGACTGGGATACCCATAGTAACCTCTCCTTCCTTCTCATATAACGAAAAACCCATTATTTTCTACCAACAAGCCTTGCCTGACAGTCAACTGACTGTGGAGGCTCTGAAGGTTTCAGATGTTCCTGGGCCATCTGACCAGAAGACTGGGATACCTACAGTACCACCTAGTTCCTATTCATATAGAGAGAAGCCCATCATTTCTTACCAGCAAGAGTCACCAGATCTTACTCAGGTGGCTTTGAAAGTTTTTGAGGTTCCTGGACCAGCTGAACAGAAGATTGGGATACCACCAGTAACCTCAACTTCTTACTCATATGGAGAAAAGCCCATCATTTCTTACCAGCAAGAGTTGCCAGATGCTAATGAAAATGCTTTAAAAGGTTTAGGGGTTCCTAGACAAGCAGACCAGACCATTGGTGTGCGAATTGTGCCCCCTGCTTCCTATTCACATAGAGAGAGTCCCATCTTTTCTTACCAGCAGGAGTTACCAGATCTGACTGAGGAAGCTTTGAAAGTTTTTGCTCTTCCTGGACCAGCTGATCAGAATGCTGAGATACCAATAGGACCTTCTAGTTCTTACTCACATAAAGAGAAACTCAAGATTTTACCAGACGATCAAAAGACTGAGTTACCGTCAACTCCCTCTGGTTCTTCCTCACATAGAGAGAAGCCTAAGACTTCAACTGTAATTGGACCAGCTGACCAGAAGACTCCATTATTGACAGGTTTTCCTAATTCTTATTCTCAGAGAGTAAAGCCTACCATTTTCTTTCAACAGCAGTTGGCAGATAGACATCAAAGTGGAGATATTCTGAAGATTTCACCTGTTGCTGAGCCAACTGATGTGAATTCTCCGATACCAATACCTCTTTCTAGTTTGTATTCACACAGAGAGAAATCTAATATTTTCTCCCCACAGGAACTGCCAGACAAACATCTAAGGGAAGATTCACTGAGGGTTTCAACAGTTCCTGGGCCAGCTGACAAAAAAACTGTGTTACCAGCAGTTCCTCCTAGTTCCTTTTCACATAGAGAGAAACCAGCTATATTGTACTATCAGGATTTCCCAGAAAGACATCTAACTGAAGATAACCTGAAGTTCTCAAGCAGTCTTGGGCAAGCTGATCAGATTAATGGGTTATCAACAGTTCCGCCTGGTACTTACTCACATAGTGAGAAGCACAAACCTGTTTCACATCATGTTCAAAGGCTAACAGATAATTTGGATTCTTCTCACACCAGTGTTATCTCAAACAAAATGCCTTTAAATGCTCAGGCTGATGGTAGAGTTGTAATAAATAAGCCAGAATCTTCTGGTTTTGAAGATGTTGGCTCTGAGGAAATTAGGGATACAGAAAACAGTTCAAAAACTCTTAAAGAGATTCAGACACTTTTAATGGAAGCAGAAAATATAGCACTAAGACGATACAATGTTCCTGCTCCCCTTGTCCCTTTCAGAGATGTTAGTGATATTTCATTTATACAGTCTAAGAAGATGGTTTGCTTCAAAGAACCCCTCACAACTGATGAATCTAATGGTGATTTGTATCAGAGACAGCCATTTACAGAAGAAAGCTCAAGCAACAAGTGTATACAGAAGGATATTAGCACACAAACGAATCTGAAATGCCAGGGAGGCATTGAAAATTGGGAGTTTATTAGTTCAACTACAGTTAGAAGTCCTTTACAGGAAGCAGAAGGCAAAGCCAGAGTGGCATTTGATGAAACCCTTAAACAATATAAAGCAGCCAGATCTGTAATGAGATCTGAACCTGAAGAGTATAGTAGAACCATTGGGAATAAGATTGTTATCCCTATGATGACTATCATTAAAAGTGATTCAAGTAGTGATGCAAGTTCTGGCTCATGGGACAGTAATTCCTTGGAGTCAGTTTCTGATGTGCTTCTAAATTTCTTTCCATATTCTTCACCCAAGACAAGCATGACAGATAGCAGAGAGGAAGAGGGGGTGTTAGAGAGTGATGATGGTGGTGGAAGCAGTGTAGATTCATTGGCTGCACATGTGAAAAACCTTCTGAAATGTGAATCCTCATTGAACCATGCTAAACAAATACTCAAAAATGCAGAGGAAGAGGAATCTCGGGTACGAGCACGAGGTAGGAAAAGATAATTTGTTATAAAGGCAGGTCAAACTCAAGCATTATAGTTTAATAATTTGCTTAAAGTTAAATATTTGATGCTCTAGATAATTTTCTTGTAGAACTGTTCTTGTAGAATTGTCAAAATGATTGCTTTATCTACTGGCAACCCAGAATAAACTCATTTAACCAATAATGAAGTCACAGTATTAATAGTGCTAGTTTGAGGTCTTAAGGAACTGTAAGTTCTGGTGTCTGAAGAAAAGTAAGAAAATTTGGGTTTCCAAACTCCTAAAGCTTGAATGTTTTCCTAATTTTTTCATTGTACTGTCCTCATTGTGGAGGCAATAAAATACTCTATTTGAGTATTTGACTTAGAGAATAAATTCTATAAGTCACTGTGTTTCATAAAACTTATGTATATTTTTTATCCCCTTCTCTAATAAGATTCTTAAAGCAGATCTTAGATAGACATTAGGAAAAACTGAATGAATGTATTTAACACTAAAAGTTGGGTTAGAGTTAAATTCCATTAATCTCTAAATTGTAGAATTCATTAAAAAAGAAAAAAAAATCTTTACGATAACATGGTGAATAAATATCTTTTGGAAGGCAACTTTTAAGCAATTCAGGCCTACCTGGAAATCTCTTGTTTGATGTCAGCTTCCTATACCATTCTTTTGATCATTTGTGCTTATTTTGATTCTCCAGAAACTCCCAAGTTTTTTTATTATTTTAAAATATTAACAACTGTGGAAGTGGCAAAGACTGTAGCAGGAGCTAATAGGGGAGACAAAGGGACCCTTTTGATTGGAAGGAAGATTAAGATGAAATTGGCTAAATACTATATTTCAAGTGTCCTCATTGGAGAAATGTCTGTAGAATATGTTTTTGTTTTTAAATCTGACTTTTCAGTGAAATTATCTCTCTCAAGAACTTGAGACTGATAGTTATATCAGTATAGTATAGTATAGTGGTATTCCACTATGACATGTGGAATCTTCCCAGACTAGGGATTCAACCTGTGTCCCCTGCATTGGCAGGCAGATTCTAAACAACTGGACCACCAGGGAAGTCCTGTCTAGTAGTTTAAATAAATCTGATGATTCTCCTGCAATATGGACCTTCCAAATTCACTGGAAACCAGAGGCTTTGGTATGTGTAGAGCCTCCCTGACTGTGATCTCCATCCATTCTCCCCTCCTCTGCATATGGTTTTAACTCAGTTCTCTTTTACTGTCTCGTATTTTCATCTTTTTGTTCAGTTCAATTGCTCAGTTGTGTCTATCTCTTGGTGACCCCATGCTCTGCAGCATGCCAGGCTTCCCTGTCCACCACCAATTCCTGGAGCTTGCTCAAACTCATGTCCATCCCTGAGGTGATTGATATTTCTCCCGTCAATCTTGATTCCAGCTTGTGTTTCTTCCAGTCCAGTGTTTCTCATGATGTACTCTGCATATAAATTAAATAAGCAGGGTGACAGTATACAGCCTTGACATACTCCTTTTCCTATTTGGAACCAGTCTGTTGTTCCATGTCCAGTTTTAATTGTTGGTTCCAGACCTACATATAGGTTTCTCAAGAGGTAGGTCAGGTGGTCTGGTATTCCCATCTCTTTCAGAATTTTCCACAGGACATGAGTATAGTATACTATACTATACTTTATAGTTTGTTATAAAATGGAGAGCGCACACTGTTTACTAAGCACTGTGGTAGGCATTAAATTGGCTATATCGATGATAATCTCTGCTCTTGTAATCACTGGTAGTTTTACACTGTATTATCTCGAATGCTTTTATCTTTTCTCTCCAGCCTGGAATCTGAAGTTTAATATGGCTCATGACTATGGCTACTCCATTTCAGAATTAAATGAAGATGACAGGAGAAAAGTAGAAGAGATCAAAGCAAAGTTGTTTGGTCAAGGGAGAACAACTGACTTGTCCAAGGTATAAAAGAAATCTAAAAATTAAGAGACAAAATGTGACAGAAAGGGTGTATAATTTGAATCTCTTACCTGGGCATTGATGACTCCTGCTGAGTCACTGATAGTCTTTGGCTAAAGTGTTGGGAGTCTTAAGTCTTCAAAAGTTAAGATTTAAGAATTTGATTCTATAGATTTTGTCTGCTATTATGAATAGTAATGGGACATATTTCTCTTACAGGGTTTTGCTATGGCTTACATGAGATAATGCCTATAAAATGCTGGGGTTTGTGATATCTAGGTAGTACTCAATAATTGACAACTGTTGCTGTTTTAACTTTTAATTTTAAAGCGACTTAGCAGCAGCAGCAGCATAGCCAGTTAACAATGTTGTGTACATGTATCCATTCTTCCCCAAACTCCCCTCCCATCCAGGCTGCCACATAACCCTGAGCAGAGTTCCCTGTGCTATATATACAGTAGGACCTGTTGTTATCTATTTTAAATCTTAACTGCTATTATTAATTCTATGAAAATTGATATAGCTATCAGATATGTACACTTAATGACTTAATTCATAAGTGTCTTAGAAAATTGTCAGTGATATAGCATAATTAATTATTTGGCTCATCAGTTTTGGAAAGGTTATCAGTTTTTGAAACTATGAATTAGATTGGATTTTAGTTTTACATAGCTCATCAGTTTTGAAAAGGTTATCAGTTTTTTAAAGTATAAATTAGATTGGATTTTAATTTTACATGTTGATATATTCCCTCTATGTTGTACATTTCATCCCCATGACTCATTTATTGTGTACATCTTAGCCTTCCTCACCTATTTTGCTCTTCCCTCCTGTCTACTCTCCCCTCTGGCAACCACTTGTTTGTTCTGTCCTTGAGACTATTTCTGTTTTGTTACGTCTGTCCATTTATTTTTTAGATTCCCCATGTAATCGAAATCATACAATATTAGTCTGTCTTTGACTTATTTTACTTACTGTAGTACCCTCTAAGTCTATCCATGTTGTTTCAAATGGCAAGATTTCATTCTTTTTTATGGTATATTAACCATCTGGTGTATATGTATGTACATACTTAGATTACTTCCATATCTTGACTAGTAGAAATAATGATGAAATGGATATAGGGGTGCATATATCTTTTTGAATTAGTGTTTCATTTTCTTTGGAAAAATACACATAAGTTAATTGATGGATCATGTGATGGTTATATTTTTAATTTTGTGAGGAATGTCCATACTTTTTTCCATAGTGGCTGTGCCAATTTACATTCCCAACAACACTGTGCAAGTGTTCCTTTTTCTTCATATCCTCATCAACACGTCTTATATGTTGTCCTTTTCATAACCATTCTAACAAGTATGAGTTGATATTTTAGTGACTTTTTAAAATTTACATTTCCCTGATGATTAGTGATGTTGAGCATTGTTTTGTGTGTCTGTTAGCCATCTGTGTGTCTTTTTTTATGAAAATGTCATTCATATCCTTTGCCCGTTTTTTCACTGGGTTGTCTGTATTTTTTATTTGAGTTGTATGAATTCTTTGTATATGTTGGGTATTAATCCCTTGTTAGATACATTCATTGTTTGCAGATATCTTCTATTCAGTAGGCTGCCTTTTTGTTTTATTGGTAGTTCCCTTTGCTGTGTGGTAGCTTTTTAGTTTGATGTAGTCCATTTGCTTATCTTTGCTTTTGTTTCCCTTCAGTTCAGTTCAGTCAGTTCAGTCGCTCAGTTGTGTCCGACTCTTTGTGACCCCATGAATTGCAGCACACCAGGCCTCCCTGTCCATCACCAACTCTCAGAGTTCACTCAAACTCATGTCCATCGAGTCGGTGATGCCATCTAGCCATCCCATCCTCTGTCGTCCCCTTCTCCTCCTGCCCCCAATCCCTCCCAGCATCAGTCTTTCCCAATGAGTCAACTCTTTACGTGAGGTGGCCAAAGTATTGGAGTTTCAGCTTTAGCATTAGTCCTTCCAAAGAACATTCAGGACTGATCTGCTTTAGGATAGACTGGTTGGATCTCCTTGCAGTCCAAGGGACTCTCAAAAGTCTTCTCCAACACCACAGTTCAAAAGCATCAATTCTTCGGTGCTCAGCTTTCTTCACAATCCAACTCTGATTGTACCTTTCTAAGAATTTGTCCATTTCTTCCAGGTTGTCCATTTTATTTGTATACAGTTGCTGGTAAAAGTCTCTTATGATCCTTTGTATATCTGTGGTGTCATTTGTAACTTATCCTTTTTCATCTCTGATTTTATTGATTTGAATCCTCTCTGTTTTTTAATTGATGAGTCTAGTAAAGGTTAATTGATTTTTATTTTTTCAAAGAACTAGCTTTTAGCTTCATGTATCTTTGCTGTTGTTTCCTTTGTCTTCGTTTCATTTATTTCTGCTCTGATCTCTATGATTTATTTCCTCCTCCTAATTTTATGTTTTGTTTGTTCTTTCTCTAGTTGTTTCAGGTGTGAGGTTAGGTTATTTCAGATTTTTTGTTTTTTTAAGATAAGATTGTATTGCTATAAAGTTCCCTTTTAAAACTCCTTTTGCTGCATTGCACAGATTTTGGGTTGCAGTGCTTTCATTTTCACTTGTCTGTAGGCATTTTTTGAGTTCCTCTTTTAAAAAAAGTTATTTATTTTGATGGACTGGTTCTTTGTTGCTGAGCGCAGGCTTTCACTAGTTGCAGCAAGCGAGGGCCACTCTTCATTGCAGTGTGGTGGCTTCTCGTCACAGAGCAATAGTTGCAGCACGTGGGCTCAGTGGTTCCCGGTTGCGGGCTCTAGAGTGCAGACTCACTAATTGTGGCTCACGGGCTTAGTTGCTGTGCAGCATGTGGTATCTTCCTGGACCAGGGATCAAACCCATGTCCCTTGCATTGGCAGACGGTTTCGTAACAACTGGACTACCAGGGGAGCCGTTGAGTTCCTCTTTGATTTCTTCAGTGATCCTTTGGCTGTTTATTAGCAAATTGTTTAGTCTCCACCTGTTTGTGTTGTTTTATAGTTTCTTTTTCTTGTAGTTTATTTTTAATCTCAGTTGTGGTTGGAAAAGATGCTTGATATAACTTCAGTCCTCTAAAATTCACCCACTGCTCCCTTTGTAGCGCAGATTGTGATCATTACTGAGGCTATTCTGTGTGGACATGAAAGGAATGTTTATTCTGCTTCTTTGGGATGGAACGCTCTATAATTATCAAATCCATCAGATTTCAAGTATCATTTAAGGCTTGTGTTTCCTCATTATTTCTCTCTGGATGGTCTGTGCATTGATGAAAGTGGGGTGTTACAAAGTCTCCCACTGTTGTTGTCTTGCTATTGATTTCTCCCTTTATGGCTGTCAGTATTTGCTATATATATTGAGGTGCTCCTGTGTTGGGTGCATATATATTTATAATTGTTATATCTTAATTCTTGCATTGGTCCCTTGATTATTATGTAGTGACCTTTGTTTTAGAAGTCTTTAAAACAAGTCCTTGTTTTAAGGTCTGTTTTGTCTGATAAGAGCATTGCAACTCCACCCTTCTTTAGATTTCCATTAGCCTGGAATACATTTTTCCTTCCCCTCACTTTCAGTGTGTACATATCCCTATGTCTGAAGTGAGGTCTCTTTTTAAAAAAAAAAAAAAATTATTTATTTTTGGCTGTGCTGGATCTTTGTTGCTGCACACAGACTTTGTCTAGTTGTAGAGAGTGGGGACCACTCTCATTGCAGAGCATAGGCTTCAGTAGTTGTGGCACATGGGCTTAGTTGCTCCTTGGCATCTGGGATGTTCCTGGATGAGGGGTTGAACCTGTGTCCCCTGCATCGGCAGGCAAATTCTTACCTAATGTGCCAGCGAGGAAGTCCCTGAAGTGGATTTCTTGTAGACAACTTTTCAGTTCACTTTAGTTCAGTCGCTCAGTCATGTCTGACTCTTTGTGACCCCATGAATCGCAGCACACCAGGCCTCCCTGTCCATCACCAGCTCTTGGAGTTCACTCAGACTCATGTCCATTGAATCTGTGATGCCATCCAGCCGTCTCATCCTCTGTCGTCCCCTTCTCCTCCTGCCCCCAATCCCTCCCAGCATCAGGGTCTTTTCCAATGAGTCACCGCTGGCCAAAGTATTGGGAGTTTCAGCTTTAGCATTAGTCCTTCCAATGAGCACTCAGGACTGATCTCCTTTAGGATGGTCTGTTTGGAACTCCTTGCAGTCCAAGGGACTCTCAAGAGTCTTCTCCAACACCACAGTTCAAAAGCATCAATTCTTCGGTGCTCAGATATCTTCATAGTCCAACTCTCATATCCATACATGACCACTGTAAAAACCATAGCCTAGACTAGATGGGCCTTTGTTGGCAAAGTAATATCTCTGCTTTTGAATATGCTATCTAGGTTGGTTATAACCTTCCTTCCAAGGAGTAAGTGTCTTTTAATTTCATGGCTGCAGTCACCATCTGCAGTGATTTTGGAGCCCCCCAAAATAAAGTCTAACACTGTTTCCACTGTTTCCCCATCTATTTGCCATGAAGTGATGGGACCAGATGCCATGATCTTCGTTTTCTGAATGTTGAGCTTTAAGCCAACTTTTTCACTCTCCTCTTTCACTTTCATCAAGATGCTTTTTAGTTCCTCTTCGCTCTCTGCCATAAGGGTGGTGTCATCTGCATATCTGAGGTGATTGATATTTCTCCCGTCAATCTTGATTCCAGCTTGTGTTTCTTCCAGTCCAGTGTTTCTCATGATGTACTCTGCATATAAATTAAATAAGCAGGGTGACAGTATACAGCCTTGACATACTCCTTTTCCTATTTGGAACCAGTCTGTTGTTCCATGTCCAGTTTTAATTGTTGGTTCCAGACCTACATATAGGTTTCTCAAGAGGTAGGTCAGGTGGTCTGGTATTCCCATCTCTTTCAGAATTTTCCACAGTTTGTTGTGGTCCACACAGTCAAAGGCTTTGGCATAGTCAATAAAGCAGAAATAGATGTTTTTCTGGAACTCTCTTGCTTTTTCAATGATCCAGTGATGTTGGCAATTTGATCTCTGGTTTCTCTGCCTTTTCTAAAACCAGCTTGAACATCTGGAAGTTCATGATTCATGTATTGCTTTAGTAGCGTGTGAGATGAGTGCAATTGTGCAGTAGTTTGAGCATTCTTTGGCATTGCCTTTCTTTGGGATTGGAATGAAAACTGACCTTTCCCAGTCCTATGGCCACTGCTGAGTTTTCCAAATGTGCTGGCATATTGAGTGCAGCACTTTCACAGCATCATCTTTCAGGATTTGAAATAGCTCAACTGGAATTCCATCACCTCCACTAGCTTTGTTCGTAGTGATGCTTTCTAAGACCCACTTGACTTCACATTCCAGGATGTCTGGCTCTAGGTGAGTGATAACACCATCATGATTATCTGGGTCGTGAAGCTCTTTATAGGGGTCTTATTTTTGTATCTGTTCAGGCAGTCTGTGTCTTTTGGTTGAAGCATTTAATCCATTTACATTTGATATAGTTACTGGTATATATATTCCTATATCCATTTTGTTAAGTGTTTTGAGTTTGTTTTGGAGGTTATTTTTCTTCCCTTCCTCTTTTGTTCCTGTCTCTTGTTTGAGCACCATCTTTAGTGTTATGCTTGGGTTGCTCTTTCTCTTTTGTGTGTGTATCTGTTGTAGTTTTTGTCTTTGCTGTTCACCATAAGGTTTTGGTATAGCTGTCTGTATAATGTACAAGGTTGTTTTAAGTTTCTGATCTTTTCCCCCCTAGAGAAGTTCCTTTAGCACTTGTTGTAAAGCTGGTCTGGTGGTGTTGAATTCTCTTAGCTTTTGCTTCTCTATAAAGCTTTTGATTTCTCCATCAACTCTGTGTGAGAGCCTCACTGGGTAGAGCATTCTTGGTTGCGAGTTCTTCCCTTTCATCACCCTAAATATATTGTGCCACTTTGATCGCTTAAATGTATATATTGAGTTTAATATATATTAAACTCTGGCCTGCAGAGTGTCAGCTGATAATGGTAATTCTCTTATATTTTTTGTTATTTCCTTGTTGCTTTAAGTATTTTTTCTTTGTCTTTTCAGCTATTATCTCTTCAAGTATCTTCTCAGCGCCTTTCTCTTCTCCTTCTGGGACTCCTATAAATGAACATTGGTGCATTTAGTGTTATCCCAGAGGTCCCTTTGACTGTCTTCATTTCTTTTCTTTTTTTCTTTATTCTTTTCTGAGGAGTGATTTCCGCTGTTCTGTCGTCCAGGTCACATATCCATTTTTCTGCTTCACTTTCTCTGCTATTGATTCCTTGTAGTGTATTTTTCATTTCAGTTATTGTATTGTTCATCTCTGTTTGTTCTTCAGTTTTTTAGGTGTTTGTTGAACATTTCTTGCATCTTCTCAGTCTTTGTGTCCATTGTTTTCCTGAAATCTTGGATGATCTTCACTATCATTATTCTGAATTCTTTTTCCGGTAGGCTGGCCATTTCCTCTTAGTTGTTTTTCTGGGGTATCATCCTGTTCCTTCATCTGGGACAAATTCCTCTGCCATCTCATTTTTACTGAGTTTTCGTTGTTGCAGTTTGTGTTCCATAGGCTGCAGGATTGTAGTTTTTGCTTGTGCTATCTGCCCTCTGGTGGATGCCTTTCATGATTTTAGTTGAGCATCTATGTGAGTACATTTTCTCTCATTTCTTAGCATATATGTTATAGATTTTTCTTAAAAAAATTTTTTTTTTTAATTGTCCTAGAATTTGTAAAATATGTTTGTACCCAGTTCAGGTATACTTTCAAATAACACTACAGCATTTCACAGGTAGTACGAGTACTTTCCAGTAACAGAACAGCCCCAATTCTTTTGTTTTATTTCTTTATCATTGCTACCATAACTAGAATTTTGGGGAATTTTAGTTAGCTTAGAATATTGTGTTAATTTCAGGTGTACTGCTAAAATAATTCATATGTCTTCATTATACGTTTGATTATGGACTCTTTTTCAGACTCTTTCCTATTGTAGGTTATTATAAGATACTGAATATAATTCCCTGTATTATGCGGTAAACCCTTGTTTTTTATATAATTTCTATATAGTGATGTGTTAATCCCATACTCTTATTTTATTCTTCCTCTCCTCCTTTCCCCTTTGGTAACTGTAAGTTTGTTTTCTGTGTCTTTGAGTCTGTTTCTGTTTTGTATGTTCATTTTTATTATTTCTTAGATTTAACATGTAAGTTGTACCATATGACATTTGTCTTTCTCATCTGACTTATTTCACTTAGTATGGTAGTCTTTAGGTTTATTCGTGTTGCTGAAAAGGACAATATTTCATTCTTTTTGGTGGTCAAGTAATATTTGCGTGTGTGTGTGTGCACGTGCCACATCTTTATCCATTCATCTGTCTGTGCACACTTAGGTTGCTTCCATGTATTGTAAATAGTGCTGCTATGAAAATTGAGGTTTATATGTCTTTTTGAATTAGAGTTTTCATCTTTCTGAACATATACCCAAGTGAGGGGTTGTTGGACCATACGGTAACTCTGTTTTTAAAGGAAAGTCCTTGCTGTTTTCCATAGTGGCTGCACCAATTTAAATTCTTAGGACCAGTGTAGGAGGGTTCCCTTTTCTCTACAGCTTGTGTGGTATTTATTGTTTGTAAAATTTTGGTGATGGCCATTCTGACTGTTGTGAGGTCATTGTAGTTTTGATTTGCATTTCTCTAATTAGGATGTTGAGTATATTTTCATATGCCTCTGGCCATGTATATGTCTTTGTAGAAATGTCTATTTAGGTCTTCTCCCAGTTTTTTTGATTGGTTTGTTTGTTTGATACTGATTTTTATTACTATGTTTTAGAAGTTAATCTCTTTTTTGATGCATCATTTGCAGGTATTTTCTCCCAGTCCATAGGTTGTTTTCATTTTGGTTATGGTCTCTTTGCTGTGGAAAAGCTTATAAATTTGATTAGGCCCTGTTTGTTTAAGTTTGCTTTTATTTCTTTTGTCATGCAAGCCTGATCTAAGAAAATGTTGCTGTGTTTTTGTTTTTGTTTCAGGGAGTTTTCTCTTCTAGAAGTTAAGCCTCTAAGTCATTTTGGGTTTATTTTTGGTGTGATGGACTGTTCTAACTTTATTGGTTAACATGAGGCTGTCCCTCTTTCCCAAAACTACTTGCTGAAAAGACTGTCTTTTCTCCATTGTAGCTTTTAACCTCCTCTTTTCAAGGCTAATTGAGTATAGGTTTCTGGGTTTATTTCTGGGCTCTCTATTCTGTTCTGTTGATCTGTATGTCTGGTTTTGTTCCCAATACCCAACTTGTTTGATTTCTGAAGCTTATTTTCTTTGATTCAGTTTGGAATAGGATTCTGTTTTTACTTTCTCTCTCTAGCATTTCATAGTTTAGTATAAAATAATGCAGCAGATTTATGTGTCTATGTGTGTGTGTATATATATAAATCTTGTATTCTGCCGACTTGCTGAGTTCATTTATTAGTTCTAACAGGTTTTTTTTTTTGGAATCTTTAGGGTATTCTATATAGACTATCATGTCATCTGCATCTAACCATAATTTTACCTCTTACTTTTCAATTTGGAAACCTTTTATTTCTTTTTCTTGTCTGATGGCTGTATCTAGGATTTCTAATACTGTGTTGAATAGAAGTGGTAAGAGTAGGCATCCTTGTTTTGTTCCAGAATTTAGCAAGATGGCTTTCAGGTTTTCACTGTTGAGCATTATGTTGACTGTGGGTTTGTCATAAGTGCCTTTTATTATGTTGATGTATGTTCCCTTTATACTCACTTTGGTGAGAGTTTTTATCATAAATGGATGTTGAATTTTTTGCATCTATTTAGCATGAGGGGGCCGGAGAAGGCAATGGCACCCCACTCCAGTACTCTTGCCTGGAAAATCCCATGGATGGAGGAGCCTGGTGGGCTGCAATCCATGGGGTCGCTAAGAGTCGGACACGACTGAGCGACTTCCCTTTCACTTTTCACTTTCATGCATTGGAGAAGGAAATGGCAACCCACTCCAGTGTTCTTGCCTGGAGAATCCCAGGGACGGGGGAGCCTGGTGGGCTGCCGTCTTTGGGGTCGCACAGAGTCGGATACGACTGAAGTGACTTAGCATAGCATGGCATAGCATAGCATGAGGTGGCAATGGCACACCACTCCAGGACTGTTGCCCAGAAAATCCCATGGATGGAGGAGCCTGGTAGGCTGCAGTCCATGGGGTCACACAGAGTCGGACACGACTGAAGCGACTTAGCAGCAGCAACAGCATGAGGTTTTGGTCGTTTCTTTTGTTGATATGGTATATCACATTGATTGATTTGCATATGTTGAACCGTCCTTGTCACCCTGGTATTAATCCAACTTGGTCATGATGTATGATCCTTTTTATGCATTGTTGAATTTGGTTTGCTGATCTTTTGTTGAGGATTTTTACATCTATATTTATAAAAGATAATGGCCTATATTTTTCTTTTTTGGTAGTGTGTTTGTCTGGTTTTGATATTAGGGTGATGGTGGTGGTTTCATAGAATGATTTTGGGAGTCTTCCTTCCCCTTTTAATCTTTTGGAAGAGTTTCAGTAGTGTAGATTTAAGTTCTTTTCTTCTTTGTTGTTTGGTAGAATTCCCGAGTGAGGTCATTTGGTCCTTCCTTTGGTTTGTAGGGAATTTTTTTTTGCCAGTTATAGATTCTACTTCACTTCTAGTGACTGTCTGTTCAGATTATCTGTTTTTTCTTAATTCAGTTTTGGCAGGCTCTATATCCAGTAACTTGTCCATTTCTTCTAGGTTGTCCATCTTGTTGTCTTAAAGTATTATAGTTGTTCATAGGATATTCTTATGATTTTTTTATTTCTGTGATGTCCCCCCCTTTTATTTTTCATTTTATTTTTTCGTCTTTTGTTCTTGGTGAGCCTTTCTAGAGGTTTTTTGATTTTATCATTTGAAAAACCGAGCTGTTGCTTTAATTGATTGAATTTTTTTTTAATCTCTATTTTTTTCCTCTCTGATCTTTATCATTTCCTTCCTTTGATGACTTTAGGTTTTGAATGTTCTTCTTTTTCTGCTTTTTATATTGGTTTATTTGAGATTTTTCTTGTTTTTTAAATGAGGCCTATATTGCTATAAACATCCCTCTTCAGACTGCTTTTGCTGCATCCTGTAGATTTTGTGTAGTTATATTTTGTTGTCATTTGCTTCAAGGTATTTTTTATTTTCGTTTTGATTTCATTGTTGATTCAATGAAAGATTTTTTTGTAGCACATTGTTTAGGCTCCATGTAGTAGTTTTTATCCTCTGTTTTTCTTTCTGTGGTTGATTTCTGGTTTCATGCCATTGTGGTTTAAAAAGATGCACAAGAAATTTGTTGAGTAAGCTATTGAGACCAATTAAGGATAAGGAAAAAAAGTTGTATTATTTTTTTTTAATCCTTTACTTGTTTCCTCTTTGACGATCTTGCTATCTTTATGTAGATCTTAGTTTCTGAACTACATTTTCTCTTCTTGAGTACTTCTGTTAAGTCAGTCCTACAGGTAACAAATTCCCTCAATTTTTGTTTTTCTGAGAATGTATTTCTTTATCAACTTGAAGGATAATTTCATAGGGAGAGTTTAGAATTCTAAGCTGGTGCAGTTTTTCTCTTAACATTTTTAATATTTCAGTCTATTTTCTTGTTTACATGGTTTTGTGGGAAAGTTGGAAGTAATTCTCTGCTTCTCTTTAGATTTTTCTCTCTCTGGCTTCTTTCAGGATTTATTTTTCTTTGATTTTCTATACTTTGTAAATGTTACATTATACTTAGGCATAGTGATTTTTTTCTTCACATTTACTCTGCCTGATGTTCTTTGAATTTCATGAATCTGTACTTTGGTGTCTGACATTAATTTAGAGGAAATTCTTAGTTATTGTTGCTTCAGTGATTTTTTTCTGTCCTTTTCTTTGTCCACTATTTTCATTCTCATATGTTAAACCTTTTGTAGTTTTCCTAGAGTTCTTTGAGATTCTGTCCTGCTTTTCCTGCTCAGTCTATGTTCTCCTTGTTTTGTATTTTCAGAGTTTTTTGTTGAGATATTCTTTTTTTTTTTTTAAATTATTTAATTGGAGGATTACTACTTTCCAATATTGTGATGGTTTTTGCCAAACATCAACATGAATTAGCCACAGATGCACATGTGTCCCCCCATCCTGAAACCCGCTCCCACCTCCCTCCCCACTTCATCCCTCTGGGTTATCCCAGAGCACTGGCTTTGAGTGCCCTGCTTCATGTATCGAACTTGCACTGGTCATCTGTTTTACATGTGGTA
The DNA here is from genome assembly GCA_935064755.1 of Tragelaphus eurycerus. Lineage (NCBI taxonomy): Eukaryota > Metazoa > Chordata > Mammalia > Artiodactyla > Bovidae > Tragelaphus > Tragelaphus eurycerus. Next base: position 26,293,908 of record CAKXYN010000016.1, read on the forward strand.
ATATATATGTTTCAATGCTAAGTCTCAGGTTTCTTGTCTTGAATCCTGTGCAATCTAATAATTCCTTCAAAGGTATTCTTCATTTCTGCTATAGTGTTTTTGATCTCCAGCATCTGTTTTTTATTCTTTCTTCAGATTTTCATCTTTCTGCTTATATTGTCCCTTTATTCTTGATGAATGCTTTCCACTTTATTCATTAGAGCCTTTAGCATATTAATCATAGTTGTTGTAAATTTCTGATTTCATAATCTCAGCATCTTCTCCATATCTGGGTTTGATACTTGCTCTGTCTCTTCATGTAATTTTCTTTTGCTTTGTAAATATGTTCTATTGTGGGGCCTATTACTTCTGTATTAAATTAAGAATATTCACATTGTAACTGGATGCATTAGTAGGCACAAGCCATTCACATGGGGTTGACGTACAGCTCTGTTAGTGTTAGCACCTGAGCTTTCACTTTGAGGAAGTGTAAACAGTCATTTTGATTGAAGACACAATGGCACTACCCTCTACAAGGGAGTAAAGTCACATTTATTCTTACAGATCGCAGAAAGGGGGATGGGGTGTCCAGTAGCCTAGGAAAGGCAGTCCTCTGGGGTGTCCAGTAGCTTAGGAAAAGCAGTCCTCTGTCCCAGGTCACAAGTGAGCAGAAGAGCACATATTAGTTTTAAAGCGTTTCAGGGGAGATTTTGCTACCTTTTTGTGAATTCAACTGTACGTGGTTATTTTGAAAGGAGCTCTGAGAAAAAAGTAGCAGGAACTTGTCACAAGAGTCCTAAGCTCAGGTCCTTACCTGTCCAGGCTCTGGGTGTGAGCAGGGTTGTCATACTGTAAAATGCTTATGTAGCAACTCAGAATAGCTGTTTTCTCATCACAATTGACCCTGTGATGCCTAGGCATTAGTCTTTAGGGGAAATCATGGGCACTGCCTAGGTGGTGGAGATATTAAAAGCTGCTGGCAGGATTTTGGTCACCCAGCACATGAAACATCTAAGCAAAGCAAAATGCCACTCAACAATATAAATAGGCAAATGGTGATTTGAAATCCTGTCTGTAACCATCTCCTCCCATTTTGGGGGTTCAGCCCAGAAAATAAAGCTCATGGATAAGATTAAGGTAGGTATTTGATTTAAAACTTGGGTGGGATTATGAAATACTTGTACCTGTTGGGATATCATTTGTAAATGTCTAAGTTTGTCCAGAATTATTAATATACATGCAACAAGAGGTACCCTTTGCAGGTTCCCCTTCCTTGGCCAATAGTAACCTAAAGCTAAATGGTTGTCCAAAACCATCTACACTAAAGAATTGTACTGTTACTGCATTAAGGCTGGGTTTTGGTATAACAGCCCAGTGTTTTTAGACAGTGGAGTTGAAAGTTTGATGTTTGCCTTAATAATTTAATAATTTGTTGTTGCTTGCCTGTTGTGGTGGTGCCTAATTCAGTTCCCATGAAGGATAGTAGCAGACCTATTCCCAACATAATGGGGATGAGTACTGAACGTTTTTGACATGAAGTGGTTTAAAAAGAGACATTTTGGGGATCCTATTCAGTGATTTGTAAGGATAGACCCAGGGAGACTTAACTATCTTGGTGTGAACAGACAGCACTTACCAGGGAGCTGGCAAGGAGGCAGATGCATTGGTGGCTGAGGAAGGGAGAAGCAAATATATGAGGAACCATGTATATATGTTTTTTCCTGGGTGCTAAACCCACAGTGGACACTGACTGTTATACTGGGTATATCCAAATAAGTTGGGGTTCCCCTGGGGAGGCTGAACCGTGAGACCCAAGGCCACGGGAATTGTGCTCTTTGGGATGAGAGGTATAGGTCGTGTTCAACCATGTGGTGTCACAGGTGGAGAGTGTTAGTGCATTGGACAGACATGGTGGATTATAAAGTACATCTGGGGCTCCTGCCAAATGCCACATACTGTATTGCAAAGTGTTGCATAGGAACCGTTGATCACCATAGAGAGGAGCTGGGTAAGCCATGGAGATGCATGAGATGGCTTCCATTGGGAAAATGGGGGCAAGGTCAAGAAATTAGCTAAGTAGGCCACTGACTCGGGAAAGAAGTCTTTGTTGAGTTTGATAATATGTTCAGCAATTACAGCAGCTCAGGAAAAAAAACACTGGTTTCTGCCCATTGTATAAGAATATTAAGACTGTGGGAGGACTTGAATGAGAAGATTATGGAACCCTGAGTGGTTCCATAACCAGTGGGAAAAGAGTCCCTTGATGTTGTATAGGGAGATGACCCTGTGGCTGCAGTTCTAGAGAGTGTGTATGTAGGGGAGTGATGAGGGAGTCCTATGGTGATTGTAGCATCTATACCCAGGGAGGAGTCCTTTCAACAGAATTAAATTTACTAGCCCTCAATTAGGTCACATAATGTGGATCAATCTAATATTGTGTGGTGAGGGTAAGCAATTATATGAAGCATTTAATCAGACATTTAAAAGGTTTAGAGACTTTACATATATTTAACCTATCAAAATTTAAAGGTGTAGTGGAGAGCAGCCTGCAGTCAAAGTGCCACCTCATATCTCAGCAGCAAGTGTACTAAGCAAGGAGAACATGGGGTAACTCTACAAAATGCCAAGAAAATGGGTCATCAGCTGGGAATATAGATAACTAGGCATTCAGTTTGGCAGCCAAGTTCTGGGAAGTGCTTGCCATCATCAGCCGCCATGCTTCCCTGGGTGTCACCTCTTCCATAGTGGAAAATTGTGGAGGCAGTATTCATGATGAAGTTGTGTCCCATGCTGTCATCTGCTGAGACATTGTCGTCTCAGATACTCACGTTGGGTATTATCATGGAGTTGGGCATTATCAAGTGCTATTGCAGGTGAAGGGAGCCATTCTGGAGTAGGTTGCTCTTGTCAGTGAGGAAGGGAATTGAAGGCCCATAGGGTCTAACAGGGTTGCATAGAGTTGGGATATTCTGATTAAGGTTTGCTTGCACTTTGGGGAGTGTGTGTTGCTAACTCAAATTCTCGGTAAATTTTGGGGGTCTCTGGGGGTGAATCTCGCAAATGATTAAGTGGTGCCCTTCTTCAAGGCATAGAAGGTCACCATTGTAAATAGTAAAGATTAGAGGCAAATAGTAAAGATTAGAGGCATGTGTATACCCTTGGTTTAAAGAAAATTTAGTTATATGCTTCTGACAATTTAGTCTTGTATTACCAGAGATGAGTTTGAACTGTATAATCCTATGAGCCAGTTAGGGGTGAAATTAGGGCAGTGTGAGGCCAGTGGCCTTGAAGCATTTGTGCTTTGGTGCCATTTAAGACAGAGTGCTTAAATCACTCAGTTAGTATCAGTTCAGTCGCTCAGTCATGTCCAACTCTTTGTGACCCCATGAATCCCAGCACGCCAGGCCTCCCTGTCCATCACCAACTCCCGGAGTTCACTCAGACTCATGTCCATCGAGTCAGTGATGCCATCCAGCCATCTCATCCTCTGTCATCCCCTTCTCCTCCTACCCCCAATCCCTCCCAACATCAGAGTCTTTTCCAATAAGTCAACTCTTCACATGAGGTGGCCAAAGTACTGGAGTTTCAGCTTTAGCATCTTTCCTTCCAGAGAAATCCCAGGGCTGATCTTCAGAATGGACTGGATGGATCTCCTTGGAATCCAAGGAACTCTCGAGTCTTCTCCAACACCACAGTTCAAAAGCATCAATTTTTTGGCACTCAGCTTTCTTCAAGTCCAACTCTCACATCCATACATGACCACTGGAAAAACCATAGCCTTGACTAGACAGACCTTTATTGGCAAAGTAATGTCTCTGCTTTTTAATATACTTTCTAGGTTGGTCATAACTTTCCTTATGGCTGCTATCAAAATGCCAGATAAGGGTTGGAGACGATGTGAAAAAACTGAAGCCCTTGTGCATTGTTGGAGGAAATATAAAATTGTGCAACCACTATAGTAAACAGTGTAGAGGATTTTCAAAAAGTTAAAAAGAGAATCACTATATGATCCTTATCCCTACTTTGGGTAGATACCTAAAAGAATTGAAATTAGGATCTCAAAGAGATATCTGCACTCCCATGTTCTTTGCAAGATTTCACAGTAGTTAAGATACGGAAATAACCTCTGTGTTTATTGATGGATAAACAGTAAACATATAGTGGAGTGGGTGGCCTTTCCCTTCTCCAGGGGATCTTCCAAACCCAGGTCTGTCACATTGCAGGCAGATTCTTTACAGTCTGAGCCACCAGGGAAGCAGTATATTGATGGATAAATAAAATGGTAAACACATAGCCATTAAAAAGAAAGATATCCTGCCATGTGCGTCAGCATGAATTAATGTGAAAGACATTATGCTAAGTGAAATAAGCCAGGTATAGAAGGTCAGCTGCAGGATTCTGCATATATCGGATTTCCAAAATGGCCAAACTCATAAAAACAGAGTAGAATGGTGGTTGTCAGGGCTGTGGGGAATAATAAGTAGAAAGTTGGTGTTCAGTGGGCATATAGTTTCAATTATGTTAAATAAATCCTAGAGAGATACCTACTCTGCAATATGGTGCTTATAGTTAATAATACTCCTTTTTGCACTTAAAAAAGAGATGTACTCTGTCAACAGGGTGTGTCTTGTATTAAGTGTTCTTAACACAATATATCTTTTATATTAAAGAATCTAATGTGGCAAATAGATGAAAAATATTTAAAATAAATATTAATATTTGGTATTCAGTATCAATAATGTATCATGAGCAAGTAGAGCTTAAGCCAGCAAAGCAGATAGTTCAGTCTTAGGAAATTTGTAAACATGTTTTACATAGCAGGAAAACTGTAGTTATTTCACTGTGTTCCAAAAAGATATTTGGGAATAAAAATAAAAAGTAAAAATCTGTTCCCAGTTAAAATTTCTCTAGAGTAGGCCAATAATGCCTCAATATGATAAAAAAAATATATATGTGTTTGAAATTAGCAGTCACATAATTAAAGATCATATACTTTTTTTTAATACATATAAAGCATTTATAAGTGATGTTGCCATAAATGGTCAACTAGGGAACTCCTAGTCTCCATTTCTGCACAAAAATAACAAGCTAGCAAAATCTATCAGAACCAATTTTTGTAGATCTCTGGAATCTAGTCAGAACTTAAAAATAAAACACTAGAGAAGGATTACTGAAGTAAAGAGCGATTGTTCTATAGGAGAACACTGACTGAGGCTTCTTCAATCGCCTGCCTAACCGTCCCCCAGTCTGCAGTAGCTTTGAAGATGACAGACCACACTCCTAAAGGGGGTCAACACATAGAGAGGGTGCAGTACAAACCCTACTCTCAAAAAGTTGTTAGATGTTTCAGCCTGTCTTACAGCTCCCTGAAGGACCAGTGTGGCGGCTTTCACTCAACCAAGAGCTTTTCTGCGGATGAAAGAACTTCCCTGTCAGTGTTTGGCAGAGTATTGACTGTAGCAGACTAGGTCTAGGGTTAACAGGATAAACAATAGGAACATTGTAAAACTTGGGGAGAAAGCAGTTGATGAGACACACGGAGAGTAGGACTTTTTAAAGGTCCTGCTTATACTGGGGAGTTGAGGCCATGTGCTTGCCCAAGGTGGACTCATTCTCAGAAAAGGCCCAAGAAGACCTTAAGCTTTCATCTCTGGCTAAACTTTCAGACTTGCATTGCACAGGCTGTAAATGAAAGTACAGAGCTGGCTGACTGTTGGAATGCTTCAACATAAAGTCAGTACAGACTGGGGAAAGTTGTTTTCTTTTTTTCTTTTTGGCTGCGGATATTTATGGAAACTCTGTCAAGATAATAGCTCATCGTTGAGCAAAGCTAACAAGACTTCTGTGCCACACACAAAGAATGTACAAAACGATTACCCACAGCAAGCAGCAACACTAAATTCAACTGTGGGGGAGAATCTGGTATCCAGAGTTGCCACACTATATTTGATATGTCCAGTTGTCAACAAATCATGACATGCTTAAAGAAACAGAATATGGCTGTTGTCAGGGGAGAAATACAGTTTACATAACACTATGCAGGGATTAATTCCCATATAACTTTACTCAGTTCTCCATTTCTATGATTTTTTTTTTAACTCCATCTATGGATTCAACCACAAAACCAGTATTGATATTTACTGTTGCAAAATAACCGCATAAGTGGACCCTCACAGTTCAAATCCAAGTTGTTCAAAAGTCAACAGTAATTAATAAAAATTGTCCCTGAGAAAGCCCAGGAATTATTAAAAAAAAGATTTTAAAGATGCTCAAAGAGCTAAAGAAGCTATGGTCAACACACTGAAGACAACCAAGAAAAAGCTATCTCACCAAAGAGAGATGTCAAAAAAGGGATATCCAACAATTATAAAAAGGATCCAAAGTGAAATTCTGGAGCTGAAAATAAAATAACTGAAAGGAAAAATCCACTAGTAGGTTTTAGTAGCACATTTGAGCAGGCAAACAGAGAATCAGTGAATTTGAAAGTACATCAGTTGAGATTGGCAACTTTGAAAACCCAGAAAGAGAAAAGAATGAAAAAAAATTACCAGAGCTATAGATATCACCAGCATACCAACATGTATATAATGCAAGTCCCAGGGGGAGAGAAAAGACAAAAGGCACAGAAATAATATTTAATGAAGTAATTGTTGAAAACGTTCCAAATTTGATAGAAAACATACATTCAAGAAGCTTAATTAACTTTGAGCAGGGTAAACAGAAAAAGTTCCCCGCACTGAGACAGTACAGTTGCTCCTTGAAAAATATGGAGGTTAGGGAGTCTGACCTGGCTCCATTCAGCTGAAAATTCACATGTAATTTCACAGTTGTCCTTCTGCATTCATCAGTTTAAGCAGATGCAGATTGTTTAGTGCTATTATTGTTGTTCAGTCTCGTCTGACTTTTTGTGACTCTGTGGACTGCAGCATGCCAAAGTCCGCTATCCTCCACGTTATCTCGGAATTTGCTCAAATTCATGTCCATTGAGTCAGTGACTTCTCTTGTTACTGAGCACTGGCTCTAGGGTGTGCTCCAGAGCATCAGTTCAATTGCCCTGCAGCAGGTGGAATTTTCCTGAATCAAGGATCAAATCAGTGTCCCTTGCATTGGGAGGCATATTCTTAAACACTGGACTACCAAGAAAGTCCAGTTTTATTTTAAATACTTTGTTGGTTTGTCTGCACCATGTGGCTTGTGGGATCTCAGTTCCCTGAACAGGATTTGAACCTTGGCCCTTGGCAGTGAGACCACAGAGTCCTAACCACTGGACTGTGAGGAAATTTCCTCAGGGGAGTTTTGCGTGAAATAGTAATCCATGTGTCATTTGTTTGTAGAGAGTAGATTTTTACTTTTAGTGCTAGATGACTGTGTTTGTGTGGCTGTGTATGTTTATGTGTATGATTGTGTTTAGTTTGTTTTATGTGACAGGGAAGAACTATTATTTTCTTTCTGGTTTGTTACATGAGGTCTGTGATTTGTGATATTAAATTGAACAATAAGATAATAATCCGGTAAAACTCAAATAGCTCTTTTAGGTAGAAATTTTAATTGAGAAATAGTCTCTGGAAAATCAAAAAGGACATATATTAGCTAAACTGTACTTAAAAACTTTGTAACTTTGTGTTGGGCTATCAGATCAGATCAGACCAGATCAGTCGCTCAGTCGTGTCCAACTCTTTGCGACCCCAGGAATCGCAGCACGCCAGGCCTGCCTGTCCATTACCAACTCCCAGAGTTCACCCAGACTCACGACGATCGAGTCAGTATTGCCATCCAGCCATCTCATCCTCTGTCATCCCCTTCTCCTCTTGCCCCGAATCCCTCCCAGCATCGGAGTCTTCTCCAATGAGTCAACTCTTCGCATGAGGTGGCCAAAATACTGGAGTTTCAGCTTTAGCATCATTCCTTCCAAAGAAATCCCAGGGCTGATCTCCTTCAGAATGGATTGGTTGGATCTCCTTGCAGTCCAAGGGACTCTCAAGAGTCTTCTCTAACACCACAGTTCAAAAGCATCAATTCTTCAGCGCTCAGCCTTCTTCACAGTCCAGCTCTCACATCCATACATGACCACAGGAAAAACCATAGCCTTGACTAGACGAACCTTTGTTGGCAAAGTAATGTCTCTGCTTTTGAATATGCTATCTAGGTTGGTCATAACTTTCCTTCTAAGGAGTAAGCATCTTTTAATTTCATGGCTGCAGTCACCATCTGTAGTGATTTTGGAGCCCAGAAAAATAAAGTCTGACACTGTTTCCAGTGTGTCCCCATCTATTTCCCATGAAGTGATGGGACCGGATGCCATGATCTTCATTTTCTGAATGTTGAGCTTTAAGCCAACTTTTTCACTCTCCACTTTCACTTTCATCAAGAGGGTTTTTAGTTCCTCTTCACTTTCTGCCATAAGGGTGGTGTCATCTGCATATCTGAGGTTATTGATATTTTTCCCGGCAATCTTGATTCCAGCTTGTGTTTCTTCCAGTCCAGCATTTCTCATGATGTACTCTGCATATAAATTAAATAAATAGCGTGACAATATACAGCCTTGACGAACTCCTTTTCCTATTTGGAACCAGTCTGTTGTTCCATGTTCAGTTCTAACTGTTGCTTCCTGACCTGCATACAGATTTCTCAAGAGGCAGATCAGGTGGTCTGGTATTCCCATCTCTTTCAGAATTTTCCACAGTTTATTGTGATCCACATAGTAAAAGGCTTTGGCATAGTCAATAAAGCAGAAATAGATGTTTTTCTGGAACTCTCTTGCTTTTTCCATGATTCAGCGGATGTTGGCAATTTGATCTCTGGTTTCTCTGCCTTTTCTAAAACCAGCTTGAACATCAGCCCAGTATTGGGCTATAACCAATTAATAATATTGTGATAGTTTGAGGTGAACAGCACAGGGACTCAGCCATACGTATACATAAATCCATTCTTCCCCTAACTCCCCTCCTTTTCAGTTGCCACATAACACTGAGCAGCGTTCCATGTGCTATATAGTAGGTACTTGTTGGTTTTCCATTTTAAATGTAGCAGTGAGTACATGTCCATCCCAAACTCCCTAATTATCCTTTCCCCCATCCTTCCCCACCCAGCAACCATATGGTGTGTATGTACATATATTAGAGTCTTACTCAGCCATTAAAAAGAATGAAGTAATGTTATTGCAGCAACATGGATGGACCTAGATATTATCATACTGAGTGAAATAAGTCAAAGAAGAAATATCATATGACATCCCTTATATGTGGAATCTAAAAAGAAATAAGTGAACTTACAAAACAGAGGCTCACAGAGAATAAACTACTTTTTAACAGCTTTATCTCACTATAATATATACACAGTAATAGCATATTGAAAAGCAGAGACATTCCTTTGCCAATAAAGATCTGTCTAGTCAAGGCTATGGTTTTTCCAGTGGTCATGTATGGATGTGAGAGTTGGACTGTGAAGAAAGCTGAGCACTGAAGAATTGATGCTTTTGAACTGTGGGGTTGGAGAAGACTCTTGAGAGTCCCTTGGATTCCAAGGAGATCCAACCAGTCCATTCTGAAGGAGATCAGCCCTAGGACTTCTCTGGAAGGAATGATGCTAAAGCTGAAACTCCAGTACTTTGGCCACCTCATGTGAAGAGTTGACTCATTGGGAAAGACTCTGATACTGGGAGGGGTTGGGGGCAGGAGGAGAAGGGGACGACAGAGGATGAGATGGCTGGATGGCATCACTGACTCGATGGACGTGAGTCTCAGTGAACTCCAGGAGTTGGTGATGGACAGGGAGGCCTGGCGTGCTGTGATTCATGGGGTTGCAAAGAGTCGGACACGACTGAGCAACTGAACTGAACTGAATCACTCATTTAAAATATATAATTCAGTGGTTTTTATTTAGAGAATTATCCAATAGCTAAATTTTAAAACAATTTTTTTTTTTTTTTTTACCGTTATACCCACATTCCTCTATTCCTAGAACCAATAATCTACTGTCTTTCCTTATGGATTTGCCTGTTCTGGATATTTCATATAAATCAAATCAGATCAGTCGATCAGTTGCTCAGTCGTGTCCGACTCTTTGCGACCCCATGAACCGCAGCACGCCAGGCCTCCCTGTCCATCACCAGCTCCCGGAGGTCACCCAGACTCATACCCATCGAGTCAGTGATGCCATCCAGCCATCTCATCCTCTGTCGTCCCCTTCATATAAATGGAGTCCTATAATACATGATCTTTTGTGACTGCTTTCTTTTACTTAGCATAACAGTTTTGAGATTCATGCATATCATTGTGCAGTAGTGTGAATCAGTACTTAAGTACTTTTAATTGCCAAATAATATACCACTGTATAGATATATTTTATTTATCCATTCAATAGCTGATAGACATTTGGTTCTACTTTTGGCCGTTGTGAATGGTGCTGGTATAAACATAAATGAAGAGGTTTTGATTGGACAGGTTTTTTTTTTTTTAATTTATTTTAATTGAAGGCTAATTACTTTACAGTATTGTAGTCGTTTTTGCCATACATAGACATGAATCACCTCCCTCCCCATCCCATCCCTCTGGATCATCCCAGTGCACCAGCCCTGAGCACCCTGTCTCATGCATCGAACCTGGACTGGTGACCTGTTTCACATGTGATAACATATATATTTCAGTGCTGTTCTCTCAGATCATCCCACCCTCGCCTTCTCCCACAGATTCCAAATGACTGTTCTATACATCTGTGTCTCTTTTGCTGTTTTGCATGTAGGGTTATCGGTACCATCTTTCTAAATTCCATATATATGTGTTAGTATACTGTATTGGTGTTTTTCTTTCTGACTTAATAGGCGCTTTAGTTTCATCCACCTCATTAGAACTGATTCAAATGTGTTCTTTTTAATGGCTGAGTAATACAGCTTTCTTATCCATTCATCTGCTGATGGACATCTAGGTTGCTTCCATGTCCTGGCTATTTTAAACAGTGATGAACATTGGGGTACTTGTGTCTCATACCTCTTGGCTATATACCTAGGAGCGGAATTGCCAGGACACTGTGGTAACTTTGTTTAACATCTTAAGGAACTAATACGGTGTTTTTCAAAGTAACTGCTATTTTACATTCCTGCCAGCAGTATATGAGTGTTCTAGTTTCTCCATATCCTTTTAAACTATTTTCTTTTTGTTTAAAATTATTCTGATGAGTATTAAATGGTAACATGTTTTTATTTTCCTAATAATTAATGATATTGAACATCTTTTTATGTGCTTGTCATTTGTTTATCTTTGCAGAAACATCTCTATACAGATCTTTTGACCATTTTAAAATTTAATTATCTTTACTGTTGAATTCCCTCTTTACTGTGGGCTTCCTTCATAGTTCAGTTGGTAAATCATCTGCCTGCAATGCAGGAGACATCAGTTCGATTCCTGGGTTGAGAAGATACCCTGGAGAAGGAAATGGCAACCCACTCCAGTATTCTTGCCTGGAGAATCTCATGGACAGAAGAACCTGGCAGGCTACGGTCCATGGGATAGCAAGAGTTGGACATGGCTTGGCAACTAAACCACTGCTACCACCACTGTTGAATTGTATATTCTGGTATTAGATTCTTATCAGATATATCGTTTGCATGTATTTTCTCTCATTCTGTGTGCCGTCATTTCACTTTCTTGGTTGTGACCTTCAAAGCACAAGTTTTTTTATTTTGACAAAGTCTGACTTATAATTCTCTTTTATTGCTTGTGGTTTTGGTGTCATATTAAGAAATCATGACATAACTGAGAGTCACAAAGATTTAACATTATCTTCAAAGAGATTTACTTTTAATTCTTATATCTAGGTCCATGATCCCCCTTTGAGGCAATTTTAAATTATTTTTGTTTTGTTTTTAAAAATTGTGCTGAATTATACATAACAAAATTTATCATCTTAACTGTTTTTAACCATGCAGTTGACTGTATTTAACTGTATTAACATTGTTGTCAAACAGTCCTCAGAGGTCTTCTTCTTATAAAACTGAAACTCTGTGTTCGTTAAACCATAATCCCCTATTCCCTTCTCCCTTTTTCTCCAACCCCTGGCAGTCCCCCTTGTAATTTGTCTCTGAATTTCGCTTCTTTAGATTGCTCCATAAAAGTGGGATCATATAGTATTTGTCTTTCTCTGACAACTGTGTCCTCAGAATTCATCCATTTTGTAGCATGTGTCACAATATCTTTCCTTTTTAGGCCGAATAGTATTTCATTGTATGTATGTACGATATTTGTTTATCCATTCATCCATCCGTGGACACTTGAGTTGTTTCCATCTTTTGGCTGTTGTGAATAGAGCTGCTATGAATATGAAAATACAAAAATAACTCCTTGAGAGCCTTCTTTTAAGTATTTCGGTGGAATTGCTAAATCTTGTGGTCATTCAACTTTTATATTCTTTTGGAACTGCCATACAGTTTTCTTTAGTAGCCACTTTACACTCACATCAATAATGTACAAAGATAACTTTTTTCACATTCTCAGCAACACTTATTATTTTCTGGGTGTTTTTTTTTTTTTTCATAATGGCCATGTTGCAGGAAGTGATACCTTATTGTACTTTTGAGTTGCATTTTGCTAATGATTATTGATTTGAATATCTTTTCATGGACTTGTTGGCCAGTTGTATATCTTCTTTGGAGAAATGTCTATTTAAGACCTGTACCCATTTTTGGATTGGGTTGATTTTTTTTGTTTGTTTGTTTAAGTTGTAAGAGTTCTTTATATATTCTAGATGTGTGTATTAGTAGCTCAGTCATGTCCAACTCTTTGCGACCCCATGAACAGTAACCTGCCAGGCTCCTCTGTCCATGGGATTCTCCAGACAAGAATACTGGAGTGGGTTGCCTTTCCTTTTCCAGGGAATCTTCCTGACCCAGGGATTGAACCCAGATCTCCCACATTGCAGGCATATTCTTTACCATCTGAGCCACCAGAGAAGCCTTCACTTATAATTGCACCAATATTTTTTTTAATTTGGGGTGTATTTCTTCAAATTAATTTTTGTTGGCATATAGTTGACTTACTATGTTGTGTTAGTTTCTTGTTTTACAGCAAAGTGAATCAGTCATTCATATACAGACATCCACTCTTTTTAAGATTTCCTTCCCATTTAGGTCACTACAGAGCATTGAGTAGAGGGCCCTGTGCTGTATAGTAGGTTCTCATTAGTTATGTGTTTATACATGATAGTACATTTGTGTCAGTTCCAGTCTCCCAGTTCATCCCACCACCCATTTACTGCCTTGGGCTCCAAAATCACTGCAGATGGTGACTGCAGCCATGAAATTAAAAGACGCTTGCTCCTTGGAAGAAAAGTTTTGACCAACCAAGACATATTAAAAAGCAGAGACATTACTTTGCCAGTAAAGGTCTGTCTAGTCAAAGCTATGGTTTTTCCAGTAGTCATGTATGATTGTGAGAGTTGGACTATAAAGAAAGCTGAGCACCGAAGAGTTGATGCTTTTGAACTGTGGTGTTGGAAAAGACTCTTGAGAGTCCCTTGGACTGCACGGAGATCAACTAGTCCATCCTAAAGGAAATCAGTCCTGAGTGTTTACTGGAAGGACTGATGTTGAAGCTGAAACTCCAATACTTTGGCCACCTGATGTGAAGAATTAACTCATTGGAAAAGACGCTGATGCTGGGAAAGATTAAAGGCAGGAGGAGAAGGGGACAGCAGAGGATGAGATGGTTGAATGGTATCACCAACTCAATGGACATGTGTTTGAGTAGACGGAGTTGGTGATGGGCAGGGAGGCCTGACATGCTGCAGTCCATGGGGTCGCAAAGAGTTGTACATGACTGAGCGACTGAACTGAACCATAACTTTGTTCGCTATGTCTGTGACTGTTCCGGAGTGTGAATAAGCATGTTTGAGTTTATTTTTGTGTGTAGTGTTAGGGAGTATTCTGATTCACTGCCAACCCCGTCGGATTATCAAGGGCATTTTTCAGAGAATTAGAACAAAATTTTTTACACTTTATATGGAATCACAAAAAAATCCTGAATAGTGAAAACAATCTTGAGAAAGAATAATGGACCTGGAGAAATCAGGCTCCCTTCAGACTATACTACAAAGCTACAGTAAGCTATAGGTACTGGCAGAAGAACAGAAATATAGATAAGTGGAACAGGATAGAAAGTCTAGAGACAAACCCATGCGCCTGGGCCATTTATTGTAATCTGTGACAAAAGAGACAAGAATATATGATGGAGAAAAGACAGTGTCTTCAATAAATGTTGCCGGGGAAACTGGACAACTGCATGCATGTATTTTTACTTTTGTTGTTTGTCCACTTAGAGGCTTTATTTATTTATTTTAGCAAAATAATGGATTTATAAAGAACTAGAAAACACTTATGAAAAAGTTAGGTTATTGGCAACCCACTCCAACACTCTTGCCTGGAAAATTCCATGGACAGAGCAGCCTGGTAGGCTACAGGTCATGGGATCTCAAGCAGTCACACACAGCGAAAAAACTTCACTTCTCATGAATCAGGCTGCTTGCCACCTCTAAAAAAAAAAAAAAAGTTAGGTTATACCAATATCTCCTATTTTATATACCAAAGTATCAAAACTTTAAATATAAAAATAATCCGTATATGTAGTAGCTGAAATGGCTTTTATTTATATATGGAGTACATATTCATTATTTTACACATAGATATTTAGTTGTCCTAGCACTGTTTGTTTAAAAGACTTTTTCCCCATCAATTTTCTAGCCTACTTGTCAATTCATCATAAATGTTAGTATTTATTTCTGAACTCTCAGTTCTGTTCTCGTGCCCAGTACCACTCAGTTTTGATTACTGTAGCTGTGTGGTTAAGTTTTGAAATCAGAATGTGAGTCCTTCAGTTTTGTTCACCATTTTCCAAATGGTTTGGCTACAGTGTCTCCTTTGAAGTTCTGAATGAACTTTAGGATCAATTTTTACAAAGAAAAAAAGCCAGCTGACATTTTGTTGGGAATTCCCTTGAATCTATCAATCAGTATGGGAAGTATTGCCATCTTGATAATATTAAAGTCAGTATTAAAGACTGGCCCAATTCATTGGGCCAGTTTTCCATTTATTTTGATCTTTAATAGTTTGTTTTAATAGTGTTCTGTGGTAGTATTCATTTTTTTGATAAATATGTTCTCAAGTATTTTATTTTTATGCTATTGTAGATGGAATTGTTTTATTTCATTTTTGGATTGTTCACTGTGTGTTGAAATGTAGTTGACTGTTGTCTGTTAAACTCATGTCCTAAATATTACGGAACTTGTTTATTAGTTCTAGTTGGCTTTCTTATGGTTTCCTTGGTATTTTCTGTGTAGAAGATCATGTCATCTGCAAACAGAGATGGTTTTACTTCTTCCTCTCCATTCTTGATTTCTTTTAATTGGTTTCCAGATTGCTCTGGCTAGACCCTTCAGTATGATAAGAGGAAGTATGTACATACTATGTTGTTCTTATCCTAAGGGAAGAGCATCTGATCTTTTACCATTTACTATGACGTTAGCTGTGCATCTTTTGTAAATGCTGTTCATCTGGTTGAGAAAGTCCCTTTCATTTATAGTTTGCTGAATGATTTTATCACTAAAGAGGGTTGTAAGCGAAACAGTAGCCTTTTGGGGGGCTAGTGTGCTGTGCCAGGTCTTAGCTATGGCATAGGATATTTAGGTCCCCCACATTGGAAGTGCATTTATTTTAGCCATTTTCTGTTAGGTATGTCTTAACCACTGGATCACCAGGGAAGTCCACATTTAAGAGCCTATCCCATATCAAGGGATACATTGTTGCGATATAAGTTCTTATGGCTATATCTGGAGAAGGTTTTATGAAAATACTAAAATTGATTTGCCCAATACCAAAGCTATAAAAATTTTTTAAATGGAAAAGTTATTATGAAAAGCTGTTTATAATTATTATAAAGCTTGAAGGAGGTGATGGATGGTTGTGGGGTTTGGAGTATTTTAAAAAATTATAAGATATGGATTGTTTGGAAGAAAGAAGAAATGTCTTTGGGGATAAATATAAATCTAATCATGCCCAGTTTAAAGAAGCTGGACTAAGTTTATGCTTCTCAAATTGGAGCATTTATTTCCCAGTGATATGTGTGGCAGTGTCAGGATAGTAAGAAGCCATGGAATTAAAATCACGTTTTTAAAATGTTTTGTCCAGTGGTATTTAGTTTATTGACTTTTTAAAAATTTAAAAATTTTATTTTGAGATAATCATAGATTCACATAAAGTAGTAAGAAATAATATAGAAGGATTGCCTCTACCCTTTACCCAGTTTCCAAAAATGAAGATGTCTTGCAAATATGTAATATATTACAACCAGGATAATGACATTGATATAGTCAGGATACTTAATGATTTCACCACCCCAATGGTCCCTTTTGTTTCCCTGTAATAACTATATCCACTTCTATCTTATTCCCCCTCCTTTCTTAACCCCTGGCAACCATTAATCTAGTTTCTATTTCTATAATTTTGTCCTTTTAAGAATGTCATATAAATGAAATCATACTGTATGCAATCTTTTAGTATTGGCTTTTTTTCACTCAGCATAATTCTCTGGAAAATATTCAATGTCAATAGTCTGTTCATTTTTTACTGATGTGTAGTATTCCATGGTATGAATGTGCCACAATTTGTTTAAATATATACCGATTGAATGAGGTAACTTGGTTGTTTTCCAGTTGTTGGCTATTACAAATAAAGCTGCTATAAACATTCCTGTGTAGGTTTTTGATGAACATCAGTCTTTATTGCTTTGCTGGGTCATATGGTAGTTGTATAATTTTTTGACCATCTCTAATACCACTTGGCCTGGATGTTGGGATTCTACATTAGAGTTTTCCAGGGATGGAACTTTAGGCTTCTCACTTGGCCTTTGCTGGTGTGGGTATGGGTGAAGCCATAGTTTTTTTCTCTGATGTTTGGCTGGAAGAGAGCAATTATTGTCTAAAAGTTTTCTGTCTTGCTGAACTTCACCTTTACTTGTTTTTAAACTAATGAGAGCAGGTTTTTGTTAGAGCTCCTTGTATTCTTCTGTGCTCTGTTCATGGTTCAGTTCAGTTCAGTCATTCAGTTGTGTCTGACTCTTTGCGACCCCATGAATTGCAGCACACCAGGCCTCCCTGTCCATCACCAACTCCCAGAGTTCACTCAGGCTCACGTCCATCGAGTCAGTGATGCCATCCAGCCATCTCATCCTCTGTTGTCCCCTTCTCCTCCTGCCCCCAATCCCTCCCAACATCAGAGTCTTTTCCAATGAGTCAACTCTTCACATGAGGTGGCCAAAGTACTGGAGTTTCAGCTTTAGCATCATTCCTTCCAAAGAAATCCCAGGGCTGATCTCCTTCAGAATGGACTGGTTGGATCTCCTTGCAGTCCAAGGGACTCTCAAGAGTTTTCTCCAACACCACACTTCAAAAGCATCAATTCTTCGGCACTCAGCTTTCTTCACAGTCCAACTCTTACATCCATACATGACCACTGGAAAAACCATAGCCTTGACTAGATGGACCTTTGTTGGCAAAGTCTTTAACTGGAAGTCTGGGATATTTGAAGAAAAAAGAAAACCCGGGGATCACTCCCTTGTTATTCTCTGATCCCAGAGTCCCTAGCCAGTCTGCCTTTTTTTTGTCTTTACCTTTCAGATTCTTCTTAAGTTTGTTCTGTATATAATGTCCAGGATTTTTAATTGTACTTCGCAGGAGGAATAGGGAAAAGTACACCTCCATTATGTGAGAAATGGCAATGGAATTTAAAATATTTTTATATGAAATCACATATAGCACTAAAATTAAATAGAATGCCAGGTTATCATTTTAGAGGTCAAACAGAGAAATCTCAAAGAAGTGTTAAGTATTTATGGTATCTTGAGCACTGATCCTGTACCCTAGTAGGAAGTACTGATTCTTTTTTCCTGTTTTTATTGGTAAATATTAGGTTGTAGGCCATGTTTCTGTAGCAGAGAGACCCAAATACAGTGGCTCAGATAAGGTAGAATTGTATTTCTCTTTCAGGTCCAGGGTAAGAAAGTAACTTTGCTTCTTGAAATCTTCTGAGGAACCAAGCTGGGTGGGCAGTTGAGGCACCATTACGAGTGGCCTCCCAGGGTTATTCTAGATATCACCGTTTTCGTTTGGCAAGAGTAATGGTAATGGGTTGTTGTACAGCAGAAACTAACAACATGGTAAAGCAGTTACACTCCAGTTAAGAAAAGAAAGAGTAGTCATGATGGTAATGATCGAAGGTGGCAGTAGGAGATCATGGAGGCCAAGGACTTGATTTTTTAAGGACAAGAGCCAGAAGTCGTACTTACTGCTTTTGCTCACCTCCTATTGGCTTGTACCTAGTTGCATGATCCTATCTGGCTGCAAAAGAAGAGTCTCTGCTTGGTAGTCATGTGACCAGCAGAATTTGGGTAAGGGACCCCTGTTACTAAAACTAAAAAGGTGAGCAAAAGTCTTTGCTTTTGTAACTTAAGTGAAAACTTTTAGAAAAAAATTAACTGTGTGATCTTAGTTATCATGAGCCATTTTATTCTATAGTTAACTGTCTTTTTCTTGTTGTGTTTTTATAATTATTCAGACTACTTCAAGTAAGAACTTGTTTCTATCTTCTAGGGTTTACAGAGTCCACGGGGAATAGGATACAAGCCAGAAGCTGTTTGTAGTCACATTATTATTGAGAGCCACGAAAAAGGATGTTTCAGAACTCTAACAGCTGAACGACCCCGATTGGACAGCCACCCTTGTGTTTTTAGATCTGCTGAACCCTCAGAAATAGTCAGAGGACAACGGAGCCCATCATCATGGAGAACTAGACACATCAACCTTTCCAAGTCACTGGACCAGAACAACTCCCAATTCAAAGTTTGGAATTCCTTGCAGTTACAAAGTCATTCCCCATTTCAGAACTTTATCAGTGATGACTTGGAAATTAGCAAGGGCCTTCGAATGCCACTTCATGAAAAGCTGGACCCTTGGCTGTCAGAATTAGTAGAACCTGCTTGTATGCCACCTGAAGAAATGGATTGTCATTCTTCATCACAAATGCTGCCCCCAGAACCCATGAAAAAGTTTACTACCTCCATCACTTTCTCATCTCACCGACATTCTAAATGCTTTTCAGATTCCTCTTTTCTTAAGGTTGGTGTTACTGAAGGTAGCCAGTGTTCTGGAGCATCTGTGGGGGTAGTTAATTCTCATTTCACTGAAGAGCAGAATCCTCCTAGAGATCTAAAACAGAGAACCTCTTCCCCTTCATCATTTAAAATCATTAGTCAGTCACCAGATAAAGCTGTGACAATTTTAGCAGAAAATAGTAGCCAAAGCCAAAAATTATCTGTTGAACATTCTTATCAAGAAGAAAAACCCTTAGAAAAATCAGATTTTAAAAGCAGTCATCCTAAGCCCAGTGCCAATGCAAATGATAGCAATTTCAAAGAAGTTCATTTTTCTGATAATCATACTCTCATTAGCATGGGCAGACCAAATTCCACACTAGAAGTAAAAGAGAAGAATGTAACTATTACTGCAGATCTTCCTTCACACATTTTTCTTGAACAAGAGGTCTTTGAACAAAGCAAAGCCCCACATGCAGATCACCATGTGAGAAAACACCATTCGCCACCTCCTCAACATCAGGATTATGTAGCTCCAAATCTTCCTTGTCGTATTTTTCTTGAAAAGCGAGAACTCTTTAAACAGAGCAAGGCCCCCCATGTAGATCAGTTAAGAGAAAACCACTCTCCCCTTCCTCAGAGTCAGGATTATATAGCTTCAGACCTTCCTTCTTCCATTTTTCTTGAGCAGCGTCAACTCTTTGAACAAAGCAAAGCCCCAAATGTAGATCACCACCTGAGAAAACTCCATTCCCCTCTTCCTCAAAGTCAGGATTCTGTAGTAGAAAGGAATAATGAACATAAGCCTACATTACACATTTCTGATGTGATAGATGTTGAAGCCAAATTCAGTGATGTGGTCTCCCCATCAGTCCCAAATCAATGTACAGTAGTAACATCTGCATCTACTCCACCTTCAAATAGAAAAGCACTTTCTTGTATTCGTATAACTCTCTGTCCCAAGACTCCTTCCAAGTTGGATAGTGGAAACTTAGATAAAAGATTTCATTCATTGGATCCTGCCACTAAAACAAGGATGAATAGTGAGTGTAACTCTGACCTACAAACTATATCTTCAAGATCATTGGAACCAACCTCCAAATTATTGATCAGTAAACCTATAGCACAGAATCAAGAATCTTTAGGTTTTCTAGGACCTAAATCTTCATCGGACTTTCAAGTCGTACAATCTCCTCTTCCAGATAGTAATGTTATTACTCAGGACTTGAAAACCATACCTTATCAGAATAGCCAGATAGTAACATCAAGGCAAACACAAGTGAACAGTTCAGATTTGGAAGAATATTCCAATCCAGAAGGGACTCCGGTATCTGCAGATCGGTGAGTCTCATTGTGATAACAAGCAAGCTGATGAAATTTATGATAAAGGGTTTAAAATACTTAAGCAAGTGTAAGTTCTTGGGGGAGAGGCAGATAATTTCTCGGAGGTTGTTACTTGCGGAGGTTGTTACTTGCCTAATCTAGAAATCTTTCAAGGAATGAACACCTAAGTAAGAGAAAACATCTGAATGTAATGTAATATATTTATACTCTCAAAAGACTTCTGGAAAACAGCTTGACATCAAGTATTTTGAAACATTACTCAGAAGAATCTTTGATCACCAAGTGGTTCAATTTAGTAATTCCTTATTTATTACATTGGAAATATGCTGAAGACCAGGCTTTGGAAGGGGATGCATGCATGTATGTGCTCCCTCTCCTCCTCTCTCTCTGTTTCTGTTTCATGTTTCCTCTCTGAATGAATATCAAAGCAGTAATTTCTCTGTGAAAATTCCTGGCAGACATCACTTTAACCAAGTTATCAAGGTTAATATCACAAGTAGTGTATGTCAAGATAATGTGGTCCCTAATGTGATATCTTATTTCACAATGATTGTAGAAATGAAAACCCAGTTTAGGGATAAATGCATTAGATTTATACTGTTCAGGCTGATTTTAAGACTATCATTAATTCTCTTTTACATTAGTGAGTCCTTTACTATATGGCTGGAGAAGGCAATGGCATCCCACTCCAGTACTCTTGCTTGGAAAATCACATGGATGGAGGTGCCTGGTAGGCTGCAGTCCATGGGGTCGCTAAGAGTCAGACACGACTGAGCGACTTCACTTTCACCTTTCACTTTCATGCATTGGAGAAGGAAATGGCAACCCACTCTGGTGTTCTTGCCTGGAGAATCCCAGGGATGGCAGAGCCTGGCGGGCTGCCGTCTGTGGGGTCGCACAGAGTCGGACACGACTGAAGTGACTTAGCAGCAGCAGTGCATAGATATGGGAAAAGGCACTGGCACCCCATTCCAGTACTCTTGCCTGGAAAATCCCTTGGACGGAGGAGCCTGGTAGGCTCCAGTCCATGGGGTCGCTAAGAGTCGGACAGGACTGGGCGACTTCACTTTCACTTTCACTTTACTATATGGCTAAACACTTACCCTCTGTGTGTAATGTTTCCACGTTATAGTTGAGAAGGTAGTAGATCATAGTGGTGGACCTTGAAGGGAAAAAATGTTTAATCAGTATCCACATGTGGTAGTCATGGCAGTGAGGGACTTACATATGTTACCTGATTTAATGCTTGTTAACCCTATAGGGTAGGTGATGGTATCCTTTTTTGCCCTCTGGAAAACTGAGACACTGACATTGCTGCTTTTTCAGCAAGCAGCAGTTGTTTCAAATAATGCAGTCTGTTCAATGGAAGCAAGCGCTTCTTTACCACATTACCATGTCTCCCAAATCCTGAGCCATAAACTATCCTATCAACCGTGCTCTCGGACAAGTCATTTAATATCTTCGGCACTCGTATATGGATGATTGGTGGGAAGAAATAGTTGAAAGCTTGGAGGTCCATTATAGCTCTGAAAGTTAGTCACTGAGAATTGGATTGGGGCAGATAAAAACAAGGTCAGTCTCTGATTTCCATAGTATTATAAATAGATCCTTTTGGGGTGTGAAAAGTGTTTAGAAATGAAAAGATTGACAAGTTTGCATATAATACTTAAACTCTTCTAAGTGATAAAGTGTCAAGTTTTTGGAGCTGAATTCTTTGAATGAGAGAGAAAATTATAGCTGATTATAAATATGAACTAATAACAGTGCTGTTTGTTCCAGAATGTACTAAATGCTAGGCACTGTAGTCAATGTTTATATCATTTTATACTTAGTGTAATCATCATAGGTAGATATTATTACCTCAATTTATAGGTTTTACAAACCTTAGATTAAATGATTTGCCCCAGATTATATGACCATTAACTGTCAAAAATGACATTTGAACCTAATTTGTCTTACTCCAGAATCTGTAAATAATATACACATTCATCTGTATATGTGTGTATATATACATAAAATGTTTAAGAATATTAAACTTTGTTTTTAGATTAAATTTAGATTTAGAGCTTCAAAAATAATAGAGTCCCTGTGTTATTTATTGCAGTGTAACCTATTACCCTGAAATGTAAAAGCTTAAAACAGTAAATATTACCCCACAGTTTCTGTGGGTCAGAGATCCAGGCAGGGCTTAGCTAGGTGCTTCTGGCTTCAGGTCTCTCACAGGGTTCAGACAAGGTATTGGCTGCAGCTGTGGTCCCATCCCAAGACTTGACAAAGACTGATGTCCTTTTAAGCTCACTCACATGGTTATTGGCCAGAAACGGCTTCTTCCTTCCTTAAGGTAGCTGTGACAGTTAAGCTTTTCTCAGGTGAGCAAGTGAGAGTTCAGGAGATGTGCCCAAGACAAAACACAGTCTTTACTTTGTAACCTAACCTTGGAGGTTAATCTCACCACTTCTGCCACATTCTAATACTAGAAAGATATGAATCAGTATTTTCGGCCAACCCGCAAGGATTAGGGATTACTCAAATTTATGAATACCAGGAAGCAGAGATCACCTGGGGGATTTTTGTTTGTTTGATTTTGGCCCTGCCGTGTGGCATGGGGGATTTTAGTTTCCAGACTACCCCCTGCATTGGAGGCATGGAGTCTTAACCAGTGAACCACCAGGGAAGTTCTATTGGAGGAATATTTTAGAGGTTGCCAGTATACCCTTTGCTAAACCTCCCCTTATGTTAACATCTTATCCTCACATCATAACCATAAAACATTTACCAAAACTAAGAAATTCTCCATCATACAAAATTATAATTAAATGTGTAGACCAATTTGGATTTCTCCTGGTTTTTCCAAAAATGAACCTGTTCTGTTTCAGATCCATCCCACCATCTCACCTTGCATTTAGTTGTTCTCTCCAGTTAATCTCCTCCAGTTGTTCTGTCTCTTTAATCTCCTGGAGAAACTGAAGGCAGTTTCTCAGACTTCCTTATTTTTCATGACCTTTGAAGAGAATTATTTTGGTTTCAAATTGGCTTTGTCTGATGTTGTCTCAAGATTAAATTGAGATTATCCATTTTCAGTGCATTTCATCAGGAAACACATTAAGTTGATATACAACTACTGATGATGTTAACCTGGATTACTTGACAAAAGTGGTATCTACCAAGATTCACCAGTGTAAAGAGAATCTTGGTAGGTAAATCATTTCCTTCATTCCTTCTACATTTATTAATTGGGATTCTTCTGTAAGCAAGAGCTGTTGTTCCTCCCATTTATTTATTCCTTTAGTTTTCCATGTACATTGGACTCAGGGGCATTTATTTCATCCTTTGGATTATAATCCAGTACTACTCAAAGTGATTCAGTTTTAGCAACTAAAAACATGATTGGCTACTGTACCCTGTCACAGCCCTGAAATCAGTCATTTCCCCAAAGAATACTTTTTTCTCTTTTGGAGTATAGGATTTTCCCCTAGCTTCGTTGAGATAAAATTGATACCAACCTTGTTTAAAGTTTACAGTGTATTGATTTAATACACTTATATTTCAAAATAATTACCGTGATAGCATTAGCTAACGCTTGCATCACATCACATAATTATCATTACTTTTTTTATGGTGAGAAAATTTAAGATATACTCTAAAATAACTTTCAACTACATTCAGATCAGATCAGATCAGATCAGTCGCTCAGTCGTGTCCGACTCTTTGCGACCCCATGAACCGCAGCACGCCAGGCCTCCCTGTCCATCACCAGCTCCCGGAGGTCACTCAGACTCGCATCCATCGAGTCAGTGATGCCATCCAGCCATCTCATCCTCTGTCGTCCCCTTCTCCTCCTGCCCTCAATCCCTCCCAGCATCAGAGTCTTCTCCAATGAGTCAACTCTTCACATGAGGTGGCCAAAATACTGGAGTTTCAGCTTTAGCATCATTCCTTCCAAAGAAATTCCAGGATTGATCTCCTTCAGAATGGACTGGTTGGATCTTCTTGCAGTCCAAGGGACTCTCAAGAGTCTTCTCCAACACCACAGTTCAAAAGCATCAATTCTTCGGCGCTCAGCCTTCTTCACAGTCCAGCTCTCACATCCATACATGACCACAGGAAAGACCATAGCCTTGACTAGGCGAACCTTTGTTGGTAAAGTAATGTCTCTGCTTTTGAATATGCTATCTAGGTTGGAACTACATTAATATTTTATTTTTAACTATGATCACAGTACTGTGCATAGATCCCCAAAACTTACTCCCCTTCTAACTGGAAGTTTATACTCTTGGACCAGTATCTCCCCATTTCTCCTGCCCTCCAGCTTCTGGTAGACAGCATTCTACTGTGTGTCCTCTTGTTTAGGTTCTACGTATAAGTGATCTATGGTATTTCTCTTTTCCTCTCTGGTTTATTTCACTTGGAAAAATGCTGCAAAAGTCCATCAGTGTAGGTTGCCTTTTCATTTTGTTGACTGTTTTGCTGTACAGAAAATTTGGGGTTTGATGTAGTCCTGCGTACTGACTTCTGCTTTTGTAGCTTGTGCTGTTAGTGTTACATCCAAAAAACCACTGGCAAGACCTATGTCAAGGAGTTTTTCCCTGTGTTTTTTATAAGGAGCTTATGTTTTCAGGTCTTAGGTTTAAATCTTTAACCCATTTCAAGTTAATTTGTTAGTATTAAAATAGGAGTCCAGTTTCATTTTTTTGGCATGTGATTATCTAGTTTTTCCAGCACCTTCTATTGAAGAGACTGTTTTCCCTCTACTGGGTATTCTTGGCTCCCTTGTAAAATACTAGTTGACTGTGTGTGGGGGGGTTTATTTACGGGTCTCTGTTCTGTCCCACTGATCTATGTGGCTGTTTTTGTGCCAGTACCATGTACCATACTGTTTTGATTATTGTAGCTTTGTGTTATAGATTGGAATCAGGAAGTGTAATACCTCCAGTTTTGTTCTTTCTCAGAATTGCTTGGGAAGTTCAGGGTCTTTTGTGACTCCATACAGATTTTAGAATTGTTTTTCCCCTTTCTATGAAAAATGGCATTGGCATTTTGGTAGGGATTGCATTGAATGTATATTGATGGCTTTGAGGAATATGGATGTTTAAACAATATTATTCTGGTTCATGAACACATTTCATGTGTCTTCTCATTTGTTTGTGTCTTCCTCAATTTCCTTCATCAAAGTCTTTTAGTTTTCAATGAACAGATCTTTTACCTCCTTGGTGAAATTTATTTCTAGGTATTTATTGATTTGTTACTATTGTGAATGGTATTTTCTTCTTCTTTTCAGATATATTGTTGTTAGTGTACAACTGATTTTTCTATGTTGATTTTGCGTCCTGTGACTTTACTGAATTCATTGATTATTTCTAACTTTTTTTTTTTTTAATGAAGTCTCTAGGATTTTCTGTTAGATGTTAGATCATATCATGTGCAAAGAAAGACAGCTTACTTCTTCCTTAGTGATTGGATGCCTTTTATTTCCTTTTCTTGCCTAATCATTCTGGTTAGGACTTCCAGTGCTATGTTAAGTAAAAGTGCTAGCAGTGGGCACTCTTATCTTGTTCCTGATACTAGAGGGAAGGCTTCATCCTTTAACCATTGAGTTTGATGTTAGCTGAGAATTTGTCATACATGACCTTTATTATGTTGAGGGATGTTTCTTCTATACCCAATTTGTTGAGAGTTTTTATCAAGAAAGATGTATTTTATCAAATGCTTTTTCTGCATCTACTGAAATAATCATATTATTTTAATCTTTTATTCTATTAAAGTGGGATGTTTATTGATTTTTATATATTAAACTATCTTTATGCCTCAGGGATAAATCCCAGTTGATCTTGATGTATAATTCTAATATGCTGTTTAATTCAGTTTGCTAATATTTTGTTGAGAAGTTTTATGTCTATATTCATCAGATATTGGTTTGTAGTTTTCTATATCTTCACTTAGCTTTGGGTCATCAGGGTAATGCTGGCCTTGTAAAATGAGTTTGCAAATGGTCCTCTTCAATTTTTTGGACAAGTTTCAGAAGGATTGATATTATTTCTTTTGAAACATTTGGTAGAATTCACCACTTAAACCATCTATTGGAAAGATTTGACTACTGATTTTCCTTACTCCATTGGTCTGTTTATATTTTCTATTTCTTCATGAATCAGTCTTGGTAAATTGTATGTCTCTTATGGATAGTGGAAATTATCCATTTCTGCTAGGTTATCCAATTTGTTGGCATATAACTGTTCATAATAATCTCTTATGATCCTGTGTATCAATTGTCATGTCTTCTCTTTCATTTCTGATTGAGTCCTTCTTCCTTTTTCTAGCTAAAGGTTTGTCATTTTTGTCTATCATCAAAAATTAGGTTCTTGATCTTTTCTATTTTTCTGGTCTCTGATCCTTTTTTTTTTTCCTTTGATTTTTCTTATTTCTACTTTGATCTTTCATATTTCCTTTCTTTGTGTGCTTTGGGCTAGTCCGTTCTTTTTCTAATTCCTTGAGGTGTGAGATTATTTGAGGCCTTTCTTTTTTTTAGTGAAGGCATTTATCATTATAAATGTCCTTAGAACTGCTTTTGTCTCATAAGTTTTGATATGTTTTGTTCACAGTTTCATTTGTTTCAAGATATATTTTGCTTTCTGTTTTGATTTTTTAAGACTTACTAGGATGACACTGCTTCTTGCCATGCTGAGTGAATAAAGCTAAAGATTATAGGCATTAACTCACACGTGTCTCCATCTATAGTCATTTCATCTTGATTGTAATGTGTGTATGTATTTATGTGTGTGTGTGTTTTTAAAAATCACAGATCAATGTTGATACCTCCAACTAGTCCAGAACCATTGTAGCTTTTTGATTGATTGTAGCTTTTTTCTTTTATTTATAAACTTTTCTCCAATGGTGATAAACATGGCTCTCATTATCTACAGTATATTTACCCCAGTATATGTACTTTCAGAATTCTTATCCCATACCCAGGTGAGAAACAAATTCTCCAACTGTGTACAGGTTTTTTATGTATAGTATTCAGTCCAGACAGTGTTGCTGTTTCTCAGGTTAGTTATTTTCTTCCCTATACGCTTTAGCATAATGATATGATTCATTTATAATACTGTTAGATCCATTTCTTACATCCTATATTTCATCTTGCCCCAATAAGTTGGTTAATTTTTTAAAAATTTACACATTATGAAATTCACTTTTTGTTGTTAAAAGGTTAGTTCTGTCAGTTTTGATTAATCCACATCACAGGTCCATATGAAGCATTTCTCTCAGTCCAAGTTTTGCCTTTCCAGAATGTCACGTAAATGAAATCATAAAATATAGGATAGCCTTTCAGGTTTGGCATCTTTTACAAAGTGTATTTGAGATTTGTCCATCTTGTTTTGTGAATCAATAGTTTTTTACTTTTTAATTACTTTTTAATTTTTTACAAGCATAAAGCAGTAAAAAGTTAAAAAAAAAAACAAAAAAAACCCCACAGTTTATCTATGTACATTGGCTCCTTAAAGAATATTTGGGTTGTTTCCAGTTTTCGCTGATTATAGTTAGAGCTGCTAAAAAAATAAGAATATATTTATATATGTATATGTATATATAGTTAGAGCTGCTGAGTCACGTGGTATGTGTGTGTATTTAACAGTACAAAAACTGTTTAGAACTAAACTATGCTAAGCTGTTTTTCCAGAGTGGCTGTATCTTTGTATTCCCACTAGCAATATACAAATGTTTCAGTTACTCTCCATCCTCACCAACTTGTGGTACTGTCCGTATTTATTAACCATTGTAATAGATGCTTTCCTTTATATGTTTCACCCTAAGCTCCCCTTTCCAGGTCCTCAAAACAGAAAGCAGGGTCTTAGCCCTTTTGTGTATTTTTTGTGTGCTTCCTGTGACTGTGTCAGTGCCAAGTGGTTCAGTACAAGAAAAATAAAATCACAGATTTGCCTTACCCTATTGAGACCACACCTCCTCTAGTGGAAGAGGAGGGTTTCCCTCTGTTAGAATTTTAAACTCCCTGTTACTGCTGGTATTGCTGCCACCATGTAATCACTTGAGTGCTTGAGATTACTAGAGAGAGAGAAAAGAAAAGGGGATTTTCACACTGTTTCCAGTTCCACTTCTCATGCCCGAATAGAAGGCTTCTTCTGGAGGTCTTTCTGTCTGTACTAATGTCCACTTCTAAGTGTCAGACTCTATTGAGTTCAGGTCATTAAATACCAAAGGGAACAGTGATAAACTCTTCTCTGTTTTACTGCTACTTCAGATGTACCAGTAAATCAAATTGCCAGCTCCTATTATTTCTCAAAAGTCTTCTAATAACTGCTCCATGTAGTCCATCTCAGTTTTATAGCTTCACTTAGTAGAAGAGACAGAATGCTTGATTATCCAAAACTGGAACTGACTGTATCATTTTTTGTTCTCAGTAACAGCATATGCAAATTCCATTGCTAACACTTGGTATTGGTTATTTTTTATTTTGGCCATTCTAAATGTGGATGTGAAATGATATGTTATTGTGGTTTTAATTTGTTTTTCCCTGATGACGCATGATGTTGAGTATTGTTTCTGTGCTTCTTGGCCATTTTTATATCGTTATGAAGTATCTGTTCACACTTATCCATTGGATTGTGTCATGATTTTAAGAATAATATTTTCAAGATAACAGATCCTCTGTATTGCAAATATTTTCTCACAGAATGAGGTTTAATTTTCATTTTCTTACTGGTGGCTTCATGAAGAAAAAGTTTTAATTTTTATGAAATGAAGGTTAATTTTTATTTTTCTATACTGTATAAGTTGAAAGTGAAAGTGAAGTCGCTTAGTTGTGTCCAACTCTTTGCGACCCCATGGACTGTAGCCTACTAGGCTTCTCTGTCCATGGGATTTTCCATGCAAGAGTATTGAGTGGGTTGCCATGTGTACAGTATAGTGATTCACCATTTAAAGGTTATACTTCATTTATTATAGTTATTATAAAATATTAACCATATTCCTTGTGTTGTACATTATATCCTTGTAGCTTATTCTATGCATACCAGTTTGTGCCACTTTATCCTCTACTCCTGTCTTGCCCTTCCCCTCCCCACTGGTAACTACTAGACTGTTTTCTGTATCTGTTAGTCTTTTTTGTTATATTCACTAGTTTGTTGTATTTTTTAGATTCCACATATAATTGATAATCATATGACATTTTTTCTCTCAGTCTCTTATTTCACTTAATATTGTAGCCTCCAGTTCATCCATGTTGTTGAAAGTGGCAAAATTTCATTCTTTTTTTATGGCTGAGTATTTTATTGTATATATAAATGTATATACAGTATCCTCTTTATCCATTCATCTGCTGATGGACACCCAGTTTCTCTTTTATGGTTGGTACTTTTTTGTGTCTTGTCTAAGAATGATGCCTAAGCCAGTGTTATAAAATTTTCTCCTACATTTCTTCTAGAAATGAAAATAGTTTTAGCTTTATTTTTTATGTCTTTCATCTGTATCAAATTAATTTCTGTACATACTGTAGTTTACATAATTCAGGACCATTTTCTTTTACTGGATATTCCATCACCATCATTGAAATAATTATTTATTTCCTTATTGAAGTAGTTGGCACCTCTGTCAAAAATCAATTGACCTTTTAAATGGGGGTTTATTTTTAAGTTTCTACTCTGTTCCTTTGAACTATTTATCTATCTTTGCAGCCGTACCATGATGTTTTTGTTATTTTAGCTTTATATTGTGTTGAAATCAGATTATGTCCTCTGACCTTATTTTATTTTCAACATTATTTTTTTCTATTTTAGGTTCTGTGCAGTTCCATGTAAATTTTAAAATAGTCTTCTCAGTTTCTTCAAAAATCCTCCTTGGATTTTGTTCAATATTGCATTGAATCTGTAGTCATTTTGAGAATGATTGACATCTTAGTAATACTGGAGTCCCCCCCAAGCATGAACATGTTCTCCCCTTCCTCCCTCCCTGCCACTGACTTGATATCTCTCAGTAAGATGTTGTAATTTTCATTGTGTAGGCTTTCACATTTTTAGTTAAATTTATTCCTCAGTATTTTATGTTTTATGATAATTTTGTATATGGTATTTTAGATTTTGTATTTTCTAGTTATTTGTTGCTTGTATATACAAGTGCTATTAATCCAATTTGTTGGTGCCAACCAGTTAATTTTAATTTCTTACTAATTGGGTCAGAGCCTCTTTACTTAGGGATAATTTAGGCTGAGCTTTCCAAATCTGGTGGCATATTGAGTGTAGTACTTTAACAATATCGTCTTTCCGGATTTGAAATAGCTTACCTGTAATTCCATCACTTCCACTAGCTTTGTTTATAGTAATACTTCCTAAGGCCCAGTTGACTTCAAACTGCAGGGTGTCTGGCTGTAGGTGAATGACCACACCATTGTGGTTATCAAGGTCATTAAGACTTTTTTTTGTTTGTTTGATTTTACAGTTCTGTGTATTCTTGCCACCTCTTCTTAATATCTTTCTCTTCTGTTAGGTCCATACTGTTTCTGTCCTTTATTGTGCCCATCTTTGCATAAAATATTCCTTTGGTATCTCTAATTTTCTTGAAGGAGGTCTGTAGTCTTTCCCATTCTGTTTTTTTCCCTCTATTTCTTTGCATTGTTCACTGAAGAAGATTTTCTTATTTCTCCTTGCTATTCTTTGAAACTCTGCATTCAGATGGGTATATCTTTCCCTTTCTCCTTTGCTCTTCTTTTCTCAGCTATTTGTAAGGCCTCCTCAGACAACCATTTTGCCTTATTACGTTTCTTTTCTTGGGGACGGTTTTGGTCGCCACCTACACACAATGTTGCTGCTGCTAAGCTGCTAAGTCACTTCAGTTGTTTCCGACTCTCTGCGACCCCATAGGCGGCAGCCCACCAGGCTCCCCCGTCCCTGGGATTCTCCAGACAAGAACACTGGAGTGGGTTGCCATTTCCTTCTCCAATGCATGAAACTGAAAAGTGAAAGGGAAGTCGCTCAGTTGTGTCCGACTCCTAGCGACCCCATGGACTGCAGCCTACCAGGCTCCTCTGTCCATGGGATTTTCCAGGCAAGAGTACTGGAGTGGGGTGCCATTGCCTTCTCCGACATACAGTGTTATGAACCTCCATTATAGTTCTTCAGGCATTCTATCTATCAGATCTAATCCCTTGAATCTGTTTGTCACTTCCACTGTGGAAAGGAAAGAGAAGGGATCCCTGTACATAAGGGATTTGATTTAGATTATACATGAATGGCCTAATGGTTTTCCCTGCTTCTGCTTAAGTCTGAATTTTGCAAAAGGAGCTCATGATCTGAGCCACAGTCATCTCCAGGTCTTGGATTTGTCACTTGAGATTTCTTTCTCTCAAGCATTAGTTTAGCTTCCTGGCTTATATAGGTTCAAAAACTGGCAAATGTCTTGTAGAAGAGGCCTAATGTTTGTCACAAGCCCCTTTATCTAGTGGGATTTCTGTTTCATTAGCTCTATGACTGTGCAGGAAATTTCACTCAGCTTTCTTGACTCAGTCCCCCATCAGCTTGACTTTGTTTTCTGCTAGATTTCACTCCATTGTGCCATAGTATATTTTTAAAAATTAAAAAGCCAACATTTATATATTACTATTAACTATATATTACTATTACTACTAACTAAAATTCAATTTGTTTAAAAAAAATGCAATATCTGCAAGGTACAATAAAGTTAAGTGCAATAGAATGAGGTGTACCTGTATGTTATAACTGGAAGTGGAAATTCTATTCAGACCACCTTTAATTTCTCTCTGTGATGTATCAATAGTTTTCTGTTTAGTGTTCTTATATCTTTTTTATACTTAGATATTTGATGTTTTGATGATAATGTATATTGCATATCTTTGGGTTTTTAATTGTATAACTTTTCAGATACCAAAGAATATAGGGTAATTCTTAAAAGTTTGTTCTCTTATCTGGTAACTCTTCTGAAAACTTAACATATTTTATAAGTTATCAATAGACTGTTTTAGATTTTCTGTATCCCTGATTATATCAAATATGAAAAGTGACAGTATTATTTCTTCCTTTCTTATCCTTATATGTCTGATTTCTTTTTCCTGCTAATGCCATTTAAGACTTTTACTAACATACTGAATAGAGAAGGTAAGAGTTGGCATTCTTACTTTGTTCCTAATGCTACAGTGAACATTGTTCACATTTCACTATGAATAGGATTGTGGTGCTAAAGTTTTTTGTAGTTTCCCTTTGCTACAAGTTTTTAATCATATGTAATTATTGAATTTCATCAAATGTTTTATCTGACTATATTGATATGATCATGCAAATTTTCTCCTTTTGATGTGGTGAAACATATTGGTTGATATTTGAATGTTAACTTACCTTGCACTTCTGGAGTAAACCAGCATGGTAGGAATTCATTCACACACACATACAGACATTCACTCACTCACTGTACATTTGGTTGTCTAACATTTTAGGATTTTTGCTTCTATATACATAAGGGAGATGGGCCTACTTTCTCTTCTCATAATTGTTCTTTTAATTAGTGACTAGTAGACAAAGGATAGAGATTTAAAAGCTCTTCTGGTTTTGTGATACAGCCGTTCCATCAATATGATACAGTACAGTATTACTCCTTTTTTTGTGGGGCGGGGCTGTGCTGGGTTGTTGTTTCTGTGTGGGGCCTTTCTCTCATTCGGTGCTTCTGCTTGTTGTTGTAGTGGCTTCTTTTGTGGGCTCACTAGTTGTGGCTTGCGAACTCTAGAGTACAGGCTCAATAGTTGTGTCATGGGCCCAGTCACCCCACTCTTTGCAGAATCCTCCCAGTTCAAGGATTGAACACATGTCCCCTGAAGTGGATTCTTAACCACTTGTCCACCAGAGAAATCCAATATTACTCCATTTTTTAAAAATTAATATTTTTTATTTTCAAATAATTTAAAATCTGTAGAAAAGATACAAACATAACACAGTTAACTCCTCTCCCAGTTTTTGCTACTGTTAACCTCTTTACCATAGTATATTTTTAAAAATTAAAAAGCCAACATTTATATATTACTATTAACTAAACTTTAGACTCTTTTTAGATTTCACTAGTGTTCCCATTGGTGACCTTTTCCTGTTCCCAATACACTGGACCCTATCCAGTATGTCTCATTGTGTTTAGTTAGTCGTCATGTCTCCTTAGTCTTCTCTGCTCTGTGACAGTCCTTATTCCTTCCGTGTTTTTCATGATTTTGACAGTCTTGAGGAATATTGGTCTGACATCTTGTGGAGTTTTTCTCAGTCTGAATTTGGCTGATTTTTTTCTCATGATTAGACTGGAGTTCTGGGATTTGGCAAAGAATACCATAGGTGAATTCTCACCACATCATAATAGAATATGTAATGTCCACATGATATCACTGGTGATGTGAACCATCATCACTTGGATAACATGGTGTTTGCCAGGTTTCTCCACTGTGAAGTTACTTTTTCTCTCGTTTTTGTGCTCTTCTTTGGAACTCAGTGAACTCAGGACTGGACTTAAGAGAAGATTAAGCTTCATCTCCTTGGGGAGGAGGTTAATGGCAAGAGAGGCTTACCTACATATGGGGTTTTTCTATTAGCATGATTTGTCTTATCCCTACTATTATTTACTTGTTTATACAGTCATTTATTTACTCCATTATGTCTTAATGTGTATTGTTTATAATCTTTATACATAATTGCAACCTTAAAAACCTCTAGTTCCCCCAGTGACATGTAAATTTTTTAGGAAAGATTTTATTTCTTGTCTGTTTTTATATACTGTATGTGTTTAGCATACTCCCTTCCCTGGTGGCTCAGACGGTAAAGCTTCTCTCTGCAATGCAGGAGACCCGGGTTTGATCCCTGGGTTGGGAAGATCCCCTGGAGAAGGAAATGGCAGCCCACTCCAATATTCTTCCCTGGAAAGTCCCATGGATTGTGGAGCCTGGTAGGCTACCATCCACGGAGTTGCAAAGAGTCAGACACGACTGAGCAACTTCACTTTCACTTCCTAGTAATTTTATTTTTGAATGGATATATTTTCACTTCAACTGAAAAGGACCTTGTCCTTAGTAAATAGCATTGTGCATTGAAACTAAAAGTCGGTTTTAAAATACATTTGATCACATTGTAGTAAGTATCTAAAAAAGCAAAGGGTACTGCAGAAATAACCATTGGAGTCTGATGTGTCTCCACAAAATATTGATGCGATGTTTGGAAAGAAATAACGATTTGTGATAAGCCAAGGATATGACCTGCTGTGTCCTTTCTCTTTTTTTTCAGATCACCAGAGGAG
Organism: Tragelaphus eurycerus; assembly: GCA_935064755.1. Classification (NCBI taxonomy): domain Eukaryota; kingdom Metazoa; phylum Chordata; class Mammalia; order Artiodactyla; family Bovidae; genus Tragelaphus; species Tragelaphus eurycerus. The sequence continues at coordinate 26,328,644 of CAKXYN010000016.1, forward strand.
ATTAAGTCCCCATTTTCTCCCTTCTCTGGAAAATTATCATTTGATGCAGTCACTCAGATAACAACAGAAAGTCCAGGTAAAGCCACGTTTTCATCTGAAATTTTTGTTAATGCTGAAGATCATGGACATGAAATTCCAGAGCTCAATACACAGAAGCCGGGCAACATTCCTGTCAAGTTCGCTTCATCATCTTCAGTTCAACAGATTACTGTTCCTCATGGTACAGATGGTAAGAGAATATGATTGCATTTTAGGTCATATCATCAACTTTCGTGTAATTAAGAAATTTCTTGATTGAGTCTTTCTAGTTAGAAAACCTGATTTTAACTTTAATCATTAGGCTGTACATGATTATATCATTTGTTTTTCATAGCCATGAGGAGGATACAGTTGATTATATTTTTATTTCTATTCCATTGGAGTTAACAACCTGTGTGAAACGCGTGCTACTTGTGGCTAACATATTTTCATCTCATAATACTTGTCATAAGAGTGCAAGTAGTTCATGAAAGCTGAAAAACTGCAGAGGTTCAATTTAAGAGAGGCAGGTGAATGATTTGGCTCTTTTTTTTAACTATCATTTCGTATAATATATTAAACAGATTTTGCAAACACAATACCAGTCTGTTTCTTGCTTGTGAAACATTGACCAGGGACCTAGGTTGGCTATGACCCTGCTGTCTTTAAAACATGGAACCATGGATTCTATTCACCATCATAGTCAACTGCAAGGGATGGAAAACATGGAGGTGTACATGTGGGAGGCTCTTGTGGCCTGGGCCTAGAGGTGGCCCATATCACTTCCCACCGACTAGGGGTAGTTTAAGTGTGCTTTCCAGGATGAAGAAGAAATGAGATCTGGTGAACAGCTAGCAATCTCTACCATAGGGTCTACATTTAGGGTGTTTGTATGCTATCTTGACAGTGATATTTTGATAGTGCTTATACTATGTAACATTCAAAATTATAGCAAGCTGTTTTCTTTTTCAGACTAGTAACTGGAAAATTAAGTTCCCATTCTTCCTCTAAATAAAAGTGGAAGCTTTAAATTACTAATTTTAAAGTATCCAGTAACTTGTACAAATCTATTCAAAGTAAATTTTAAGTTCCTCTAGTTGTGCAAAAAGTTTATCTGTCTGTAGATAAAGATGGGATATGCTTTAAATATATAAAGAAAATTGCTTTGTTCTGAATTTAAATTGCACTGAATTTAATTTGAATACATATGTTTATATGTTGAGATAGTTATATTTCTCATACATTTTTATTGTAATATAAAAATATACCCCCAAAATGTATAGTCTAAGAAATCTTCAATGTGTCAGTTACCTGTTGCCACCATTATACCATGTAAGAACCTTGAAAATCTCAGAGCTTTATAGCAAACGTTTGCTTTTCTCACTCATGGGCTTACTAGGCAGTTGAAGTTTGGCATCAGGATGCAAAAATGCTTTGGATCTGTTCTACATGCCTTGTTCTGAAAGCCAGGCTACTCTTGGCTGTGTTCTCATGTTGGTGGCAGAAGCACAAGAGAGGATATCCAACTATGAAAGTGTATTTTATACCTCTTCTGACATCAAATGGATCAGTCTATATAGAGGCCACAGTTTATATAGTTTTACATACAGGTACTTGGGAGAAAAGACTACTTTAAAAGCTAAATATTGTTTGGTTTACCAATAAAAGATTAACTCCATGGATTTAAAAGTAAAATTTTCAAAAATATTTTAAAATATACAGAATAATAAGTTAAATTTATGATTGGGTGTCCACTGCTCTGAATTAAATTAAGGGTAATATGCTGTATGTTTACATTTAGTTTCATTTTCAAGGTTTTTGAAGTAAATTTTATGGTTGAACTTTCTTCTTTACCATTCTCCAGTCCTTTTTTTCTCTTCCAGGAACAATTATTATTTGCTGTATAGTGGCTTCTTCCCCCATAGATAGGCAGTTCACACTTTAAGACTTCTGCATCCATACATATAAACTTGTTGACAATTCAGAAACTCACCTCTCTCTCTTAGAATTCTCCATCTTCACATGATAGCCATTCTTGCTCTAGGTCCACTGTAATTCTGCCCAAATGTTATTGTCCATTTTGTGCGAACTTTGAACTAAATTTACAATCACTGACAGAGGAAGAAAACTAATAAATCAATATTCTTACAATGATGACTACAGCATGTCCAAATATAAGTGAAGGCTATAGCCTATTTTTTCTATTATTTAAATTCTTCCATCCTCTATACATCTCTTTGTTCTTCTTGAATTCAGCCAGGTTCTCATTAGCTGGATTTTTGCTTGTTGCAGTGGTACACGTATTCTTAAGTAGGCTAAGACTTCACTAGCCCTGCACATATAAGTTTAAAATAATTTTTGTTAATTTCTATGACCAAGCTTGGTAAAGTGATCTGCTTGTTATTAGCCAGACTCCTATTGACTGTCTTTTTTTTAAGGTAACCTTATTTCTTCTTGACAGTTAAGGTCAGTCATAGTTTAGTCAACATTGTGACCCCCTATTGCCTGCTTACGTCACTATTTCAGTGACATAAAGAGTGTAAAATGACTAGATGGCTTCTGTCTCTTGATAGAATTGCCCCTCCCTTATTTCTAAGATCTTCCATCTAACAAAGCACAGTCACAAAGATGGAAAGGAAAAGATTTTAAAGGCTTCTACCTTTTTTCTTGAATATATGCATTCTGTTTGTGGGATAGAACTATCAGAACCATATATGGTTCTGAGCATGTGCCAGATTCTGTAAGCTAGCATTCCAGCCTCAGAAAGTGATACCCGCCAGCTTGTGCCACAGTGGTTTTCAGTGAATTGTTCACTCACTTTTTTTTCTTTTTTTTTTTTGAGTTTACCATAGTTGTGGGTGATCAGACTTGTGATGAGAAGAGTGAATTCCTTTAGGCATCAGCCTTTTGTCTCATTTCCTTCACTCTGAAGTCAGTTTCTTAGTTGGAAGCAGGGTACTAGTAATATGGATTTCATATCAAATCATCAGAATGATGGAGTGGTAATTCCAAGTAATATAAAAGTTATTGTTGTATCTAGAGTGTGGGAGTTCTCATGCCTGGGGCTATCAGACTCTGTCTTGAGTATCACTTCTTGGCCTTTTGGCTAAGATCAAGTGATTTCTATAAACTAGACATGTGTACCTAGGAGTCCACCTAGAGGTGATGACAGGATACAAGGGAAAAGCATGGTCTGTAAGGATAAACTGAAGAAGCTGGTCTTTTTGATCAGAGGTGATAGCTGTCTACAAAATTCTGTTCCGATATGTGATACAACCCCATAATATATTCAGAAATAACCTGAACAAGAATTTTATACGACCTTTATGTAGGGATGGGGCTTCCCTGATGCTTCAGTTGGTAAACAATCCATCTGCAATGCAGGAGACCCTGGTTCGATTCCTGGGTCAGGAATATCCGCTGGAGAAGGGATAGGCTACCCACTCCAGTATTCTTGGGCTTCCCTTGTGGCTCAGTTGGTAAAGAATCCTCCTGCAATGCTGGGGACCTGGGTTTGATCCCTGTGTTGGGAAGATCCCCTGGAGAAGGGAAAGGCTACCCACTTCAGGATTCTGGCCTGGAGAATTCCATGGATTCTATTTCATGGACTATTCCGTATAGTCCATGGAGTCGCTAAGAGTCGGACACGACTGAGCGACTTTCACTTTCACTGTGTAGGGATAGAAAAGAAAGGACCAGTAGACTAAAAGAAGGGATGAAATATTTCTGAATAGTAAAACTGAATATTGTAAAAATGTCATTTATTCCCAAATGAATTTATACTCTTAACATAATTCTACTCAAATCCTAGCAAAATTGTTAGTTTGTACTTGTTTAATTGATCTTAAATTCTATCATGGAGAATAACAAAGAAAATTCTGAAAAAGAAGAGTAATGAAGAGGATAAATTTTAGCAGTAGCTGATGGAGTGTTTTAATGGGATGCCTAGAAGTTGCACACATTATTCTCACACTTGACTTATGGGCCCAGACTTAGTCATATGTCCATACATGGCTGCAGGGGAAATTGTGAAATATAATGTACAGATGGACAGTATGTACCCAGACTAATATTAAGATCCTGTTACAGAGGGGACTTCCCAGGTGTTGCAGTGGTAAAGAATCTGCCTATAATGCAAGCGATGGTGGGAGGAGTGCGGGGTGTGGGTTCAGTCCCTGGATCAGGAAGATCCTGATCTCCACCAGGAAGATCCTGGGGGAAGGAAGTGGCAACCCACTACAGTATGCTTGCCTGGACAATCCCATGGACATAGGAGCTTGATGGGCTACAGTCAGTGGGGTTACAAAGAATTGGATATGACTGACCACACATGCATGCTGTTACAGAGGACTTCCATGGTGGTTTAGTGGTTGAGAGTTTACCTGCTGATACAGGAGACATGAGCCTTTTGATGAAAGTGAAAGAGGAGAGTGAAGAAGTTGGCTTAAAACTCAGCCTTCAGAGAACTAAGATCATGACATCCGATCCCATCACTTCATGGCAAATAGATGGGGAAACAGTGGCTGACTTTATTTTTCTGGGCTCCAAAATCACTGCAGATGGTGATTGCAGCCATGAAATTAAAAGACACTCCTTGGAAGGAAAGTTATGACCAACCTGCCGCTGCTGCTAAGTCGCTTCAGTCGTGTCCGACAGCATATTAAAAAGCTGAAACATTCCTTTGTCACCAAAGGTCCATCTAGTCAAGGCTATGGTTTTTCCAGTGGTCATGTATAGATGTGAGAGTTGGACTGTGAAGAAAGCTGAACACCGAAGAATTGATGCTTTTGAACTGTGGTATTGGAGAAGACACTTGAGAGTCCCTTGGATTGCAAGGAGATCCAACCAGTCCATCCTAAAGGAGATCAGTCCTGGGTGTTCATCGGAAGGACTGATGTTGAAGCTGAAACTTCAATACTTTGGCCATCTGATGCGAAGAGCTGACTCATTTGAAAAGACCCTGATGTTGGGAAAGATTGAGGGCAGAGGAGAAGGGGACAACAGAGGATGAGATGGCTGAATGACATCACCACCACAATGGACATGGGTTTGGGTAGACTCCAGGAGTTGGTGATGGACAGGGAGGCCTGATGTGCTGCGGTTTATGGGGTCTCAAAGAGTCTGGCACAACTGAGTGACTGAACTGAACTGAACAGGGGACATGGGTCTGATCCCCAATCTGGGAAGATCCCACATGACTCGGGGCATCTAAGCCCATGAGCCACAACTACGGAGTCCAGGTGCCTAGAGCCCATGCACCATGACGAAAACGTAGCCTCCATTCACTGCAACTAGAGAAAGCCTGCGAGTAGCAACAAAGACCCAGCATCGCCATTAATTAATTGATTAATTTTTTTAAAAGATGCTGTTACAGAATCAGGGTTTCTACCACATCATGAAAGAAAAGTATATAGAAAAAGATTTCATCCTCTATAATAAGCAAATTATTATACTGTCACAGACATTTTAGAAAGAATTTTAGAAGTTTAAATAAAACTTTATAAATGACATACTTTTTAACTCTGAAATCAGAAAATCTGTGTGATACAGGACAGCAGGGGAGAATAGGTATTCTATAAACAGAAAGTCTTTCACAGAATTCTCAATTATTGAAAATTTAGTTCACCCCTAATTTTTAACATTAGGAGAAGGGTTAAATACACTTAATTTGTAGTATAATGATTTTTTTTAATATGAAGCTGTGAAATAAAATGAAAATTATATTAATGTAAAGTGGAAAAGCTGAAGTCCAAGTTATATATACTGTACACAACTATGAACAAATACAGAGGAAAGACATGTAGGAAATACATTAAAATATTACTAATAGCTATCTTTGATAGTAGAACTTTGTCTTTTTTACTTTGGTGTATTTTTTTAATATTGAGAATTTATACTTTTATAATAGAAAACTTTTAGTTTGAAAATCTGCCACATGTAATAGAATTAGATTTGTTTCCTATGACTGTAGAGGCAGAACCTCCAAAGTTGAGTTGTAGGGGTTAAGAATGACCAGGTTTGGGTTCAGTATAAGGTAAAGTGTTTCTTACTTAGAGAAATATATTTGAATAGATTGCTCTATATTGTAATAGATGCTAAACCACTCTGTTTAGACTGCATGCTGCTGCAGTTTCTCCAGTACTTCCTATCTTCCTCAGCATTTTCTAATTTTTTATATCACTAATAATTTATTAAAATACTAGATGGTTTATTATGTAGTGTGCTAATTGTATACTGTTTATCTCCTAGAATTCTAGTTCATGAATATATCCCAAGAATCTTGCAGGGTACTTAATATTTATTCAGTTAGTTAATAAATGTTTTCTTAATAATTATTCTGATCTTTATCTCCTTAGGCCAGCCTTTACTATTGCCATATAAGCCTTCTGGTAGTACGAAGATGTACTATGTTCCACAATTAACACAGATTCCTTCATCTCTGGATTCCAAATCAGACACCACCATTGAGAGCTCACACTCAGGTATGACATATGAAAGCTCATTGCTATTTAGTTTTTAAATATGGAACTATTTTTGATCAGTCTCTGGTTCAGATAGGTGTCAGATATTGTGTACACTCAAACATTTAATAAATATTTCAAGAAAATTGTGTGAACAGTTACATGTTTTGGTTAGTGGATTCCATCTAGGACAAAGGTTTCCAAGTTTTCTCTGTTCATAGTGACCTTAGTTTTTGGTTGGGTGATCTTTTTTCCCATCATCATGTGGATATGAATCATCAGCAGCATAGAATTACAAAAAGTATTTTTTTCAAATACTAAGCTATTGTGTTATTAGCACATAAAAATACTGTTTTGATCTAGCAACTTAATAAGCAAAAATATTAAGTTTTTTTTTTTTTTTGGTTTTGTGTTTGAAAGGAAATATTTTACTGTGTTCATACATATCCATAATTACTTACTGATCAGATATGTGCAGCTATTGGGCACTGTAAACTTTCTCAAACCATGAGATGAAATGGGACACAACCACTCTGGTTTACTATTTTTGTTACAGAAACAGTCAAGAACCCAACTGTGCAAAGATACAAGAGTTGAAAGGAATGTAGCAGTATCTAATGTTGAAACATTTAGGTGCTGGTTTTTGTATGTGCTGTGTGTGCTAAGTCTCTTGTAACCCTATGAACTATAGCCTGCAAGGCTCCTCTGTCCATGGGATTTGGTTATTTGTAGTGTACACCAGATATTAAGTATCACTATTTCCCTAGGATTTTAAAATATCCCACAGCACTTCTTTGAGATCACCACAAGAGATCTGTAGATTTAGAAAGTGAATAGCACCCCATGGAAGAGCTCAGTAAACATTTTCTGTGGAAAATTAGAAGATACAGGTACTGAGTTGGTAGGATGTGGGGTTTGATTGTTGAGATAACGTATTAATTGGTCCATGGGAGATGATTTGATTCAGTTTAAATATGAATTATTCGTGATTGGTCAGTAGACATCTTTATGTGTGTAGAAATTAAAAGGAAAGTAGTTGTCCCTGGTGTTACACAGATTTGATTTTAAGAAAACCAAACTAGTGTCTAATGGTAACTGAGGTTACTGCTGACTTCCCAATGTGATGCCAGTGTTAGGATTGATTGTTAAGCCTATAACCAAGATCCAGAAAGAATTTTTCATACCTGCATGGCTATGATTTTTAAGACACTTAATGGCTACCAGAAATAAAATAAGCTCACTTAATTGATTGTAGGTAGGAACATCTTTGATCTCAGTCTCAGTTTCAGCCTCCTAGTTCAAAAGACAGAAATGTACCAATAGAAATCTGATCAAGTGTTCGGTGTTTTTGAGGTCTCCTATGTGCTTCTGTTCATTTACATCCCTAACACTTCCCCCTGGAGACATTAACTTTAAGAAAAATGGGACAGTAGTGGGAAGAGAAAATGACTCAGGAATGGTATGTTGTATCATGAGAAATATTGTCCCTATAAATAAAGTACTGAATTCATCAATTAGACAAGAAGAGATTTGTTAGCTATATACTTGAGGTTGTCATTTTTTTATGTTCTTCCATCTGTTCTGAGAGTAGATGAAATTAACAATAGAAAATAATACTTTCTTACACCAGTAGAGCTACTGGTGAAAGCCTTGAAATTGTTCTGATAGCTATTGTCTAAAGAGTATATTTGTGTTTCCATAGATATATGAAAGATCCAACTAGAGTTTGGGGCCGAGGGCAAGTCACAAACCACTGCAGATATTTGGGCTGAAAATTTTCTCAATTGAGAATGAGTAAACTGTTGAACTCATAAAATCCTTTTAAAAACAAAAACACAAGGCACAGGTAATCTCACAGAAAAAGAGATTTGCTGTTGCTGTTCAATCGCTGTCGTGTTTGACTCTTTGTGACCCCACGGTACCCCGTGGACTGCTGCACACCATGCTTCCCTGTCTTTGCCACATTCCAGAGCTTGCTGAAACGCACATCCATTGAATCAGTGATGCCATCCAACCATCTTTCCCAGCATCAGGGTCTTTTCTAATGAGTCAGCTCTTCACATCAGGTGGCCAAAGTATTAGAGCTTCAGCTTCAGCATCACTTCTTCTCATGAATATTCTGAGTTGATTTTCTTTAGGATTGACTGGTTTGATCTTCTTGCAGTCCAGGAACTCTGAAGAGTCTTCTGCAATGCCACAGTTCAAAAGCATCAACCTTCTTCATGGTCCAACTTTCACATCCATACATGACTACTAGGAAAAACCATAGCCTTGACTAGACAGACTTTTGTTGGCAAAGTAATGTCTCTGCTTTTTAACATGCTTTCTAGGTTGGTCATAGCTTTTCTTCCAAGGAGCAAGCATCTTTTAATTTCATGGCTACAGTCACCTTCCACAGTGATTTTGGAGCCCAAGAAAATAAAGTCCATCACTGTTTCCATTGTTTCCCCATCTGTTTGCCATAAAGTGATGGGAACAGATGCCATAATCTTAAGTTTTCTGAATGTTGAGTTTTAAGCTAGCTTTTCACTCTCTTTCACTTTCATCAAGAGTCTCTTTAGTTCCTCTTCACTTTTTGCCATTAGAGTGGTATCATTTGCATATCTGAAATTATTGATATTTCTCCTGGCAATGTTGATTCTAGCTTGTGCTACATCCAGCCCAGCATTTCACATGATGTACTCTGCAGTGGTTAAATAAGTTAAATAAGCAGGGTGACAATATTCCCTGAAATGAAAGAAAGAGATAGATGTTAGAGATACACTCTTTGGGAGTAGTAACACTGAAATAGTAACAAGGTTCCAGTTATATTTGAGAGTAAGTTCTGTGAAGATATGTACCATGTCTGTTTTTTAAAGACATTTATACCTCATATCAATATAAAGTATAGATGTTATTTTTATATTCATTTAGAGACATTTAAATAATGTATATACTACTAATACTTAACTGTCAATAGAAGCAAAAAGCCATGGGGAGAGAACTGGCTGGAATTTTTAAAAGAAGATGAGAAGTTACAGGCAAAAAATGGCAGAGAAAATTATAGCAGGAAAAAATGGTAGCATAAACAGTTTTGCCCTGTGATAAAAAACAACAGTTTTAGCAAAACTTTATAGAAAACTTTTCCAAAACTCTGGAAATAAACCAAAGTCTTCTAGCCTTTGTAGTAAGAATTTATTGGAGAAAAATGTCTGAACCTTCTTAAGAATAGTAAGCTTGTGGCATTTTAATTTACTCTGTTCTCATCCCCACACTCAGCTCAATGAGAATCTTGAAAAATAGCAGCCTATAGTTCCAGGACTAGAGGGAGTAGAACAGAGCTAGTCCTCTTTCAAGACTCCACTAAGGCTTGTCTTTGTTTGACGTTACTCAGAGCTGTCCAGTGTGTATGAGCCTCCTCTAAAGGAAAAATTGAAGATGAGATGTCTATAGATATTTTGAAAGCCATTGACATATTCCTAGGACTCTGGAAGACACACATGTGCACAGGCCTGTGTGCATGCTCAGGAAAGCCCTGAGACCTTTAACCTTTGCCTGCCCTTAAGGCTGTGGACAAGAAGAAGGAAAGGCTAAGGCAGAATTTTTAACTCCCTACCCTTAGTGTTGAAGGCTCTGTGCATGTAATCCCTCGGCAAAGACTGAGAGATTTATTGTTTATAGATGTTTAAGGGTATCTGTATCTTAGTTTATCACTAAGCTAGTTGAGTGGGAACTTTCAGTAGAGTTTACAAAATTAGTTTAGAAAAGTTACTTTAAAAAAATAGCTTAAGTCACAGTATGTTCAAAGAACTAAGTGAAACCATGTCTAAAGAACTAAAGGGGCTTCTCTAGTGGCTGAGTGGTAAAGAATCCACCTGCCAGTGCAGGAGACAAGGCTTTGATCTCTGATGTGGGAAGATCTCACATGCCACAGAATAATTAAGCCCCTGCCCGTGAGCCGCAACCTGCTGAGCCCACGTGCTACTATTTAAGCCTGCATGTCCTTAGAGCCCGTGCTCAGCAACAAGAGAAGCCACTGCAACAAGAAGCCCATGCACTGCAACTAGAGAGTATCCCCCGCTCGCCACAACTAATGAAAAGCCCACACAGCAAGGAGGACCCAGCACAGCCACAAATAAACAAACAAAAATTTAACAAAGAATTAAAAGAAGGTATAAGAACAGTGTTTTACCAAATAGAGAATATCAGTAAAAGAGATAGAAATTATAAAAATCACAAAACAAATTCTGGAGTTGAAAAGTATAATAACTAAGATAAAAAGTTCACTAGAGAAAACTCAATATCAGATTTGAACAGGCAGAAGAACGAGTCAGTGACTCAGTGAAGATAGGTCAGTCGAGATTATCCAGTGTGAGAAACAGAATTAAAAAAAGAATGAAGAGAGGTCAGCAGAACCTTAGAGTCCTGTGGATTACCCTCAAGCAATCTGTTATACACATAATGAGATGAAGAGAAAGAAAAAGACTGAAAAAGTATTTGGAGAAATAATGGCCCAAACTGGCAAATTTAAGGACTCCTGTTAATCTGTGCATCCGAAATACTCAAGGAAGTCCAAGCATGATAAACTCAAAGAGATTCGTGTCTAGATACATCATAAGTCATCAAAAGACAATGTTAAAGCAGCCAACATGAGTACAAAGTCTCTTCAAAGAGACTAATAGCTGATTTCTCATCAGAAACCATATAGACCAGAAGGCATTACAATGACATATTCAAAGGCTGAGGAAAAAAAACCTACCTACCAAGTATTCTGTACGCAGCAAAACTTCAAAAATAAAGGAGAGATTAAGACATTCTCAAATACTCAGATAAACAAAAATTGAGACTACATTGCTAACAAACTGACTCACAGAAAATACTAAGATTTTTCAAGATGAAATAATAACTCAGTAACCTAAATAGTAACTCAAATCCACATGAAAAAATAAGAGTAATAAAAGTAACTACATAAGTTAAAACAGACAGTAGAACGGTATTTTTATTTGTAGTTCCTTTTTCCTCCTATATGACATAAAAGACTAATGCAAAACAATAATTATAAATTTATATTATTGGACATAAAATGTGTAATGCTGTAACTTGTCAAAATAGCATAAAGAGGGGAGGGGACAATTATAAAGGAGAAAAGCTTATATATACTATTAAAATTGCTATTAATTTAAATAGATTGTTGATTTATATTAACATGTGAATGTTAATTCCCAGGACAATCACTAAGAAAATAACTTTATATATAGTAAAAGTCATTATAGAAATTAAAATGATATACTAATAAATAGCTATTGGACACAAAAGGGGCATAGTATAGAAACTGAGAAGCAAAAAAAGCATAAAACATTGAAAACAATAGAAAAATAGCAGACTTAAATCCTACAGTTTTAGTAACTACATTAAATGTAAGTTGATTATACTTTGATAGAAAAGTAGAGATTGACAGATTGGCTAAAAAGACATAATTTAAGTGTATGCTGTCTGCAGAAGCCTCACTTTATTTTTTTATTGAAGTATAGTTGATTTACAATATTGTATTAGTTTCAAGTGTATAGCAAAATGATTCCATTTTACCTATATATATTTTTTCAGATTATTTTCCATTATAGTTATTATAAGATACTGAATATGGTTCCCTGTGCTATATACAGAAGGTCCTTGTTTTTTTTTATCTTTATATATTGTAGTGTGTATCTGTTAATCCCAAACTCCTAATTTACCCCCCGTCCCCAGCTTTCCCTAAATTTGTTTTTTTATATCTATGAGTCTATTTCTGTTTTATAAATACGTTCATTTGTATCATTGTTTTTAGATTCCACATATAAGTGATATCATATCGTGTTTGTCTTTCTCTGAAAAAGACCTTATTTTGGTAATTCCCTGGTAGTTCAGTGGTTAAGACTCAGCACTTTCACTGCTGTGGACCCAGGTTCAATCCTTAGTCGGGGAACTGAGATCCCACAAGCTGTGCAGTGAGGCCAAAAAAAGAGAGACTTACTTGAGATTCAAAGATAAATTAGTTAAAAGTTAAAGGATGGAATAGAATATGCTCTGTAAATAATAGCAAAGGAGGGCTAGAGTGTCTATTAGGGGACAAAATAAACTTCAAAACAAAAATTGTTATTAATGGCAGTGTCATTTTATAATGATAAAAGAGTCAATCCATCAAGAAAATATAACAATTATAAAATGTATATGCACCTAATAGCAGAGTACCAAATATATAAATCAAAACTAACAACTGAAAAAAAATACATTATTAAAGGGAGAAATATTTCAAGCCAATAGCATAAGGTCATATATTGTATAATTCATTTACATGAAATTCCCAGAATAAGCAAATCCATATAGACAGAAAGTAGGCTAGTGGATGCCAAGGAAATGATAGGGGATGGGAAAATAGGGAGTAACTGCTACCATATGTAAGATTTCTTTGTGGGGGACAAAAATGTTCTAGAATTAGATATCAGTATTGGTTGTGAAAGTACTAAGAACCACTGAATTGTACACTTACTTTAATTGGTGAATTTTCTGTTTTGTCTCAGTTTAGATAAAAAGGGGGCAGCAACGATACAAAGGAAAAGACTGTGTAAAGCTGTAAAGATTTGGTATCAGGCCTAAAATATATTGTTCAGGCAGGAAAGGATGGAATTAGCATGGTGGAAGTTCAGTTAGTGATGTGGACAAATCTGAGAAAGTCTCTAAAATTACGGAGAAAAAAGAAAGTGAAACAGCTGTGAGGGACTTCTCCCTCACAGCTTTTTTCTCTGTAATTTTAGAGACTTTCTCAGATTTGTGGTGCAGTGGTTAAGAATCTGCCTGCCAGTGCAATGGACATGGATTTGATCCCTGATTTGGGAAGATTCCACGTGCTGCTGGAGCAACCAAGCCCATGTGCCACAACTACTGAAGCCCGCACACCCTCAAGCTAGCAGGTTGCACCTACTAGAACCCATGTGCCTGGAGCCTGTGCTGTGCAACGAGAGAAGCCTGCACACTGCAAGGAAGAGTAGTCCCCCTTGCTGCAGCTAGAGAAAGCCAGCCTACAACAACGAAGACCCAGCACGACCAAAAATAAGAAAATGCTGCAAAAGATGAGAGACGTAAGAAACATAGCTAAGTAAACCAAAACCAAGAATTTTATTTGTAGCTGAGGAAAAAGTTAATATTCAAAGGTTAGAGGTCCCTGAAAAGGAGAAAACACGTTTTGTAGCTGAGGAAAAAGTTAATATTCAAAGGCTTAACTGAGGAAAACATCCCTCTCCTGAAAAAGGGAACATTGTATGCAGATTGAAGGTTATCATAAAAATCCAGGCAAAAATCAGTAGAAAGAGACTGAGATACATACCAGAAAAAGATTTTTGAGTATTAAAATAAAAGGGAAAAAAATCCTATAAATACACAGTTGAAAAAAGGGAACAAAGTTAGATCTGATATCAGACTTATTTGAAAGGCTAAATGTAAAAATAATGGAACCAAGTCTGTGTTTATTGGGAAAATTATATAATTCAAGGATTTATAGACCCAGTGCATATTGATTAAGCAGTATAACAGTGAAAAGACATTTTCACATGTATACAAGAGCTAGAAAGTATATTCAACCTCTGTACCTTCTTGAAAAATTTACTTGAAGACTCATCCAGCTGAAGAGATGAATTAGCAAAATGAAGAATTCATTACAGAGAAATGAAGCTGAAAGTGGTGGTGAACTTTGCAGTCAGTTTTAACACAACACTCATCTAAATAGAAAATTTAGTTACACAGTCGAGGGGAAATGTCACAAGTTAATTTTGGAAGGTGTTGGGAGCCGGTTTGAATTAGCGCTCCGCCCGTGGCAAAGGTCACGTGGAAGGAGGCTTGACATACACAAAGGTGGGGTCGAGCCTCAGGAGCCCCTTGGAGGTTCTCTACCCCCAAAACCAGAGCCTGCCTGCTTTACTACTTGTGCTCTCACCTACACCTCTGACTTTACGGGGGCTGTCCCCCACTACTTCTGTCTGAAAAAAGAGTTAACTTAGAGCTCCAGTTAATAAAAATTCTTGGGCATGACAGGACTGTTTTAACCTACAAACTCCTCTGAAGGTTCTCTAGCCTACCTGACAGGCTTGTCCGGCAACATGTGATTGCTCACAGCCTCCCAACAGTGGGAGCATGAGATGCTCTTAACCTTCTAAAAACAGGTTCTTTAGAGAAGTTAGAAAACTATTAGCATAAGTATAATGGGCTGATTAGAAATTGTATTGGTGAAGGGTTTTTCATTTGTTGAGTCAATGATTGCTGCTAAGTCTCCACTTCCCCTGCCCTTATACACATTAATGAATATATAGAAGAGATAAGTATTAACCTTTGATATTAATCACATTAGACTCTAGGCTAAGTAAATCCTTTCCCTGACTAAAACCCACTACACCCTCACCCTATAGGAATGTAAACTTATCTAGTGGAGTCTGTTTTAAGAATAATCACCCTGGAGAAATAAGTGACTGACCGCTATCACAAGGAGAAGGTCATAAATTGTCAGCAGGTCCCCTGGCCAGAAGATGATGTAACACACCTAAAACCTCTGTATACATTTAAGCACCTGACTTTGATAAAAGTCAGGGCTGCTGACCCCGCATGACTTTTGTAAAACATCTCAGTGTATAAAAGTAAACCAGGGAAAAAAAAGGATGGGATCAGTTCCTGGTAAGACTGGTCTCCCCATGTCGCTCGCTCTCTCAAATTCTGGCTGAGTCTCCATCTGGAGCGCGGGACCCACCATGCTTACTAATTATGCCTGGGCTTCTAAGATCGGACCGGGGAGGCCTCAGTGTCTCCTCTCCTTCGGGAGAACGGAAAGACGCCTGCGGCCTACGTAAGTGGTGCAAACTTCTTGTCTTGAAGTTTTATTGGTCCCCCGTGTAAACCAAGCTACTCAGCCTCTTTTCTCCACTGAATTTTCCTACTGAGCTATCCTCGTTCTATTATTCTTTATATCTCTAATTATAACTATTGTATCCTGATTCTCACCTACGCCGTCTACACCTTGAACTCCCTGGATCAGCTGGGGCTGGTCCCCAGCAGGAAGGAAAGGCACAAAAAGAATAAACAATTTTATTTTTTGTCTTTAAGAGACTAAAGAGGTTTTGTTTTATTCATGACTTGCTTTTCCTACAACTAATGATGCTAAAAGCACAGCCAAAAATAAATAAATAAATTGGACTTTAATAACATAACTTTTGCTCCCCCCTCCAAAATTATCAGCATTGTAAAAAGTTTGCTCACAGAGTTGAGAAAAAAATTTGCAGTTCTTATATGTCTGATAAGAGATTAATATCCATAATGTCTGAAGAACTCTTACAGCTCAACAACAACAACAAAATCTCATTTTTAAATGAGCACAGCATCTAAAGAGACGTTTCTCCAGGAAAGATATACAGATGGCCAAAAAGAATGTGAAAAGATCTTTTACATCATTAGTCATAAAGGAAATGCAAGTGAAAACTATGAAGAGATACCCAGTAGGATGGCTGTTGTGAAATAAAAAAGAACAAGGATTGCAGGAATATGGAAAATTAAAACTCTCTGGATATTGCTAATGGTAATGATGTAGCAACTATGGAAAACTGTATAGTGGTTCCTCAAAACATTAAACATAGAATTACTATATGAACTAACAGTTCTAAGTATGGACACGGTATTCCTGACAGATACTAGGTGCTACATTTATAGGGTTGTCCAAAATAAACATGTCCCCTCTGATTATGTTCAAGTGGGGAGGTAGATACGAACAAATAGATACAAATAAGTACACAAATTACAAATGATGCATTAAGAAAATAAGAGTTCTAAGAGGATAAGAGGATCCAGTTTAATTTTAGGAGTTCATGAAGACCTTGCTAAAGAAGAAACTCTAGAACTGAGATCCAGAAGATGTGGGTAAATTAGGCAGAGTGAGGAGTGAAAGTGCTCTGGCTGGAGGGAACAATATGGGCAGAGCTCCAGAAACAGGGAAGTTTGATGCATTTGGCAAATGAGAAGAAGGCAGTGTGGGTAGAGCAGAGCTGTGGCTAGAATTGGTTAAAGATAAGTAGGCTCAAGATGAGGCAGGGTTGTGTAAACTGTATTAAGGCATTTGAACTTTCTTCCAGTTGGCAATTATGGTTTGATTTACATTTGTAATTTTTTCATGCTGCTACGTGGAGGATGGCTTATGAATGAAAAGTAGGGAGTCAAGAAGTAGAAATGAGGATCCTAGTTACCTAAAGGCTGTTGCAGTAGGCAGTATCAGAAAGGGTAGCATCTAGGATTAGAGTGATGATGATAGAGATGGAGAGAAATGGAAACATTCAACTTATTTTTAGGAAATAGTTCCTCCTGTACTTGGTAATAAAATATGGAGAGTGAGGGAGAGGAGGTTAAAAAAAAAATGCTTTCTAGAATAAGCAACTGGGTAAAAAAAAGGTGACATTTACTGAGATTGGAGAAGCCTGAGGAAGAAGCAGATTTGGGAAAGATGGTCAAGATACCTGCTTTGGACATGTTAAAAATGAGACTTCTGCATCCATGTGGAGATGTTAAATCTGCAGTTGAGTTTAGACAGAGTTGGTTTACGAATGTGTTTGTATACAAGGGCACAACATGGAATATGACACATCATGAACATATGCTGTTTTTTATGAAAACATCCAGGTGGGTGTAGAGATTCCAAATCTCCTGTTAGAGTTCTGGACTCTTCCTGTCCCAAGCATTAATCTGTACTTATTTTGATACATTTTACAGCTGAACACAGATACAGAAAATAAGTATGCATACACTCAGTGGCATATATATATTGTGTCTCTGCACTCTCTTTCAACTGCCTCTTGGCTCCAATGAGGTTGATTCTCTTTTATATATACCTACTGCTCTCAGGAACTGTATTCTTCCCCACCTCTGAAGTTGACATAATCACCTCTCTTGGAGAATAAAGGGAAGTTGTGGAAAAAACCTCAAATGTACAGTTGTTTGTGTTGTTCCATAATATATAAAAACAATTTTTTTTTTAATGAGGAAAGGAAGTCTTTTTCTAATTTTGTTGCCAAATTCTTGGCTTTCTGTGCATTGATGCCCAATAGCAATACAGACAGTTTTGGAGGAGGAGAGAGATGGCTCTATTCTTTCATTGTCCAGCAAAGGGGAAAATACAGCAGGCTAGTGTCTCAAGAACTATGCCCCTTTTCTTTGGGTAATGGGGAGAGAATCACAATGAAGGTCTTGCCTTTTTAAAAAAAATTATCTGTTTGTTTGCTTTTGGCTACATCTTAGATGCACTGTGTGAGCTTCTCTCTAGTTGTGGCGCGTGGGCTTAGTAGTTTGCGGCCCAAGGGACCAGTTGCCTCAAGGTACAGCACTTTCCCATGACCCAGACAGTAAAGAATGTGCCTGCAATGCAGGAAACCTGAGTTTGATCCCCGGGTGGGGAAGAGTCCCTGGAGAAGTGAATGGCCACACACTCCAGTATTTGTGCCGAGGGAATTTCATGGACAGAGAAGCTTGGTGGGCTGAAGTCCATGGGGTCACAGGGTCAAACTTGACTGAGTGACTTACACTTTCACTTTCATGTGGGATCTTAGTTTCTGGACCACATGACCTACATTGGAAGGTGACTTCTTAACCACTGGACCACCGGGGATGTCCCTTGTATTTTTGTGTTTTTTTCCTTTGCAAAATTTCAAAAAAGGCCACAGCTGGCATCAGGCAGCTCAGCAACTGGGCCTGCCTCTCCCTCAAGTTATTGATCCTAACCTTCTTTTTGGAATGCAGAATGCTACTGAGAGAGTGTAGGGGGAGAAGAATGCCAGGTGCAGAGTACAATTCATATGGAGTCAAAGAGTAATTAGCTTTGTTTGGCTTTGTGAAGGAGAAGTCTAGCAACACATGTTAGTACTAACAGTAAAGAGTAAGCTGAGATTGCTTAACTTTTTCAGGCCTGTTTATGTTGTTTCCCTAGCCTGTTCGCTGTTTACTTATTTTCCTTGTTTATCAGAAAACTCTTATTTTTACTTAAGAAAAGTGTCATTTATATTTTTGCTACAACAGTTTCTCCCCCAAATGCTGTAGAGGCTAGTTGTGTCCTAAGTACTAGAATCTGAAGCTCAGAAGAAAGGTTCCAGCTAGAGATACATATTTGTTGGTCATCAACATACAGTTCTATACATTGGTGATTGGTGAGTTCGTCCAGGAAGAGAAGAGAACCCAGTTCTGATCCCTTTAGGAACTCTAGCATTGAGAGTTTTAGTTGAAGAAAGTTGAAGCAAATAAAAGAAAGTGATGCCACAGAAGCAAAGAAAAGCTCAATGGACATATGACCCAGAGGGCTTAACAGGATTCTTGCAGTCTCTCCTGAAATATTCCTCATGACATATTTACACTATACTCATGGACTGATACTTGTGGTGGTGATTTAATCACTAAGTCATGTCTGACCCTTTTGCGTCCCCAGGGACTGCAGCCCACGAGGCTCTTCTGTCCAGGGGATTTCCCAGGCAAGAATACTAGAGTGGGTTGCCATTTACTTCTCCAGGGAATTGCCCCACCCAGGGATTGAACCTGCACCTCCTGCTTGTCAGGCAGATTCTTTACCACTGAACCACCTGAACTGATACTTAGCTTTTTTGGCCATGTACCTTTTTGGTGCTTACAAAGTGCATGAGATATGGAGTATCAGATAAGAAGGGAAAAAAAAACACATTTTTGTAGAAGATAATTCTATGGTTACTACAAACTCTTACATATCCAGAGCTATTCTTTTGCCTCTTCTTTGTACATGGGTAAGCTTCTTATCAGTTCCTATATTAGTGGACTTAATACTGAAATGTATTTTAAAAGAAGAAAAAATCTTATATTAAATCTTACATTTATCACATAAAGTTTTCCTTAGGATATTTTGTGTTATTGTCAGATTAACCTTCCTAAAATGTGCCTGATTGTATTTCCCTTTATTTTTACCCCCTTTAGTTTGGGATTCTATGCCCTGCTGAATTTTGTCCCAATTACTTTTAATATCTCCCACCACTCTCTTTAATGTCTGACCACAAAAGTATCTGATTTTCTTATGTACTGTTTTCCTTGTCTTTGCTAATGCCATAACCTCTACCTAAAATGCTTTTGTTTCTTCGTTCCTCTCCATATTTCAGAAAGTCCCTACTTGCAATCTGTTTCTCCTCATCTGAAAGCATTTCTGAGCTAGAATTTGATCTCCCTTCTGAACTGATATTCTGCTTTACATGTGTCCTCTTATGTCATTTGCTTCTCCACTATACTGTAGCAATATTGTACATTTCTGACAGCTTCAGTTTGACTGACGTCTCCTTCTAATTACCCTATAACACTCCCACAGTAGTGCCTTTTTTATAGCAGTGGTTTAAGAGGTAATTTTTTTTGTTTTTCTTTAAATTCATATCTGTACTTATGTTAACTGTACTACTTTCCCATTTTTCTGTAGGATCCAATGATGCCATTGCTCCAGATTTCCCGGCTCAGGTGCTAGGCACAAGGGATGATGACCTGGCAGACACTGTTAACATTAAACATAAAGAGGGCATCTACAGTAAGAGGGCGGTAACTAAGGCATCCTTGTCAATGGGGAAAAAACCCTTTCAGAAAGATAATGCAGGTGACTGGAGTGGCTTTGTGTATTTTGTGGCCTTTTTTTTTTTCTTCTCTGTATTCATCCTAAGTGGGAGTATTATCCTTTCTTTTTTTCTACTTCATTAATGCGAACTTTTCTCCTAGGTGTTTTATTGGGTATGTACAAGAAGGAAAATATAAAATCTTTTTAAATGCTTCAAATTTTTGAAAACAATAAACTTTAGTTTCACTATGGAAACCATATTGCAGCTTTTAAAATGAAATTATAGCCAATTAAATGTTTTAAAGACTAAAATCCATAGAAAGTCTTGATTAAAATGCTTCATGAATTTATCTGTCAGATGGTATAGATATCTCATCAATTGGATTCTGCAGGAAAATCTGTGGCTTACGTGTTGTTTTGAATTTTTTTAAATTTTGCTGCCAGCATTTAAAAATAAGATTTTGGGCTTCCTTTGAAAAGTCAGAATATCTGGTTGCACTCAGCTTGTGTTTCTTCTTGGCAATAATCAGTGAACCCTGAGGCATGACTGTCCTCTGCAGAAAGGATATACATTCTTCTGTTTGCATCAGTTGGCATGAGTCTCAGACTCATGAAGACTCAGTCCACTTCATTCATAGATCTTGGGTCCTCATTCTTATTCCCAGACAAAGGCCCCAATGTTTTATAAAAGCTTTTAATCTTTAGGAATTGCCTTGATTTTTTTTCCCTCTGCATCACTGATATTGTGCTTCTTTAATTGATACACAGTAGTATTTATTAAATGAAAATTCTAGGAGCCTTTGTTACATTTACAAAGTAAATTTTGTAATTTTTTATTCATGTTCATAGCTATTAGCCAGATAGGAGCTACTAATCTGGGAGCAGTAGTCAAACAAGGGCTGCTGGCTCTATATTCTGGTTTTGGCATAGTATTAATGATTTCCTATGATGGTGTTAGTGCTTTTATGAGGAAACCAAATGAAAGCCTGCTTGCTAAACTGCAGACATTCTTCCAGATAACTTTTTGTTGCACTCAAAGCATTTTGAGGTCTTTTGAAATGAGATAAGCTCATCTGCCAGTTAGCACTGAGGCTGCCAAGTAAATAAAAAGGCAACTACTTTTTCAAAATGTAGTTCATAAATGAAAACTCTCATATGCTAGCTGTATACTAGTGGCAATTTGGTTCATATAGGTGACCCTGTTATCCCACTGTTAGACACTTGTGAAGAAGGTGGATATGCAAAAACTGACAGGAAAGAAAAAGTGGTAGACTAAGGGAACTCCATTAGAAGTCTGCACAGTGAACTTAGCAACTGTGCATTTGGTGAGGCTGTTGTGTTTGAAATAAAGTTGGGGTTTGTTACCTGAGGAACCCCTGTAACTTCCTGCTTCTTACAGGGATCATCTGTTGCTATTATTGTTGGTCTACTTCAGACTTTACATCCTAAGGAAAAGCCCTCCTGATTAACCGTGGGAGAAGCCCAGCCTTAGAACCTCTCACTTTAAAGGGTTAAGAAGAATAGGGAGAAGATACCTGCTGGGGAAAACTTGTATACCAGCTAAGTGAACCCATTAAATATATCAGAAATAAAAATCTTAGAATGATTGGAATATAAAAGTAAGAAAATCTGATAGGAAATAGAGCATAAAAAGAAGGAAAAAGAAAAAAAAATGAAAAGAAAATTCAAGATTGACTCCAAAGGGTCATCATCAAAAAACAGGTGTTCCATACAGAAGATAGATAAGGTAAAAAAGAAGGAATCAAAGGACTAGTATAGGAATAGATCCCAAAAGTGAAGGGGGGTATGAATTTTCATATTAATAGGAACTGTTATGTACATAAAAATCCACATCAAAGCATATGACTGTTTGAAATTTTGATACACTGGCAAGAGGAGATTCCAAAAGCTTCCAAAGAGAAAACAAGTACCATATAAAGAAATGGATATTAGACTGATGATTAACTTTTTAAAAATAATACATGCACTATTGATATTATCTGTAAAATAGATAAGTAATGAGAACCTACTGTATAGCACAGGGAACTCTATTCAGTGGTCTGTGGTGACCTAAATGAGAAGGAAATCCCGAAATAGGGGATATATGTCTACGTATAGCTTGTTCATTTTGCTGTACAGTAGGAACTTAATACAACACTGTAAAGTGACTATACTCCAATTAAAAAAAAAAAAGTAAAGTAATACATGGGACTAGAAACTAAAGGCATAATGTCTTGAAATTCTGAGGGAAAATTATTTCATTAAAGATTTAAGTTTTTAAAGGAAAACATAGAATGAAGGAAATGAGGTCAACATAGTAGAGTGGGAAAGGAATTGCCATTGCTTCAGTGGTGCAGAAGATCTAGAACAAGTTCAAATAGAGGACTGTAAGAAAAAAGTCAAGCTGATAGACTGCCTTATACAGTTGACTGTATTTGGAAGAGATTTCAATTCTGTTTCCATTTATAAGGATGATGAAGGGAATGGTATAGAGAAACTTAGCAAGTGTAAAAACAGGCAATTGTTAACTCCTCAGGAAAAGCAAAACATTGTAAAAGAAAATAAATAGGATTACAGTATTCTAGTTGGTTTAACTGTAAATAACAGAACCATTACACAATCATATATGAACTGAATATTGACTAAATCAATATATTTATATATTCCTAGGATGACAGATTGACAAGTCCTTAAAACTCATTCATTTTATGAAATTTGCATGTAATTAGGCAATAATGAAGGGATGTGTGTGGACAGAGGGTTATACTACAATAATTATATATAATATATAAACACTGAACATTAGTATAGGGTTAAAACTTCAAAAGATAGAAAGAGGGACTATGGCTATGACAGGAAAGTTTTCTAAAAGGTAAATCCCTATTGATCATAGGAGAAAATAAAAAATTTTCTGGAACTAAAAAGGATACAACAATACGAAACATGTTATTTGGAAATAAGGCTAGTGATACTGGAAGAAATGACTAAATGAATTGGTGGTATTTGAAAACTGTTGATTTCTGTTATAAGCTTAATGTGACTATTTGACTTTCTGATATTTTGATTAGATGACTGCTTATTTTGTGTTACCTCCCAAAACATAAAAGAGATGGGAAAAGATATATTTGGCAAATACTAACCAAATAAAAGGTAGTGAGCAGTGTTAATATTGACAAAATAAAATTCTAGGCCAAAAAATATATATATATATATATATATATATATGTATACTTCTAGGAGTAGGAATATTCCTACTAATAATTTATATTAATTATATAATATGCAATACATAATTGTATATTATATAAATATGATACATTTATGAATATAAATATATAATATATTTATGAATTATATATATGCCTATATCTATATATAAGAGTAGGAAATGGCAACTCTAGTATTGTTGCTTGGAGAATCCCATTGACAGAGGAACCTGGCAGGCTACAGTCCATGGGCTCACAAAGAGTCAGGCATGACTAGGTGACGGAGCACGCACACATGCATGCACACACGAGTTTCCCTTGCAATAAAAAAAGGCTCAAATATACCAACAAGCAAGGTAAAATTTGAGCTTATTTTCATGTACTCATACTTATATGCAGGAAAAATGACAGGAAGATATAGGTAAACCCAACAATTCATATCCATCAGAAACTGAGAGATGCTGGAAAGAGGATTAAAGTGTATGTGCTTGGTTGAGGAGCCAGTTGGGCAAAGCTACCATCTGTGAGATTTAAGACTGTAGACCTCTGGAATCCCACTGAGGTAGAACCATATGGCAGCACCATGGAAGCCTCGGTGGGTTCAGATAGCTGGTCCCCTTCTGGCAGGCAGCTGCCCATATCCCCAGGGGTGTGGTGTGGCATGCCTAGCTTGGTTTTGGACAGTGCAATACAGCCAGAAAGGCAGCCACCCCCTCACCTGTCAGGTACTAAACCATTCATAGATAACCTGCCTCTGGGTGGGGGTTTCCTAAGAAGCAGAGAAGCTCCCTTCTTGAGTTCTAGTTAATGTCAGCCCTCCACACAAGGGTTTTAATAAAAAGGAAAAAAAAATAAAAAACAAAAAAATTAGAGAAGATTTAAACAATGGAATTTTAAAATTTGATTTATTGACAACTTTGCATTTTTTTAAAGAACAGGTGAAACACTTAGAAAAATTGATGATGAAGTTGTTGCTTTTAAAGAATTGATGTTCAAACAGAACAGCTTCTTTGACTACTATAGCCAAATTAGAAATCAACAATAAAAACTTGTAATAACAAAACAAAAATCTGTATGTTATGGGTTGAGTAGTAGTCCCCCAAAATTCATGTTCACTGAGAACTTCAGTATGTAATGTTACTTGCAGATATAATTAAAGATCTTTAGGTTAAATCATCGTGGGTTTAGAGTAGACCTTAAATCCAGTGATTCATGTACTTATTGAATAGGAGAGGGGGCCATGTGAATACAAAAGCAAAGACTGGAGTTGTGCCTTAAGCCAGGGAGTACTAGGGATCATTAGAAGCTGGAAGAGACAAGGAAGAATTTTCCCAGATAGCCTTTTGAGAGAGCATGTTCCTGCTGACACTTGATTCCAGATCTGTGGGAGAATGAATGTATTTTGTTTTAAGCCACTCAGTTGGTAATAATTTACTGTGGCAGCCCTAGGAAACTAATATACTTAATATATAAATGTTATCAGATGAGATCAGGTCAGTCACTCAGTCGTGTCCGAGACTCTTTGCGACCCCATGAACTGCAGCACGCCAGGCCTCCCTATCCATCACCAGCTCTCGGAGGTCACTCAGACTCACATTCATCGAGTCAGTGATGCCATCCAGCCATCTCATCCTCTGTCGTCCCCTTCTCCTCCTGCCCTCAATCCCTCCTAGCATCAGAGTCTTCTCCAATGAGTCAACTCTTCGCATGAGGTGGCCAAAATACTGGAGTTTCAGCTTTAGCATCATTCCTTCCAAAGAAATCCCAGGGCTGATCTCCTTCAGAATGGACCGGTTGGATCTCCTTGCAGTCCAAGGGACTCTCAAGAGTCTTCTCCAACACCACAGTTCAAAAGCATCAATTCTTCAGCACTCAGCTTTCTTCACAGTCCAGCTCTCACATCCATACATGACCACAGGAAAGACCATAGCCTTGACTAGGCGAAACTTTGTTGGCAAAGTGATGTCTCTGCTTTTGAATGTGCTATCTAGGTTGGTCATAACTTTCCTTCCAAGGAGTAAGCGTCTTTTAATTTCATGGCTGCAGTCACCATCTGCAGTGATTTTGGAGCCCAGAAAAATAAAGTCTGACACTGTTTCCACTGTGTCCCCATCTATTTCCCATGTAGTGATGGGACCAGATGCCATGATCTTCGTTTTCTGAATGTTGAGCTTTAAGCCAACCTTTTCACTCTCCACTTTCACTTTCATCAAGAGGCTTTTGAGTTCCTCTTCACTTTCTGCCATAAGGGTGGTATCATCTGCATATCTGAGGTTATTGATATTTCTCCCGGCAATCTTGATTCCAGCTTGTGTTTCTTCCAGTCCAGCATTTCTCATGATGTACTCTGCATATAAGTTAAATAAACAGGGTGACAATATATAGCCTTGACGTACTCCTTTTCCTATTTGGAACCAGTCTGTTGTTCCATGACCAGTTCTAACTGTTGCTTCCTGACCTGCATACAGATTTCTCAAGAGGCAGATCAGGTGGTCTGGTATTCCCATCTCTCTCAGAATTTTCCACAGTTTCTTGTGATCTACACAGTCAAAGGCTTTGGCATAGTCAATAAAGCAGAAATAGATGTTTTTCTGGAACTCTCTTGCTTTTTCCATGATCCAGCGGATGTTGGCAATTTGATCTCTGGTTCCTCTGCCTTTTCTAAATCCAGCTTGAACATCAGGAAGTTCAAGGTTCACATATTGCTGAAGCCTGGCTTGGAGAATTTTGAGCATTACTTTACTAGCGTGTGAGATGAGTGCAATTGTGCGGTAGTTTGAGCACTCTTTGGCATTGCCTTTCTTTGGGATTGGGATGAAAACTGACCTTTTCCAATCTTGTGGCCACTGCTGAGTTTTCCAAATTGGCTGGCATATTGAGTGCAGCACTTTCACAGCATCATCTTTCAGGATTTGAAATAGCTCCATTGGAATTCCATCACCTCCACTAGCTTTGTTCGTAGTGATGCTTTCTAAGGCCCACTTGACTTCACATTCCAGGATGTCTGGCTCTAGGTCAGTGATCACACCATCATGATTATCTGGGTCGTGAAGCTCTTTTTTGTACAGTTCTTCTGTGTATTCTTGCCACCTCTTCTTAATATCTTCTGCTTCCGTTAGGTCCATACCATTTCTGTCCTTTATCGAGCCCATTTTTGCATGAAATGTTCCTTTGGTATCTCTGATTTTCTTGAATAGATCCTTAGTCTTTCCCATTCTGTTGTTTTCCTGTATTTCTTTGCATTGATCGCTGAAGAAGGCTTTCTTATCTCTTCTTGCTATTCTTTGGAACTCTGCATTCAGATGTTTATATCTTTCCTTTTCTCCTTTGCTTTTCGCTTCTCTTCTTTTCGCAGCTATTTGCAAGGCCCCCCCAGACAGCCATTTTGCTTTTTTGCGTTTCTTTTCCATGGGGATGGTCTTGATCCCTGTCTCCTGTACAATGTCACGAACCTCATTCCATAGTTCATCAGGCACTCTATCTATCAGATCTAGGCCCTTAAATCTATTTCTCACTTCCACTGAATAATCATAAGGGATTTGATTTAGGTCATACCTGAATGGTCTAGTGGTTTTCCCTACTTTCTTCAATTTAAGTCTGAATTTGGCAATAAGGAGTTCATGGTCCAAGCCACAGTCAGCTCCTGGTCTTGTTTTTGCTGATTGTATAGAGCTTCTCCATCTTTGGCTACAAAGAATATAATCGATCTGATTTCGGTGTTGGCCATCTGGTGATGTCCATGTATAGAGTCTTCTCTTGTGTTGTTGGAAGAGGGTATTTGCTATGACCAGTGCATTTTCTTGGCAAAACTCTGTTAGTCTTTGCCCTGCTTCATTCCGTATTCCAAGGCCAAATTTGCCTGTTACTCCAGGTGTTTGTTGACTTCCTACTTTTGCATTCCAGTCCCCTATAATGAAAAGGACATCTTTTTTGGGTGTTAGTTCTAAAAGGTCTTGTAGGTCTTCATAGAACCGTTCAACTTCAGCTTTTTCAGCATTACTGGTTGGGGCATAGACTTGGATTACTGTGACATTAAATGGTTTGCCTTGGAAACGAACAGAGATCATTCTGTCGTTTTTGAGATTGCATCCAAGTGCTGCATTTAGGACTCTTTTGTTGACCATGATGGCCACTCCGTTTCTTCTGAGGGATTCCTGCCCACAGTAGTAGATATAATGGTCATCTGAGTTAAATTCACCCATTCCAGTCCATTTTAGTTCGCTAATTCCTAGAATGTCAACATTTACTCTTGCCATCTCTTGTTTGACCACTTCCAATTTGCCTTGATTCATGGACCTGACATTCCAGGTTCCTATGCAATATTGTTCTTACAATAACCATGTATTTAAAAATTTAAAACTGTAATTCTGAGTAACTCAGAAGTTAAAGTAATACTGGAAGTTGCAATATATTTAAAACTCTGATATCAAAATGTATAGAAGATAGCCAAAGTGATACTTAGGGTAAAGTTATCAGATCAGATCAGATCAGATCAGTCGCTCAGTCGTGTCCGACTCTTTGCGACCCCATGAACCGCAGCACGCCAGGCCTCCCTGTCCATCACCAGCTCCCGGAGGTCACTCAGACTCACACCCATCAAGTCAGTGATGCCATCTAGCCATCTCATCCTCTGTCGTCCCCTTCTCCTCCTGCCCTCAATCCCTCCCAGCATCAGAGTCTTCTCCAGTGAGTCAACTCTTCGCATGAGGTGGCCAAAATACTGGAGTTTCAGCTTTAGCATCATTCCTTCCAAAGAAATTCCAGGATTGATCTCCTTCAGAATGGACTGGTTGGATCTCCTTGCAGTCCAAGGGACTCTCAAGAGTCTTCTCCAACACCACAGTTCAAAAGCATCAATTCTTCGGCACTCAGCCTTCTTCACAGTCCAGCTCTCACATCCATACATGACCACAGGAAAGACCATAGCCTTGACTAGGCGAACCTTTGTTGGCAAAGTAATGTCTCTGGTTTTGAATATGCTATCTAGGTTGGTCATAAACTTATACCCTTAAATATAAATAATAAAAAATTGAAATAGGAGAACAAGTCTAGAGGATTTACACGACCAAGTATCAAAACTTATTATAAAGCTGTAGTTAATCAAGACTGTGATGTTGGCACAAAGATAAACAGACTGACCTGAGCAGAGAATACTCCAGAAACAGATTCACATATATATGGACACCTGATTGATGATAAAGCTACCACTGCAGTACCATGGGGAAAAAAATGATGTTTTTAGTAAAATGATGTTAAACGTAAATTGGATATTAGGGGGAAAACAAAAAAGAACACTGACCCCCCCCATTTCACTACACGTCAAAATCAATTCCATATACTTGATAGATTTAAATATGAAAGACATAGGTAGATGAAATAGGTCAGTTTTCTGCAAGAAAATACAGAGGAGTATGTCTTCGTAATCTTGGAATGGGAAAAGATTTATTAAATCGAATCCCCAGCCACCAAAAATAGTAACCATTAAAGAAAATATTGACAAATATATCACATGAAGTTAAGGTATTCTATTAATTAACTGTCAAATGAGAGAGTAAAATGCAAGCCACAGAGTGGGGAAGATGTTTTCAATACATATCTCACAAAGGACTTCTATCTAGAATATAAAATGAACTGATACAAATCAGTGTGAAAAAGGTGGGCAATCCAATTTTTGAAAAGGACAAAAGTACTTGAATAGATCAGATCAGTCGCTCAGTCGTGTCCGACTCTTTGCGACCCCATGAACTGCAGCACGCCAGGCCTCCCTATCCATCACCAGCTCTCGGAGGTCACTCAGACTCACATTCATCGAGTCAGTGATACCATCCAGCCATCTCATCCTCTGTCGTCCCCTTCTCCTCCTGCCCTCAATCCCTCCCAGCATCAGAGTCTTCTCCAATGTGTCAACTCTTCGCATGAGGTGGCCAAAATACTGGAGTTTCAGCTTTAGCATCATTCCTTCCAAAGAAATTCCAGGGCTGATCTCCTTCAGAATGGACCGGTTGGATCTCCTTGCAGTCCAAGGGACTCTCAAGAGTCTTCTCCAACACCACAGTTCAAAAGCATCAATTCTTCGGCACTCAGCCTTCTTCACAGTCCAGCTCTCACATCCATACATGTACTTTATAAAAGAGAATATCAAATAGCCAATGAACATTGCAAAAATATTCAACTTGATTCATCAGCAGGGATTTGCAAATTAGGATCACAATAAGATCTCTCTGCATACCCATTAGAATGGCTGAAATGAAAAAGTCAGTACTGTGTTGGTAAGAATATAAAACAAGTGGTATTTATTCACTACTGGTGAGAATGTAAATTGATAGAGTGACCTTGGAAAGCAATTTGCCATTATCTCCTAAGTTACACAAAAGCATAATCGAGCAATTCTGATCCTAATTATATACTCCACGGAAGAGGATGTGCATGAGCACCAAGAGACGTGAATGTTCTTTACAGCAGTTCTTGTAATAGCTTCAAACTTGAAATTACCAAATGCCCAATATTTTTCCAGGAGTATGGATGAATTGTATTAACATTGTTGAGTACTAACCAGAAAATGAGACTAAGTAAAGGACAAATAGGTTTTAACACTTAATGAATCTTAAAGATACAGCATGAGAGAAGAAAGCAAGACATAAGGCTATGTGCTCTTTTTTCTATTTACAGAAAGTTCAGAAATATAAGTAGTTCGTTGCATTTAAAATGGGCTATTAATTATCAGCCTGGGGGAGATTGGAAGAAAGAATGAGGGGAGCATGTATACTTCTAGCCAGGTTTTTTTTAAAACCCTGGTACATATTCATTTCTTTAACAATTCCCTGAATTCTCTGTGCAATATCTGGTATGTGTCTTCTGAGACATAATGCAAAAGATATTTTTAAGATACACTTTTTAAAAACAACAAAAAATAAGTACTTAGAAATGACTCTAACAAAGGACATAGAAAATGATTAAGCTTCATTGAATTACAGTAAGGAACCCTAAGTAAATTCAGTGCATCACTACTCAAAATTCCAGTAAAATTTTTCGTGAGACTTAACAGGCTGATTCCAAGTTTTTTTTGAAAATCAAGAAGTATATTTAAAGAATAAGATAGGGAACTTGCCATACCAGAAATCAAAAGACTTACTGTGTGCATGTGGGTGTGGGTGTGTGTGGGTGTGGGGGTGTGTGTGTGTGTATAAAACGTATTTAAGACCTAATATGTAGTAATAAACAAAAGTGGAACAATGTGTTGACCAGAAACACACCTATGAATGTGGAAACTTACTATATGCCACAGATGACATATCCTGGAGAGCGGATGAACTAGTCAATAGTGTTTTGCCCACTGATTATAGATGTAAGAAAAATAAAATCTGATAGATCCCTGTGTGCTCTGTGCTTGGTCACTCGTTGGTGTCCAACTCTCTGCGACCCTGTGGACTGTAACCAGCCAGGTTCCTCTATCCATGGGGATTTTCCAGGCAAGAATACTGCAGTGGGTTGCCATGCCCTCCTCCAAGGGATCTTCTCAACCCAGGGATCAAACAAACCCAGGTCTCCCACACTGCAGGCAGATTCTTTACCATCTGAGCCACAGGGAAGCCCTACTGCAAACTAAACAAAAGCGTAGTCCAAGTGATATTAAATGTAAAAGGCAAACTTTAAGCTTTTAGAATTTAGATGACTGTTTTGACCATGAAATACTGGTTTGTTAAATGAGACCTGTAAAGCACAGACCATGAAAGAAAAATAAAATAAATATGATATTATTAAAAAATTTTGTATACCAAAAGACATCATAACAAAGACAAGACACAGACTGAGAGAATATTTGCAATTCATACAACCTACAAAGAAATTCTACATCAATGTTCACTGTAATGCTTTTTAATATTAAAAAAATTAGAAATAGCAAAAAATTTATCAACAGATGATTTGATACATTAATTGAATAGGATTCTGTGTAACATTGAGAATGAATTAATTAGAGTCACTATGGGTAAATCCTCCAATTATAATTTGGAGTGTAAAAGACAAGTTAAAGGTAAAAGTTAAATTTTATATAAAGTTTAAAGAAAGACATGCAAAATAATCCAATACATTCAAAAACATCCTTGAAATTGGCAGATTCTAAATTGAGCTTAAGGTTGCTGCTGAAAATGGTATTAATTAAGTCTTCACATAGAGTATCTTTATCATTATATCACTATATCTATAATGTTTTATTTTTTAATCTCCATAACCATTATTAACTGCTTGGTAACTGTATCCTAGTTGTTGTATTGGTGATTTTTAATTTATTTACCAACATAATTTTGCACTTGAGTTTTCTCATATACACAAAAAAACTCACTTTAAAAGACCAATTAAGTAGATAAATCTCTAGCAACTATGACCAAGAAAAAGGAAATAGAAATTATTAGACAAATTTAACTTCAGGAGATTTTTTTTCCAATTACATGAGTACTGTATATAAAATCTAGGTGATATAAATTTTTTCTAGTATTATATGAAATGTCACAATTTGCCGCCTAAGTGAGAAAAACTTTGACTAGGCCAAAGAACTTGAAAGGTTGTTCAGATCTACTTTTCTACTTTGAAAGATACCTGATCTGGACCCCCCCCCCCCCTTTTTTTTTTTTTACTGTTGCATCAAACCAGCAAAGAGCAGATTTTATTTAAAATGATTGTACACAGAAAAATATGGAAAGTTTTCCAAACTCCCCAAAACTGTCATATGTTATAAAGTCCTCAGAACTGTCACAGCTTTTACATGGTTGAGCCTATGAGATGCTTTTTTCCTCTAGTATATAAAGAGGTTTTGTTTTTTTGGGGGAGGATGGTATATTACTTTCTGATATTACCTTTTCCTTCTCCATGGGATCAAATTACATCATTATTCCAGATGCTCACATTCAAGTTCTCATCACTGGGGATGAGGACCTCTCAGACAAAAACCAAGAAAAGGAGATCTACACTAAAAAGGCAGTGACCAAGATTGCTGGCTCTGAAGAAAAAGCATCCTTGGAGAAAGATACCACAGGTAGAGGAACTGAATTATCTGCCTTTTATTTTCTTCTGGCCTTCTAAAATGAATAGATCAATAAATAGAAAAGTGTTATCCAGTTGTCTTCAACCCTCCTCCATCTTGTTCATATCTGAAATAGAATATTAGCTGCAACTTTTGATATGCACTGGCAGGTGAAATTAACATTTTTAAAGCTCTTTGAGATATTTTTGGAGAACTTTGTGTATATTGTACACAAATTAATCTGTTTGCCATAAATTCACATAATGGATTTTAAAAAACATTACTGATAAAAGTATTTGGTGCCATGAGATGCTAGCTCTTTAATAACATTGTCATACATAGGCTTTTGTTCTTCAGGAATTTAGCTTGTTTACTTCCTAACTACCTACTCAGTTAAAACACTTCAGTAGGACTGTACTAATTAAATATGCCTGCTCAAGTGTGTTTAAGTTAGGATTAGCTTTAGCTCTCAGAGATCAAAACAAAACAAAAAAGACATGTTGATAGAAAGAATAGATATACCAGGTAACAAAGCTCTTTCTCTCCCGTTGCTTCAACGTTTTAGCCTCCATTCTCATACTGTAGCCATCAGACCCACGTTCCAGGTGGTAGAAAGGAAAACAGGAAAAGAAAAAAATATATTTCTTCCTTTAGATACTTCTCAAAATTTAAATGTATAATTCCCCTCTCATCCTGTTAGCCAGAGTTATTCACATGGTCACACCAACCTGTGATACTAGGGAGGCTGGGCAATATAATCTCTATTCTCGTAAACATATGCCCAGCTAAGTCAGGTTCTATTTTAGAGGCAAAGGAAAATCAGTTTCAGAAGTCTGCTCGTACTTTCTGCCACAGTTATAAATATTGAAACATATTTTGGAGTATAATTAGCCACTTCTCTTTTTTGTGTATTCTGGGCAGAACTTCAAATATTTACCCCCTTTTTTGCTGTAGCTAAATCAGTGCTTCCTAAAAAAGTTTTGATCATGTTAATCTCCACATCAAAAAGTTTTCATTGCCCTTACAAATTAAAAGTAAACCTCTTTAGCCTAGTCTTTCAGAACAGTAGAATTGACTCCCAAACAACTTTTCGGTGCTTACAAATTCTGTAATCAAATAAATTATATAATTGTTCTGTTTCTTCGATATTGAGTTGCTTTCCTGATTCCATTTTTTTCATATATAGTCACCTTTCCCCAAGATGTCTTTCTCTTTCACTCTCAGTGTTTACCCATCTTAACTGACTTTCTCACTCTGCTGCTGCTGCTGCTAAGTTGCTTCAGTCGTGTCTGACTCTGTGCGACCCCATAGACAGCAGCCCACCAGACTCCCCCATCCCTGGGATTCTCCAGGCAAGAACACTGGAGTGGGTTGCCATTTCCTTCTCCAATGCATGAAACTGAAAAGTGAAAGGGAAGTCGCTCAGTCGTGTCCGACTCCTAGCGACCCCATGGACTGCAGCCTACCAGGCTCCTCCGGCCATGGGATTTTCGAGGCAAGAGTACTGGAGTGGGGTGCCATTGCCTTCTCACTCTAGTGAAAGTGAAAAGTGAAAGTCGCTCAGTCGTGTCCATCTCTTTGCAACCCCATGGACTGTACAGTCCATGGAATTCTCTAGGCCAGAATACTGGAGTGGGTAGCCTTTGCGTTCTCCAGGGGATCTTCCCACCCCAGGTAGATGCTTGAAAAGTATTTTAAAATATGTTTTGTCAACTTACAGTCTTCTTTTTCCTGTCTTAGGTTCCAGTACTGCTGCTGCTTCACAGCACTCAACTCAAGACACAAAGACTGATGGTCTGCCAGACACTAAAGCCATTAAACAGAAAGAGGAGATCCAGAGTAAGAGGAAGGTTCCTAAGGAAGCCTGGTCAGAAGAAAAAAAAGCCTTACAGATAGATATTGCAGGTAATGGGATTGGGTGGTGGGGTAGGAGCTATAAGAGAGAGCATGTGTGCCCCCAAGCACCAGTGTCCACATGTTTCCACTTAATTCTGGTGAGCATTGTTGTTCAGTCACTAAGTCATATCTGGCTTTGCAGCCTTGTGGACTACAGCACGCCAAGCACCCCTGTCCTTCACTGTCTCCTGGAGTTTGCTTGAATCGTGTCCATTTATTTGGTGATGCTATGTAACCATCACACACTCTGCTGCCCCCTTCTCCTTTTGCCTTCAGTCTTTCCCAGCATCAGGGTCTTTTCCAATGATTTGGCTCTGCATATCAGGTGGCCAAAGTATTGGAGTTTCAGCTTCAGCATCAGTGCTTCAGTGAATATTCAGGGTTGATTTTCTTTAGGGTTGACTGGGTTGATCTTCTTGCAGTTCAAGGGACTCTCAAGTTCTCCAGCATTACAGTTCGAAAGCATCAATTCTTCAGTGCTCCCCTACCATTATAGTCCAGGTCGTTAGCTGCTCAGTCATGTCTGACTCTTTGTGACCCCATGGACTGTTGCCTGCCAGATTCTTCTGTCCATATAATTCCTCAGGCAAGAGTACGGGAGTAGATTGCTATTCCCTTCTCCAGGGTATCTTTCTGGGATCGAACCTGGGTCTCTGCATCACAAACAGGTTCTTTACCATCTGAACCACAATGGAAGCCAACATCCATACATGACTATTGGAAAAACCATAGCTTTGACTAGAAGGACCTTTGTGGCCAAAGCAATGTCTCTGGGTTTTAATATGCTGTCTGGGATTGTCATAGCTTTTCTTCCAAGGAGCAAGTGTCTTCACTCAACTCTTTCACCCTCATCAAGAGGCTCTTTAGTTCTTCTTTGCTTTCTGCCATTAGAGTGGTATCATCTGCGTGGAGGGAGTTATGAAGATATTTCACAAAAAAGGAATTTTCCTGGCCTGTAAAACATGTAAAGAGTTGGCATTTTTGAAAATATTATCCATTTAATTACTGATGATAAAAATGAAGTCTAGGGTTTCTTTGCTGAAAATGAGATTAATAATACCTCTCTATCAGGTTTATAAGAGAGAAAAAAACAGAGGTGAAGCATATCTTTTAATACTCCACACACAGCAGGCAGTGATAGATAGCAGCTGTTATTACTAATAACAATATAGGATTGTTATTATTACAGTCCCAATAACCAGAGTGCCCTCCTCAAGGTCATACAGCCAGTTTGTGGCAGAATCCAACCCAGAATCTGGGTCTTTTGACCCTGAGTCTCTTGAAGTATTTCCATGCCAGTCTGGGCACTAGGCACACGGCATGAATCCTTTATACAGGCAGTGAATTTTCTGAATCTTTATATAAACCTTTTTTTTTTTTTTTTACGGAAAGGAAAGTTTGCTTTCTTTTGGAGACTAGCACACCAGGGGGAGGGTAGGTGAGACTTACGTCCAAAGGCTGACTCCCCCACTGACAACCAGTGGGTAAGAGCTTTTAAAGGCAAGTTTCAGGGTATATGTGAGGAAGGAGGGGACTACACGCAGAAACTGCAGTCAGCTCTGACAGTCGTCTTGAAATTGGTCATGCAGTGGTTTGATCAGCATCATCTTGACTGTTTTAAGTATAGTTAGTCTTCACTTCCAGGGTCAGTTGGTTCCCATTTCTTTGAGGCCAGTTCTCAGAATTGTGGCAGCTTATTTCATGGGTACAGTCTGGTCATCATGTAGTTAACTTCTTCCACCTTCCCGTCGCTGTGGAAAGGGAGCCCAGGGTGATGGCCTTGTAGTCCAGGAAAGGCTTGGGGACTGCCCACTCTTGCCTAACTGCATCCCTGACCTATATAAACCATTATTTCCCTCAATCTTTGTTTTGTATATAAAGAATTAAATGTGAATACTATCTCAAAATGGAATGCAGATATTTTGAAAGTACTCCAAAATCTTTTTTTTCCCTCCTTTTCAGAATCCAGATGTCATTCGGAATTTGAAAACACTACCCATTCTGTATTCAGGTCAGCTAAGTTTTACTTTCATCATCCAGTGCACCTATCAAGTGATCAAGACTTTTGTCATGAATCCTTAGGAAGAAGTGTTTTCATGAGGCGTTCTTGGAAAGATTTCTTTCAACATCATCCAGACAAACAAAAAGAATACACTTGTCTTCCTTCCCCTTGTCAACATATGGAAAAGACAAAGACAGATTATACCAGAATAGAGAGCCTCAGTATCAATGTAAACTTGGAAAACAAGGAATTGAAGCATGCTACTAAAAGTCAGGCTAGAGATTTTTCAAAATCTGACAAACAAATTAATGATCTAAAAAGGGATCCTAAGGCCACCCCAGAGCTAACAAGCGAACACACTGTGAGTTTGAATGAACTCTGGAACAGATATCAGGAACGGCAGAAGCAGCAGAAAGCTGAGGTCAGTGCCAAGAAGGAACTTTCCTTGGTGGAGCGACTTGATCGTTTGGCTAAGCTTCTTCAGCATCCCATCACACATTCTCTTCAGCCCTCAGAAAGTACACAGGATGACAGCAGGGGGGAACAAGATGCTAAGGAATGGAGTGATAAACAGCAGCAGCAGAAAAACAAGCTTCAGAAAAAGAAACGGTATAAAAGCCTGGAGAAATGCCATAAAAACACAGGTGATCTTAAAAGAAATAAGATTCTTTCTGCTCATCAAGCTGGGAGGCCCAATCAGATTAAAATTGAGCAATTTAAGTTTGATAAATACATTCTGAGAAATCAGCCAGGTTTTCATTATATAAATACCACTTCTTCCGATTCTCGGCACTCAGAGGATAGCGAGCTGCTCACGGATACGGCCACCAACATCCTTTCTACCACCACTTCTCCCGTGGAGTCAGACGTACTGACCCAAACAGACAAGGAAATGACCTTGCACGAGAGGAGCAGCTCGATTTCCACCATTGACACTGCCCGATTGATCCATGCTTTTGGCCATGAAAGAGTTTGTCTGTCACCCAGGCGAATTAAATTATACAGCAGTATCACCGACCACCAGAGGAGGTACCTTGAGAAGCGGAGCAAGAAAAACAAGAAAGCTTTGAATACAGGTTATCCCCAAATTACTTCAGAGCACACCAGAAGGAAACACATCCAGGTACATGGCTACAAATTCCATCTGGCAATGTGACTGCCTTTTTCATGGACTTCTTTAGTTAAGCTTTGCACACAGGTGAAAAAAAGCCAATTGCCCTTTCCTCCCTCTAATATTTCTGACCAACTGGAAAAGAGTGAGAAAGTGTAGCACAGTGCTCTTGTGAGTTGTCATTCTTTTCATCAACACTCATTTACAAATTACCCTTTGGATGAAAGGCTTTGCTGCTAAACGCTTCAGAATCTGCAAAGTGTATACCCTTGGTACAGGGGAACTTCAAGTTTAGAATGACCTTCATTCTGAACAGTATTGCCTGCTTTTTTTTTTGCCTTGTTGATTTTGTTTATTCATTCCTCCCTATCTTTTAAGAAATTTTGAGGTACTTTTAAGCACACATATATATACACACATACATATATAAGTAATATGATTTTTTTAAGTTGATGAAGAATTGGAATGATAGAAAGTTAGATTGAAGCCGGGGTGGAGTGAGCTACAACATGATTTTTAAAACAAATGAGTGAAAATTAAGAGTAATGGGAAGACAAGTTGATACCTTGTGGATATGGTTCCTAAAAGTGAGTCACAGATTTTGCTTTATGTTTTCTACCAGTTAATATTGGTAGAATTTTGTGATCAATTATATAACTCTAATAGAAAAACAAAATTTTCAAGAGCACTACACATATCTCTGGTTAAGACTTAAAAGAAATTTCATCTCTCCTCAAGAAGGCATTGTGGTGTAACAAAATCCTCGACGGAGTCCCTACAATATGTTCTCAGTAACAATAGTCATATGAGGCTAATATGGCCTTAGTTTAGAGAATTCCATAAAGGCAGATTTTACAGGGTTAGTAAATGCAGACCATCACTTTAACCCACGATAAAATTTATTTGGAGACATGATCTCCAAATAAGGATACTTGCAAAATGGTTCATTGGAATATGAACCTTTTAAATTTATGATTTGTCTATGTTTTACAATATATAAATACAGCAGTAATACATAATTTATAAGTATCTAATAATTTCTGCTCAGAAATATTTAATAACCAGTAGAACCCAATGATTAATTTGGAGACCACTAGTCTAGTGGGAAGAAGGCACAAAACATTCAGACATTTACCATAAATATTATTTCTCATAATTGAGTTTTTGGTAGGTATTTGATGACAGTACTTACATGAATAAATAGTACCATAAGAATTTTTTTTAAGTAAGCAAAGAATAGGGAAAGACAGGATTGAGGCATTTTGTTCCATAGAGGAGATAGGGGGAAAGGATGCAGATAGAGCATTTTGGGAGTGGGAGGGTAGTAAAATATATAGCATAACATCTACAGTTTTATCATTTTGAAGTGTACAATTCCATGGTACCAAATACATTCACAGTGTTTTACAACTATTATCACGTCTAATCCCAGAACTTTTCATCACCCTAGGAGAAACCTCATTAAGCAGTCACTCTCTTTTCTTCTTCCTACCAGTCCCTGACAACCACAGAAGTCTACTTCGTGTTTCTGAACTTTCTTACTCAGGTTCTTTCATTTAATGGAATCACATCATATGTGATCTTTGTGTCAGGCTTCTTTGACTTTAGGAGAATCTTCTGAGATTTCTCCATGTCCTAGCATCTGTCAGTAGTTCATTGCTTTTTATGGCTGAATAATAATATTTGTTTAGATGACATTTTACTTATCTGTTCATCCATTCATGGACATTTGAATTGTTTCTACCTTTTGACTATTGTGAATAGACCTAACATGCACATTTGTGTATAAGTTTTTAAACACTTACATACAGTTCTTTTGGGTATACACGTAGGAGTTGGAAATACTATTGGGT
This sequence comes from Tragelaphus eurycerus, assembly GCA_935064755.1. NCBI lineage: Eukaryota > Metazoa > Chordata > Mammalia > Artiodactyla > Bovidae > Tragelaphus > Tragelaphus eurycerus. Next base: position 26,367,795 of record CAKXYN010000016.1, read on the forward strand.
CATATGGTACTGGGTTGTCCAAAAAGTTCATTCAGGTTTTTCCCTAAGAGGTTATGAAAAAACTTGAACTTTCTGGCCAACCCAATAATTTTAAGCTTATTCAGAAACCTTCAAACTGTTTTCCCCAGTGGCTACCTCATTTGACATACCCACCAACAATTTCTAAGGATTCTAGCTTCTCCACATTCACCAACACTCTACCTTTTTTTTGCCATCCCAGTAGGCACAAAGTTGTATCTCATTCTCACTGTCATTTTCATTGTGGTTTGTTTTGCGTTTCCCTTTCCCATAATGACTAATGATGTTAAAGTACCTTTTTATGTACTCACTGATCATTTTTATATCTTGCTTAGAAAACATCTATTCAGGTCTTTGTCCACTTTTTAATTGTTTGTCCTTTATGTTTTTGAGTTGTAAGAGTTCTTTATATATTCTGGATTGTGGAATTTTCTCAAATGTGTAATCTGCAAATATGTGTTTTCTACTCACTCACTGTTCCTTGCTGCATAGCATTTACATTTAATGAAGCCCCAGTGTGCCTATCTTTTCTTTAGTTGCTTGTGCTTTTGGTGTCATATTTAAGAAGCCGTTGCCAAATCCAGAGTCATGAGGATTTGTCCATTTATTTTTTTTTTCAAGAATTTTATACTTTTAGTTCTATCACTTGCATCTTGGATGTATACTGAGTTAATTTATGGTATGAGGTAGGGGTCAAACAGACTTCCCTGATAGCTTAACTGGTAATGAATCTGCCTGCAATGCAGGAGACCCTGATTAGACTCCTGAGTCAGGCAGTTCCCCTGGAGAAGGGATAGGCTACCCACTCCAGTATTCTTGGGCTTCCCTGGCGGCTCAGATGGTAAAGAATCTGCCTGCATTGAAGGAGACCTGGGTTTGATCCCTAGGTTGGGAAGATCCTTTGGAGGAGGACATGGCAACCAACTCCAGTATTCTTGCCTGGAGAATCTCCAGTAACAGAGGAACCTGGTGGGCTATGGTCCGTAGGGTTGCAAAGAGGCGGACATGACTGAGCAGCTAAGCACAGCACAGCACAGAAATCAAACATCACTTTTCCACATAGATATCCAGTTGTCCCAGCACCAGTTGTTGAGACTGTTCTTTCCTTATTGAATGGTCCTGACACCATTGACCACAGATGCGAGGGGTTATTTCTAGGCTCTCAATTCTGTTCCTTTGATCTACATGCATATCTATATGTCATTAGTACACTGATTTGATTACTGTAGTTTTGGTAGTAAGTTTTGGGGTTTTAAAAAAATAGTTATTTGTTTTTATTGGGTTGCCTTGGGTCTTAGTTGTGGCAAGCAGGATCTTTGTCGTGTCATGCAGGATCCTTTGTTGTAGAGCACAGGCATCAGTAGTTTTGGTGCCTAAGTCGCTTCACACATGTGGGATCTTTGTTCCCTGACCATGGATTGAACCCACACCCCGTGTATTGGAAGGCTGATTCTCAACCACTGGACTACCGGTAAATTTTAAAATTAAGAAGTGTTAGTCTTACAACTTTTTTTTTTTTAAAGACACTTTTTGGCCAGTCAGGGTCTTATGTCTCCATATGAGTTTGAGGATCAGCTTTTTTATTTCTGTTGAAAATGTCATTGGGATTTTGATATTAATTGCATTTAATAGGTAGTTTGCTTAAGGGCTTAATGCCATCCTAATGATATTGTCTTCTAATCCATGAAAACAGAATGTCTTTTGATTTATTTAGATCTTCAATGTCTTCCAGCAGTGTTTTGTAGTTGTCAATGTACAAGTGTCATAAGTTATTTTTCTTCCAGTTTGATTGAGATGTAATTAACATTTCTGTTTGAGTACAGCATAATCACTTATCTTCTATTTGTTGTTCTTCAGTCGCTAAGTCATGTCTGACTCTGTGATCCCGTGGACTGCAACAGTCCAGGCTCCTCTGTCCTCCGCTTTATCCTGGAGTTTGCTCATATTCCCATCCATTGAGTCGGTGATTCTGTCTAACCATTTCATCCTCTGCTCTCCTCTCCTCTTGCCTTCAGTCTTTCCCAACATCAGGGTCTTTTCCAGTAAGTCAGCTCTGTGCATCAAGTGGCCAAAGAATTGGAGTTTCAGCACCAGTCCTTCCAATGAATATCCAGGTTTCCTTTGGATTGACTTATTTGATCTCCTTGCAGTCCAAGGAACTCTGAAGAATCTTTTCCAACACCACAGTTCAAAAGCATCAATTCTTTGGCACTCAGCCTTCTTTATAGCCCAATTCTCACATCCATACATGACTACTGGAAAAACCATAGCTTTGACTGTATGGACCTTTGTGGCAAAGTGATGGCTCTGTTTTATAATACACTGTCTAGGTTTCTCATAGCTTTTCTTCCAAGGAGCAGTTATCTTTTAATTTCATGGCTGCAGTCACCATCCACAGTGATTTTGGAGCCAAGAAAAGAAAATCTGTCACTGTTTCCACTTTTTCCCCTTCTATTTGCCATGAAGTAATGGAATCAGATGCCATGATCATAGTTTTTTGAATGTTGAGTTTTAAGCCAGCTTTTTAACTCTCCTCTTCCAGCTTCATCAAGAGGCTCTTTAGTTCCTCTTCTCTTTCTGCCATTAGGGTATTCTCATCTGCACATCTAAGGTTGTTATTACTTCTGGCGACTTTGATTCCAGCTTGTGATTCATCCAGCCTGGCATTTCAAATGATGTATGCATCATGAAATGATTATCACAGTAAGTTTAGTGAACATCCATCATCTCATAGATACAAAATTAAAGAAAAAAATATTTTCCTTGTGATAAGAATTCTTATGCTTCCATATCTTGGCTATTCTAAATAATGCTTCAGTGAATGTAATAGTGAATTTATCTCTTCAAATTAGTGCTTCTGTTTTCTTTTGAAAAATACCCATAAGTTAATTGTTGGGTCATGTGGTAGTTCTGCTTTTAATTTTTGAGGGGAGCCTCCATGTTCTCCGTAACGGCTGCACCAGTTTCCATCCCCACCAGTAGTGCATGAGCATCCTGTTTTCTCTGCATCCTTTTCCACATTGTTATTTGTTGTATTTTGCTAACTGTCATTCTGACGTGTTAGATGATATCCCATTGTACTTTTGCTTTTTACTTTACTGATGATTAGTGATGTTGAGCATCTTTTCATGTGCTTCTTGGCCATCTGCATGTTGTCTTTGCAAAAATGTCTATTCAGATCCTTTACCTATTTTTAAAATCAGGGTTTTTTTTATGTTGAGTTGTCTGAGTTCTTTGTATATTTTGGTTACTTACCCCTTCTCCAATAAATTGCTTGCAGTTATCTTCTCCCGTTCAGTAGATGGCCTGTTCTTTTTCTTGATGGTTCCCTTTACTGTGGAGAAGCTCTTTAGTTTGATGTAGTCCCATTTGTTTGTTTTTGGTTTTGTTTACCACGCCTGAGAAGATACGTCCAAAAAAAAGCACTGAGACCAACCAGCGTCACATAGCTTCCTGCCTGTTTTCTTCAGGAAGTTTAGTCTTTTCTTGATTGTAGTTTCAGTTCCTACATTTGTCTTTAATCCATTTTGAATTTATTTTTGTGCATGGTATAGTTCAGTGACATTAAACACATACCACCTTATGCACCTCCCCTAGCAACGACTATTCTACTTTCTGTGTCTTAAGAATTTGACTACACTAGTTACCTCATGTAAGTGGAATACAGTGTTTATCCTTAAGTAGCAAGTTTATTTCCCTTAGCATTTCCTCAAGGATCATCAGTGTTGTACCATCTGACAGGATTGTCTGTTTAAAAAAAAAAAAAAAATCCTGAATAATGCTGCAGTGTATGTGTATACCACATTGTGTGTGTTCATCCATCAGTAGATATTTTGTGTTGCTTCTACCTTCTAAAGGTTGTGAATAATGATGCTGTGAACATGAGTGTACTAATATCCGTTCAAGACCCTGCTTTCAGTTTTTGTGGATATATATCCAGAAGTGAAGTGGTTCAGTTATGTGGTAGTTGTGTTTGTAACTATTTGAGGAACTGCTATACTGTTTTCCACAGTAGCTGCACCATTTACAGCCCCACTTACAAGACAGAACGGCTCACTTTCTCCACATCTCTGCCAACACTTGTTATTTTCTGGTTCTTTAATAGTGGCATCCTAATAAGTATGAAGTGATATCTTACAGTTTTGCTTTGCATTTCTTTCATGGTTACTGGAACATCTTTTTACATGCTTCTTGACCATTCATATATCATCTTTGGAAAAATGTCTGTCCAAATACTTTGTCTGTTCTTGAATCATGTTATTTATTTTTTGGTCATTGAGTTGTTGAAGTTCTTTATATATTCTGAGTATTAACCTTTTATCACATACATGATTTATAAATTTTTCTCCCAACCAGTGAGCTGCCTTTTCACCTTTTTTGATTGTGTTCTTTGATGCACAGAAATTTTTAATATTGATGCAGTGCCAATTGTTGACTTTTACTTTCGCTTCCTATGCTTTTGAAATCATTACCAAGTCCAGTGCCACGAAACTTTCCCCTAACGTGTTCTTCCAAGAATTTTATGGTTTTAGGTATTTATTTCGTTTCAAGGTAATTTTTGTATATGCTATAAAGTAAGGTTCCAACTTCATTCTTTTTAAGAGTGTGTGGATATCCAGTTTTCCCAGCACTATTTGTTAAGAAAATTGCTCTTTTCCCATTGAGTGCTCTTGGCCCCTTGGCAAGGGTCTGAGATCCTTTGATCATAGATCATTTTTGACCATATGGCACAAAGCTTTAGTTTTGTCTATTCTAGTCCATTTATTTACTTGTCTTTATGCCAGTATTTCACTGTTGTATTATTGTTTTGAAATTGGGAAGTATGGATCCTCCAACTTTGTTGTTCTTTTCCAAAATTATCTTGGTTCTTCAGTGTTTCTTATCATTTCTAGTGATTTTTTACAGGTTTCGATTTTTTTCCATTGGTATATGATTTCTTTGAGCTTTTTTTGCTAATTCAGCAGCCTTGTAACTAACAGATATGCTTAAGCCACTGTCTCAAAAGTATCACTGTCAGAAATGAGGTTAGTATCTATTGACTCCACTATTATAGGAAGAATTAAGAAGTTGGTTGTGCTTGCCCTACTTTTCCCCACATACAGCACACTTCCCCCAATGTACCAATATTCATTTTGTGAATTTCATGTTTATTCTGGAAGTGTTATTCCTGTATTGATTGGCTTTATTTTCAAGAAGTATAACATTTTTATTTCATATTATAAGCAAAATCACTGTATATTTTTTAAAAGCATCAGTATTTGTTACAAGTCTTTTCAGTATAACTGAGTTTATTAATTTAAATAATTTTATTGTTTGGATAGATGTTTTCAATAGTTTTTTAGTAGTGAACATCTCTTCAGTTCTAGCAAATTTGATATTATCATTCTGTCACCTTTGTATAGGAATAGCAACTTGTTTGGGTATAAAACTTTCACAGTTTTTTAGTATATTTATTGATTTGGCTGTCTCAGGTCTTAGTGCAGCACACGAATCTTCACTGTACAGGGTGGGATCTTTCATTGCTTCACATGGACTCTAGATGCGGCGTTCAGGCTTAGTGCTATGTAGCATACGGGATCTTAGTTCCCTCCCAGGAATTGAGAAGGCAGTGGCACCCCACTCCAGTACTCTTGCCTGGAAAATCCCATGGATGGAGGAGCCTGGTGGGCTGCAGTCCATGGGGTCACTAAGAACCAGACACGACTGAGCGACTTCACTTTCACTTTTCACTTTCATGCGTTGGAGAAGGAAATGGCAACCCACTCCAGTGTTCTTGCCTGGAGAATCCCATGGACAGAGAAGCCTGATAGGCTGCAGTCCATGGGGTCGCACAGAGTCGGACACAACTGAAGCGACTTAGCAGCAGCAGCAGCAGGAATCGAACCTACCTACCTTGCATTGCAAGGCAGATTCTTAACCACTGGACCACCAGGGAAATCCCAGTAATAATCTTTAATTCAGAGCTCAGTTAATTTTGTTCCCCCTTTTCTGGGTGCATATGTGTAATATATCTGTTGCAGATGAAACTGTATTTTTTTCCCTATGTTGGATCCTGGATTTTCAAAATTTGTCAGGTTTTTAAAATTTGTTTTCTTACTTTCCCAGGGTGTGTTTCATTGTTGGTCAAAAAATGAAATTTACGTACCTCTAAATTCATTCTTTTTTTCAATTATTTATGTTTTTATCTCTGCTGGGTCTTTGTTGCTGCACAGGCTTTTCTCCAGCTGTGGCGAGTTGGAGTTACTCTCTAGTTGCCGTGCATGGGCTTCTCTTTTGAGAGCTTCACTTGTTGAGCCCAGGCTCTCGGCTCATGGGTTTCAGTAGTTGCAGCACATGGGCGCAGTATTTGTATCCAGGATTCTGTAATTATGGTGCCCAGGCTTAGTTGCCCTGAGGCCCGTGGGATCTTCCTGGACCAGGGATCAAACCAGTGTCCCTGCATTGGCAGGCGGACTCTTCACCACTGAGCCACCAGGGAAGCCCTACAATTCATTCTTTTAAAGTGCAGCCATCACTGCTAATTCCAGAACGTTCTTCTCATACAAAAAGAAACTCCATGCCCATTAACAGTCTTTTCCTAGCGTCCCCTTAATTTTTTCAGGGTTCATTTTGTAGCATGAGTCAGTTGTTGTTTATTATGGCCAAACAGTGTTTCATATGCATGTACAACATGTTTACTCCTGAGTTGTTGGACGTTTGGATTCTTTCTACTCTTTCGGCCATTATGAAAAATGCTGCAGTGAACATTAATGTACAAGTTTTTGTGTCACCATGTTTCCTCAGTTTTCTTAGGTGTGTATATACCTGGGAGTACAGTTGCTAAATCATGTAGTAACTCTGTTTAAGCTTTTGAGTAACTGCCAAAGTGTTTTTGAAAGTGGCTGCATCATTTTGCATCTGCATCTAGTGGCTGCATCTGGATCTTAGAGAAATATCTATGCAGATCCTTGGCCCATTTTAAAATTGAGTTATTTGTCATTTTATTACTATTTCTTGTCTATTCTGAATACAAGCCCCTTATGTTTTCCAAACATGTCCTTACATTCTGTGACTTGCTTTTCACTTTCTTGATGGTATTATTTGTGGTACAAAAGTTTTAATTTTGACAAAACCATTTAATTTATCTGTTATTTTCCTTATTCTTTTCATATAATATCTAAAACTTATCTAACTCATGATTACAAAATATTTACTCTTTTTTGTTTCTTCTAAAAGTTTCATAATTTTAGTTCTTTTAGTATGATGAACAATTTTTTAGTTAATTTTTGTATGTGGTGTTGAGGCAGTACAATTTCATCTTTTTGCCTGTAGATATCCAGTTGTCTTAATACCATTTGTTGCAAAGACTGTTCTTTCCTCCATTGAATTGTCTGGGCACCCTTGGCAAAAACCAGTTGATCATAAAGGAAAAAAAATTTTTTTTAATGATAAAGTTATAAATTTAAGGGTTTATTTCTGGACACTGAACCTATGTCTCTCTTTATACCACTACAACTAATTAGTGTGAATCCTCCAACTTTCTTTTTTCCTTTTCAAGCTTATTATTTTTAGGTCATAGGAATTTTCAGATCAGCTTGTCATTTTCTGCCCAAAAGAAGAAACTAGACAACTTGAATCTTGGGGAGGGATTGCACTGAAACTGTAGAAGAATTTAGGGAATATTGTTATTCTAATGATATTAAATCTTCTAATCCATGAACATGGGATGTCTTTCTACTTAGGTCATCTTTCATTTCTTTCAATGATGTTTGTAGTCTCCACTTCTTTGTAGTTTGATACTTCTTTTGTTAAAAGTATATTGAATATTTTATTTTTTATTATTTTTAATAACCAACATAACTAGTTTTCTGGAGTTCAATTTGGGACTTTTCCTTGTTAGTGTAGACTAACAGGTGTTAACAAGCAAAGAACTGACTCATTGAAAAAGACCCTGATGCTGGGAAAGATTGCAGGCAGGAAGAGAAGGGGGATGACAGAGGATGAGATGGTTGGATGGCATCACCAACTAAATGGACATGAGTTTGAGCAAGCTCCAGGAGTTGGTGATGGACAGGGAAGCCTGGGATGCTGCAGTCCATGGGGTTGCACAGAGTCGAACATGACTGAGCAGCTGAACTGAACTGTACCGGAATCTACTGATTTTTTTCATATTTATCTTGGTCACTACAACTTTGTTGAACTTGTTGATAAGTTTGAGTATTTTTGAGTTGTGTGTGTTCATTGGTGTTTTCTGTGTAGAATAGTGTGTCATCTGCAAATAGAGATTGTTTTCCTTCTTCCTTTCCAGTGTCATTAATCTGTTTTTGTTGCCTAGTTGCCCTTGCTAGAACCTCCAGTACTATCTTGAATAGAAGTGGTAAGAATGAGTATCCTTGTCTTATCCCTGATTTTACGGAGAAATCTCTCTGGTCATTAAGGATGATGTTTACTCTGAGATTTTTATAAATGTTCTTTGTCAGACTGAGGAAATTCTCTTCTATTCCTATTTTGTTTAGTGTTTTTTTGTTGTTGTTGTTTTACTTTTTGGCCATACTACAGAGCATACCTGATCTTAGTTCCCCAGCTAGTCTAATCTGTACCTCCTGCAGTAAAAGGGCAGAGTCTTAACCGCTGGACCACCAGGGAAGTCCCTGTTGAGTGTTTTTATTATGGGAGGGTTTTGGGTTTTGCCATATGGTTTTTATATGTATAATGAAATGAACATATGTTTTCTTTCTTTATTAATACGTGTATTACATTGACTGATAATCATATGAAACCAACCTTGCCTTCCCTCGATAAGTCCCTTTTGGTTTTGATGTATAATTCTTCTGTGTTGCTGGATTCAGTTTCCTAGTATTTTGTTGAAGATTTTCCTTCTCTATTGCTAAGGGGTACTGGTCTGTAGTTTTATTATATCTTAGCCTTTTTTCTCAAGGTAATACTGTCCTCATAGGATGAATTGGGAAGTGATCCTCCTTGTTTTTTCTTCTTTTTCAGTGCTGGGTTTTCAGTGCCTTGCAGGGTTTCTCGTTGTGGCAAGCAGGGGCTGCTCTCTAGGTGCAGCATGTGGGCTTCTCATTGCAGTAGCTTCTTGTTGCAGAGCACAAGCCCTGCAGTGTGTGTCCTTCAGTAGTTGGGACACGTGGGCTCAGAAGTTTTGGTACCCGGGCTCTAGAACACAGGCTCAGTAGTTGTGACACACAGGCTTAGTAGCTCCACAACATGTGGGATGTTCCTGGATCAGGAAGCAAACCTGTGTCTCCTGCATTAGCAGGCAGATTCTTTACCACTGAGTCACCAAGGAAGCCCTCTTGTTTTGAAGTTGTTGTTTTTTAAGTTTGTGAGTACTTACTGTTAATTCTACTTTAAATTTTTTTTTTTTTAGAATTTACCAGTGAAATAGACTTGGGCTTTTCTTTGGTGGATGTTTTCAGTCTCTTTCCTTATTATAGTTCTGTTCAGATTTTCTGTTTTTACTTGAGTCCGTTTTGGTAGGTTGTTTTTGTAAAAAATTGTTTCATCGAGGTTATCTAATTTGTTGACATATAGTTGTTCATAATATTCCCTTATGGTCCTTTTTAATTTCTGTGTGATTGATAGTAACACCCCCTGCTTCATTCTTGATTTATAATGAATGATTTACATTTTCCCTTTTTTTCCCCTTGGTGACTCTAGCTAAAATTTGTCCAGTTTTTTGGATCTTTTCAAAGAACAAACTTTTGATTTCTGTTCTTTTTTTTTTTTTTTTGATTCTCTGATTCATATATTTTCTTTCTTTTTTTTTTTTTTTTAAGATTTATTTATGGCTGTGCTGGGTCTCCGCTGCTGTGCGCAGGTCTTCTCCAATTGCAGCTAGTGAGAGCTACTTTCCAGTGTGATGCGTGGGCTTCTCATTGCAGTGGTTTCTCTTGTTGCAGAGCATAGGCTCTAGGCACGTGGCGTTCATCAGTTGTGGCTCCCGGGCTCTAGAGCACGGGCTCAATAGCTGTGGCACACAGGCTTAGTGGCTCCACGGCATGTGGGGTCTTCCCGAACCAGGGTTTGAACCCGTGACTCCTGCATTGGCAGGCAGATTCTTTACCGCTGAGCCACCAGGGAGGCCCATGATGCATATATTTTCATTCTAATCTACATAATTTCCTTCACTTGCCTGCTTTGGATTTTATTTGCTCTTCTTTTTCTGTTTTCGTAAGATTGAAGATGAGGTTATTGATTTTAAATCTTGCTTCTTTTAATATATACATTTAGAGGTACAAATTTCTATAAGCTCTGCCTTCACTGCATCCCGTAAGTTTGGTTACGTTTTGCTTTGATTTTCATTCATCTCAAAGTATTGTCTAATTGCCCTTGTGATTTTGTCTTTGAACATTGGCAGTTAAGAGTGTGTTGTTTAATTTCTATTATTTCTAAAATTTTCAGAGTTCCTTTTTGATTTCTAATTTCATTCCATTGTGGTCAGAGAACATATTAATACTGTGTATGATTTGTAAATGTTTTGTGACTATTTTGACCTAGAATATGGTCTCTTCTGGAGAACATTACATATGCCCTCAAGAAGAATGTATATTCTGCTTCCGTTGGTTGGAGTATTATGTATATGTCTCTAGATCTACTTGATTTATAGTGTTATTCAAGCCTTCAATTTCCTTATTGGCCAGTCAAATTTTTCTATCCATTTTGAAAGTGCAATATTGCAGTCTCTAGCTGTTACTGTTGAATTGTCTTTGTCTCCCTGTATTTCTGTCCCTTTTGCTTTATGTATTCTGGATATTAACTTTTTTCTGGTACCAAGTTACTCTGTATCCCTTGTACATTGAGATTTACTTTTAATTTCAGCAAAAACTTTTAAAAATTGTATCCTAGAATGCTTTTTCCTTTCCTCTCAACCTGTTTTCTGTCTTACAAGTGAGTGTTGGGGCCAGTGCCACATATATAATCCTCTTCTTGCATTCTAATTATTTTCATTCCCTTCATCTTTTTCTCTACATTTCAGGAGACCTTTTAAAACTGTACTCTGCTCCACTGGCTAAGTTTTCTTTTTTTTTTAATCAAATTTGTTTTATTTTGCATAAAGTAATTCTGCAATGATATAATGACATAATTACTGTCTTCAGTTTTTTCCTTTGATGCCTGGAGTTGATTTTCCAACATATGACATATATTTACTAACTTTTTATTGAATTGTGTTAATTTTGTCAACAACCTGTTAATCTCCCCGTTTTCCCAGCTTATGTTGGATCTATTTCATTAAATCCATGGTCTTTTTAAATTTTCTCTAAAGTGAAAATGCAGATTTTTTTTCTTTTCTTTCTTTCTTTATTTTTGATTGCGCTGGGTGTTTGTTGCTGGGCACCAGCACTCTAGTTGCAGCACGTGGGAGCTTGCTCTGTTGTGGTACACTGGCTTATTGTGGCAGCTCCTCTCATTGTGGAGCACAGTCTCTAGACGCAGGGGCTCAGTAGTTGTGAATTGTGGGCGGTAGAGCACGTGGGCTCAGTAATTTCAGCACTCTGGCTTACTTGCTCCGCAGCATGTGGAATCTTCCCAGATTAGGAATCGAACCCATGTCCCCTGCATTGGCAGGTGGAGTCTTATCCACTGTACCACAAGGGAAGTCCCCAGTTCTTTATTGACTAAAATGGGTCAACCTTCTGAAAGTAAATTCTTCCCCCCTTTTTGTTCTTCCTTTCTTCACTTTAATGCTATAGAATATTTTCATATTATCTTCTCTTTTTTTTCAGATTACCTTTGTCTCAACAGTTTTTTGAAAACCATTTATTTGATCCCACGTAATGTGGTTAAATTCTTTCTGACTGCCTTATTACCTGTTTACAAGATACTGAGTCCCCTTCCTAGGACATGAACCTGAAGGTTGGTTGTATATGGCTTGTATTTTTTTTTTTTTTTTTGCCTTTCAGAGTTTGGGAAAGGCATAAAGATGGTAATTGATTTTAGGACTCCAGACAGCTTTAGCAGGTGATATTTTTCTCTGCCATTATTTTGACACATAAACGGATAGCCACTTTTCTAAGTGTGGAGGTGAGAAAATGCCTGGTTCTATAGGACATGCCCTTGAGTTTTGCTGTTGTGCTACTATAAAGTCAGCTAGGAGCTGCTTTCATAGCATCGTTGTGTTTCGTGTGGGCAGTGATATAGCAGAGGCCTTATTTTTTTTCTAGCAAATTTTAGTAATGAAACTAAAGACTTAAAAATTTTAGACTTAAGAGGTTATTTCCTATCCCTTTGTCTGATGTCTTCCTGGCCAAAGAGGGTATACAGTAAACCATTCTGGCTAGGACAGAAGAAGCTATTTTTTCACTGGGCACGGGTCTCCCCTTGGAAGACATATTCTTTTCCCTGGGCCGCTTATTATAATCAGTCCCTTTTCTGTGAGATATTTTTAATTCAGGTGACTTACCTTTTACCCTTCTGTATGACCCTTGTGTAGGAAGAGCTTTGTGGTGGCATGAGTTGAGTCTGTTCCCTAGATTCTGAATACTTTTTTCACTTTTTGATGGTTTTTGTTTGTGTATTTCAGTTATGAAAGAGGTTCAATAAGCCTGTCTCTGTGCTATCATACTTTCCAAAATCCATTATGTTTTCTTAGGATTTTTTTTTCCCTCTCTCTCTTTCATATTCACTTTCTTCTTTTTCTGTAGGCTCCTTCTCAACTAAAACTGTGCTTATCATAGACTGTAGTGGAGGACTTGCCTGTCATAGCTTTTGTTGATGCTTCAGCCATGTTATATCCTTCTCTTCTCTTTAGTAACAACTATTTTTGTCAAAAAATACATTATTTTATTACTTTTGAATATAAAAGTAAAAAGATAACTAAATATAAAGAGTTTTAATACATATAAAGACCTTGGAAATGAACCATAATTCTCACCATCCTGAAATAGTCATGATCAACATTTTCATAAATAAGCTTCCAGGTTTATATTTTATGTTGCACACGCCTACTGCTTACCCTGGATCTGCTCGATCGGCATTCTAATGAAGCTAAATATCAAATGAAGAAACCTCCGTGACAGCATAAAATGAGACTTTTATTATTGTTCAATTAAATGTTTATCACTGTTTCTTACATTTTATAAAAGCAGCTGATTTCATATTAGTCTTCACAATCATTTTCATATATGGAAACAATGGTCCCCAAAAAATGAAATCATACTATGTATATTGTTTTGAAACTCTACACTTAATATATCATGGACATCTTTCTATGCCAATAAATAAAGATTTATTAGTCATTTTTAATAGCTTTATGAGTTCCCTTGTATAAATACAATAGTTAGTTTTAAGGGTTTTTTTGTACTTTATCATAATTTTCACTTTGGTGGGTAGTCTTGGTACATCTTTGAATTTTTCTAGAGATACATTTCTAAACATAGAATTTCTGGGTTACCAAGTGCGTACATGAAAAATGTTTAACCCACACTACTAAATTACCCTCTTGAAATGTTGATTCAATACCTGCCAGTAGCATTCTTGTTAATATTTGCCATATAGGCCAGAAATACGGTATCTATCCTGACTGATATTTCTTTAATCACACCTACTGAGTTTTTATTTTCTTTTCTGTGTTTCTTTTTTGAATTGCCTATCTTATCTTTAAACCAGGTGTCCTTAGATATGCTTAGATATGCTTTTTTTCCCCTGAACATATGTATCCAGGACATGTACATGTGAGGGTTTAAGAGTCAGTAGAAGGGAGTAACTGCAAGTGCCAGCGTGTCCTTCCCCTCTTCTTTGATGACACCTGTTCTTTCTTTGCCTCACTCTCTGTGCCTGTCTTTGGTGTGTCTGTGCAGGCTCTCTCTCCCCACACTCTGTAATTCATGCTGCAGTGTCTTTGCACTCTGTCTACTTCGGCGTTCTTTCTCTCTGCACCCACATTCTGTTCACTTGTGCTGTCTTCCACCCCACTTCATGCCGTCTATTGTCTCACTGTCTCTGCTGTGTATCTCTTGTGAAAGCTTCTCCTTTCCTTCTCTCTCTCCTTCATGTTCTTGCTGTGCTTGCCTGCTCTATCCCTCTCCGTTTTTCTTTCTTTTCCACCCTCTCACTGTCTGGTTGTATATAGGGATCAAAGAAAAGGAACAGTTTACTACTGTCAGTACAAAAGAAGTCACATTCAGTTTTTGTTTATGAAGGAAAAGCTGAAGATGAATGATTTTTCTGTATTTTTCACCCCTCATTATTTCCAGTTGCCCATGTTCCTGGCAGTTGGGCAAATGAACAACATTAACTACCAAGGAGCCATCCATGAGAGAATACAGTGATAGCTTTAGTAGTGTTTAAAAGTTTACTGGTGTTTCTTACATTTTTATAAAATAGGCTAATATCATATCACTCTTCATAGTCACACATATATGGAGAGAAACAACAGTCAAAGGCAGTATCTTTGAACCCAAAGATAAATTTCATTATATGTTAAGAGATAAAAAGCAAGCTATAACACACACATGTATTTATATAGCTGGAACAAAAATATTAGCATGTTATTTTAAGATTGTGGGTTTATACATTTTTTTCTTTTTAATTTTTCATATTTTTTTAAATAAGAATCAAGTATGAAACCATAAAAAAAATTTTGTGGCACTAACTAAAAAGTGACCTCAGCCAGACTGAGCAAACAAAGCATTAGTTAAGAGCTGGAAAACAGAATTCTTAAGCTTCTCATTGTGTTTTAGTTTCTGCCTAAAGTGCCTATTTGAATTCCAATCTAGACATCTTAAATCCTTCGAGAAGCAGAGTGAAATAATAGAATTAGAAAAGTACTATACACAGTTTTTATGCCAAAATAAAATAAATTTTTAACTTCAGCTGCCAAGGATTGAGTTAAATATACTCCTAGGTTCATGGCTTCTCTTTTAAAAACTTGGTTCCCACATCCCATCCTCATTCCTCTCCTCCTATATGCAACTGGCCTTGTTATGTAAATATCTTTTGACTTAGAGTTCTTACAAAATATGTATTCTGTAGTTGTCATGTATTTTCAGCTTATATAAAATGGGTATCATTATTTTTGTTATTTTCACTAAGCATTGTATTTTTAAGATGCATCTACATTGCTCTTCATCTAATTCAGGTTTCTGATCATTGCACAGCCCTCTATTGAGTGCATCTACCAGTTTTTCTTTCCCTGTAATTAACACCTGTGTTGTTGTCAATTCCCAGCAATGCAAAACACCAGCAGAGCACATCCTTGTTCATATTGCCTTATGGACCTTGTGAGGTTGTCTTTGGCACATAAATCCAAAAGTGGAATTCTTGGATCATAAATTATATGTATACATAATTTTCTGCATTAGTACCAAATTACTTTCTAGTCTGTATTTCTACCTGCAGTGCATGAAAATTCCTGTATTTTGATTTTTCGGTCAATAATTTGTAGTTTTGCCAGATTAGAAATACAAGTTTCTATACCATTGAAAGGTGAGGGGTTTTTTCAGTCATTTTTAATTAAATGTTACTTTTTGTGAGAGTCTACCCTATCTCCACTCTGTAATTTCCAAGGGAAGAAAGTCTGTCAGAGACGGCCAAAATTACTGCTGTGCTTACAACCAGAATGAATTCATATGTTCATCCACACATAATATGGAATGTGACAAAGGATGTACAGTGTACAAGGATGGAATATTTTAATTGTTTTTTATCAGATTTTGATATATAACAGATAAAATAGCAGTATTTAATAGTAGTATTAACAGTGTTGATTTAAGATATCTATATAAAACTTTATTCCTAAAACAGCATTCACATTTGTCCCAAATGCCCATGGAATATTTGCAAAGATTAACTGTACACTTAGGCAAAATGTTGATAAATCCCCAAAGTGGATTACTAACTAAGCTTATATTCTCTAACCACAATACAGTAAGGTTGGTATTTAA
The DNA here is from genome assembly GCA_935064755.1 of Tragelaphus eurycerus. Taxonomy (NCBI): domain Eukaryota; kingdom Metazoa; phylum Chordata; class Mammalia; order Artiodactyla; family Bovidae; genus Tragelaphus; species Tragelaphus eurycerus. Next base: position 26,383,694 of record CAKXYN010000016.1, read on the forward strand.
CGGCTGTAATTTTTTTAAGGAAACATTTTAAAATATTCTAAACTTTTGGGCTATAGGATAACTAAAAATTGAGATTGTAGAATTTTTTTTTCATTAATGAGAGTAAAAGCAATATCCAAATCTTACAGGATGTGACTAAACCTATATTTACAGGACAATATAGAGCCTTTAATATTTTAGTTGAGCAAATTCAACTAGGAAGTAATTAAAGTAAGCATTCTAAAAATTAGTCCCCCATCTTGATCAATATAACCAAGATCTGGCTCTTAAAAAAAAGACCAAATCTTTAGTTATTGTGACCATAGGAAAAGGGTCAATGTTAGGTTGGTAGGATATAACTCCAGTCAAAGATGTGGATTTCTTAAAGAAGATTACTGTGTGCAACTTTAGGCTGATATATTTTAAAACCTAAATTAGATGGATGATTTTCTAAGAAAATAAGTAGATCATTAACAACAAATTTAAAAGGCCATCAGTAAATCTATAGACCTTCCCACCCCTAACTATATGCCCTGCAGAAATTTTGTACAAATATATGTGCTCGCCAAAAGTATGAGGGAATGTTTCTTCATTCCTTTGCCAGCTTTGAGTAGTATCAATCCTTCTAATATTTGTTAATCTGATGTGTGAAAAAGCTCATTGCTTTAAATTACATTTTTAAATATTAGATTTCAGAGGTTGCTTGTTATCATTTCTTATTTTGAGAATTAACTTCCTATATACTTTGCACATTTTTCTCTGAAGAATTTTTGTTAATTGTTGAGCAGTAATTATATGATATTAATGAAGGGAATGGTAACCACTGCAGTATTCTTACCGGGAAAATTCCATGGACAGAGGAGCCTGGCAAGCTGCATACAGTCCATAGGGTCGCAAAGAATCGAACGTGACTGAGCATGCACGATCTAAAACCAACAATGTGATAGCGTTGTATACTCAACTTTATTTATTTGTCACGTGCTAAGAAAGGTTACTCCATCCTCAAGATTACAAGAAAGTATTCTCCTTGGTTTGTTGTTGTTGTTTATCATGTTTATGGTAGAGGACAATGTATTTAAATTCTTAATCCTCGTGGAATTTATTTTGTGGTGGTGTAATTTTGCAGCAGTAGCAGGTGTAATTTTATTGCCTATGCTATGCTATGCTAAGTCACTTCAGTCGTGTCCGACTCTGTGTGACCCCATAGACGGCAGCCCACCAGGCTCCCCCGTCCCTGGGATTCTCCAGGCAAGAACACTGGAGTGGGTTGCCATTTCCTTCTCCAATGCATGAAAGTGAAAAGTGAAAGTGAAGTTGCTCAGTCGTGTCCGACTCTTAGTGACCCCATGGACTGCAGCCTACCAGGCTCCTCCGTCCATGGGATTTTCCAGGCAAGAGTACTGGAGTGGGGTGCCATTGCCTTATTGCCTAATGTTTAGCTAATTGTCAGATTTTTAAATAAGATAGTGATATTCACAAGTTAATTTATGAGAAAAATTATTTTTAAGCTGAGCTTTGATTTAAAAACAAATTATTGTTTTTAAGCTGAGCTGATCAAAGCCATGGTTCTTTTGAAATTTTTGCCCAAAGCAGCTAAAATCCTATGCGATAAGGTAATCAAAATGGAGCTATAAGAAGAGGAAACTAATTCTGACTTATGAAATATGGAGTTTTATTTATTAAACTTGAAGTTGGATCCGAGCATCCAAGTGAAAATGTCTAAAACCATAGATATATATGACCTCATGAGTGGAATAAAGATTTTAGAGCCATCCATGTAAAGGTGATCATAATCCTTATAAATACTATAGCCAAGAGGAAAGATTTGAGAGAATGCAGGGAAGAAAAAAGAGTGAGAGGACCACTTCCAGACCATAATTTTTGAGACTCATGTCGTCTAGCTCTACCACCCTCTATAAAGTTTTAATGATCATTTTCTAACCTTCTAGTTTTTCCCATATATTAATTGAGGACTTCAGCTCTTGGTTTTCTTTCTTCTCTACCCCAAACCCAACCATTATTTGGAAAACTTTACTATCCATTAGAGATTTTTTAACTTCAGTTCTAATGACAAGTACTGCTGTTACATTTTAACTATACAGTCTCATGGCCTTATTTTGAATTTTGGCATTATCCAGATTCATTACATCTCTGCATTATTTATTTTTGTATGAAAAGAAATTTTCTGAGGACCCTTCTGCAGGCACAAATACATTTTAGGGGGCAGGATATTTTATAGTTATCATCTACCATACTTGCAGAAATAATTGACCAGTTCTGATTTCCTAATGGTGAATAATAGTTCTCACCTGAATTCTGCTTAAGATTTAATCTTCCCTCTCAGAATTAAATCTATGTCAAAATGTTATTTTGAGGGCACACACTTTGTGTCATCTTTTACTGGTTAATAAGTTTTAGTATCAAATCTACAGTTGCCAGTTTGAGCTGCACATATCTAAAAACTTTTCACAAAAAGACTGTCTTTGGGTGCTATTGACTGTATTTCTGATTTTGACTCTGCTTTATCAATGTGTATCTCTGGTACTAAACTTGAGTACTTATAAATGAATTAGCATAAATCCATTACTCTGAAAGAAAAGTATCTCTCAGCAGGCACCTTGCTGGCAGAAGGTCAACGGTAACAATCTTCATACATGAAGAATAGCCGTAGAAGGTTGTGTAAGAAAACTAGACTTTTTCCTACATTTGATATGTTTTCCTAAGCTCAGTTTCCACCTGAAAAACAATTATTTGAAAACTTTTTTTTTCTGGGTCTATCTGATGATGTGTCTGATCAATGAATATGGGAATGAATTTCACCTAGATTTTAATTAAGAAGTACAACAGAAAACTTGAAACATCTGTGGGATGGTGGCAGTTACTTTTTTCCCAGTTGTAATCAGGCATCAGCAGGTGAATTTACTCTCACAGTAATAGAAACTAAGAAGAAGAAGCCAGCCAGTGTGTATCTCCTTTCAACTCTGCAACAGAAAGCTTAAAAACCATGGTAGCTGGAAATGTCAGTGACTTGTAGTCACTTAAATCTTTATGTGTAAGCCCAACTGCAGAGAACTGAGTGGGCTGATTCACCTCCAGGCCATGAGGGATGCTGAGATCACTAGGAGATGCCTAAGACTCTCCCTTGGACTAAGGAAGGTGGGTAATTGTGGGTTACCAACAGCGTCTGTAAATGAATTCAGCAAAAATTACCTTCTATCCTGTGTTGGGTCCTCAGCACAGATTGTCAGACACAGTGCAAGGCTGTGAATTGTGATTCTTGTTTGAGGAAGTCAACATGGCATGACTGCATCATTCTAACAGTTTTGTGTATACAGTGCTACCATATGTACAATATCCAGTGCCTACATTTTTGTTAGGACTGTTCACTATTAAATGAAGATGACACTGTTGGTACCTTCCTTTGTTCTTGTATCCCTGATTCAGTAACAGGAGATATAAGACCACCAAGCATGAGCAGCAATTTTTCTCCAAATAAAGACTTCATAATCTGCTTGTATTTCAGTTTATGTACACAAATACACACATTTTATAGCTTGAGATGTTTCACACACCATAAAATTTACCTATTTTAAGTGTACAGTTCAGTGGGTTTTAGTATATACAGAGCTATGCAACCATCATCCCAATTTTAAGGTGTTTTCAATACCTACCATAAACACCCTATACACATTAGCAGTCACTTCTTCCAACTTCCTGCCCCTTCCCTGGCTATGTTACTAATCTGCTTTTTTTTTTTCTCTCTGTCTAGAGTTCTTTATTCTAAACATTTCGTATAAATGGACATAATATGTGATCTTTTGTGACTGGCTTCTTTCACTTAATATTTTCAAAGTTCATCTATAGTGTAGCATGTATTCATTCCTTTGTATGACCAAATAATATTACATTGTATGAGTATACATATTTCACTTAACAATTCATTAGTTAATGGACATTTAGATTTCTTCCACTGTGGGGCTACTATTAACAGAGCTGCTGTGAACATCCATATACAAATTTTTATGTGGACATAGCTTATATTTCTTTGGGGCATTGCCTACGAGTGGATAGACTCTGGATCATATGGTAAGTCTATATTTAACCGTCTGAGGGACTGACTACCAGATTGTTATGCAAAGTATTGTTACCATTTTGCATTCTAAGCATCAGTATGTGAAGGTTCTCATTTCTCCACATCCTTGAAAACACTTGTTTTTGTCTGGCCTTTTGATTTTCACCACACTAGAAAATTAACTAGATATATCTTGTTGAGCAAGAATTTCTTTTTAGACTATTTTCTATTTTTAAATGTTTACCTTTTTACAGACAGGAATGAACTTAATCAGAAAGATTTAAAGTGGAAGCAGAAACATGCGTGCCAAGACTCCTCATTTAATCAGATGGAAACGTGTTCTTTCACACCCAGTGGGGCATACCGTGCCCAGTCGTGTACTCTGGAAGTGCAGGAGGTCCTCAGACTCGTTCTTGGAAAGGACCATGCACACTTTGCTGCCTCTGCCCCATAAGGTGCTCCAGCCTCTGCTGCCGACAGCTCCACCACTCACTGCTCACTGGCTTCTCATTTCATTTGTCTAGGCGCTAGTTGGCAAAGGTTTTGAAAATTTAAAAAGATCCACAATCTGCCTGTATTAGACTTCCTGGCTCTGTTCCCAGTTCTGCTCTCTGAAGGCACAGGAAAGAGATCTGATCTACTTCTCAGGCCCGCACTTCTTCCCTGAAGTGTTTTCTCCCAGGTCTTCACTCACTGAAGCAGTTCTCACAGGTCATCCTTTCTACTCCACTTTCCTAAGTTGGCAGCTTCTGGGTCTATTTGTTGATATCCTGTTTTTAAACATGTCCCTTTGAATTACATATGCTGTGCCTCAGATAGTGACAGCAGATTTATCATCCTCCTTTTTGTAAACTAAACGGGTAAAGCAACTGCCTGCAATGTGGGAGACCCGAGTTTGATCCCTGGATTAGGAAGATCCCATGAAGAAGGAAATGGCAACCCACTCCAGTACTCTTGCCTGGAAAATCGCACAGACGGAGGAGCCTGGTAGGCTATAGTCCACAGGGTTGCAAAGAGTCGGACACAACTGAGCAACTTCATTTTTCACTTTCTGTAAACTAGAACACTTCTATGGCCTAACCTATGTTTTACTCCTATTGAACTCATCGAAGCCATTAAACCTTTATTGCCACACTTCCTTATTTTTGTTTCATTTATTCTCATTTTTTAAACTGATAATACAATCACATGGTACAAAATTTAAAATATATTAAGTATTTGATAAAGTCTTCCCTCTCCTGTTCCCCAGGCACCCATCTTTTCAGAGTTACTCAATATTACTAGTTCTTGCATGTCTTTAGAGATTTTTAAACAGCTTTATTGAAGTAAGTTTACAGAGCTGTGCAGTGATCACCACAGTTGAGCTTTAGAACACTTTTGTCACCCGGAAAAGTCTCATAACCTGTTTATGACCAGTTTACATTCCCAGCCCAAGACAAACTCCCATATTCCTTTTTTCTGCATATTTCATATAAATGGAGTTATATAATAGCTAGTCTTTTGCATCTAGCTTCTTACAGATATTTTCAGGATTCACCTTTACAGTCTGAATCAGTACTCCTTTTTATTGCTGATTAGTATTGTGTGGCTCTGCCACATTTTGTGTATCTGATTGCCAGTTGTTGGATATTTGCATTGTTTGATTGGGGGGTGGGGATAATATGAATAATACTGCTATGAATATTTGTGTAGAAGGTTTTGTGTGGACACAAAAATATTTATGTGGACTCATTTCTTTTGTGTGTATACCTAGGAGTGGAGTTGCTGGGTCATGTGGTAAGTTTATGTTTTTAAGAAAATCCCAAAGTGTTTTCCAAAGTAGCTGTATCATTTTGCATTCTCAGCAGCAGCTTGTGAAGGTTCCCGTTTCTCCACTTCCCTGTCAGTACTTAGCACTGCACATCTTTCTGGTTACAGCCATCCTAGTGGGTGTAAAGTGGTATCTCGTTGTGACTTTAGTTTGTTTCCCTCATGACTGATGGTGTTGAAATCTTTTCATATGTTTATTGGCCACTCTTACATCTTCTTTGGTCAAATATGTATTCAGATCTTTTATCCACTCCACATACATGAAATATCTCACAACTTATTTAGGCCTTTAATTTCTCCCACCAATGTTTTATAGTTTTCATTGTACAAGCCTTGCACTTCTGTGGTTAAATTTATTCACTGATATTTCATTCTTGTTGATGCTACTGTGAATGGAGTTTGTTTGCTTAATTTTATTTTCAGATTGCACCTTGCTAGAATATAGAAATACAATTGACAAGAATATAGAAATACAATTTTTTTTATCTTCTTGACCGTATATTCCACAATCTGGCTAAACTTTTTTGTTTTAATACTTTGTAGATTCCTTAGAATTTTCTACAGATAGCATCATGTCATCTGCAAATAAAAAGTTTTACTTCTTCCTTTCCAGTCTAGGTTCTTTTCTTTCACAGGTATTTTATACATAAAAAGCAAGTAACTATATATTGCATATATTTTCTTCCCTTTTCACAAAAGTGGCAGCAAACTTTCCTTTTTGTATTTGACAATTTATATGATAAGTCCATTTTAGTGTTTAAATTATTGTCCCCTTTTTTAAAAAACAGCTGCAGAAAAATTATAGTGTATTACCAGTCAGTCAAATCTTCCTCACCACACTTTCATACATACTGGTTTAACATGATCTTTGTCTCCTAATTTTATATTAGCTCTTTACATTTTTTACATCTAAATCATTTGTTCTTTGTAACACTTGCATAATTTCAGGAATGCAGCTGTTCCCTTTTCTAGATGGGGAAACTGGCAACAGAGATTATGGCTTGCTCAAGAAGAGACAGCTAGTAAAGGGAAGATCTGAGACTGGTTTAGGTATTTGGACTCCAGACTCACAGCTTTTTCTACTGTATCAATGTTATTGCCATTCTTCCTGCTTGATGCATAAGGCTTTACAATTATCCTTTGTTTAATTTGGCCTATCATTCCTGTTATTATTAGGGATCCTGACAGCCCTTTAGTCCCTTCCGGATGTTTTTTATGGGGAAGCTGGTTCCATCAGCTTATCCTTCAGCCCCTATAACTCCGTCTTGCCCTCAAGTATGCTATGAAAAGTTTTGTTGTTTTATTCAAATCTAGTTCTCTGCTACGGAGAAGGCACTGGCACCCCACTCCAGTACTCTTGCCTGGAAAATCCCATGGACGGAGGAGCCTGATGGGCTGCAGTCCATGGGGTCTCTAAGAGTCGGACATGACTGAGCGATTTCACTTTCACTTTTCACTTCCATGCATTGGAGAAGGAAATGGCAACCCACTCTGGTGTTCTTGCCTGGGGAATCCCAGGGACGGGGAGCCTGGTGGGCAGCTGTCTCTGGGGTTGCACAGAGCCAGACACGACTAAAGCAACTTAGCAGCAGCAGCAGTAGTAGTACTCTGCTATATATTTCTGGTCTACCAGTTAAATGATCATATCTACTAGGAAAAAGAAAGGCTAACCTGGCAGGGTTTTATTCTGCCTGCTTTAGTGAACCTTGGCTAAAATTTGCTGATCTCTTTTATTAACCTGCATATGCTTGCAAATAATCAAATTCATGATCCATTCTAGAATTTTACAGGTCATCATTTTTAAAGCCTGCAGTTTGCTATGCTATTCTTTTTAAAAATTAATTTCCTGTCTCCAGACATTTAACATCGTTCCTCTGCTGCAGGATCTGTTGCACGTTCCCTGAAGGTCCTGAAGTATAGTTTATCTAGCTCAGGGAAGGAGATGCTCTGTTTCCTTTCCTGACTTGGGCTTCAATTTACTCTACCAAACGTCCTTAATCAAACAAGCACCTGGCATTTATTGAAAATGTGGATGCCCAGACCCCTCACTTACAACCTCCAATTCATTGTTCTGGGTTAGGACCCTTTCTCAGGAGAGTGTTCTGATGAACCAGTTTTAAGAAATACCATTTTATATCAAATTTTTTTACTATATTTTGGTAATCTTTTGGTTATTCACAAACATTCCACCATCAGCTCCCTTCATTGCTCTACTTGCTCTGAATATAACTAAAAAACCTTTGGGGCTCAAATATTTAAGTGCTTTTTGCAATATTCCTCACATCCAGGACTTCTGATAGGGCCTATAAGCTTTTTGGCATTTATTCTTAAATGCCTAAGTCGGATCTTATTGGAAAGCACTCTCTGCAGTTCACCACTCAGCCTCTTTAGTTATCCTCTGCCCTCTTTCTTATCAGTTTTGTGGTAGTGTCATTTCAGAATTTCATTCTCAAGACACACCAGGCTAATCTTTGTCTAGCACCCTCTTCAGAGTGTTTTCAAGTCCTGGGAACACACCCAGTCTTGTCTTAGCTTCTTGAAACAGCTTGAGCCCTTATCTAACTACAGCATCCACCTCTATCACAAAATGCGGAGTAGCATGTTCACATTGCTGCAAGCTTCCTGGCAATGTCATCTCAACCATTTGAACTGGATTGGAAAGGGCTCTTGGTGACTTGTATATTTTCTTATTCTGTAGGTAACTATGCCTTTGACCACAAGTAATGATAACAGGATCTCTTGTATTTCCAGGTGATGGACCATGTCTCTTCTGACTCTGTTTCATCTTCTACCAGTAGTTTCTGGAGCTCAAACTCTACCCTTTGCAACGAGCAAAATGCACATATGTTAAATAAGGGTGTACAAGCAGGTAAATTAAACATTTCCATTGAAATATTAATATAAGTAGCTCTTAAACCTGTGATAAGACATTCACCTCACAATAAAAGAAATGAAGATTAAAAATGTACTCAAGTATATTAAAAATATACTCAAGTAGATTCTCTGGTGGTCCAGTGGTTAAGAACCTGCCTTGCAGTGCAGGGAACATGGGCTCAATCACTGCCCGGGGATCTGAGATCCCCCGTGCTGCAGGGCAGCTATTGAGCTGGCGCACCACAATTAAAACCTGGCACAGCCAAAAAGAAATAAATAAGTAAATTTTTTTAATTAACAAAAAATATATACTCAGATGCCATTTGTCACCCATCAGATAGATAAAAATTTAAGTTTGGTAGCAAGTTTGTGGGCAGGCATGTAAGGAAATAGGTACATTCTAGGAGGTGTATAAGTTGGGAGTGCAACCCTTATGACTAAGAACTTGGCAGTTTCTATCAAAATTACTTTGACCCAGCACTTTCACTTTTGGAGTTTAGCCTATAGCTATATGGTGCAAATGTGTAAAATGACAAATGGTTAATGACAGAACTAACCTCTGAAGTATTGTTTTATTATAAGCATTAAAGTAAAATCAACTTAGATGTCCATCAGTAGGTAAATTGTTAAATAAATTATTGTATATCCATGTAATGAAGTCTTTGGAGAAGGAATGGCAACCCCCTCCAGTATTCCTGTCTGGAGAATCCCATGGACCAAGGAGCCTGGTGGGCTACAGTCCATGGGGTTGCAAAAGAGTCGGACACAACTGAGCGACTAACACACATAATGAAATCCTACATAGTATGAAGAAGCTTTCGCTACTAATGTGTCAAGATCCCCAAGATACATAATTAAAAATAAAAAGCAAAGTACAGAATCGTGTGTAGCATGCTACTACATGTATTTGAAAAATGAAGGGAATTGCTTGAATGTGTGCAAAAATTCTCTGGAATCACAGGGTTATAAACTTAATGGAGAACAGGAATGGGAAGGAGGCTTTCACTTTATGACTTCCTATATCTTTTGATTTTATAAAACAGAAGTAAACCTGCCCCTTGATTATTTTTCTCTTCAAGTCATGTCTTTACACCTGTTAACCTCTTCCTTACCTTGGTGACTGCATTTACTGTCCTTCTTACTTGGGATCAGAACTGAAATCTTTTTCCCAGTGAATCCATATTAGTAGTTCTTTCCCTCTAATATCTAAACTGGCAGAAGTGAACTCCTCCCACAGACACACACATCTCCATCTCTCTACCCTCATCTTCCTTCTCTTCTCTCTTTCAAAGCCTTTTACCCCACCCAAGAGGAGTCAGTAGCCTGAGGTTCAGAAACCTTAAAATTTTTTTAATTTACTGAAGTGGAATAAAAAAAAACTAACTCTAGTGGTAATAGTTTAGGCAGCAGTGAAACTACCATTCTTTATGCAGACATCATAATAAGAAAAAGATGTATATCACTTGTCATAGTTTAGGATTCTTTCTGACGGCAATAAGAGAAAATACAACTCAAATTTGTTCTTAAAAATAAGATATCTCACATATTTGAAATTACAATAAAACTTTGAAGGCACTTGATGTAGTAAATCAAATAATGTGATTCCAAAATGGTTTATATCACCTTTCAACTCTGCTTGCATTGTCTTTTTGCTTATATTCATTTAGAGCACTGTCTTCAACAAATATTTTTACATGATGATACTCGTTAAAAATGTGTCTCAATGATTGTTTTGAATATTTTACCAGATTTATTTATTTGCTTTTTCTTTTGGCCATGCTGCACAGCATGTGGGATCTTAGTTCCTTGACCAGGAATCAAACCCGTGCCCACTGTATTGGAAGCATTGGACCCTAACCACTGGCCTGCTCGGGAATTCCCTATATTACCAGATGTAGTTGTGAAGATTATAGATCTCAATTCTTTTTCTTTGCAGAATAGAAAATAAATGATTAACTTCCTTTTAAGTTTTCATTTACTGACTTAAATGCACCTGCCAACTAAATCTCAAGGCTTTTCTCAGAGAGGTCTGTGATCTTTATACCTCAGGTAACTTGGAGATTGTGAGTGGTGTCAGAAAAAACACACGAGATGTTGGAATGACTTTCCCAACTCCAAGTTCTAGTGAGGCTAGAGTAGAAGAGGACAGTGATGTGACTTCTTGGTCAGAAGAAAAAATAGAAGAGAAGAGGCTCCTTACCAGTTATCTTGGGGACAAAAAGTTAAAGAAGAACAAGAAGACCTGCTGTGAAGGTCAGTTTCTAAGTCCTGCTGTCTTAGTAGAAAAACTTGTGAATTTCTGTTCTCTTGGAATGCTAGGATTCTTCATTTCTAAACAACTTAATGTTGACCACCCAGGACCACCTTGGCACATTTTCAAAGTACAGTCATCTCTCTATATCTGGAGGGGCTTGGATTGAGAACCCCTCCTGAATACCAAAGGCTATGGATGCTCAAGTCTTTTATATAAAATGACCTAGCACTGTCCCCAGGGAAGGCAATGGCACTCCACCCCAGTACTTTTGCCTGGAAAATCCCATGGACGGAGGAGCCTGGTAGGCTCCAGTCCATGGGGTCGCTAAGAGTCGGACACGACTGAGCGACTTCACTTTCACTTTTCACTTTGATGCATTGGAGAAGGAAATGGCAACCCACTCCAGTGTCCTTGCCTGGAGAATCCCAGGGACGGGGGAGGCTGGTGAGCTTCTGTCTATGGGGTCACACAGAGTCGGACACGACTGAAGCGACTTAGCAGCAGTCCCCCAAATGCAAGGATTCTGCATGCATGTATACAGAGGGCTGACTGTATTTAATGCTGCCGTTAGAGTCTATATACCTGCAGTAAGCAGACTCCAGGGCATTTTGCTGGCCTCTGACAGCTGATTCCCTGAGAGCCTATGTTATGCATATGTTTCTGATGAGAAAAATGAAAAATCTTTTTTTTCTTTCTTAAAAATATCTCCTATAGGAGTTTCATGGTTTGTTCCTGTGGAAAATATGAAGTCTGGTCCTAAGAAGGAAAACATGCCCAAGCTTCATGGCCCTGGTGTCTCCTGGTTTGCACCAATAACCAACACCAAACCTTGGCGGGAGCCACTGCGGGAACAGAACTGGCAGGGACAGCGCAGGGACAGCCACGGTTCTCCAGCCGGCCCAGGCAGAGAGCCGCTGAAGCCATTTGTGAGAGCAACCCTCCAGGTACAGTGAGGCTGAATTAATTTTAGCTGTATGCTTAAGGAGGAAGAAAGGGTAAACCTGTGACTTGGCATTCTGAAGTATAGTCATGTGACCCTTGTTTCTGGCACCTCCACAGTTCATCTGTTCTCACACTCATTAATCAAAGGCTGCCTGTACTATTAGTATTATAAATCACGTATCACCCTCAGTATCTGAGAGGGGCAAGGCAATAGAAGGGAAGATGTTGTGTAGCTGCTCATTGGGTTTTGTAGATAGATACCTGCATGTGGAGTGTAGTAGAGGCCTGATGTTTGCATCAGTCTTATGTTTGTTCCTCCATTTATATAACTCCTATTTCTACTTAGCACAGGGTTTAAAAGGCACCAAGTCTCTTTTTTATAAGTACATGGGAGCCAAAGAAAACGTTATTTAATGATGTATTTCTTTAAAGGGGAATTTAAAATCGCACAGTGAGCCAAACTTTATCCCATCCACATTGGGGAGAGTTGTAATTGCCATAATCTTAGTTCTTGACTTATTCCAAAGGCATTTCTTTGACCCCTCTGACTTTCCTACTGGAACTCTCCTACTCGGGGAGTTGTTAGATCATCCTTCCTCTCTACGTATTTTCTGTAAGTTGCGAACAGGCTTTCCAAACCTGCTGGGCAGGTACTGTTTTTCTAGGCCCTTGGAGAAAAGACTGCATCATTAATATGAGGTTGGGGGGCTTTTTCTTCTCCTCAGGAATCACTTCAGCTTCACAGACCGGACTTCATCTCCCGCTCTGGGGAGCGGATAAAGCGCCTGAAGTTAATAGTCCAGGAGAGGAAGCTGCAGAATATGTTACAGAGTGAGCGGGAGGCACTGTTCAACACTGTGCAGGAATGGCAGGTCCGGGACCCCATGCACCTGCTCCGTAGGAGAGGTACACTCTGCCTGTTCACTTTCCTGTTACTTGGTAGAGAGGGCAAGGTCTGCTTCATGCAAGGCAGCTCTGCTCAGTGCCAGGCCAGTTACAGTTCAGAAGGTGACTTTTTGCTTGTTGAGACTCAAATCTCCTTAGATAACAGAACCTGCCTAATTAAGCTCTCAGCACTTCCATGATCCAGAAAAGCACAGTTAATCTTGCCCTGTCACTACATCTTAAAAATGAGAGTGTGCAGTGAGAAATGGCACTTGGCTTGTAGAATCTTAGTTCCCTGACCACGGATTGCACCCAGGTCCTCGGCAGTGAAAATGTGGAGTCCTAACTACTGTACCACCAGGGGATTCCTGAGAATGGTGTTTTTAAAAACCAGCTCTGTCACCATGAACAAGTTAGTTCCAAAAGTATAATGTTTTGACGGGGCTTGCTTCCCTCAAAGGGTAATAATAATAATAAATACTTATATAGCTCTTGTGTTTTGCTCAGACATTATTCTTATTTAATGCTTATAACACTTCTCAGGGGTGGATACTATTAATATCCCTGTTTCACAAATGAGAAAACTGAGGCAAAGAGAAATTAAGTACCTTGCCCAAACGGATTTGAACCCCAGTGGGCTGGTGCTAGACTCTGTGCTCGTAACAATTATGCTGGATGTAATATCTCAACAAAGTAATATGTGAAAGCTGTGAACACTATGAAGTACTCCCTAATGCTTTAATCACCGCCTTACCTGTAGACAGGTCAGTGTTTCAACTCACACTGTTTAGTCTGTGCTGCAACATTGTGTCTTCAGGAGCCTTAGACCGCTGTCACAGTCATCATCGTCTAACCCTGGCTTTGGCTGTTGCTCACCAGCCTGCACTGCCAGCTCAGAGTAGGGGCACAAAGCCCTAGCTGCTCCCTCTCACAGTTTCTGAGCAACACACTCTTCCTTCTTAACACAGTCCTCTGTTACCAATCCCCTAAGGGTCAGGATCCCTTCAGTGGATCCTTTGCCCAGAGTCACAGTTGTCAATTGAATGAGACCAGGTTCAGCATAGCAGGACATTAGCTGATGACAGAATGGAGAAAGGAGAGCTCATGTTTTTGTTTGCTTTTTTCCTTTAAAGATTTTTTTGATGTGAAACATTTTTAAAATCTTTATTGAATTCATTACAATATTGCTTCTGTTGTATGTTTTGGTTTTTTGGCCGAGAGGCATGTGGGATCTTAGCTCCCCGACCGGAGATTGAACTGTCACCCCCTGCACTGAAAGGTGAAGTCTTAACCACTGGGCTGCTAGGGAAGTCCCAATAGAGCTCATGTTCTAAAGAGGAGCAGAGTAAGGGAATTGAAGGGTTAGGAGGCAGATAGGTTGATTAGGGTTTGAGGAAAGGGGCAGAGATTTTCAGGGGCAGCCAGGGCATGCACAGTCCTCCATGGTCCTTTGCACATGGTAAAGATTGTGCCTCAGTTCAGTTCAGTCGCTCCGTCGTGTCCAATTCTTTGCAACCTCATGAACCGCAGCATGCCAGACCTCCCTGTCCATCATCAACTCCCAGAGCCTTCCCACACTCCTGTCCATTGAGTCGGTGATGCCATCCAACCATCTCATCCTATGTCATCGCCTTCTCCTCCTGCCCTCAATCTTTCCCGGCATCAGGGTCTTTTCAAATGAGTCAGCTCTTCACATCAGGTGGCCAAAGTATTGGAGCTTCAGCTTCAACATCAGTCCTTCCAATGAACATCCAGGACTGATCTCCTTTAGGACGGACTGGTTGGATCTCCTTGCAGTCCAAGGGACTCTCAAGAGTTTTCTCCAACACCACAGTTCAAAAGCATCAATTCTTCAGCGCTCAGCCTTCTTCACAGTCCAACTCTCTCATCCGTACATGACCACAGGAAAAACCATAGCCTTGACTAAACAGACCTTTGTTGGCAAAGTAATGTCTCTGCTTTTTAATATGCTATCTAGGTTGGTCATAACTTTCTTTCCTAGGAGTAAGCATCTTTTAATTTCATGGCGGCAGTCACCATCTGCAGTGATATTGGAACCCCAAAAAATAAAGTCAGCCACTGTTTCCACTGTTTCCCCATCTATTTACCATGGGGACCAGATGCCATGATCTTCGTTTTCTGAATGTTGAGCTTTAAGCCAACTTTTTTCCTCTCCTCTTTCACTTTCATCAAGAGTCTCTAGTTCTTCTTCACTTTCTGCCATAAGGGTGGTGTCATCTGCATATCTGAGATTATTGGTATTTCTCCCAGCAATCTTGATTCCAGCTTGTGCTTCCTCCAGGCCAGCTTTTCTCATGATGTACTCTGCATATAAGTTAAATAAGCAGGGTGACAATATACAGCCTTGACGTACTGCTTTTCCTATTTGGAACCAGTCTGTGGTTCCATGTCCAGTTCTAACTATTGCTTCCTGACCTGCATACAGGTTTCTCAAGAGGCAGGTCAGGTGGTCTGGTATTCCCATCTCTTTCAGAATTTTCCAGTTTATTGTGATCCACACAGTCAAAGGCTTTGGCATAGTCAATAAAGCAGAAGTAGATGTTTTTCTGGAACTCTCTTTCTCGATGATCCATTGGATATTTGCAGTTTGATCTCTGGTTCCTCTGCCTTTTCTAAAACCAGCTTGAACATCTGGAAGTTCATGGTTCATGTATTGCTGAAGCCTGGCTTGGAGAATTTTGAGCATTACTTTACTAGCGTGTGAGATGAGTCAATTGTGCGGTAGTTTGAGCATTCTTTGGCATTGCCTTTCTTTGGGATTGGAATGAAAACTGACCTTTTCCAGTCCTTTGGCCACTGCTGAGTTTTCCAAATTTGCTGGCATGTTGAGTGCAGCACTTTCACAGCATCGTCTTTCAGGATTTGAAATAGCTCAACTGAAATTCCATCACCTCCACTAGCTTTGTTCATAGTGATGCTTTCTAAGGCCCACTTGACTTCACCCTCCAGGATGTCTGGCTCTAGGTGAATGATCACACCATCGTGATTATCTTGGTCGTGAAGGTCTTTTTTATACAGTTCTTCTGTGTATTCTTGCTACCTCTTCTTAATATCTTCCGCTTCTGTTCAGAAATCAGATCAGATCAGTCGCCAGTCGTTCTGACCGGCCCCTGAATCGCAGCACGCCAGGCCCCCTGTCCATCACCAGCTCGGAGGTCCCAGACTCGCATCCACGAGCAGTGATGCCATCCAGCCACCATCCCGTCGTCCCCTCCCCCGCCCCAATCCCCCCAGCATCAGAGTCTCTCCAGTGAGTCAACCTCGCAGAGGGCCAGACGGAGTCAGCAGCACACCCAAAGAACCAGGATGATCCCCAGAATGGACTGGTGATCCGCAGTCCAAGGGACCCAAGAGTCCCCAACACCACAGCAAGCACCCGCGCGCCTCCACAGTCCAGCCCACACCAACAGACCACGAGAGCCTGACTAGGCGAACGGAGATCCGCGAATGCACAGGTGCAACCCCCAAGGAGCAAGCGCACAGGCGCAGTCACCACGCAGTGAGAGCCCAGAAAACAAGTCGACACTGTCCCTGTTTCCCCACATCCCAGCAGTGATGGGACCAGATGCCATGATCTTCGTTTTCTGTTAGGTCCCTACCATTTCTGTCCTTTATTGAGCCCCTCTTTGCATGATATGTTCCCTTGGTATCTCTAATTTTCTTGAAGAGATCTCTAGTCTTTCCCACTCTATTGTTTTCCTCTATTTCTTTGCATTGATCGCTGAGGGAGGCTTTCTTATCTGTCCTTGCTATTCTTTGGAACTTTGTGCCTAACAGAGTACAAATGCCCCCTTTGGACAGAGACCTTAGCATGTTAATGAAGCAAAAGTCACTTTTGGACACTTCCAGATTGTATCCACGCAGGCTCATTCTTGTGGTCAAGTCAGAACCGGTTTGGGGCAGTTGACCACTATATGTCTCTCAAAACATGTCTCTCTCAAAGTACAGGTGCAAAATATCTCTGCCAAATGCCGAGTACTTTTGAAATGAACACAGAGATAAATCAGGTCAAATGTCCAGCTCTCAGGGTCTGGTATGGAAACAGGTCCACAGTTTTTAGGTGTGGTATGGTGACACCACTTGATACTCAACCATAAAAAAGAATCAAATTTTGCCATTTGGAACAGCATGGAGTAATCTGGAGGTTATTATGCTTAGTGAAATAAGTCAAAGACAAAGACAAATACTGTATTATATCACTTATATGTGGAATCCAAAAAATACAACAAACTAAAGAATATAAGAAAGAAGAAACAGAGTCACAGATATTGAGAACAAATTAGCGGTTATACTAGTGGGAAAGGGAAGAGGAGAGGGTCAAGATAGGGATTGGGGATTCAGACATAAATAAGCTACAAGAAGGTAGTATATAACAGAGGATAGAGCCAATATTTTATAACTATAATGGGGTATAGTTTTTAAAAGTTGTGAATAACTATGTTGTACACCTTAAACTTACATAATATTGTAAATCAACTATACTTCACTTCAAAGAAAAAATGGCACAATCCACTAAAAAAATCTCTTCTCTTGCTTAGGCTTCCTGGCAGCCCAAAAGAAAAGGCCTATTGGAAAAAAGGAAATGATTCAGAGGTCTAAACGGTAAGGCCAAAAGAATAAGTAACTATAAAAGTATAAATCAGGCCACCGAATGGTCAGGAGCTATAGCTTGGCCCAGAATAAAGGCATTATGCTCTAGTTAGAACATTATGAGAAAATTAGCTATAAAAATAGTTTGTCACGGTTCTAAAACGGAAATGAAA
The DNA here is from genome assembly GCA_935064755.1 of Tragelaphus eurycerus. Lineage (NCBI taxonomy): Eukaryota > Metazoa > Chordata > Mammalia > Artiodactyla > Bovidae > Tragelaphus > Tragelaphus eurycerus. The sequence continues at coordinate 26,401,293 of CAKXYN010000016.1, forward strand.
ATTAGCAGATCATGGCATAGATGTCTCATATATAAAAAGTACAAAGAGTTGCCATGAATTTTATGCTTTAGTCAGGCTTGTTTTTGTTAGAAACTTAAATATAAATAAAAATATTTTGAAATAAAAGTAAATACTTATTTGCGGCTCTATTTCTAGGCAATCCTTTTTCTAGGAATTATATCCAATATAATAAGAGATAAGGAAATAATCTCAGAGATACAATACATTAGGCATGTAGCTAAATAAAGTTTGAAACTTGAAATAAAGTTTCAGAATCATGTGTACACTGCCACCATTTGTCGTCTTTTAAAAAAAGTATTTGTGCTTACATAGATGCATATAGTGGAGAAGAATGGCAACCCACTCCAGGTCGCCTGGAGAACCCAGGGACGGGGGAGCCTGGTGGGCTTCCATCTATGGGGTCGCACAAAGGAAAGTATTAGTGCTTAGCAGCAGATGCATATAGTGGGTTGGCAAAAATTCAGTATTTTCCAGAAGTTGGCTCTAGCAGCACTTACTTGTCTTTAACTTCTTTCAAAACAATTTTGTTAGGTTGCATTGTGACAGCTGTCTGTCATATCAGAATGCATTTTAAAACTTATCAAATTTGGTGAATTTTTATATATCCATTTTAATATAGAAGATGGAAGAAAAAGAGCAAATTTTCAGTATATTATTCTTTATTATTTCAAGAGCGATAAAAACACAGCTGCAGTGCAAAAAGTTGGTGATGGGCAGGGAGGCCTGGCGTGCTGCAGTTAATGGGGTCGCAAAGAGTCGGACACAACTGAGCAACTGAACTGAACTGAACTGAAATGCAAAAAAAGATTTGTGCAATATATGGAGAAGGTGCTGTGACTTATTGAATGTATCAAAAGTGGTTTACAAAGATTCATTTCGTGCTGGAGATTTCTTGCTGGAAGTTCCACAGGTGATGGGGTTGATCAGTTGAAGTTGATAGCGATCAAATTGAGACATTGAGAACAATCAACATTATATCTCGCCAGAGACAGCCAAGGTACTCCATATATCCAAATGTTGAGTCTTTAAAAACCATTTGCACCAACTTGGTTATGTTAATCACTTTGATGTTTAGGTTCCACATAAGTTAAGCAAAAAAAACCTCCTTGACCATATTTCTGCATGTGATTCTCTATTAAACATAACAAAAACATTCTGTTTTTTAAAACAAATTGTGATGGGTGATCAAAAGTGGGTACTGTACAATAATATGGAAAGGAAGTTATCATGGGGCAAGCAAAATGAACCACCAACCATACCAAAGTCCGATCTTCATCCAAAGAAGGTGATGTTGTATATATGGTGGGATCAGAAGGGAGTCCTTTACTGTGAGCTGCTTCTCGAAAACCAAACAATTAATTCCAACAAGTGCCGCTCCCAATTAGACCAACTGAAAGCAACACTCACGGAAAAGAGAGTCAGACTAATTCTGTTGAATCAGTCAACACAAAACACATAATCTTTCATCAGGATAACACAAGACCGCATGTTTCTTTGTTGACCAAGAAAAAACTGTTACAGTTTGGCTGGGAAGTTTTGATTCATCTGCCATATTCACCAGACATTGCACCTTCAGATTTACATTTATTCTGGTCTTTATAAAATTAATGGAAAATTTCTCAATTCCCTGGAAGATTGTGAAAGGCACCTGAAAGAGTTCTTTGCTCAAAAAGATAAAGTTTTGGGAGGATGGAATTATGAAGTTGCCTGGAAAATGGCAGAAGGTCATGGAACAAAACAGTGAATATACTGTTCAGCCAAGTTCTTAGTGAAAATGAAAAGCATATCTTTTATTCTCACTTTAAAACTGAAGGAACTTTTTGGCCAAAGCAATACTTCTTTTTCCCCAAATGGTTGATCATACTATATACAGAAGTTTGTAGCTTGTTTTATTTTGCTTAACACTATATTGTGAGTATTATGAATGTTTCCCCATATCGTAAAAGCTATTTGAAACATTTTGTGCTTTGTAATAATTTTATTATAGTCCATAATTTATTTGTTTTCTTAGAAATTTATTTATTTGAAATTTGTTTATTGGAAGTTTAGATTATTTCCAATTAAAGTGTATATATCAAATGCACCTTTGATCCTGTTCCTCAAAACATGGTTCTTTAAAATCAATGGCATCCAATCCGTGATGGACATAGCCCAAGATTTTCACTTGACTACGAGACCTTCACCCCATCTGTTTCCCCTGCACCTCTCCATGAAACCTTGACTCCATTCTTACCAACACTCCCTTGTCCTCCCATCTCCTTTCTACTCCTAACTTCTTCAAGACCCACCTCAAACGTATTCTTTTTGGTCTTCATTGACCTCCTTCCGTCAGAATAAGTTTTTTTCATTTCCTATAACTCTGTGTAGCATTTTGTAGATATGACCCATTGTACTTTTTTTGCATTATTTTTCATCTTTAGAAGTATGGTAGTAATGTAATATGTAGTCATTATCTTATATTGAAACCATACATTTGTGCATATAGAGTGCCAAGAAGTTCATCTGTACCCTTTATTCCACTCCTTTCCCAGAAGTGACCACTATCAGCAGGATTTTATTATTATTTTGTTTATCTGTAACTCTTTCCAGATCTTAAACACTCTAGGCCAGGGTTCTTTACGTCCAAGTATCTAACAGGAAGCTGGGCCCACAACAGGCCACAGCCTGTGTGAGGGACTAAGTGCCTAGAGAGCGGTAGAGCTCAGGAAATGTGGGGAGACGTGACTGTGCACCTCTGTGGTCAGTAACCTCACTGCTTTGTCTTTCCACCGGTACCATTTCTAAGGATTTATGAACAGCTTCCCGAAGTACAGAAAAAGAGAGAAGAAGAAAAGAGGAGATCAGAATATAAGTCATACCTGGCTGCGAGCCCAGCTGTATAAAAAGGTCAGTCAGTCCTAGAGCAGGATTGATGAGGTTTACCAGGGAAAGAGAAATCGAGACCTGTTTGAATTAACCGAATTTGGAGAGTGAACTTAAGCTAATAAATACATGTACCACCACTGAAATTTAGAAGACAAAAGCATCTGTAACTAGATTTTAAATCTGAAAATCTAAAAAGGCAAATCTAAAAACGGCTCCTTTCAGGGGCTTCACTGGAAGTGCAGTGTGTTTGAGACTCTGCTCCCACTGCAGGGGCACAGCTTCAGTCCCTTGTTGGGAACTGAGATCACACATGCTGCATGGTGTGGCCAAAAAAAAATGTTTTTTTTTTTTTTTAATTTTTAAAAATTATTCAATAGATAAATAAGTCACCTTCCAGACACATTTGGAGTGAAACCAAATTTCATACTTAGATAGATATCAGTTTGGTTGCCATGCTGGAAATCCCCACATCCTCCAGAATTGTTGGGCTTTGATTTGAGTCCCAAATGGTAGTTTTATGTCCCTTATAGGTAAATCATATACCATTAGAGCTTTTCAGATAAATCAGAAAATGTCCAAGGGTAGCATACAAGTCGGTAGTCTGGGGACTCAGGGCCTTGACGCCACCACCATTTCCTACCCACAGCCCCAGTAGAATCAATGGTGCTACAAGTCCCAGAACCTCACAGGCCAGGGGACTTCTGCCAATAATTCCTTGAGAAAGCAGATGGACCTGAAGGTCTAGGTTCTTCAGCTGTTCTCATTTCTTTCCCAGCCCCCTTGTTTCACCCTCAGAGGACTCTGAAAGTCAGGAACCAAGAGCCGAGTTCGTGCGAGACCCATGTGGGATTGGAGAGTTGCTCCTGGAGCATGTGGCTCGGGCTGGGCTTCGTCAAGTGGGAGGCGCGGGCGCTGCTGCGCCGCTGAGTGGTGCACCAGCATCCCGAGGCCAGACTTCTCGTGCTTGTGTGTTTGTGAACTGACGGACGGATTAGTCTGTTAGGATTATGTTAATGTCATGTTTCTGTGTAGACTATAACAGACTGTAGATCGTCTATCCTAAACACTTGAGGAAGTATTTTTTTACTATAACTACCATATTTTCTGAAGCTGGGAAAGATAAGGTTTGGGAGAACCACACTGGTCTCTTCAGCAGCACGTCTAGGATGAGGAGCGGCCGTCTGCCTCTGATGGCAAGAATATCTAACTTCTTTCTTCCCTTTCTTTTCTTCCACAGAAAGTAACCAATCAACTCTTGGGGAGAAAAGTTCCTTGGGACTGAAATAAAGAGTATTTTCCTCAACACCTTGGAATTATATTTTATCAGCTTGGAGGAACACAATCTTTACTTTTATGAGTCTGGTTTAATAAAACTTGTCCATGTGTAATGTAGAAGTAGTTACCTTCTAAAGAGTCTTAGGTAGAATGATTAAGATTATTAATGGTTTATGAGCAGTACTTTCTCCACAGTGGCCTTACCCACAAGGATATTTGTTAAAATGATACTACCTTAATTCTAGCCAAGAGTAAGTCCCTTTTTGTATGTGTTTTTATAGAAAATAAATAACTTCTGATTGACTCATAGTAAAGCAAGCAGCAGGTTTTTTATTTTCCATCTGGAGAGGTGCCGGGAGCTACGCAGTGTTTCCAGGGGTGTGTGGGAGACTTAAGTCTAAAAGTGCCAGTCAAGGGAAATGGGCTGTTAGATAAAATGTGGTCTTTTTTTAGAAATGCCACATAATGTAGTGAGAGCCCTTTGTTGATTCTGTGGAAACAGTGTCTACTTGGGTAGCCACTGAGTAGCCAGAGAGACTCGGCAGACACAGGCACCTTGGGTCCAGAGCCACATCCTGGCCTCACTCCAACTTCCCTCAGGGCCGCTAGCCTTTAGAGACACAACACAGGAGGCAACAGTAGCTGGATTTAAATCATGACCTGCTCCTGGCCAGTGAGACGCAGGTAGTGCCACTCCTAGGTCTAGTCCTGTCCCTGGCTGCCTTCTCCCCTTCAGCAGAGACCTTGGGAACCATAACAGATTGATGGCGTCATTGGCCCCAGTCCTTCTCAAGTGGATTCTTCTCACACGCCTTCTCCACACCCTCTTCATATGATTTTGCATTTCCGTTCACTAAAACTGGGGAGGGTCCCCGGCCTGACACCTGGACACCAAAGGGGCGACCCGGCCTAAGCTGCTGACCCACAGACTCATGAGCCAAAGAAAAAGGTTTATTATTGTTTTGTGGTAATTTTCACGCAACAATCTCTTGGCATTAGATAAATGAAACAGCAATCCCCAAAGACTGAATGGAGCAGAGCCACCCCACCACCAGCACCTGCATGAACAAGCAATAAGCTTTTACCCTGCCATCACACTGAGGCCTCAGGGGCGGCCTGTTTCTGCAGCAGAGCAGATTCCTCCTGACTAATCCACTAGAAAGCAGATCACAGTCCCCCTCCCTGCTCCAGTGCCTGAGAGACCTGAGCAGAGGGGAGGCAATAGGTAAATTGAATTTGAGAGATAGAAATTAGCCTCCAGCTTGTGGATGAGAAAAACTGGCTCGTCTTCTGGAAGCCAAGGCGCTGGTAAAGGGCCAGGGCAGCGTGCTGCAGCAAGCTGGTGGTGAGGACCACCTCATCATAGTCCTGGTCTCGTGCAAACGTGAGGACAGTCCTGACCAGGGCTTTGGCTATCCCTTGACCTCGGTGCTCAGGGGCCACACATAGGTGAAACAGCTCCAACTGCTTCTTCTGCAGGGTGGGCTTAACAGGCAGTGCTCCCACTATGCCCACCACCTGCCCCTTAGACTCAGCCACCCAGAAGCAGGAGCCACTCTCACTGAAGTAAGATTTAGTGATGACAGACAAGTCTGTGTGCAAACACATGACTTCAAACTGCTTCCAGGGGTATTTGGCAAGGAACCTCAGGGCAGCAAGGAGGGCGAAGCTGGCCGCGAAGGCCAAGACCCAGGAGCCAGAGACTAGGATTAGGGCGAGGGGTCCCCCAAGCAAGAGCACAAGGGTTTGGGGCAGCTTAAGGATGTGGCGAAAGGTGGTAGGAATGTGCTCTGCCATCGCCTTGGAGAACAAGTCTCTGACCCATTTGCGGTCATTTTCCTGGTATTTGCGGATGTGATAAGGAGCCATAGAAGACTTCTGGTTGCCTGGATCTCGAAGTTCAAGAGAGACCTGAAAGTGAAAGTGAAGTTGCTCAGTCGTGTCCGACTCTGCGGCCCCATGGACTGTAGCCTGTCGGTCCTCCGTCCATGGGATTCTCCAGGCAAGAATACTGGAGTGGGTTGCCATTTCCTTCTCCAGGGGATCTTCCCAACCCAGGGTCGAACCCAAGTCTCCCGCATTGCAGGCGGATGCTTTACCGTCTGAGCCACCAGGAAAGACCTAGGTGCCCCCTTATGCTTGCCCAGCAGCCCTGGGGAAGAAAGAGGAAGCCATGTGAGTGGCCCACTTACCAGAACCAGGAAGACCCTGCTCAAAGACGTGTCTCTGCTTCTACCCAAGAGGAAGTAGGCCACAGCCACTGGGAGGAGGTGTAGAGTCTGAAAGACCTGCATTTGATCATGGCTTCATGCATGACCTTGGGCATGTTATATAATCTCTAAGAATCTGCCTTCTGAAGTTGTTCAGAGGGTTTAATGAAATATAAACAAAGCTCTGATTATAAAGTGCCCTCCCGTCTTTCCCCGTCCTCTAGCCCTGGTCTCAGTTTCTCCATACATTGGTGCTCCCTGCAGCAGCCACGCATGTGTCCTCCTTTTGGTCCCTCTCTCAGGGCCCATACACGGGGAAGCCTGTGTTTCCAAGTACAAAGACTTGGAAACAGCAAATGCTCCTTCCCCCTTGATTGCAGATTCTCAGGCTGCTGAGGGGGCATAAGAGCGTAACGCCAAAAGTGGTCCAGCCTTGAAGGCCGGGCGAGTCCAGAGCTCCAGGCCACACCTGAGAGCAATCCTTCCACCCGTGTCCTCTCACCTGCTGTCACAAGGGCCTGGAGTGTCCAGGGCAGCCTCTGCTTGGCCTCTGTCCTCAGCATCTGACTCGCATCCAGAAGAGACTTGCAGGGCCTGTTCTACATGCCCGGGTCCTGGATGGCACCTCACTGGCTGGCTTCTGAATATTTGTTAATCATAAAGCCCAAGCTCATGGGGCTGGGCCATGATAGAGCATGAAGTCCATTCTTGGTTCTGAACTCTGGGGAATTAGCCTGGAGGGGTCACGCAGGATTTGGAACAGCTCAGGGCTGGGTGTGGCTGGCCTACACCCCCAACCTGGCACTTTGGTGCTCTCTGACGTCCATGCTTGGCCCCACTGTACACCTGCTATGACCCTGGAGCATTCGCCCTTCACCCTGCGCTCTGTCATCACAGGCCAGAGTCCAGTTCCACAGGCTCAGTACACAACGTCCTTCACAGCTGGGTGAGGGCAGCAGGGCCCTGGCCACTCAGGGCATATCATCCAGGTTATGAAGTTTGGGCTCTGTTCTAAGAACATCAGGAGCCCGCTGCTGTTCTTTTAGTGGGGGCGTAACATAACCAGAGGTAGCGCTGAGTTGTGTGATATGTGTGTGTGATTCTGATGACCTGTGGAAAATGGACTGAAAGGGCCCGGAATGGAAGTCTATATCCCCCTGCCCACCAGAGGCTAGTGCAGCAGTCCAAGCAGAAGGGCCTCTGGATACAGATATGCAGGTGCTCACTTTACAAGATCACCTGGTCAAGGAAGGCTTGTGGGAACTAAAATCCACGAGCCCTGGCACAGAGCTGAGTCTGACCAAAGGAAAAGGCAGCTTTTTCTTATTTTGCTCAAAGGTGTCACTGCCCACTGATCTGTGTGTCCAGCAGGTTGTGTCAGTGTTGAAGGGGGTGCCTTGTTCTTTGTTCACAAAGGAGCCATCTAGGCTAGTGGGGATCCTACAAGAGAAAGCAGGAACTTGGACCAGAATGGGGCCATGGATGTAAACTGGCCCTCTCGGAAGTATCTTTTGGGAACAGAAATGACAAGTTAATGTTAATCTGAGGATGAAGAAGGGGTCAGAGATGACAGCTAGGTTTCTGACAGGAGCAACCAGGTGGATGCTCCAGAGACCAGACTTGTGAAAGAGATCACTGCAAAGGTGCCATTTTTAACATTTCAATGTTAAGCAAAATTTGAACAAGGAACCAAAAGAGAATAGCAGGCTCCAAAGTATAGCTGAGTAACCCTCATGAGTCTCTAATATTAACCAATCAGAACCCAGTGGTCAAGCTGAGGGGCAGATGTCCTGTCTTTCCCTGCGCTCTCTTTCCTGTATTCTCACCAACTTCTGTGGCTTCCTCAACCCAGCGACCTTGGTTTACATTTAGGCTTTTTAACCTTCCTCAGAGTCATCAATGATGATCATGAGGATTTATTGACATGAAAAATAATTGTCAAAATATAACTGTCAAGCTATAAAAGATTATAAAACTTTTCATTCATTTATGAAAAATATAACAATAATAATTTATATTCACAAGCATGCAGAAAGAAATGTCTTGAATGGTTACATCAAACATTGGCAGCATTTATCTCTGGGTAGAGGAATTATGGGTAATTCTCTGTGTAAGAGATACAGGTCTGGAAGCCTCAGCACATTGCAGGCTCTTGACCCTGCCTTCAAATGATGAAACAGGCTTGGGAATCTAAATTTTTTAAAAAAAAATTTATTGAATTACAATGTGTTAATTTCTACTGCACAGCAAAGTGACTCAGTTATACATATATATATATATACTTTTTCCTATTCTCCATTATGGTTTATCACTGGATATTGAATATAGTTCCCTGTAGTATACAGTAGGACCTTGTTTATCCATTCTGTGATAATAATTTGCACCTGCTAATTCCAAACCCTCACTCCCTCCCTCTCCCACATAGCAACCATAGTTCATTCTCGAAGTCTGATTCTGTTTCTGTTCTGCAGATGAGTTCATTTGTGTGTCCTATTTTAGATTCCACATACAAGCAGTCTCATGTGGTATTTGTATTTGTCCTTCTCTGACTTTCTTCACTTAGCATGATATTCTCTAGGTCCATTTATATTGCTGCAAATGTACTTCAGCCAACTCTTGAGAGTCGGTCTCAACAGACCCACTGAAGACTGTGAATTCCTGAAGGTAAGGCAAGTGTGTTATTCTATTATTTTTAATTAACCATTCAAATTTGTACAACTCAGTGGTACTTAGTACATTCACAGTGTTGTATAGCCACCACTTCTGTCTTGTTCTGAAGTATTTTCATCACCCCAAAATGAAACCCCTTAGTCAGTGGGTAGTCACTCCATTTCCACCCCTATTGCACCCCTGGCAACCACTAGCCTGCTGTCTCTTTGGATTTACCTATTCTGGATGTTTCATTTAAATGGAATCACACAATATGTGAACTTTTACGTTTAGCTTCTTTCACTTTGGTTCTCAAAGTTCACCCATGTCCTAGCAGGCATCAGTGCTCCATTGCTTTTTATGGCTGAATAATGTTCCATGGAAAGGATAGCCCGCATTTGTTTATCCAGTCATCCACTGGTGGACACTTGTTTCCACATTCTGGCTGTTGTGAATAGTGTTGCTATGAATATTCTGTACAAGTGGTTGTTTCAACACGTGTTTTCAATTCCTTTGGTAAATATCCAGGAGTGGAATCACTGGATCATATGGTAACTCCATTTTAACAGCTTGAGGCGCTGCCAAACTGCTGTCCTAAGTTTGACTTTCCCAGCAGCAGTGAGTCTTATTCTACTGTATGCCTCAGTATTATGCCCGGTACATACAGACAGCTGTTACTTGCTGCGATATTAGATACCTGGCACTGTGAGAAAGCACTTTTCCTGTGCTGCACTATTTGACATTCACAACCATCTAAGAGCTAAGGCTCATATTGCTTCCATTTTACAAATGTGAAACCAAGGCTCACAAACCTGAGATCTCCTACCCATGAGAGTGGTACCCAAGCCTTGGCAGTTTTGACTCGAAGACCTGAACATTTTGCTTTTTCAGTACCACATGCTGACCCCAAAAGACAGATATCTGACAAGTGTTTGAATTATTAATTAGTATAAAGCACTGTATGCCAACAGAAACAGCTGTCTGCTGGGATGCAAGATTCACCTCTAAGCCTCATCACGCCCCTATGTTCAGGCCATACTTGACCCAGATCCAGTATGTGACTAAGGTGCAAGGTCCAGCTCAGTGCTACCTCCTCCATCAAGATTTCTGACCCCTGACAACCAGATGGATCTTGTACGTGCTCCCTCCTTTGAAGACTTTGCACTTCTCATCCAGCACTTACATTGCTGTTAATTTGTTACTTGCTAAAAACTGTTAACTTATTAACAGTTAAACAGTTACTAGTAACCTCATATTTTATTTTTCTATTACCTGTAGGAACCTGATTATAATAGGTAGTTATATTTTTGAAATCACTGTTATTCCCAGAGTTGTGGGACTTGACAGCAGCATGTCAATGAAATCCCATGCTTGCATTTATGAAGAACACTTGCCTGTTAGACCAGCTAAGCCCAGAAATGGGTCAATGAACTGGAAGTTAGACAATCAAGTGGTGTCATGTTTTGGAAGTCTCAGAAAGAGGAGGAAAATGTCCTGGAAAGAACATCATCTCCCCTGATCTCTCATCAGGGCTCCCAGTAAGCCAGCCTCAGGTCAGTGCCCTGGATTCCCACTGAGCGCTCATAATTTAAAGGACATGAGTGAGGAAGTATCAGCAAATTGTTTCAAGAGGAAAGAAAGTGGTCTGATAGGTCACTCCTTGGCAAGATGTTCAGAAATACTGGAACAATGATTCCAGCTCTATTGAAATACTTCTAAACTAACCTTTTAATGAAAGGGAGGCGTTATCAGGCCCCAACACTCAAACTAGGATAACCCAAGCTCATTTTATATAGATCACCAAAGGGCCTAATTATGAAGGTGTGGGTGGGTAAAGGGGAACCAGGTATGTTACTGCTCAAGAGGCCTGAAGTGAGGCAGGAGGGCGAGGGGACAGGAGCCTGAGCCTGAAGTTGAGTAGCAAGGACCACCCTGAGAGGTCCAAGGCCGAAGCCAGCCTAGGGATCCTTGTAGCGAGGGGCCAGGAAAATAAATACCTTTGGCCTCATTCTCCTGCTAGTTCCCCACTCCACACACTGGCCAAACCCAAGCAGAAGCCAAGGGGAAGGGAGGACCTCTTGCTGTGTACACGGTAAGTCAGCCTCCAGGGCAGAGAAGAGTGCAGAAGGATGAAGAGTGAGCTGGGGGGAACAATGGCAGATAACTGGCACAGAGAATTATGAAAACAATACAAACTTGGCTCATCCTGAGACCAATCACCTAGAGAGCTGTGCTTTACTCAGTTTTGTAACAGAGTGCAGACAGCACAGCTGTCAGCAAAACAAAACCAGGTGCAGAGAAGCAGCCGCAGCCCTAGCACAGGTTCCAGGTTTCCAGACAAGCAGAAAGGTCATCAAAGGAAAAAGCGAAAATGATAATTGCAGCAGGTGACCTGAAAAAGTCTGCGAGCCCCAGGGCGCCTTCTAAAAAGAAGGCACAGTGCTTAGGCACGTTCTTGTAGTTTTCCCAAGTGTGAGGTGGGGAGAGGGTCAGGGATTAAAGATTCTGCCACTGTAGTGGCAGCTTTCCTTGTTCCCAAGACTGGGGAGATGGGGAGCAATGATTGCCTGGGTGACAGAGCCCCCTTCCCTCACGTTATTCTAGTGACAGCTGGCTTTTTGCCTTAGTATCCCTTGTTAACCCTGTAACCCTGGACCAAGGAGCCAAATGAAGGTGGCCTGCCAGACTGCATCCCTTCTCTTCCAGCATCAAAGGACCTACCTATACTCTGGTTGCTTTTGCTGGGGGAGCGTTTAGGCTCTGAAGCAAACTGGTTAAGAAGAAAGAGAACATTATTCCTAAATTGGCCCAACTTTCTTAAGAGAAAAAGCTTGTGGATCTTACGTTAAACTTTTTTTCCCAGGAAATGGCATTACTTCTTTTTCCTTCTTCACCCAAAGGCTCAGAGTTTAAAAAAACATCTATATAGTTACAGGGATAAACCCTTTCAAAACTCTTCATAACAAATAAACACAGTTCAGCTTCACCAGTAGTCTGACATTTCAAAATGGTGAAAATGTTGAGAAGTTTAAAGGCTTTGTTGGTGAGTCTGCTGAGATTGGCACACCTGTGCACTGCTATTACAAGTGTGAAGTGGCACCTTTCTGGTATTAAAAATTCATATCCTCTTCCCCAGTAATTCCACTTCAGGGAAGCTATCCTACAGAAAAAGACGTGTACAGAGATTTACTTGCAAAAGCAAAATGAAAAATGGAAAGCAATGTTAATATACAAAAATAGAATTATATATGTGAAGTTTCACTTTTACAAAGAACATGTTTGATAATGATGGTTGTGTGGAGTCATTAGGAGCACAGAATCAGGGGTCACTTGGAGTTTTAATCCTGGCTACAGGCACTTTGAGCTTTAGGGCAGCTTTGACTTCTCCCTAAGCTTCAGGAGAAAAGATGCCTTCATATTGGAGAAGTCTGGGGTACCACCTTAACGAAGCGACCAAACTGTACCACCAGTGATGAGGCCAAGTGATATTATGTGCCTCCCAATGATGTAAAATTGGAAGGACACAAAATCTACGTATCATTCTCCAAAATATTTAAACTGACTTGAATCACGAACAAACTCATTAGGAAATTCTGAAAGACATCTGGGGTACTCTTCAAAAAATGTCAACATCACCTTTAAAAAAAAAAAGTTCTAGATTAAAGAAGCCTTTAAAAGAGCCATGACTGTTGATATGACAGAAACCAACAAAATTGTGTAAAGCAATTCTCCTTCAATTAAAAAATAATTGAGAGAGACATGACAACTAAATACAATGGAGGGTGAAGTGCCCCACGGTCGGCAATTTACTTTCAGATATTTCAGAAAAGAAGTGTTTGCCCACGCATAGAAAAGACTAAGAACACGCAAACTTAGCCAAACATTAACACACGGCCTGTAACCTACTCTCTCTTGACCTACACAACCATATTTTAAGACAAACTATGAAAAAAAAATCCCAAACCATTTATAACACATGATTTTTAGCTGTATGACCTTGCGCACATTATTATTTGTACAACCTTTTAATGGGAGTAATCTACTTCATATGATGCTGTGATAATTAAATGAATTCTTGCATACAAAAACTTGGAACCAGGAGGCTTGGAACGGTGATGCTGGAGTAGCCGGAATTAAGTGCAAGACTATGAGTTGATGGATATAAAGTCATTTAGGTAAGAACCCGGAGAAGGCAATGGCACCCCACTCCAGTACTCTTGCCTGGAAAATCCCATGGATGGAGGAGCCTGGTGGGCTGCAGTCCATGGGGTCGCTAAGAGTCGGACACGACTGAGCGACTTCACTTTCACTTTTTCGCTTTCATGCATTGGAGAAGGAAATGGCAACCCACTCCAGTTTTCTTGCCTGGAGAATCCCAGGGGCAGGAGAGCCTGGTGGGCTGATGTCTATGGGGTCATGCAGAGTCGGACACGACTGAAGTGACTTAGCAGCAGCAGCAGGTAAGAACCTAGTATCTTGTAGCGGAGAAGGCAATGGCACCCCACTCCAGTACTCTTGCCTTGAAAATCCATGGATGGAGGAGCCTGGTAGGCTGCAGTCCATGGGGTCACTAAGAGTCAGACACGACTGAGCGACTTCACTTTCACTTTTCTCTTTCATGCATTGGAGAAGGAAATGGCAACCCACTCCAATATTCTTGCCTGGAGAATCCCAGGGACGGCGGAGCCTGGTGGGCTGCGGTCTATGGGGTCGCACAGAGTCGGACAAGACTGAAGCGACTTAGCAGCAGCAGCAGTATCTTGTAGACATTCAATAAATGTTTGCAGTTATTCCAATTATAGAAAAATAAAATATATTTGGACAGAAACAAAAGACAACAACAACTGTGATTATCTTTTAAAATATGAAGAGGTAGGACCAGGAGTGGTTTTTTTTTCCTTTGTTACCATTCTGTGTTTTAAAACTTTCTACAACATAATAGGTTTTATGATCTAGGAAAAACAATGAATGTTTTATATAAAAGCTGAAATTTTTTTAATATTTCTGTCATTTCACAAAACATCTTTTGTTGACATTCTACAAATGATACCATCCAATAATGTTCCAATACTCTCTTCTTGTGAAGACAGTTTATATACCTGTAAGCATAGAAGACAGATTATGACATGCTGACGTATTCATGCACTACTAATTTTCATTACACAAATACATATATGTGACCTAATTTATTACTCAATTATTGGGATAATGGGATGGAATCACAATGTGATTAAGGTATGCAAAGTAGACAGCAACTCATCACTTATGTCAAAAGTTTCAACTGCAGTTATAGTGATAACTCTCTAAACATCAAAACATTTGTACCAATTTTAAAAGCACACATCTAGACATGAACTTCATACTATATTTTATATTTCAAATGTAAGCTTGATATCTAAAGTTATCTATTCTTTTTAAAAGAATGTCTTTACCAACTAAGTTTCTAATTATATCTTACATAAATCTGCATTTCTTGGCATCTCTAATCATTTTTCAAGTAATTTTTAATTATATTAACCTTTCTTAAAAGTTAAAACAATATAGAAGCATTGGTGATCAATAAGCAAACAGTATTATTCCACATCTATCATGCTCTTTCTAAAAATACGGGTTTACAAACCTTTTTGACTTCTGTAATATTTGTTATTTCAGGGAGATTTTTCAGAGGAAGCTGATGACCTTCTACCTGAGATATTAGGTGTTCTTGATTTATTTGTTTTTCACCCTCTTCAATATAAGCAATCAGAATTGAAGTATCATTTGCTGAGATACCAAATTTTTTCAAGGCCTCTGAAATCTAAGGAGTGAAAAAGACAATAAAACCAGTAGTCTCAACATCTGAAACCTCCCCCCATTTGCAGCCTTTCCTGGTCAGATTCTCATTTGTCATATCCTAGTGGTTCTCTCTGCCTGCAGTCTTGCAATGTCCCTTCCTAATCTCTACCACCTCTGCCTCTGGAGTACTCCCTGCTCAAAGCTGCACCTCATTCCCATAGAATCAAGCCTGGACTTTGATGCACCAGTGCCCCTCCCCTGGACCCAGTGACTCGTGCCACGCCCTCCTGCCCTCCAGCCAGTGGGGCTCCCATCCTTTCCTACTTTTCTCGCCTGTGCCTGCACTTTGTCCTCCTCCTGGACTGCCTTCATCTCTCAAGGGTCCAGTTCAAATGTCACTCCTTTAGCACTTTCCTCTGTATAGAATGAATTGCTTCTTTGTTCCCACAGATTTGCATTATTATTCCATTATATCAATTATCTTAGGGCACTTGAACTTTGTCTTGTTCATCTGCCTTTCTCGGGAACATTTCTGAGTCTAGACTGGAACAGGGACAAGCTCAACACATGTTTATGAACTGCAGTCTCTTGAGTTATTTCAGCGATCTCAAAGAAACAATTACCCAGTAATTTTCCCCCAAGATACTGGGGAATTCTATTACTACACATTTTATAAATTTTTCAAACATCTGTATTTTAAACCATGCCACGGGTTTCCTAACCTTTCTCTCCATGGCAGTACTTGTGTTTAGTAGTAGTAATAATTAAACTTCGTCAGCAAAATTAGTTGGTTTTTTAAAAAATATGCCCAGGTGCAATGTTTTTAACTCAAAAACTTTGATTACTATCGGTATCTCAAACACAAACTCTTCCTGTGTACTGCGTGTATGAGCATGTGCTAAGAGCTAGTCTATGTACCAGGCAGATTTCTGGTATATGGGAAAGGCGTGGTTCTATCCTCAAAGAGTTTATAGGGAGAATGAAAGATGCGCTTGGTAACACACAAATACCCATGCCTAATTTTTTATCGTGAGATTTAAACAGCATTTTCCTGACTCTGTATGTCAGGAAGGACAAATAAAAAACTATCCTCACTTAATTTAGCTAAACTTCATGTGAGTGACTCCAAAGCTTACTTGTCTAGTAGGAGGCAATGCTAAACTGCAACTCTCTGTCCAGCACTCACTCTTCACTGTTATTTTGATTTGTTACCAGCAACAGGCTCCAACCCAACACTGAGTCACACACAGGCTACCATGACAAGGTCAACAGATATAAAGAAAGTATAGATTCCATATTAATTACATTGTTATTTGGGGAAAGATTGAAAATAACTTCAGTAGATAGAGTTCTGGTCTTCATTTTCCCCAGTTTGTACAGGTGAACTGCTTTGTTTGCGGCCATAATGATCTGAAATGGATCGACAATCTACCAAAGAGAACAGAAAGAATTACTAAGAATCTGGAGTACTCTGAAGAATAATGCCCTGTACCCTCCAGAGCCAGGCTGTTTTACTTCATCACAATTTCTATATTTTCAAAATTGTCAAAATCTCAAGGGCCTAAGTGTTTAGAAAAATCATGGAATTTTACAGCTGCAGGCAATTAAGACACAAAAAGTTTTCAAACAACTTACTGAGGACTATTATTATGGGAAAGGCCATATTCTCAACATTTAAACTTTATTTTCTATTTACTCAAAACTACCCTATTTGATATCTTTTATTATTTTTCATGTGCAATAAATAAGGAAACCAAGGCAAAGAGTGGGTTGGAATTTCAGCTCTGCCACTTACCACCAAGGCAACCTGGGCAAATTCCTTAGCATTTTATCTTTTAGAAGCAGGTAATCATCTCACTACTTCACAGAACTATTGTAAAGATTAAGTGAGTTAGCAGTTTATACAAAGAACTTACCAAATAAGCACTGTATAAAGGCTGGCTACCACATGCTCAAAGTCGTAATACATAGCATAACTGGGATTTAAGTCCTGGTGATTCTACCACTATGCAATGCCTCCTTTACAGAGATTTTCTAGGCCATACAAAAAGATGGATATCTAGGTATCTGCCATCATATCAGAGGGAGACCACCTTTCACGTCTCTTAGGGCAGGGCTCTGCACCTGGCTTCTGCTGCTGCTTCAGTCGTGTCTGACTCTGTGCGACCCCATAGACGGCAGCCAACCAGGCTCCCCCGTCCCTGGGATTCTCCAGGCAAGAACACTGGAGTGGGTTGCCATTTCCTTCTCCAATGCATGAAAGGGAAAAGTGAAAGTGAAGTCGCGCAGTCATGTCTGACCCTCAGCGACCCCATGGACTGCAGCCTTCCAGGCTCCTCCGTCCATGGGATTTTCCAGGCAAGAGTACTGGAGTGGGGTGCCATTTTTCTCCGACTTGGGTTCTATTCACTGTTAAATTGAAGGCTGGCCAAATCTGAATCCACTCTACAGGTTAGACAAGTCCTTTTACTTGAAGATTACAATTTTGGGCTAACCTATAACATCATGAAAAATCATCAGATTCTTAAACTCCCCATAAAGCTCACTCATTGCCATGAGTACTTACCACTGTAGGGTTTATTAATGAGCCATCAATGGCACCTTCCATGGCCTTTTTTCTCAAGGCTGCAGCATTTTTTACATCTTTAAATAAGAGAAGGGTCACCCTGTATTCAGGAAATAGGTCCAGCTGATGTGTTAACTGCATCTCATAGATAAGCAGGCTGTTACTGCACAAGACCAAAAGACCAAAAGTTAACAACCGTACGTCACTAACAAATATCCTTGCTCACAATTAAAGTATTATAACTTTAATAATAAGATGTAGAACTGTTAAACTTGAAAAATCCACCCCAAAACATCTGGCAGCCTCATGACAGACTGTCTTCCTAGCCCTGCTAAGCTGTTCTAGCTTCCTTCCTGGGAAAGGATCAAGGGCAACAACGGGTCCCCTAGTGGTACAGATAAGCAGGCTCTGGATGAGGGGGAGCTTCTCAACAGACAACTAGGAGCAGGATACCAAACACTTTTTAGACTACAGGTTACTTACAGCATTAAGGAAACCTCACTCCAACTTAGTCTTTTTAGCTTTCTTTTTTTTTTTTTTTAATTTTATTTTGCTTTATTTAACTTTACAATATTGTATTGGTTTTGCCATATATCAAAATGAATCTGCCACAGGTATACATGTGTTCCCCATCCTGAACCCTCCTCCCTCCTCCCTCCTTCCTCCCCATACCATCCCTCTGGGCCGTCCCAGTGCACCAGCCCCAAGCATCCAGTATCCTGCATAAATACCAATACAGTATACTAACGCATATATATGGAATTTAGAAAGATGGTAACAATAACCCTGTATACGAGACAGCAAAAGAGACACTGATGTATAGAACAGTCTTTTGGACTCTGGGAGAGGGAGAGGGTGGGATGATTTGGGAGAATGGCATTGAAATATGTATAATATCTTTTTAGCTTTCTAATCTCACCTTTTTATTTATATTTTGGCAGCATCTAGACATAAATATAAGGCAGAAAACAATCTTATGGAAGAAAGTATGACACAACTCAAAGATATTCATTACATACATGGGAATTTAAGCCTAGAGGGTACAATTCTTAAATAGTAACATCCTTTATAGACATAAATTTAACAAGAAAAGGACAGAGTATATACAAAAACATAAGAGCAGCATAAACAACAAATAACTGGAGAGACATAATCTATCTTTGAATGACAAAACTAAGCACTGCAAAAATATAATCTTACAACAATTTCAATTAAAGTCTCAGAGAGCTATTTAGGTGAAGCAATTTTATATAGGTTCACTTTATCTTTTCACCTAGGAGGTTTTATTTCCACCATTTTTCTGAAGGAATAAATTGGCAATCTGAAGATTTATGTAATAAGATGTTTTTCTTATCATCCTGAGTAAAAGGTTGAAAACCTACCTAACTAGTAACAGGCCCAGCTACAGTGGCTTTACTGATCAACCACTAAAAAACTGTAGTATTGAAGAGTAGCTCAGATCAGATCAGATCAGATCAGTCGCTCAGTTGTGTCCGACTCTTTGAAGAGTAGCTTAGGAGCCTGGTAGGCTGCAGTCCATGGGGTCGCTGGGAGTTGGACACGACTGAGCGACTTCACTTTCACTTTTCACTTTCATGCATTGGAGAAGGAAATGGCAACCCACTCCAGTGTTCTTGCCTGGAGAATCCCAGGGACGGGGAAGCCTGGTGGGCTGCCATCTATGGGGTCGCACAGAGTCGGACACGACTAAAGTGACTTAGCAGCAGCAGCAAGGATGTGTAAACATAGTAATAAATAACATTAAGTACTTAACGTCTGATCGGAAAATAAAACAAAATGTGCATAATACGTGGGTTTTAAAAAATGTACACAAAAAGAAAACTACTGAAAAAAAACAACAAAATGTTATCTTTGACTTGCTGGAATTACATCTGATTTTTTTCTGTTACAATCTGGAAAAATAAAAATTGTGAATAATGTCTTGGCACAGCAGGGCCACACAATCTTTATTATCATGATAACATCCAATGGAAAAAAATATATATATAGAATGTATACCCAATTCTACCAAAAAAAAAAATGGACTCAGAAAACAAAAACATAAAGGAAGCACACCAAAATATGGCCATCTTGGGTAGGAGAATTACAGATAATTTTGTTTTCTATAAAAAATATTTTTGCATGTTCTGAATTTTCTACAGTGACCACACAAAAGATAATGAGTACATATAACCAGGGAGGAAAGAATTTTTTTGTGGTTTTTGTTTTTACAGTAGGGGGAAAAGGGCGTCTATCAAACGTCAAAAATGGTTTTGGTTTGTTTTATATAATTCACTCACTTAGGTCAGAAACTTCGAACCATCGCTGGATACTTACCTCCCACTCAAATCCCATACCTTATGCAAAACTCTTGTCAATTTCTAAGTATCATTTTGGAGGGTCCAATTCTCTCCCATACCTACTCTGCCACCGCCGTTGGCCACCTTCTCTCAACAGCGGTGACCTCCTAGAAGAGGTCGCCTCACAATTCCTTCCCTCCTATCTTCCAACCTCCACCCGGGAGTCAAAGTGATCTTTTCAAAATGTACACCAAATCTTGCCCTGCTATAAAGTCCCTTTATGTCACGGGGTCCCAAACTCTGTGATCTGAGATCTTCCTCTCTCTTCCGCTTCCTAGCGCACCCCTGCAGATCACGCTCATTTCCCCACTGCCGCTCTGGCCCTTCCAGCTTGTCACCACCCCCAGTCCCTACCCAGCACGCCCCCTCGGACAGGCAGTTACTCTGAATTAATCCTCTCTCTTCGACTGGCCAGTAAGAGCCCATTTACCAGCTCTCCCAGGACTAGTCTCCTATTCTACGACCTCCTTTGGTGAATCTCAGGCTCATCAGAGTGCTGTATCGTCCGCCCTCGAAGGGAGGCTGAGCCGATCACTGCCGGGCTGCATCCCAGGACCCGACCTTGGCAAACGCTCGATAAACGAGGGCGCCGAGAATCACAGGTATCATCTGGAAAAATCACTGGTGTCCAGTTCCCGCCCGACCGGGCCAGGGTTGTGGCGCCAGGAGTACTCACCGTCGCGTCCCCGTCCGTCTCCTAAGATCTTCCCCACGGAAACGAAGCCCTCAACTTCCGGGAGATCGGCCGCAGCTGCGCTCCTTCCTCGCCCTCCCCGACCCTGCAGCGTCTTTCCAGGTCGGGGTCGGAGGAAGGTTCTCGGCCACCTCCTTACAGAGTGTTTCGCCGGCATGAGTCGCGTCTGCTGACCCGAAGGGGAGCAGGGGCTCGGTCCGCCACTTCTGATGAGTATGGCGGCGAGGCTCCTTCGGCCTGGCCGGAAGCTTGAGTGTGGGTCTTCGCCGCGTCCTTAAGCCGCTTGGCCTTGAACGAGACATCGTGTTTCGTCCTATGCGAGGAAAAGTAACGGCTCCGATGAGCTCTACATATGTCTCCGCTGCTCGAGATTCTACAGTTCTTTTTCGAGGCAAGCAGGACTCAGTTTTTCTTGTTCTGGGCGAGGCCCACTTGGCCAGGATCTCCTGGAGCCGAAAGCGCTCGGCGATCTGCCTAGGGTATTTGAGAGAGGTGACGGTACAACCCCTTCATCCAGCAGGCTCACAGGTTTGATCGCCATCCCTGAGTATATCAGCCTCCGAAAGACAAGGTCATCCGCTAAATGGATGTTTTTTTCCATATTATTCTAACATGTTTTTATGCTTGGGGGCTCATCTGGGTCAAATACTTTTCTTTAAACAAAAAGACAGGTAAATAATAAATAGGATAGATATGTGCTATGGAGAAAAAACTAGAGAATAGGGGGGTAATGTCAGGCTGTGAGTGTTACTGTTTAAAATAGGATGGTTAAGAAAGATCTCACCAAAAAGGGCCATTTGTGATTGGAGGAGGTCTGGAGGCAGGTTCTGTGTGTATCTGAAGAGCAGCAATTCCAGGGAACAGAGAGAGTTAAAAGACTCAGAACAGATATGGCCTCATTGAAGAAAGAGCAAAGAGAACCGTGTGGCTTGAGCCCAGTTGGAATATATATGAAATTATTCTGAGGAAAGACTGGTATCCAGATTATATAACCAACTCCAATTCGAAAATAGTAAGAGACACAACCTGATTAAGGATAGATGACACAATTGAACACATTTTAGGAAAGATACATGAAAGGCCAATAAAAACATGAAAAGATGCTCATCATTAGTCATCAGGGAAATAGATACAAATTAAAAACATGAGTTATTACTACATACCCATGCTATGCTATGCTAAGTCACTTCAGTCGTGTCTGACTCTGTCCGACCCCATAGATGGCAGCCCACCAGGCTCCCCCGTCCCTGGGATTCTCCAGGCAAGAACACTGGAATGGGTTGCCATTTCCTTCTCCGATGCATGAAAGTGAAAAGTGAAAGTGAAGTCGCTCAGTCGTGTCCGACTCTTAGCGACCCCATGGATTGCAGCCTAAGTTAAGGCTCCTCCGTCCATGGGATTTTCCAAACGAGAGTACTGGAGTGGGGTGCCATTGCCTTCTCCGACATACCCATAAGAATGCTAAAATTTGAAAGACCTTAAAAATTTTAAATATCAAGTGTCGTCAAACATCCAGAACTGGAACCTTCACATATTGCTAGTTGGAGTATAAAATAAAAATAGTGTAACCACTTTGGAAAAGAGTTTGGCAGTTTCTTAAAAAATTAAATGCATGGCGCTAGTGTTAAAGAGTCCACCTGCCAATGCAGGTGATGCAAGAGACTGCTGGTTTGATTCCTGGGTCAGGAGAATCCCCTGGAGAAGGGCATGGCAACCCACTACAGTATTCTTGCCTAGAGAATCCCATGGACAGAAGAGCCTGGCAGGCTACAGTCCATAGGGTTAAAAAGAGTCGGACACGATTGAAACAACTGAGCACACTCCCTCGCACGTGCTTACTTAACCATTCGCAGCAGTTTCACTCCTTGGTATTTAACCAGGAGCAGTGAAAACATGTCCACCCAAAGGCTTGAACATGAATGTTCATAGCAGCTTTACTCATGATGGCCCCAAACTGGAAACAACCCAATGCCCAATGATACATGAATGGATAAACAAATCGTGGTAAATTCATGTCATGAAATACTACTCAGTAATAAAAGGAATGAACATACTTGAAACACGGATCAATCTAAAAACTTGCTCAACAAAACAAAGTAAAATTGTTACTGTATGATTCCATTTCTACAAAACTATAGGGATTGCAAATATAGCAAATTTATTCTAGAGTGAAAGCAAATTAGTGGTTGTTAGGGATGGGGAAGTAGGAGACACTGAAAAAAAAAAAACAAAAAAACCCAAGGGAAACTTTGCGATGAAGCCAGTGTTCTATATCCTGATGTGGTGTTAATTACAAGGGAACCTGTGTTAAAATTCATCAAATTATGTCATTTTAAAGAGTACATCTTATAAAATTTCTCAGTAAAGTTGATTAAAAAATAGACATAAAAAAAGTTGTCCAGTTCAAAGTGACTTGTCTGTGATCACCAAAAGCTGGAAACAACCCAAACCCTTGTTAAGTGAATAAACAAACTGTATATCCATACAATGGAACACAACTTGGCAGTAAAAAGGAAATCAACTATTACTACATACAATAACATGGACAGATTTCAAAATTATGCTGAATAAAAGTCAGACATAAAAATAGTGTATCCTGTGATTCCATCATCTATATAGAACAGATCCTACTGTATAGCATAAGAAACTATATTCAGTATTCTGTGATAAACCATAATGGAAAAGAATATTAAAAGGAATAGAATATATATTCAATATATATGTATACCTGATTCACTTTGTTGTACAGCAGAAACTAACACAACATTGTAAGTCAACCATACTTCAATAAAAAAAAAAAGTTTAAGTAAAATGGAAATTAAATTTGCTGAATTGCTTCATAAGGAAATAGAAAAATGCCTTGTGTCAGGCTGTTGAAAATGTTCTCTCTTGAACATAACCTCTAGCAGATGGAAAGAGGGCTCTCTAATGTTTCCATTTTCTTTGATGCTATTAATATTCCCTTATAATCTCTGTGTATGTGGTCACAGTTGGTCTCTTGAGGTAGTTCTACTTTACTCTCAATTTCTGAAGTCATTAATGTCGATATAGTAGCAACCACTACCACCTACTTGTGGAGAAGGAAATGGCAACCCACTTCAGTATTCTTGCCTGGGAAATCCCATGGACGGAATAGAGTGGTGAGGGTGAGGAACAGGCTTCACAGTGAGCCAAAAAGACAGGTTGTTTGGTATGTGTTCACTCAGGTTGGTTCTTCTTTGGAAGGCCTGGAAGGAAAAGCCATTCCAAGAGTATTCCACAGAAGGGAGAATGGAGGGGGAGTTCACCTGCCAGGCTCCCTTCTCTCTTCTGCATTTCATTATTTAAGGCTCCTCACACGGGAGTCAACTGCTCTACACTTCTGTGCATCATCTCACCCTTCCGTGGCAGCTCATAAAGCCAGAGCTTGTGGCCTGACGTGGCATTTCCTCCAACTCCAAAGTGGAAGGATGGCTGATAGAGAGGGCTTCACGTGGGGGCTGTAAGGACCATGCAGGCCCAGAGTTTAACTTGGGCTCTGGTCAGCTTAGGGAGTGCTAGGTTTGCCTGCAAAGGCAAAACTGGGGAGCATGGGCCAGGTGGCAGATGGCACTTTCAGGAAGGAGGAGGAGACCATTCTTGGAATCTGTGTTTCACATAGCATGATATAAATGAAATAAATGCTAAATAGTCCTACAAAGTACCTTGTAGCTAAAGGAGTAATTCAGTAGGTGGGTAAGGTTGGGGTAGATGGCTTTACTGCCCCACCCCAGTACTCTTGCCTGGAAAATCCCATGGACAGAGGACCCTGGTGGGCCGCAGTCCATGGGGTCGCTAAGAGTCGGACATGACTGAGCGACTTCACTTTCACTTTTCACTTTTATGCATTGGAGAAGGAAATGGCAACCCACTTCAGTGTTCTTGCCTAGAGAATCCCAGGGACGGGGGAGCCTGGTGGGCTGCCGTCTAGGGGGTCGCACAGAGTCGGACACGAGTGAAGCGACTTAGCAGCAGCAGCAGCAGCAGAGGAGATAGGGCTTCGAGAATGATTTGCCCATAGAGGCTGCAGGAGAGCTGTTACAGCCAAGAAACAATCTGAAAGACAAAGATACCGTGGCATAAATGTGTATGTGCTCAAGAACTGCTGGCACACTGAAGAATGGAGTGGAACATGGCAGAGGCTTTGAAAAGTCAGCTGGGAGTCAGATCACATAAGGCCTTGACAAGGAGTTGGAAATGGATTCTCTAGGCCATAAGCCATTCAAAATTTCCAAGAGGGGAATAACATTCATGAGTTTGTTTTAGGATATAATTCTGGGGCAGCTGTTAGAATTACATTAGAAAGGTGGTTCAGATGGGATCCTAGGTAGGGCTTTCTCCATAGTAGGAGTGTCTGTAGTTGACTGTGTGGGTCCAGATCATGACTTAGGGCTCTGAGTGGCCTGCAATTCTGGGATGTGATGCCTAAAAATCAAGCTTACCAGACTGATGTTAAATCCAAAACTCATTTAATTGGCAAAGTCTCATTATACTGGCTAGATTGAACTCATGTCTGTATCTCTACTCACCACCCAAACCCTACCAAAACAGATAAACTCCCAAAGATTAAAAACCCACAAGAGAAGGGGAGGGATGATGAATGGTAGATGAGAGAGTACAGTAAAACTTTCAAAGATATTAACTGTCAGAATGGAGACAAATAGGGTTTCCCTGGTGGCTCAGTGGTAAAAAATCCACCTGCCAATGCAGGAGTGATCCTTGTCCAGGAAGATCCCACGTACCTCGGAACAACTAAGCTTGTGCACCACAACTGCTGAGCCTGTGCTCTGGAGCCCCGCTCTGGAGCCCAGGAGCCCTAGAGCCTGTGCTCCACAAGAGAAGCCGCCTCAGTGAGAAGCCTGTGCACTGCAACTGGAGAAGCCCCACTCGCTGCAAGGAAAGGAAAGCCTGTGTAGCAGTGAAGACCCAGCACAGCCAAAAGTAACAAAAAAAAAAAAATTTAAGGGCTTAAAAAAAAATGGAGAAAAATAAAACCTGATTCTGTGCAGCGAGGGGAAGCTAAATAAAAATAACAAGGTGAGTGACTGCCTTGTTACAACTCTGCCATACATGAGTGGTTTCCATCCACTCTGAGTGCTCAAATCTTTAGTACTCAACAACAGGCAAAGATCACCAGATATTCCAAGATCACATCTAACAAGAGAGAAAGGCATCAACAAACAGGAGAAAATCAAAACCAAAAACAGCTGCTACAGAGAACAGAAGAAACTTAAAAACTGATAACTTTATAAAGAGAGAAAAGATAATGCATTCATTAAAAAAATAATACAAGAATGAAGTGCCGGGGAAAGATAGCCATTCAGAAAAGAAGAGCTAGCTATTGGAAATTAAAAACATATAGCAGAAAAAATAGATATAAAATATGTAGCAAAAAACCAATAGAAGGGTAGAAATAAAGCTGAGAAAATTTTTGTGATTTAAAAATACAAAAAAGACTAAAAATGGAAAATGAGACAAAAATACAGTTAACTTAAGAGGTACATTTCAGAAAATCAAATAGTCAGCTAATAGAAGTTCCCCCAAAAGAAAACAGAGAAGGCAGTGTTCACTTCGGCAGCACATATAATAAACTTGAACACTATAGAGATTAGCATGGCCCCTGCACAAGGATGACATGCAAATTGGGGAAGCGTTCCACTTTGAAAAAAAAAAAAGATATGAGAAGATAAAGTGAAAAATATTTCCCAGAACTGATGCACATAGCCTGCTAGACTGTAAGGCCTCATTCGCATTATGAATTTTAAAAATACCCACACTAGGGACTTCCCTGGCGGTCAAGTGGTTAAGAATTCACCTTTCAATGCCAGGAGACATGGGTTCGATCTTTTATCTGGGAAGATGCCACATGCTGTGGAGCAACTCAGCCTGTGAGGCACAACTAACCGAGCCCCCGCTCTAGAGCCCTCAAGCTGAAACTACTGAAGCCCGTGTGCCCTAGAGCCTATGATCAGCAACAAGAGAAGCCTTCACTCTGCAAGAGTAGCCCCTGCTTGCTGCAACTAGAGAAAGCCCTCACGCAGCAGTGAAGACCCAGCGCAGCCAAAAAAATTACCCACGGTAAGTCATATCATGGTATTTCAGGGCACTTGAGATAAAGATCCTAAAGCTTCCAGGAACAAAAATTACAGGTCACAAATAAAAGTTCTGGGATCAGAATTGTTACTGTTGTTCAGTTGCCCAATTGTGTCCCACTCTTTGTGACCCCATGGACTGCAGCACAGAAATCAGAATAGCACAGGGTTTAAATAGCAACAATGAACTATGGAAAAATAATGAATAAATGCATTTTAAACTGCCTACCTACAAATGTATAGCATATCAACTTATCAAGGCAGTGAAGAATAAAATAAACCCGTTTCAGACATGCAAAAGCCTCAAAAAGTTTGCATCCCATTAATCCTTGGGAAACCATGGAAGAATACGCTCCACCACACAGGGAAGTAAACAATGAAAGCAGCAGCTGTGGATCCAGCAAACAGAAGGGGCACAGAAGAAATGACCAGGGTGAAGGCAAACAGAAATCCCAGGGCAAGAGCTGTGCCCCCGGTGTAGAGAACCACCACCATGTACCTGTCATAGGTTGAGTTGTGTCCCTGCGAAAGCTGTATGTTGATGTCATCCTAACCACCTGGTCTTCAAAATGTGACTGTACTTGGAAGATGGGGTCTTTAAAAAGTTAAGTTTAAATGAGTTCATTATGGTGGGCACAATCCAGTGTGACTGGTTTCCAGAGAAGGAAATCCCGACATAGATACAGAGGGTAGACCACGTATAGACAAATGACCAAGATGGTCATTTACAAGCCAAGGAGAGAGGCCTCAGAAGAAACCAGCTCTGCTGATACCTTCATCATGGACTTCTGGCCTCCAGAACTGTGAGAAAATAAGTATCCAGTGTCTAAGATACCTAGTCTGTGATGTTTTTTTATGGCAGCCCTGGCAAACAGTGTCCAACCTAGACCAAATCAAGAACAAATCCAATCAACCCAAGAAAGATTTCAAACAAAGAGAGTCTGATGTGTTTACCCTATCCACATTAGGTCCACAGGAAAAGACACAAAAATGTAGGGGCAAAAGTGGTGTAAGAATAACCATGGCACACCCTGGTTCAGAGGTGAACACTTACCTGGAAAATAACATTAACTTAGGATATTCATGTAACCAAAAGGTGGAAAATAACTATACTAAAAATGTGCAGGGAACAGAAGTGTGTATGTGGAAAAATGATACGAAAGCGCTAAAAAATACTCATCTTTTACAGTAAGGAAATCAACAGAAAGTACTAGAAACGGAAAAATCAAGAAGTGGTCATATAAGCCTAGTATTAAATAACAGAGGTAAATATTAGATAATAATGCAAAAATACATAAAGTGTTGCCCTTTGGGAGTGACAATCAGGGGGTAGGGCAGGTGTGCCAATGGGAAAACTGCTCTTTTTCATAAAAATCTCAGTAGAACTATTTGAACTTTAAACTATGTTCGTGTGTGTGTGTGTTTTTCTTATATGTTTTTTGATGTGATGAAAATAAAAAATGTAAAAGCTTAAACAGACCACGACACAGCTTTAAAAGAGGAAGTTGCCCATCCCTTTAGCCAGAGGTCTTTCAGTGATATGATGTGAGCCGAAACCAACACCACAGTGTGCTGAAGAATAAACGAGACACAAGAAGGGCGTGGTTTTCAACAAGCTGTGTCGACAACTGAGATGAGATGGGGACAGAGAGGACTGCAGGATCGAAGATGGTTTCCCAGGTGGCACTGCTTACATGACACTGTGCTGGCAATGTCCTCCTCAGAAACTGCTGGCCAAGAACTCCGTAGAATAGTAGCCTCACTGGAGTCCCATGCCTGTCCCTGGTCTTTCTCTTTCTGCCTCACCGGTTATCCTGCTCCAATTTCTTTCCAAGTGGAGAGTTCATGATATATGCGAGGAAACAATTCCACAAGAGCAGCCTTTTAGCAAGAAAAACTCTTCTATCTCTGTTAAATGTGGTGGGTAGAAAAAAAAAAAATTTCTGAGCCACCATTTCAATGAAGGGTAGCAGCCTGAGTTCATCAGACACAGACCAGGGAGTAGGCGAGTTAGTTAGAGCACCTCCTTGGCGTCAGGTTCCACAGGATGTTCATTTATGAAACACAACAGGGCAAACAAGCGTCACCGGCAGTATCACTCTGTGACACAACACCCCAAAACCAGAGGCTTAAAACGTGAAGCCAATCTGCCCAAGCATTCATCAAACATCTACCAAGGCTTATGAGGTCATGACAGTTATACCCTTTCTTGAGCAAACAAAGGTTTCTGGCTTCCTCTGCAACTAAAAATAATTACTACCTCCCAAGTGATCCATCTGTGTGTAAACCAGCTGAAAAGATAACTTAGAAAAAGTCAAGGTCAGGCACCATTCCACAGTGAGAGGCCAGCAGAAAAAGACTGCAGCAGGTTACATTCAACAGAAAAGCAATAACTTCAGGAGCCATGCAAGTCTCCATGGATATCACAGGCTTTAAATGTCACATCTTATTCTGTTCATCAAGCAACCTTTACAGTCTACAAAAGTTTTCAAGTTTTCTGAGTAGCTCTACCCAATTGATAACAGTTACCCTGTCAGGTAAATTACTCAGCATTAAGTATTTAGGTTTATCAATTGGTCTTTCCTGCTCAACTGACAGTCAGTCTCAAAGTTTATCCATTCCTGTGTTAGGTGGCCTATCTGAAAATTCAGTGAAAGGAAGCTGACAATAAAACAACAGATTGCCCATGAAAGAAATGTCTAATGACAAAAATACTACAACTAATCACAAATAGTGATTAGGTTCTAAAGAGATTATCTCCTAGGTAGATTTTAACAAAAATATTGAACAGTTAGGGGGAGAAAAAAGATACCCTAGTGATTTGGTCAATAACAGAATATGATAAAACCATGTTTCTGCATGCACACACACACACACACACAGACAGACACACTAACACCACATGTGTGGTCAGGAAAAAATACACAGAAAATGAAGGTAGAATTTTTCATTAATTTACAAGGGATATTCTTTATTACCTTTATCAGTTCTAAAATATCATCTTCCTTTAAAAAAAATTTAAGAGTGGAATGACAGATCACTTCCTTCACTGTTGTAAATACTGCAAATTTGTCAGCAGTAGTAAGTATCAATATAATTTTTCCTTAAGCTTGAACAGGTAAGAGAGCAATAAAATAGATTATAAGCCTCATTTGACCTGATCTTACAAAAAGTCACTTGCTGATTTGAGTCCTCTGTCTCCAGACAGATATCCAGGGTAGGCATGTGTCACTTGGTCCATCTGTAATAGGCTGAATAGGGTACTCTGTAGTAACTGCCAGGAGAAAACCTTTTGTTCAGGCCTCCTTGACCAGCATTTGGCTTTACATTCCAAGAGTATCTCCTCTGGAAATAGTCCTCTCCAGGGGGACCAGGAGGAGGGATACGGCATCTCTGGTAAATGTTCCAATTCTGTGAAAATTTTCTTAAAATTCAAGTAATAAAACATTATTAGTTTTAATAACTATATATAACAAGCTTTATAAAATTATACATAGACACTCTGGTTCTACTGTTTTCAACCTGTGTGATTTTAGCAGATAAAACTGTTTAACCTTTGGATCGCTCAGTGCTTTATAAAATAGAGTATTATTAAACACTCTCCATCTTTATGACTGTTTTGAAGGTAAATTAAAACAACGTATTTCTATTACCCACCACAACGACTTGGCACACCGTAGGTTCCCAGAAGCCTTTTCCACCTTTCTCTATAGAGGCAAATGCTCATACTATTCTAATCAGATATATTCTCTCCAGGAGAAGGCAATGACACCCCACTCCAGTACTCTTGCCTGGAAAATCCCATGGACAGAGGAGCCTGGTAGGCTGCAGTCCATGGGGTCGCTAGGAGTCGGACATGACTGAGCGACTTCACTTTCACGTTTCACTTTCATGCATTGGAGAAGGAAATGGCAACCCACTCCAGTGTTCTTGCCTGGAGAATCCCAGGGACAGGGGAGCCTGGTGGGCTGCCATCTCTGGGATCGCACAGAGTCGGACACGACTGAAGCGACTTAGCAGCAGCAGCAGCAGCATATTCTCTCCAAGTGTGGCAGGGTTGACAGGAAAAAGAATGAGCTCTTTATGTTTGAAAACAGGAACTTGCTTTCACCTTATAAGTCAATCTTTGAAATGTTTCCATCTTCTAAAAATGTCAACATCTTTTGAAAGTGGAAAGTTTACAATGTGCTAAAATACTTAATTAACATGTAATAATCACAATCCCAAAACTTTTATATTATAAAAGTTTTATTTATAATATTATTAAAATTTCCATCCAACAGATAAGAGAACAGGAATTTAGATATCTTACTGAGATCATACAGAGAGTGAACAGCAGAGCTAGGCTGCAAACCCAGGCCCAGCCTGACAATCACCACCCTGGACCACCTTGTCAAAAACTGTTGCCAAATTAATAGGCAAAGAATAATACTGTGCTATTTTAATTGTTCTGAGGTTTTTCCTGTTTCTCAAGTAAAAAAAAATATGTGTGTGATTTATGCTTCAATTCAGATTTCTCTACTGGTATTGTACCATTTTCTGTATAATTTGTGTTTATTATGCTGTGCTAAGTCAATTCAGTAGTGTCTGACTCTTTGCGCCTATGGACCATAGCCCCAGGTTCCTCTGTTCATGGGATTCTCCAGGCAAGAATACTGGAGTGGGTTGCTGTATGCTTCTCCAGGGGATCTTCCCAACCCAGGGATCAAACTCAAGTCTCTTTTGTCTCCTGCACTGCAGGTGGATTCTTTACCACTCGTGCCATGTGGGAAGCCCTAATTTTTGTTTACTCTTAAATAAAACAACCTTCCTTATTCTGAAAACTGTATCTCTATTAATGGAGCCTAAGAATGCAAGGAGACTTCCCAGATGGAACAGTGGTAAAGAATCCACATACTAATGCGGAAGACATGGGTTCAATCCCTGGGGGTCCAGAAGATCTCTGGAGGAGGAAATGGGAACCCATTCCAATACTCTTGCCTGGAGAATCCCATGACAGAGGAGCCTGGCGGGCTACAGTTCATGGGGTCACAAAGAGTGGAACGTGACTGAGCGACTAACATACACAGACAAGTATGCAAGATCCTTTTTGGCACACACATCAAATTATTGCCTTAAACTAAGTTTAAGGATCAATGAAAACTTCCAAGACCTTATCCCAACTGCCTCTGAAAAATCACCTATTCCCCATCCTATACTTGATTTTCCAGCCCTAAATGCAAAATATGGAGAAAACAATACCTCCTGGTTGACACTGACCAGCAAGAAAATACAAGTTCTTCATATTATCATACTGTGTTTGCACTAATTTATAATATTAGTTTCTATTTCAATTCTAGATAAAGGGAAAGCAGAGATACCTTTCTGACTGCTGTAAATGTTGAGTCCAGGTACGGAAATGCCGAGGTTCTGGGTAACTTTGGGTCTGATGCATGTTATGGTTAGGTCTCCGGTTAACAGACTTAGTAGCTGTGAAAACTGGCTCCATCATATGTGTTGAATCTTCAAAACCTCGTGTTCTAGATATACCGGAATCCCAATTCCTCAAACAGAATGTTTCCACAAAATATTATTGGTGTCCAAGTTTGGTATCAGTTCAGTGACTATATTTTGGCCCATGAAAAAAACAATCCCATCTGACCCCCACACTCCTATTTGTTTAGGTTTCCTACAGCAAGTTAATGAGCTACAAGAAGAATGGATAGGTGCAATTTAAATGATACAAAACAGATCTTTCTAACCACAAATATCAGGTATAAAATGCAACTTACTTTCTGATGGGACCGTGCCGAAGGTCATCAATGTAGTTTGGCCTTTCTAAGCAATGTCCACGGCATCTATTGAATACTGCGGAGAAGATGAACTGTTAGAAATAAGTGTACAAAAAGCAAATCTTTCCCAGAGAAAGCGGATCAAAGATGAAGTCCACTTACTGATTATACAGGTTGTCATAGCTCATTATTTCCAGATACATCCCTTTATAAACTTTCGCTAAAAGGTTATCTTATGTCAGAACAAATGAATCACAAACTTTTCTCTTTTACCAAAATTTGAGAAATTCACCTACATTTCTACTTTCAAATTTTTAAAAAAAGGAAAACAGTGACAGCTCTCATACTTACATTCAATTGCATCATCTGGCCTCATGCCTTCTACATCAATCAAATACCTAACAGACAACAAAATTCAAGTCATTTGTAAATAAAAAGGAAAAAAAATCACTTTTGCAAAAAAAAAAAAAAAAAAAGGTCCAATTTCACTTTACAAATATAGATATAAAAATCCTAAGAAAACATCAGCACATCTAATCAGTAATTGTTAATGAATGATATACAAAAAGGCTTTATTCCAAGGATGCAATGATGACCTAGCTTTAGAAAATCTATTAATGTGTTTACTTATATTAATACAATAATTAATAAATGAAAGAGAATAAACTACAGGATCAAACTGGCAAATATTAAAAAGGTATCTGAGATACAACAGTTTTGATCAGAATGCTTTGTACACTGAAAACAGGAGACCTAATATGACAGAGTATTCACCAGGAATCAACAAGTAACAGACAAATTAGGAAAAATATTAACATTATATCTAAAAAAAAAACATTATTAACCAACTATAGGACCAGAAACTTAGGAATCACCATCACTGACAGTCATTTCTTCCTCACCTTCATCCTCAACCCACCACCAAGGCCTAAACAATAATATCGCCTAAATATCTCTAGAATATATTCACATCTTTCCACCAAAATGACCAGCAAATCCTGATCCAAGCCACCATTATGCCCAGTTTCTACTAATGTCTCCTAACTTGTTTCCTTGCTTTTTATCCCTGCAGTGTATTCTCTCCACTCAGTAGCCAAATGAGAGGCTGAAAATACAAACTTAATTACACTCACCTTCAACAAAAACAGTGCAATGATTTTCTAATATTCTTAACGTCTAAAACCTCAAACACAAACCTGAATGACTGAGCTCCTACCCACACTTCCAGCTCCATCTGAATGACACGCTTCCCCCACATCTCTGCCTTCCTGGCCAGTTCCTCCAACAGAGCATATGCTTTCCTCTTACAGGCTCTTTCATATTTCTTATGCTTAGAAATCTCTCCCAATGTCTTTATCTGGTTAACACCTACTTCTTCATCAGATATCAGCTCAGACATCCCTAAAGAAACTTTCTCGAAGGAGAAATATTGTATGAAGGCTGGAACTTTTATGGGCTGGAGATGGGCTGGAAGTGGAGTCCATTGCCAACAGCCAATGATTTAATCAATCGTGCCTATGTAATAATAACCTCAATAAAAGCCCAAAAAAAGGGGGGGGGGGGGGGGAGAGAAACTTCTAATCTCCATGATGAGGTCAAATCTTCCCTAAAATATGTTCTTGTGGTACCATGTCCCTTTCCTTGGCATTTGTCAGAGTTGTAACTGTACGTGCAGAGGGTAATTCTTGAATCTCTATTCTCTCTCTGGACTGTCAGAATTCACAAAGGGTAGATAAAGTCTCTTTGCTCACACAGTTTCCCAAGGCTTTTTGCTAGTACCCAGCACGATGCTTAAACACAACAGATGCTCAATATTTTAAATATTTTCTGAATGAACAAACAAAAATTGGTACAGTCACAAAAAGCATAAGGGCATAAACTTTAATTCAGAAGTCCCATTCTGAGTGAAGTTATCTGAGACAAACCATATACAGTCAAAGACATTCACAAAGGAATGTTCATTACTTCAATGTTTTATAATGTCAAAAACTTCTGACTTTCTCTTCATCAGTAAGCAAAGGAATAATGCAGTCTTTAAAAAAGAACAAAGTCTCCAAATATTTTCATAGGAAGATGTCTACTATACATTAAATTATAAACCAGAACATCTAAATATTATACCATGAAATCACATGTAGAGTCAGCCCTCTGTATCCACGGGTTTCATTCCTGTGGATATGGAAGGCTGACTATCCTACACCAGTTTACACAGGGGACCTGAGCATCTGAGGATTTGGGTATCCATGGGATAGCCTGAAACCAATCCCTTGCAGATATCAAGGGACGATTATATGTGCTTCTATTTGTGTTTTTTAAGTAAAAAAAAAAATATGTGCTAAATTATTACTGGTGGTAATCTCTTAAGTCGAGGGCAAGACTGCTTCTACTTCATACATTCTTTAACTGACTTCATTTTCTGCATTCAGCTTACATTACTATTGTAAACAAAAAATTTAAACATGGTCTGCCTCTTGGGGTTGGCAACTCACCTGCAGATGAGGTAGCCAGTCCTGTTTAAACCGTGGGTACAGTGGACACCAATAAGTCTGTCTATAAAACAGGGAATACGGAATTGAATAAATGAAGTAGCTACCTAAGGACAGGTTATACCATTTTCTGAAGGGTAGCATTTATTGGTTACTACAATACCACCACTATCCTAAAATGGAAAAACTCTGAAGGAAAATATGTTTTAGCAGGAACATACTATAAAGAATTAATATAGTAAAAATTCATTGCCTCTGGGAAATTTTGCATAGCCCCCAATCATATGCAATAATATGGACTGGAGCATGCCCATCATGAGCTGATCTGACTACAGAAAAAGGGACTGGGGAAAAAAACAAAACAAAACAGGCTACCAAAAGAATGAAATCTGTTTTTGGGTGAAACAAATGGAAAGCTTTCACTATTAATGCTCAACAGTATTTATGAAAAGAACAAACGGGTTCTTGGGTTCCCAAAGTGCTTTTGTTTCTACTCTCATTTGCTGCTCCACACACACCATGGGTCTATACGCCTGTGGAGTTCTTGGGAACACAGCACTGTTCTCATATCACAGTGAAAAAGTAAGGCTTGAGATGTTAAGCCCGAGCTGCACAGCAGGCAATGGCACCCCACTCCAGCACTCTTGCCTGGAAAATCCCATGGACGGAGGAGCCTGGTAGGCTGCAGTCCACGGGGTTGCTAAGAGTCGGACACGACTGAGTGACTTCACTTTCATGCATTGGAGAAGGAAATGGCAACCCACTCCAGGGTTCTTGCCTGGAGAATCCCAGGGACGGGGAGCCTGGTGGGCTGCTGTCTATGGGGTCGCACAGAGTCGGACACGACTGAAGCGACTTCGCAGCAGCAGCGGCGGCACAGCAGGCAAACAGAACAAAGACTAGAATTGAGTCTCAGATTTTTCCAACTATGCCACAGTATCTCTTAGTTTAGCACTTAAAAAAAAAAAATATATATATATATATATATATATATGAGAAAGTGAATACAAAGCAACACGTTTGATCTCTGCAAAAGGCACATCTGTGACTAGGTGGTGTGTGGCAGTCGTCATCTCTGGCCTGGATGACTACTACTCAACTTCTAACCCCTTCTATTTCAACTGACCCACCACATCGAAGATGTTATTTTCTAAAATATAAACCTGGCTGGATTGCTCTGTTAATTAAAAGTCTTTATTTAGCATAGAACAAAGCCCAAATTTTTAGCACTTAAGAATTTAGAATCTGTCTCTCCAACTGAATTATAAATCAAGTATCAATCTGTCTCTCCAACTGAATTATAAATTCAAACTATCAATTTGTTTCTCCAACTGAATTATAAGTTCAAACTTTGACCTATGTTATCCACCTCCCTCCTGTCCCCTGCCAGCCTCTCTGATCCCATTTTCTACTTCTCTGACTTCACTCACTCGCCCCTGTCCAGCCACACTGGCCTTACTATTCCTTACACCTGCCAAGCATAGTCGTGCCTCAAGGAATTTGTACCTACTATTCCCTCTGCTTTTGAACACTCCCTCCCACCCCTTCCTCACTCCCTCAGATATCCAATGGCTTGTTCCTTGCTTCCTTTAAGGCTCTGATCAACTGACATCTTAATAGAGAGGGCTTCCCTGGTCACCTTCCACACTCCCTCACTTCTTTATCTTATTTTGTTATTTTCCGGAGCACTTACCACCCACTGCCTGACATTCCATATGTTTCTTATTTCTCTCTCCCCACACTAGAATGTAAAGTGTGTAAGGGCAAGAACTCTTCTGTTCCTGCTTCCTAGAACAGTGCCTTCAACTCAGATGGTTATACAATATTTTTGTTGAAAATGAACACATGAACTCTCTGTCCTTTCGTACTACCTCTAGTCACACCAGAGGCTGCCCCTCCACTGCACAAGTTCAAGTCCTGTGCCTTTTGCACCTGTTCCCAATACTTGGTCTGTACTTTCCTTATTCTGGCAAGATCCTCTTCCCCCAAGCCCAGCTCAGATGGTCTCCTCAGTTTCTCCTATGGCACCTGATTCTTTTATTTTTGTTTATTTGTTTTTGGTCGCACTACGCAGCATGTGGGATCTTAGTTTCTGGACCAGGGATCAAACCTGCGACCCCTGCACGGGAAGCATGGAGTCTTAACCACTGATGGCTGGGGAAGTCCCTGCACTTGGTTCTTTTATTATAATTAACCTACTATCTTATAGTTACTACATGCTTATCTTCCTAGATAACCGTAAGTCTCTGCTGAACAAACACAGCTAGTCACCTCTGTTTCCCCATGCCCTAACAACAAACCTAATAGGCTCTCAGTTTACTAAACCAATTTATTTTCTGAGTCTCTACCAATATGAAGGAGTGGAGAGTGTAGCCTCTCCCTCTTTATCAGTGAGCCTGGCATCTGTGGGAGGGATTTATAGCAGAGAAAACCACAGGGATCACAAGCAAGATCCAGACATCAGAGAGCACAGTGAAGTTAGCCCGTTGTCGGCAGACACCCACTGAGGGGCTGCACGCTGTCATGTGGGTCAGCGGCATTCCAAAGAAACATGGCAAATACCACATTCCCTTTGATACCTTTCAACCAATAAACAGGACAAAAGAATATTTTTATTATATATTTCCCATTCAAAGTTTTTAAAAAGAGGCAAGTAAGCTAGTTCAGTTTGTACTTTTCACAACAATCACCTTCCAAACTAAATTGACCCCCCCCAAAAAAACCCTCAAAACTAAATTGCTTGAAACCATAAAAAGAAAAAACGCCTGTTAGCACCACCTTAATGTTATCAAACAAATAGGCCTAATGTCAGAACTATTAAAAATATTAAAATTCTCCAACCCCACTTGAAATGCATACCAAAATTCAGGTAAAGAGAAAAAAACAAAAACACTCACCATTATCTTTATTTTCTCTCAAAAACCCATTAACAGCATTTTTGAATTTAAAAATAGTGTCATCATCAGGAACCTGATGCCCAACTGTATAAATTTTTAAATAAGGAATATTTGCTGGTAATTCCTAGAAGGCAAAACCATGGAATGGATATTATTTCATTTGTAGGAAAAGAACAAAAGATTAATTAGAGAAAGCAAAATATAAACAAAGACATGATATTAATCTAAGCATGTCAGTCACTCTGATAAGGGACTTTTTTTCCAAAGCTGCTTTAAGCAGGAAGTATCACATGATTCTCATTAAACTACAGAAAGGACAGTTACTAGGGATGCAAAAGCAAATCAATATGAATGAAGGCACATATAACTCAGAATGATAAGAAATAGTTCCACCTAGTATCTTACATTTCAAGAGCATAAAGCAGCTGTGATTGATTGAAGTAGAATAGTACAGTAGAGTCAAAAGAACTCGGAACTGGGAAATAGAGCAAATGTCATGCACTGTTGAGAACTGGTATTCTTGCGGTGGGAGAAAGATTATCAATAAAAGAATAGGCTAAGTGAAAATTCTGTAGTTTGGAACTTATATGGAAAGAAGCAGTATGAACCTATGATATGCGTGTGAGCGTGCTAAGTCGCTTCAGTCGTGTCTGACTCTTTAAGACCCCATGGACTGTACCTGCCAGGCTCTTCTGTCTGTGGGATTCTGTAGGCAAGAATACTGGAGTGGGCTGCCATGCCCTCCTCCACCAGATCTTCCTGACCCAGGGATTGAAACCTCATCTCATGTCTCCTGCATCAGCAGGGGGTTCTTTACCATTACCACCACCTGGAAAGCCTTGAACCCATGATATATTTTATATTAAAAACAAACAAACACATTTCCTATCTCGAACCACTGAAAAAGCCTAGGAACAACTGATATCATGTCTAAAGGATGCAAGAGTCACTGAGGAGCTCCACTGGCCAAAGACAGGCCCTCAGTTAGAACAACTGTAATGGAGTCCATCATTCTGGTTTAGTCACGAAGTT
The DNA here is from genome assembly GCA_935064755.1 of Tragelaphus eurycerus. Classification (NCBI taxonomy): domain Eukaryota; kingdom Metazoa; phylum Chordata; class Mammalia; order Artiodactyla; family Bovidae; genus Tragelaphus; species Tragelaphus eurycerus. The sequence continues at coordinate 26,440,004 of CAKXYN010000016.1, forward strand.
GTGTCTGACTCTGCGATCCTGTGGACTGTAGCCTGCCAGGCTCCTCTGTCTGTGGGATTTCCCAGGCAAGAATACTAGAGTGGGTTGCCATTTCCTTCTCCAGGGGATGTTCCCAACCCAGGGATTTAACCCGAGTCTCCTGCACTGGCAGGTGGATTCTTTACCACTAAGCCACCAGGGAAGCCCAATACAGTCCATAGTGATACAAATAAATAAAGTTGGTCACCACTGGAGGATATTTGTGAATCAACTCATTATTTTGAACACTTTTAAGTAAAAGGAGAAAATCATGCCTCTATAGCTGGGCAACCAAATAGCTTATGTGGGGAATCTTCTCCTGATAGAAATACACCCAGCTAATAAATGAAAAAGGAATTATAGAATTCACCATTTTTTGAAGCTCCAACTGAGTTAATGGATGTAGGAATCAATCATCAGTGACTGCTAATATCATAGAAAGAGAGAACCATATGTCTCCATGGAAGAAGACCTATATTCATCATCATTTATGATGATAAACACCTGTTCATCCTCACCTATGAAACTGCTTTACCTATGAAACTGCTTGAAGAAAACATTCAAGCTTCATTCAGATCAAGCCTCTAGGTCCAACTACCAATTTACAGGAAATAAAAGGATTGAAGACTATGTTTAACAACACATTAACAAATGAGATCATCAAATTTAAAAAATAAAATTCAAGGAGGAAAAAAAGTGAGAGAGACATGGAAGAAGAACCTACAAAAAAATAAACAAAAATAAAATTAGAGACCTAACAATAAGACCACACCAAGTAACATGTGGACCATATTTGGATCCAATTCAGAATTCTTAAAAACAGCTTTTTATGACATTTAGGAGACAACTGCAAATTTCAGCACTGACTGGATATTTAATAATATTAAAGAATGATACTAAGGAATAAAAGTCCTACATTTTAAATATATATATATAACAAGAAATATTTCTGTGTAATTAAATGTTATCTAGGATCTGCTACACAATGACATAGAGTGAAATAGGCAGAGGTATAAATGAAGCATGACAGACATCAGTTGATAAATATTATAGGGAAATGATTTCATGGAATTCTCAACATACAAAGAACACTCAGGATTTTGTATACTTCTGTATATGTTTAAATTTGCAATAACTGTTTATGACACTGTAGGAAACAGTTTGACAGTTTCTCAAAGGTTAAACACAGAACTAACATACAATCCAGCAACTCCACTCCGACCTACACTGCACATCCAAGAACAGAGAGCTGCAATTTGAACAAACGTTATGTACACCAATGTTCACAGCAGCATGGTTCCCAATAGCTACAATGTGCAAACAAGCCAAGTGTCAGTCAACAGAAGAATAACAAAATATGGTATATACACACAATAGGATTTATGAGGTCTTAAAAATGAATGGCAATTTGTCACATGCTATAACAATGATAAACCTTGAAAATATTATGCTTCGTGAAATAGGCCAGATGTAGGACAGATATTGTAGATGCCACTTACATGAGGTACAGCAAAGAGGCAAATTCATAGAGACAGAAAGTAAAATAGAGGTTACTAAGGGCTGCTGGGAGGGAAAATGGGGTTGGTGGTGTTTAACGATTACAGAGTTTCTGTTGAGGATGATGAAAACATTTTGAGTATAGACACTGGCGACAGCTACATAACACTGTGACGGCATTTAATGCCACGGAATTGTATACTTATAAATGGTTAAAATAAATATTATTTATGTATATTTTACCACAATAAAAAAAAGAGGAACAACTAAGTTGAAATTTCAACTCTTCCTTTTCTGAACCTCAGTTTCATTAATGTAAAACTAGTAAGTGTAATTGTCTATCCTCTGAGCTAAGCGCAGAGGAAGTGCAGTAGAAGATATTAGTACTGCCACCACTTCAACAGCAAAGGTTGTTGTGAGGATTAATTAGACAATGGATATGATGAAAGAACTTTTTAAATGGCAAAATGCTATACAAGTACTAACAAACATTAGGTGTTACTGTTTCCCAAGGCCATGGAACAGATCAGAAGAAGAATTCTTTTGCACTGATGTGTCCTACAAGGGCCAGAGAATATACAGGTTTCTGTATTATATCAAAAGATATTACGAAAAGAAAGCATAAAACTTAGACAACAATTGCCTTTTACTGTGATGCTTAAACATGTTTAAGCGACTGCTTAAACACATAAAGACATAATGGTTATATGTTCTTTCCTTTCAGGCTTACTATTCTTACTAAGAGTTTACTTCATTTTCAAACTATACAACAGGGAAGCTTATAGAATTCTTAAGCAGATCCAGAGCCTACTGCCAAATGGTATAGCTCAATTCATGTCTTCAGTCTCATTTTCTTAATCTCATTGCAGAGAGAAATCAGAAATGTGTACTTAAGGAAACCACCAACTTTCCTTTTTGAACTATTACTCATGAAAGAAGGCCAGGATTCACCTTAGTATAAGATAATAAACATCGAATTACTACAAATTATTATAGTACCAGAAAGAAGGTCCTTTTCAACCCCAAGTTCCCTTTACCTCTGGCTTATAATAGCGGCGAGTGTATGTTAAGTCAATAATCAGTCCAAGTTCTTCATTCTGTTCTTGTATTTTGTTAAAAAGATCCAAGGGGGAAAAACATTCTTCTGGGGCAAGATGCTTTTCAAAACTCTGTCAGAGAGAATGAAATTTTAAAAAACATGTGCTTAAAATCCATTCTTATATTATTCATTTACTCAAGCCCTATGATGCTAACATGAGATACAAAGCAAAGTTTGCTCCTCTGGAATTTACAAGCTATATTACAATCCTTTCTTCCAGAGAGATTAGAGGGAAGCATTTCTACATATTTATGTCTATATTTGTTTCTTTCATGCTGGTCTCCTAACCAGACCGTAAACTCCCAGAAGGCAGGGACCACATCAGTTTTGCCTCCCACTGTACTGCCAACTCCAAGCAGAGTGCCTGTAAATAGACACTTATAAATAAATACTTCTTGAATATATATATGAAGGATGGCTTTCATTGCTAAATATTCTTGTATGCACTTGGCTTATTTACCTACTCTTTCCTGTTGATCTGTTTGGTTATTCTAGTCCCAGCAAGACATTTTCTTTGAAATATATTACTAGACTAGTTTTACAGCAGTTTTAGATTCAGAGCAAAACTGAGCAGAAAGTACAGAGTTCCCATTTATACCTTCTATGCTTCATCCTATACAGCCTTCTCTGTGATCAACATTCCATACTAGTGTGCTTCATTTCTTAGAATTCATGAACCAACACTGACACATCATTACCAAAGTCCACAGTTTTTTGCACTCATGGCACAAGTAACTACTTTTTTATTTCTGGTACAGTCATGCCCAAATATATACATACTGAGATATATATCGTTGTTGTTGTTGAGTTGGTTAAGTCACGTCCGACTCTTTTGCAACCCAATGGACTGTAGCCTGTCAGGCTCCTCTGCCCCCGGGGATTTCCAAAGTAAGAATATTGGAGTGGGTTGCCATTTCCTTCTCCAGGGATCTTTCCAACCCAGGGATCAAACTTGTGTCTCTTGCTTGGCAGGCAGATTCTTTACCACTGAGCTCCCAGGGAAGTCCCAAGGTACACATTACTTTATTATAGATTACTTTATTTACTCTTTACTTATAGTTAAAGCATTACATTGATTTTTCTCTATGAAATTAGGTTGTATTTATCTATGAATTCATTTAAGGATAGTAAAGGGGGTAGTAAAAAGTATAAAAAGGAAAAAAAAACTATAAAAAAGGAGAACAGAGTACAGCAGGGTTGAGAACTAGGGTTCTAGCTGGTGAATACAGATTTTGAAAAAATATTATATCAACTTTTGCATACCTTTTTCAAAGGAACTTTGAAAGCAATGAAACGAGTCCCAGGCATCCTCTGTCCAACTGGGAGGTAGTCTTTCCACCTATTAATACATTTTTTGTTAGGCAAATTTTATATTAGTCTGTCTCCCAGCATAGGATGAATGCACATTCAAAATGGAAATGAAAATCCTCTACAGTAGATTTCTCTTCTTTCAGCTTTGCATTTTATTCAAATCCACCTAGTAATAACTTTTACTTCCCTAGTTCCAGTTTTCCAATCGTGAACACAGATAAAAGGCAACAAAACAGTGCCAAGGCCTTAACAAAGTCTATCTAAAACCAGAGATAGCCAGAACTTCGGACTCCCTAATAAAAATGGCCTGGTGTTGAGTATTAGTTAGTTCAGTCGCTCAGTCGTGTCCGACTCTTTGCGACCCCATGAATTGCAGCACACCAGGCCTCCCTGTCCATCACCAACTCCCGGAGTTCACTCAGACTCACGTCCATCGAGTCAGTGACGCCATCCAGCCACCTCATCCTCTGTCGTCCCCTTCTCCTCCTGCCCCCAATCCCTCCCAGCATCAGAGTCTTTTCCAATGAGTGGTGTTGAGTATTAAGGTATCATTAATACGAGCAGGTTGACTGAAATAGTTTAAACACAATACTTTCATTTCCCAGTTTATTCTTAGTCCTCATTTAACTGAGGCCATCAAATTCAGTAGGGAACTTCAAACCCGTATTTTAAAAGAAAACTTGATAATAAAGAGAGTGTGAAGGTCACAAAATGCTAGGAATCACAGTGAAAAGTAATATTTGAACTGATTTCTGTAGGATGAGTTGGAACTAAGGTTAACTCAGAAGCACAGAAAGTGAGCGCAAAAGTTCAGTATTAGGATGAAGAAGACGTGACAGATTCAAAAGAAATTCAGGAGATAAAATGGACTTGATTTAACAGGATATCCAGAGGAAGAAACGAAAGTCTCAGGGAATAAATGGGCTTACTGTACATATGAGTAAAGTCTCAAAATTAATTTGAACGTATAGAGGTAGACCTCTCAAATGACACCGGTTCTGAAGCAAAACTATGCCCTTTATGATTCCCGGAGACAACACAAACAACACAGAAGCGTTTCTTTGGGAAATTCGGCGGTATTGGTATGTTGTTTTGTTTTTTCCACTGAAACTCAGTTTCTATTACATTTCCCGTGCCAAAACCAACACAGATTCATGAACTGGAAGTGAAAATTCAAAGTGCTAGTCGCTTAGTTGTGTCCGACTCTGTGACTCCACGGACTGTAGCCCGCCAGGCTCCTCTGTCCATGGAATTCTCCAGGCAAAAATACAAGAGTGGGTTGCCATTCCCTTCTCCAAGGTACCGTCTAAGAGATCGAACTCGGGACTCCTGCATTGCAGGCGGATTCTTTAACCTGTCTGAGCCACCAGGGAAGACCTGAGGAATTGAAGGGGATTCTATTTTGGTAATTACGTTGTATCCCCAACACCGACAGTCTCACCTTAAAAAAGCAGTCCTTTGGCATTTTACCTGAAAAGCAATGACCAGAGCCTCGCTTTTGAAACAATGGGGAGTAATCAGAACATCACACACCTTGCCTTTCTGCTACTCTGAACGCAGCCGTGAGAGGGTCAATGCCGACTAGCACAAGGCGGACGATCCAAGCCGGCAGGGGTAAACACGACAGGCGGAGAGCACAAGAGATGAAGACCAGGCCCAGGGGCTCTGGGCTGAAAGGGCAACTTCCAAGGACCAAGGCGTGTATTACCTTTCGGGGATGTGGTTTCCGCCCTTCTTCTTGGCTGACGAATGTCCAGAAAAGACGCGATCCTGGCGCCAGTGACCACCGGCATGATGCCACTGGCTCATGTGACCCCCAAGATGCCGCGAACGCAACGCTAAGAGTGCAAAAGCTGCCAGCCCAGACACCCGGGTACCGGCACTACCCCGAACCGGAAACGCCTAGGAAGCTACCCACGCAGCTCCAGGATCTCCTTCTACTGCGCATGCGCCACCGCCTGCCGAGATGACGTCATCACGACGGCTGACTGAGAGACTTGATCAGTAAACAGGAGTCTGGGGCTGCAATGGCCTCCTTATCCGGAGGCGGGTTGCACAGGTCCATGAATTCGTGTGTGCACCCTTCAGAATTCCAATAGTGCGGGACATGGAGAGTTTTCCCACTCTCCCAGTGCTTTGTGTGGCGCTTTCAGCTATTTTCCAAGTGCTTACATTCACACTTGTGTATAAGTATTTGTGCCTAATGGCTCAGATAAGCCCATGATACCACTTTAATGGCAGATAGCGAAAAGGAACTAAAGAGCCTCTTGATGAGGGTGACAGAGGAGAGTGAAAAAGCTTGCTTAACAGTCCCATCACTTCATGGCAAATAGAAGGGAAAAGGTGAAAGCAGTGACAGATTTCTTCTTGGGCTCTAAAATCCCTGCACATGGTGACTGCAGCCATGAAATTAGAAGAGGGTTGCTTCTTGGCAGGAAAGCTATGACAAACCTAGACAGTGTAATAAAAAGCAAAGGCAACACCTTACTGACAAAGGCCCATATAGTCAAGGCTATGGTCTTTCCAGTAGTCATGTACGGATGTGAGTGCTGGACCATGAAGGAGGCAGAGCACCAAAGAATTGATGTTTTTGAGCTGTGGTACTGGAGAAGATTCTTGAGAGTCCCTTGGACAGTTAGGTGATCAAACCAGTCAATCTTAAAGAAAATCAACCCTGACTACTCATTGGAAGGACTGATGCGGAAACTGAAGCTTCAATACTTTGGGCACCTGATGTTAACAGCCAATTCATCAGAAAAGACCCTGATGCTGGGAAAGATTGAATGTAATATACAGGAATGGAAAATAAAGGACCCCAGGATATTTGGAGCACCAGACATCTAAGTATTTGACACTAACAGAATATAAAAGTATCTGGTAAGGCCATGCAAGGGTTTGAGGGACTTCAGTATTTAATTAAATCCAAATGTGACAATAGGGTGAATTAAGAAGAGCCTGTACAGGACTGGAAAGGGTCAGTTTTCATTCCAACCCAAAGAAAGGCAATGCCAAAGAATGCTTGAACTACCGCACAATTGCACTCATCTCACACGCTAGTAAAGTAATGCTCAAAATTCTCCAAGCCAGGCTTCAGCAATACGTGAACCATGAACTTCCAGATGTTCAAGCTGGTTTTAGAAAAGGCAGATTCAAAGATCAATTTAGAGATCAAATTGCCAACATCCGCTGGATCATCAAAAAAGCAAGAGAGTTCCAGAAAAACATCTATTTCTGCTTTATTGACTATGCCAAAGCTTTTGACTGTGTGGATCACAAGAAACTGTGGAAAATTCTGAAAGAGATGGGAATACCAGACCACCTGACCTGCCTCTTGAGAAACCTATATGCAGGTCAGGAAGAAACAGTTAGAACTGGACATGGAACAAACACTGGTTCCAAATAGGAAAAGGAGTATGTCAAGGCTGTATATTGTCACCCTGCTTATTTAACTTCTATGCAGAGTACATCATGAGAAATGCTGGGCTGGAAGAAGCACAAGCTGGAATCAAGATTGCCAGAAGAAATATCAATAACCTCAGATATGCAGATGACACCACCCTTATGGCAGACAGTGAAGAGGAACTAAAAAGCCTCTTGATGAAAGTGAAAGAGGAGAGTGAAAAAGTTGGCTTAAAGCTCAACATTCAGAAAATGAAGATCATGGCATCTGGTCCCATCACTTCATGGGAAATAGGTGGAGAAACAGTAGAAACAGTGTCAGACTTTATTTTGGGGGGCTCCAAATCACTGCAAATGGTGATTGCAGCCATGAAATTAAAAGATGCTTACTCCTTGGAAGGAAAGTTATGACCAAACTAGATAGCATGTTCAAAATCAAAGACATTAACTTTGCCAACAAAGGTCCATTTAGTCAAGGCTATGGTTTTTCCTGTGGTCATGTATGGATGTGAAAGTTGGAAGGTGAAGAAAGCTGAGCGCCAAAGAATTGATGCTTTTGAACTGTGGTGTTGGAGAAGACTCTTGAGAGTCCTTTGGATTGCAGGGAGATCCAACCAGTCCATTCTGAAGGAGATCAGTCCTGGGTGTTCTTTGCAAGGACTGATGCTAAAGCTGAAACTCCCAATACTTTGGCCACTTCATGTGAAGAGTAACTCATTGGAAAAGATTGATGCTGGGAGGGATTGGGGGCAGGAGGAGAAGGGGACGACAGAGGATGAGATGGCTGGATGGCATCACCGACTCAATGGATGTGAGTCTGTGTGAACTCCGGGAGTTGGTGATGGACAGGGAGGCCTGGCGTGCTGCAGTTCATAGGGTTGAAAAGAGTCAGACACGACTGAGTGACTGAACTGAACTGAACTGAACTGAAAAAGAGCCTTGGCGGGTAGATGAACTGGATATGTTACACAAGACATCTCAGTTAACCTAATGGGTTCAAAATGCAGGAAATGAGTCTATGGGACCAGACAACACCCTAACTATAAACATAAAGCTTTGTAGTATAGTCTGAAGTCAGGAAGGGTGATTTCTATAGCTCCATTCTGCTCAAGATTTCTTTGATTATTCAGGGTTTTTTGTGTTGCCATACAAATTGTGAAATTTTTTGTTTTAGTTTTGTGAAAAATGTCATTGGTAATTTGATAGGGATTCCATTGAATCTGTAGATTGCTTTGGGTAGTAATTTTCACAATACTGATTCTTCCAGTTCAGGAACATAATAGATCTCTCCATCTGTTTATGTCATCATTGATTTCTTTCATCAGTGTCTTATAGTTATCTGTATACAACACTTTTGTCTCCTTAGATTTATTCCTAGATATTTTATTATTTTTGTTGTAATGGTGAATGAGATTGACATCTTAATTTCTCTTTCTTATTTTTCAATGTTAGTGTATAGGAATGGAAATAATATCTGTATTGTTTTGTGTCCTGCAATTCTACAAAATTCATGGACTAGCTCTAGTTCTGATAGTATCTTTAGGACTTTCTATGTATAGTGTCATGTCACCTGCAAACAGTAACAGTTTTAATTCTTTCCAATATGGGTTCCTTTTATTTTTTATCTTCTCTGATGCCATGGCTAGAACTCCCAGAAGTATGCTAAATAATAGTGGTAAAAGCTACAGTCTTCAAGGCAGTATGGTGAAAGTGAAGTCACTCAGTCGTGTCTGATTCTTTGCAACCCCATGGACTGTGGCCTACCAGGCTCCTCTGTCCATGCAATTTTCCAGGCAAGAAGACTGGAGTGGGTTGCCATTTCCTTCTGCAAGACAGTATGGTACTGGCACAAAACCAGAAATATAGACCAATGGAAAAAGACAGAAAGCCCAGAGGTAAACCCACACACCTATGGGAACCTTATCTTTGACAAAACAGGCACGAATATACAATGGAAAAAAAGATAGTCTCTTCAATAAGTGCTGCTGGGGAAACCGGACAGCTACATGTAAAAGAGTGAAATTAGAACACTTTCTAACACCATAAACAAAGATAAACTCAAAATGAATTAAACACTTAAATGTAAGACCAGAAACTATAAAACCCTTAGAGGAAAACATTGGTAGAATACTCTTTGACATAAATCACAGCAAGATCCTCTATGACCCACCTTCTAGAGTAATGGAAATAAAAACAAAAATAAACAAATGGGACCTAATTAAACCTAAACGTTTTTGCATAGCAAAGGAAACCATAAGCAAGATTAAAAAACAAACCTCAGAATGGGAGAAAATAATTGCAAATGAAACAACTGACAAAGGATTAATCTCCAAAATATACACGCAGCTCAGGCAGCTCAATATCAAACAAAAGCCCAATAAAAAATGGGCAGAAGATCTAAACATGCATGCCTCTGAAGAGGACATACAGATCACTAATAAACCCATGAAAAATGCTCAACATTGCTCATTATTAGATAAATGCAAATCAAAACTAAAATGAAGTATCACCTTATTACTGTCAGAATTGACATCACCAAAAACCCTACAAACAATAAATGCTGGAGAGGATGTTGAGAAAAAGGAACCCTCTTGCATTGTTGGTGGGAATGTAAGTTGATATAGCCACTGTGGAGAATAGTAAGATTTCTTTAAAAAACAGAAAAAAAACCATCATATGACCCAGAAATCCCACTACTGGGAATATACCTTGAGCAAACCACAATTCTAAAAGACACATGTACCGCAATGTTCTTAGCAGTACTATTTACAATAGCCAGGACATGGAAGCAACCTAGATGTTCATCAACAGATGAATGGATAATGAAGTTGTGGTACATCTATACAATGGAATATTACTCAACCATAAAAAAGAATGATTTGTCAGTTCTCATGAAGTGCATGAACCTAGTGCTTATTATACAAGTGAAGTAAGTCAGAAGGAGAAAAACAACTATCATGTATTAACATATACATATGGAATCTAGAAAAATAGTACTGATCAACATCTTTGTAGGGCAGTAATACAGGCTCAGACGTACAGAGCAGACTTGTGGACACAGTGGGTGAAGGAGCGGGTGGGGTGAATTAAGAGCATAGCATTGAAACATGTACATTACCAAAGGTGAAATAGATAGCCAGACGCAGGGAGCTTGACCCCATGCTGTGTGACAACCTAGAGGGGTGACATGGGATGGAAGGTGGAAGGGACGTTCAAGAGGGAGGGGACATATGTATAGCTATTGCTGACCCATGTTGATGTATGGCAGAAACCATCACAACATTGTAAAGCAATTATATTCCAATTAAAAATAAATAAATTTTAAAAATAAAAAAATAAGACCTAAGGTCAGGGAAAGGTTGATGTTCCAAAGTGTTGAACTCTTTAATTTATTCTTCCTACAGGTAAGATTCTCTTAGAGGATAAGATGATGCTGAGATTGCAAGCTAAAGTTAAATGATTGGAACTAGGGAAACCAAATAAGTTACTTGGGTTTGGTGGAATCAGGAAAAGCCTAACTCATAGTTTCCTTAAGTAGAATTGAATATTGGAACTGAACATTTTAATATGTAAACATTTTATTGCTACCAAAATTGGTCTTACTGCATTTCCCTCTATCTCACACCATCCACCCAAACTTGCAGTAGTCATGAGTCCCTTGATATCCACAGGAATATAGAGAAAGAGAGACTTGTTTGGCTTGCAGGTATTTAGTATATATTGTTAGCTCACATCACATACTAGAATCATGGAACTAGGCCATCTGCAGTATGAAGCTTAGGGGGAAAAAACCTTGATATGCACTTAAAAGCTTAAGCCACATCTGCACACCACATTTTTCACAATTTCTTGTCAGCTAAGTATCATCCCCCATATATTTCATAATAGGGAAAACAAGTATATAAATTAAATATGTGTCTTCAGAGATCTCATCTATGATAAACCTTCACGGTATTAGCAAAGTCCCCAGATAGATTGCTCTTTGCACCCCCTGAAAGCTTACTACCAAGGAAAATGAATAGAACCATAGATTCCCTCCTTCAAATCAGCTTACCCCACATATAAGTCATTAGCAACTCAGCCATAACTTACATTATCAAAATCACAAGAGTGGTTAGTGAGAAAAGCACTAACCAGGGGGAAAAGCAGAGGCACTCCATGCCAAGTCGGGCTGACAGTAGACAGCTGCTCCTTCCACTTGGGTGCACAGTGCAACTCAACAAAATGACTTTTTCACAGACGCTTTTTAAAGTTTTTCCACAAAATCCATCAGGTCAAGTTAGTTCATGATGCTTCAAAATAAACATGCAGTATGCCTTACAATGCTGGATTCCTTACAAAATATGACAAAGAAAGAACCATGTAGGCAAAACCAGAGCATTTAAAAACAGTCTGTATTCTATAAACATACCAGCGAATGATATAAATAAGGTAATATGACATAAAATGAAAAATATATGTAAGATTATTCTTTTTAGTGTACAAAATTCATGGCAGTTGCTGCACTATCTAGCTACATAAATATATCTGTATCTAAAATTGTTGGCTCTGTTAATACAAAGTGAGGCCAAAGTGTGTCCACTTGCTTCTCACAGAAATTGAAAAATCTACATGACTCTCTTTTAACCGGTGCCCTTTCACCTTACCAGCACCAACCCCTCCCCCAGCATATTTTCCACAAATGTCCTCTTTTGTTCTCCTGTTCATTTTGTCTGGCCTTGCACCCAAGCATGCAAGAGAGAATCCCAGAGGCCCAAGATTCTAGAGTGGCTGTTTGCAAGGGGGAGGAGGCTACAGCAACTGCCACCCTGGATATACTTACGTGGGAAGGAAAAGGGACAGCATCCAGAATGCCTGTCATATATAAAAGAGCTGGATGGCAGGATGCCCGTGTGGCCCAAGGAACCAGAGGTAGCAAATCACAGTCAAAAGAATTGCAACTAAAGGCTACAAGAGAAAAGGTCTGCAACCAACTGTGTGTCCTAGCTCTCTGGTATTTGCTTCCGTTGGGCAGAGTCTATTTTGCGAAGCATCAAACACTGAAAAGAAGACTCCTGATGCTGGAAGTTGACAGGAAGTAACACGCAAGACGGTAAGAAAGCAAGATCAAGAGTTGTCCCAGAAACAATGCTTAGAACAACAAAAATGGAGGGCAGAAGAGAAATGCAAGTCCAACCTGGCCCAGCCCAAGAAAAGGAGGAGTTAAGGAGACGAAACTAAAAGAGAAGAGCCTTGGACCATTGGCCCACATCATTCTCCACAAGGTGCACTCAACCAACTTCGCCCTATTCTTTAACGAAGTTACAAAAAGAGCTTCTTAATCCCTTCCTTTGCTCCTTAAAAGCTACTGCAAGTTCACTTAATAGACTGATAGGACCTCAGAACAACTATAATAGTTCAAACTGGATGGCTCTTTCCTTCTTCTCTAAGGTTATTAATTAACCAAGACATACGTAACTGTAAGTGCATAACACATGAAATATAATGCTACGTAGAATATAAGTAACTATGTTAATTATATTAATGAGCATCTATAAGAAATGTTGCAATGATTTCCTTCATGGAAGAGCTTGAGGGAAGTAAAACTGTCTTGGAGGACTTCACCTCCCCAGAGCTCAAACATTTAGGTGTTTCCTACACCTTTTTTCTGCATCCAATCCTGTCTTCTTATTGGCAATCTGACCTCCCTATTGGCTATATCATACCTTTAAACTGCCCGCTTTGTGACATCATTCTCCCACCAAATCTACTACCACCTGGTAGAATCTTGGTGTTTCCATGGAGTTGTCTGTAAATAAATTGGATCATTGCAAGTGACCAGTGACCAGTGACCTTTGTACTGGACACATGTACACTTGGCTGCAGTCACTCCAGACATCCTCTTGTATCGTCTCCTCCTCCCTTGTATCTACAGTTAGTTTTTCCTCTACTTCTCTGACCATGTCAGGTATGGAAAGAAACTTTGTAAAGGTTTTCATTAGATTTTTTTTTTCTGCCCGTAAATTTAGTAGTAGATAATAATGAAGGAAAATATTGAACTAGAAATCTGGAGACCTAATTTCAGTTTTGACTTGGACATTTACTATCTCTGTGACTTTGGACACTTTGGACAAGTCACTGTCTCACAAGGTCTGTTTTTCCCTCATCTAATGTTACATTAGGATGCTACATTGGTCTATCTCTCTGGTCCTTTTCTTTTCAATATTGAATCTCAAAGGGGACCCATGTAGAACATGAAATCAGAGACTTCTAAAGAGTGTTTCAACAGAAACAGAGAAAAGCCAGGTGGTGTAGAAAATTAGCAATATTTACTGAGTTGTTTCACCCATAATGGTCACCCTCAGTTAATATTTCAGTTTTAGTATTTTAAATTTAGTGCTGCTCAAAAAGTAATATTCACTTGTTTTTGGAGTTTTCTACCTAAATGAGTTGAAAAGAGAAAACAGGGAGAGAGGATGGAGAGCTCTGGGCTAACGGGAGGCTTGTAGTCAAACATAAGAAAGTTTAGAACTGTCCTCATCAGCAGAGGCCAATGGGAACCAAGAGGAAGGAGAAAATACAAGAATGAGGAGAGAGAGCAAGGAGGAGTTCTCAGGAAAAAAGTAGTTTGGGATGGAATGTTGACAGGATCCAAAGATTTTAAATTAAACCAGAAAAAGCACAGAGAACAATCTGCTTAGGGCAGGGCAAAATACTGTTGATTTTCGCAAATGCGTCTGTTAATAGACTAGGAAGGAAAGTAAGGCCAGAATAAGGTATCACCAGGAAAAACAGCTTATCAGAAAAGTCATACTCAGTGTTTTTCTTTTATTGCCTCTCTCAACACAGATGGCACTTCACAATTTTGAATATAAATATTTTATAAATATGTTTTAGAAATGATACTTCCTATAAACAAGAAACAAAAGTGATTACCTAGGGGGCTGATTTTCATTCATTCTGTTTGAAACGATTAGACATTTTACCAATTAGAAATAAAATTTTAAAATGATATTTTTAACTTAAACCAGAAGGACTAACTCTTTTGTGTGATAGTAGGTTCTAAGTCAAGGTTGCTTTTCATCTTTACAATTATTTCCTTCCTAACTCCAGTATTTTGGCCACCTCATGCGAAGAGTTGACTCATTGGAGAAGACTCTGATGCTGGGAGGGGTTGAGGGCAGGAGGAGAAGGGGATGACAGAGGATGAGATGGCTGGATGGCATCACTGACTCGATGGATGCGAGTCTGAGTGACCTCTGGGAGCTGGTGATGGACAGGGAGGCCTGGCGTGCTGCGGTTCATGGGGTCGCAAAGAGTCAGACACGACTGAGCGACTGATCTGATCTGAACACAGAGAGCACATTGACCAACAGCCATCATCCATTTTCAGAGCTTGGCTACCTAAGAAGGAAAAGAAAAGGCAAACCCTGTATCTCTAATTCCACATATAGGGAATTCCCTGGTGGTCCAGTGGTTAGGACTTGGTGCTTTCACTGCCAGACTGAACAGTGCTGATAGGGAAAAAAATCTGCATTTATCTAAAATATTGTTGTGGAGTCCTTTGGATTTTCCTACATTTAAAAATCTTTTTAAACTGGATTCTAGTGAAGATGGCTCTTTCAGGTTTTGGAATATCATCCGTCTGGATGTTGAAGGTGATTATAATCTAAGTTCTAGGATAAATATGAAAACTGTCTTGATACTTTTTAAGTTTTCCTTTCTGCTTGTGACATAGTTATATTCATTGAAATATATATTTTTACTAAACTTAGTACCTGTTACTTGCTGCATAAAAATATGAATGAGCCCAGTAATGATATTCTTTTAGACATTATTTGGTTGTCTACTTTGTACCTTTTTTTTTTTACTGAAATAATTGTCTACATATATTGGGCTACCTATACATTCACATTTATTGCATTCTGTTGCTTGCTATGCATGTTTTACAGATATATCTTCTCTGTCAGTATGTATTGGCTAGGAATTCATTTCAGAGAAGGCAATGGCACCCCACTCCCGTACTCTTGCTTGGAAAATCCCATGGATGGAGGAGCCTGGTAGGCTGCAGTCCATGGGGTCGCTAAGAGTCAGACATGACTGAGCGACTTCACTTTCACTTTTCACTTTCATGCACTGGAGAAGGAAATGGCAACCCACTCCAGTGTTCTTGCCTGGAGAATCCCAGGGACGGGGGAGCCTGGTGGGCTGCCGTCTATGGGGTCGCACAGAGTTGAACACGACAAGTGACTTAGCAGCAGCAGCAGCAGCAGGAATTAAAGTCACCTTCTATTGTGTCTTTTCATTAATAGTATTTACCAAGATAAAGTGAGCAATATTCACTCATAATATTGTATATATGATATAGAACTTCATTTATCATGAAACTTATTATGCTTTAACACTTGCCACATACTGAAGTTTTCATATCTATATTATACATGTATATATACACTAACTACTTTGCTTTTCATGATTTTTCTATGTCTTTCTAGAATTTATTAAATCTTCCTCCATATAAATCATATGTAATATATCATTATTCATGTATTATTATTTATTATGTACTATATTAATTATTTGTTTACTTATTACTGCTATTATTATTTTTATTGTGATAATCACTCTACAGATAAGTAGTCTGAAACTCAGAGAGTTAAATAACTTTTTTCATTCAAAAGGCATTTCAGAAATTCACTTTCAGATAATCATTTTGAGGTGGAATGAGAAGTCAGGCTTGAAGAGGGTAAAGATGACCCTTTAAATTTATCACTGGACTCTAGGTAAGAGTGAGGGAAATGTGCAAGCAAAGTGAGACACTAAAGATTACAATAGTAATAGCTATACTGTTTTCAAATGGACAAAAAAATGCCTACATTATAAGTTGAATTTCTCCTGGTTTCTGGCCGTATCATGCTCAGATCGGCTCAGATTGGCAAGAAAGTCAGGATACTTAGATTCTGAAACCTGATAATGATACTAACATAATGAGAGAACTTGAACAAGTCAGTCTGAACTCTCTTAGCCTCAGTTTCCTTCCTCATGAAATGAAACTATGAGAAGTTCTTTAAGGACCTCCTAGTTCTAAAATGCTTCAATTCTAGGAAACAGCATGCAAGTCAATACTCGTGCAGGCTTAAGGGAAAGATAGGGCAGTAAGAAGGATATTCCCTGCCTGGAGAACAAAGTCTGAATCACATCACTTGGGTGTTCTGCACAATGTATGCCCAAGACGGGGGCACAGGTAGTCAACATAAGGAAGTGTCAAACTGCTTCAACCCTTACAGCCGTCATAATTGCCTGATTTTTGGTTTCTAAGGAAGTATTGATATTAGAGGTGTCTGATAGCAAGAACCAGACACAACTGAGCAACTTCCCTTTCACTTTTCACTTTTCACTTTCATGCATTGGAGAAGGCAATGGCAACCCACTCCAGTGTTCTTGCCTGGAAAATCCCAGGGATGGGGGAGCCTGGTGGGCTGCCGTCTATGGGGTCACACAGAGTCAGACATGACTGAAGTGACTTAGCAGCAGCAGCAGCAGATAGCAAGAACCTTAAGATAATGCTGTTCCTCAAACACAGTGGAAATTTATCAATCTCACTCATCTTTTTCTTACCCTCTTGTTCTTACAGAAAATTTCCAAAATCCATCTGCAATTGGAACCCAGAATTCTCTGCAGCTCTCTCTTCCTGCGGTGAGCAACGCAGCTTCCCTCACAGAAAGTGCCTGCAACTTCTCCAGGGTCTCTGCTCCAGCCCTCAGCTCAGCATGGCTAGTGCCAGCGGGCTCTGACACCTCTTTGCAGCCACTCATGAGTAGTGCCTACCTTTACCAACATTCCAGCACAACTATGTTATCTGGAGTCACTGGCCAGAGCCAGCTCTCCGGAGTCACTGGCCAGAGCCAGCTCTCCACCTCAGGGGCTTCCTATCCGGATGTTGTTGAGTGGAACATCACAGGAAGCACTGAAAGGAAGTCTTCTTCACTTGGAGACTTCACTGTGACAGTCATTGACCAAGACACAGCTGTTTCCTCCACGTCTATGGCAGCCCAGTGTGACAAAACATCAGACATCAATAGCATGGTCCCTCTATATCCATCTCTTTCTGCCAGCCTTGTTCAGGGAACACCATCTCAGATTCCAAATCAGGGACACAGCCTGTCACTTCCCCACCAGGGAGGAGGCCAGGTATATTACTATCACCAAGGCACACTGGGGCCTTTACTACCTGAAGAACTTGGCCCCTGCCTACAGTCCTATGGCTCTGTGTCGTATGCAGGAAGCAGGACCTCTGCTCAACCAGAAATGGTCATGGTACTAAAGGAGATTCAGCCCACAAATATCCTACCACCAGCTTCTACCTCTGGAGTCTACTACTCTGTGTCTGCTCAGCCCATCACAGACACAGGTTTTCAAGGTGAGTACAAACAGCAAGAAAGTAGAATGAGCTCGGCATTCAAAAAATGGGGTCAAATCTACAGCTGGGAAGTGGCATATAGACAGAATTTAGATCCTGGGACTTTAACAACCACTACCTTTGCTCGGTGCTCTCTGTTTTTAGACTGTATATGAGAACACCTAATGCAGGTGGAAGGTTGCACACTGTGAAGGTCATTTATGCTACGTGTAAGAGAACCACAGTTCAGTTCAGTCGCTCAGTCGTATACGACTCTCTGCGACCCCATGGACTGCAGCACACCAGGCCTCCCTTTCCATCACCAGCTCCTGGAGGATATTTGTGGGCTGAATCTCCTTTAGTACCATGACCATTTTTGGTTGGGCAGAGGTTCTCAAACTCATGCCCATGGAGCCGCTGATGCCATCCAACCATCTCATCCTCTGTCGTCCCCTTCTCCTCCCACCTTCAGTCTTTCCCAGCATCAGGAATGATGCTGTCTTTTCAAATGAGTCAGCTCTTTGCATCAGGTGGCCAAAGTATTGGAGTTTCTGCTTCAACATTAGTCCTTCCAATGAATATTCAGGATTGATTTCCTTTAGGATGGACTGGTTGGATCTCCTTGTAGTTCAAGGGACTCTCAAGAGTCTTCTCCAACACCACAAGTGTGTACCAAAAGGTACCATATTTTTCACTGCTCTGGTTGATCAGTCCCCCTGTACTACCACGCCATGTCACTCCCTTCCCTGATCTATTGCCATAGCTCTTGGGAGGTGTTTCAGAACTCTTATTATGATAGTGCCAGTTTAACTGTCCCTCACTTCCTTACTTTACACCAAGATTTAAGACCCTGTGATCTGCGATCCTGTCTGGAGCAGGCTGGCTGAAGATTCTTTGTTTATATATTTTATCAGGAAGAGCTCTACTCCCTCTCATAGTTCATGGTGTGAAGTGTGTTTAGTCTCTCAGGAAAATGGGGAGAATTGAAAGGACTCTACATGAGAATCCTAGGCTTTGTAAGACATGTTATATTTTAAAAATATGACTCATTTTAATTTGGCTTATAAGATCCCTATGGAATACAAAGAAAGCCAAAAATCAGTGACATCAAATGATCACCAGTAAGAATTAGAACAGTCACCTCTTAGCTCCTAGCATAAGACAGTGTCCACCATCCTTAAGACTAGGTAGTAGAAATGCCTTGCCCAGCATTGAAAGGTACATGATTACTGTGCTGGTGTCTGAGGGTGGAGGGAGCATCTCACTCACCAGGGACTAACTTCTTCCTTGATTCCTCTGTAGTGATGGAGACTTCCCTGAGGATGGAAAATTCCCTGGGATCGCAACCTCCAAGCCAGACATTTTGTCTGTCAGAAACTTCAGAATTCCCCAGGTCCTGCATTAGCAGAAATATCCAAATACTTGAGAGTAATCCACCACTTGAACTTGGGGACATTTCAATGATAGCTCCAGTCCAGAGTGCCAGTAATCTCCTGGCACTGCCTCCAGTTCCAAGCCAGGAACAAACAGAGAATAAGAATTCAGATGATATTAAAACTAAGTTTTCAAAGCCTCTGGATGATGCTTACCAGATCCCAATAGAAAACCAAGATCCTCCACTAGTCCCTTTAGAAATCTCTGATATTCACGAGCTCCTGGCCAGCATCGATCCCCTCAGCCAAGAGGAGCAACTTGTTTCTGAAAATGCGAATCTGGGAGAGAATAGCCTGAGTTTTGAGGACTTAGGGACACTTGAAAATGGGTTTGAATCTAGCAGTGGCTTTGCAGACATTGCTACACTGGTAGAGGATATTCACCTTCCCCAGTTCTTTCATTCTTTGAAAGACCTTGATCAAGCCGAAGCTCCAACGTTGATCAAAGCTGAAGATACCAGCACTGTTAAGGTGAATCAGGTGCAGGAAAAGCCAAATGTCATAAAGGCGCCCTCTGATCAACCCAGGAAGAACAAACATAAAGCCTCTGAGTCTGTCAGTGATGCTTCCAAGGGCAAAATCCAGCCAAAGGACCCAGACTGCCCGTTAGGGGGAGAAGTGACTATATGCAATGCTGCAGTCAGTGACAAGGCTCCTGTGAACACAGCCAAACAGCCAAACAGCAAAACTCAGAACACTGCAACCAGCAGAACCAACAAAACTAAAAGCCATGGGCAGGAAAAGACC
This sequence comes from Tragelaphus eurycerus, assembly GCA_935064755.1. Taxonomy (NCBI): domain Eukaryota; kingdom Metazoa; phylum Chordata; class Mammalia; order Artiodactyla; family Bovidae; genus Tragelaphus; species Tragelaphus eurycerus. The sequence goes on from CAKXYN010000016.1 coordinate 26,459,886, forward strand.
AAGAGAACCAGAGAAAACAAGAAGGCTGAAGAGAATAAGTCATCAGGGAACAAAGTCAAGGCAGAGGAAAAGCCAAGCATTCCCAAGATGAAGCGAAAGAGAAATCAACCTGACTTTAGCCGAGAGAACTTTAAAAAGCCTCGAAGCTGCCTAGGCATGCACATGCTGGAGTCTGTGCAGGTGTTTCATGCACTGGGGAAGAAGAGTGATAAGCAAACTGGACTCAATTCCTCTCGGGTCCTGGGAAATTCAAGCAACCCTAAAGACCCCCCGCCATCCCTTGCTATCAAGTCATGGCTCAATACCCCATGTGAGGGTAAAGGTCCTGAAAAAACTCCAGTCAAAGCCCAGAAACCAGAGGACAGTGCTGAAAAAGAGTGTCTATCTCCATCGCAGTACGAGCTGCCTCCACCTGGGAAGGTCAAGTTAGTACCTTTGCCTTTTCCTACCCTGGACAAGCCTCAGGCTCGACCTGTTCCTCGGAGGCCACAGTCTCTGGCCTCATATCGGCCTGCTGTGGCTTATCCTGCCTGGCCTGGTTCTACTAACTCAGCTCAACCTGCTGCAGTCAATGCATCCCAGCCAGCTCCTGCATCTTTGCTAGGTCCTGCCAAACCAGCTCAGACGACTGTGACCGATCCAACCCGACCGGGTTTGACCAAACCGACTCTGTCTAGCATCCCTCAGTCTGCTGCTCCTCGGCCTGTGCCCTACAGAACTTCGTCCTGCACTTCTCTCCAGCGGGAGTCTGTTCCCCCTACTGTGACCAAGCACCAGTCCCCACCCAAGCCTCAAACCCAATTTCTACTCCAAGACTTCTGCTTCCAACCAATTCCTTGGAGGAAACCCAATGTTCCTGAGCCAGTAATGTCAAAGCCCATCACAAAAGAGCAGCGGCCAGAGCGGGAGGCCATGAAGAGGCAGGCTCAATTAGAGCGTGAGAATGCTGCTAAATACACCTCTTTGGGGAAAGTGCAATATTTCATTGAGAGGGAAAAAGAGATGGAAATTGCTCAATACTATGGGTATGTCATGTGAGAGCTGCTAGGATTGTTGGTGCCACCTGGGGTACCAGTTGTTTTTCCATAGATAGATATAAATTTCTCTATTTATTGTGATATATTTTAAAACTTAAAACTTAACAAATATAATAGAGTTAATAGACAAATAACAAAGAAGACTTTTGAATTTGAGATGATGTTAACTGTGCCTTTTTTTTTTGGTTGGGGCAGGAATCAAAGTCTACACAAGAAAGGAAGGACTGAATGTTGGATGACAGAAGGAGGGAAAAGGTGTAAAACCTGAGGAAAGAGGAAGGAACTTGGCCCAGGGCTAGGAAGGCCAAGAGATTTTATGGATTTATAAAAGGAAGCAGGAGTGGAGAAAATGGTACAAGTAAAACGTAGGATCTGAGGTTAGGGTTGAAAGAACAAAATTTGAGTAGAGTTGAAGATGACAGAAGATGAGTAGTTTGACAAGGAGAAACCAAAAACGTGTCTCTTTGAGACTGGCCTTATGTCTCACCACCACCAGATAGGTATTTCAAGAGGTTTAGGACACCCTTCTGAAAGGTCTCAGTTACCTAAGTGCAATGACAGAGGGGAACTGGGAAGTCTACTAGTTGAGTGGCAAGGGCTCAGCGTTATCTTGGCAGCTGACAAGAGGGCGAGGGCCAAGTGAACTGCTGCAGCAGGACGCTCTGGAACAGGGCCTGGGATAGAAAGCACCGTTTACTCAACACCTAGGCACCAGGGCAGCAATACACTGTTGAGTGAACCCTGGCAATAACAGGCAGCGCCAGTATTCCTGTGCCACTGCACTTAGTGAGGTTCAGCAACGGGCTGAGGTCACATCGCATGCGGAGGTACAAGGCCTCAATCTGAGGCCCAAAGGCCCGCCAAAGTCCTCAGTATTTGCAAGTTCCGGTAGGCCGCCAACCGGAACTTTTGGAGCATAGCATCCGGAGGTTTCTGGTGGAAGAGATCAAACTTCTGCAGGGGCCGAAACGTTAACTTGAGGGGGCTTCCTCCATTGACCCATGCGCGTGCTGCCTTCTCTAACTAACGCCATCAAAACATCGCCATCAACTGAAGCGCACGAGAAAAATCCTCCACAAGTGTCCATTTTCAAGAGTGAGAGCGGAGGGCACATGCGCAGTAGGTTGCTGCTCCCGCAGCACAGGTTGCAGGTATCCTGCAGTCCAGAGGTTCCTTGGGAGGCAGCTCAAGAGAGTGGAGATGAGGAGGGGTGGCAGGGGTGGCAGGGGTGGGGGGTGAGTAGTGGGGGGGCAGAGTCGGGGGCAGGGGTTAATGCGGGCCAGGGGTTGGGGGGAGTGGCAGAGAGTGGGCCTGAAAAGGACGGAGAGATGGAAACAGTGGATAGTGACTATAGGAAAATTGGCAGTTTTCATTTGTAAATTATTTTATTGAGATATGATTCACATATCTTAAAATTCGCCTTTTGAAACTCCAGTGCCATTTAGAACATTCACGAGCCTATGCATGCAATCATCACCGGTATCTCACCCATCACATCTTCATCACCCCCAGAAGAAACCCCCTTAACCATCAGCAGGCGCTCCTCATCCCCTCATCCTTCAGCCCGTGCAATCATCAATTTACTTTGTGTCTCTATGATTTTGCCCTTTTCTGGACCCTGCATGTATATGGAATAATGTAAACGTGACCAATGTGTCTGGCTTCTCTCAGCGTAATGTTTTCAAATTCATCCAAGTTGTAGCTTGTGTTAGTGCGTCATTCCTTTTTATGACTGTGTAATCCAATATAAAAATCCTTTCATCCATTGGTGAACATTTGGGTGGTTTCCACTAAATATTCCCATTTATCGAGAGTTTCTCTTGTGCCAGGCAGCACCAGGCTAAGTTATTGACCCTATTTTACAGATACAGAGGTTTGGAGAGTGGGAACAATTTGCCCAAGCTTAAGAGCTAGCAACTGGGGGAGCTGTGGTTAGAACTCAGGCAAACTTCACATGACAAAACGTTTGAAAAGGTACACAAGCATATTCAATGGAAATTCACCCTATTCCCTAAGTTCCGCAGCCACACATTTCCCTCCTCAGAGATTTGCTTCCAGAGAAATATTTATACCCCAACATGTATATATCACAATTTATTGACTAATCTGTCTCACAGATTTGAGATGTCACCTTTATGGTAAAATAGATTCTTCTACATATTTATATCACTCTTTATAGATTGTCCTCTTTTTTGCCTATCTTTTTTTTTTTTATGTTTCCCATTTCTCTAGAATTCTTTGCATCTTATTTTTAAAAATTTTCCTCCTTTTTCGGGTTTCTTGGTGACTCAGTGGTAAAGAATATGCCTGCCAATGTAGGAGACATGGGTTCGATTCCTGGTCCAGGAGGATCCCTCATTTTATGAAGCAGCTAAGCCCATGTGCCATAACTATTGAGCCGGTACTCCACAACAAGAGAAGCCACCACAGTGAGAAGCTTGCACCCTGCAACAAAAAGTTAGACCCTGCTTACCACAACTAAAGAATAGCTCATGCAGCAACAATAAATAAATAAATAAAATTATAAAATTTTTCTCCTTTTCTTGTTTCTATTAAGACATTATATTGTATTATTTTAAACAGACTTCATTTATGAATTTATTTCTTTTATTTTGAATTCTGTCCTAAGTTCTGTCATCTTACCTAATTCTAATTTATACTACTTTTTCATCTCTTATTATGGTAAAACATACATAAAATTGATTATTTAAACCATTTTTAAGTATACAATTCAATGACATTAAATGCATTCATGATGTTGTGTAACCATCAGATCAGATCAGATCAGTCGCTCAGTCGTGTCCGACTCTTTGCGACCCCATGAACTGCAGCACGCCAGGCCTCCCTGTCCATCACCAGCTCCCAGAGGTCACTGAGACTCACGTCCATTGAGTCAGTGATGCCATCCAGCCATCTCATCCTCTGTCATCCCCTTCTCCTCTTGTCCTCAATCCCTCCCAGCATCAGAGTCTTTTCCAATGAGTCAACTCTTCGCCTGAGGTGGCCAAAGTACTGGAATTAGAGCTTTAGCATCATTCCTTCCAAAGAAATCCCAGGGCTGATCTCCTTCAGAATGGACTGGTTGGATCTCCTTGCAGTCCAAGGGACTCTCAAGAGCCTTCTCCGACACCACAGTTCAAAAGCATCAATTCTTCGGCGCTCAGCCTTCTTCACAGTCCAGCTCTCACATCCATACATGACCACAGGAAAAACCATAGCCTTGACTAGGCGAAACTTTGTTGGCAAAGTAATGTCTCTGCTTTTGAATATGCTATCTAGGTTGGTCATAACCTCCTTCCAAGGAGTAAGCGTCTTTTAATTTCATGGCTGCAGTCACCATCTGCAGTGAGTTTGGAGCCCAGAAAAATAAAGTCTGACACTGTTTCCACTGTTTCCCCATCTATTTCCCATGAAGTGATGGGATCGGATGCCATGATCTTCGTTTTCTGAATGTTGAGCTTTAAGCCAACTTTTTCACTGTAACCATCACCACTATCCAAATTCAAAATAATTATATCAAAATATTGAGCAGGACCTCAGAAAGATGGGCCCAGCAGAATAGTTTTTGAATCTCCCCAAACCATCTCATGGAAATAGAGCCACCAAATACCCACTGATGGCATTTATCAGCATTCACTATTTCCGGAACTTTTTCACCATCCTCAACAGAAACTCTGTAACCATTAAATAGTAACTTCCCATTCCCTTTCGATCCATATTCTTTCATTTTTTGCATCTTTTTTCCTACTGTCTTTTCACCTATTTTGAAATGATAGGCTACAGTTTTGATCTGTTTTGTGGGCCTGTCTTTTCCAACTTGCTTTTATTGTCTGAAGAGATGACATTCTGCTCCTTATTCTCTTTCCTCACATTGCTTTTGTATGGGATTTAATCCCAATCCTTTTCTGCTATTTGCTTTTAGGTGAAACCAGTTTTAAAACACTTCAAAAGGGAGATATGAGGCCACCTGGAAATAGCAGTTCCATCAATATTTCAGCTATTCGGTTCTGGAAATAACAATAACTTTTGCAGGAGGCATAAACCAGTGGACTTTATCATTAGACACCATTCAGAGAAGGACCCCATGAAAGTTTAGCAAAAATGGTTTAGTTAAATGATTTTACCCAAGAGGATCACACACCAGCCCCAGGAAACTCAGTGAACCAGAGACAAGGTGTAATGGCATCCTTCCTTCTCTGTGCCTTAGCTCTCAAGGGTTGGTCACCTACATGTTATTAGCAATTATTATTTGGTTTCTATTCATAACTACTATCAGAAAACATAGTATCTGTGGGCCTAATCATACTGCCCTGATACCCAATATTCTTCTTCATTTTGGCTTCTTGCCCATCAGCAGGAACCTGGTTTATTTTTGTTCCCCTTTCACCACAGCCTGGTAATTTCTGATGAGACTGAGGGGGTTTCTAGTTTCTCAATAACTGCTACCCATGGGCATGTGGTTTTGGCTGCTCTATTTCCATGAGAAGGTTTTGTTTTGTTGTTGCTCAGTCACTAGGTCATGTCCGACTCTTTGTGACCCCTGAACTGCAGCACTCCAGGCTTCCCTGTCCTTCACTATCTCCTGGAGTTTGCTCAAACTCAAGTCCATTGAGTCAGTGATGTCATTCAACCATCTTATCCTCTGTCACCTCCTTCTCCTCTTGCCTCCAATCTTTCCCAGCATCAGGGTATTTTCCAATGACATAAGGTGGCCAAGGTATTGGAGCTTCAGCTTCAGCACCAGTCCTTGCAATGAATATTCAGGATTGATTTCCTTTAAAATTGATTGGTTTCATCTTCTTGCTGTCCAAGGGACTCTCAAGAGTCTTCTCAAGCACCACAGTTTGAAAGCATCAATTCTTCAATGCCTCAACCTTCCTGATGGTCCAATTCTCACATCCATACATGGCTAGTGGAGAAGCCATAGCTTTGACTTATACAGACCTTTGCTGGCAAAGGGATGTCTCTGCTTTTTATTACACTGTCTAGGTTTGTCATAGCTTTTCTTCCAAGGAGCAAGGCTCTTTTAATTTCGTGGCTGCAGTCACCATCCACAGTGACTGTGGAGCCCAAGAAAATGAAATCTGACACTGTTCCCACTATTTCCCCATCTATTTGCTAAGAAGTGATGGGACTGGATGCCATGATTTTGAATGTTGAGTTTTAAGCTAGCTTTTTCACTCTCCTCTTTCACCTTCCTCAAGAGGCTCTTTAGTTCTTCACTTTCTGTCATCAAAGTGGTATCAGCTGCATGTCTCAGGCTGTTGATATTTCTCCTGGCAATCTTGATTCCAGCTTGTGAATCATCCAGCCCAGCATTTCACGTGATGTACTCTGCATAGAATTTAAATAAGCAGGGTGACCATATTCAGCCTTATGTAGTCCTTTCCCAGTTATGAACCAGTCCATTGTTCCATGTCCAATTCTAACTTGCTTCTTATCCTGCATACAGGAGGCAGGTAAGGTGGTCTTGTATTCCTATCTCTTTAAGAATATTCCACAGTTTGTTGTGATCCACACAGTCAAAGTCTTCAGTGTAGTCAATGAAGCACAAGTTGGTATTTTTGGGGAATTCCCTTGCTTTTTCTATGATCCTGCAGGCAATTTGATCTCTGGTTCATCTGGCTTTTCTAAATCTATCTTGTACACCTGGAAGTTCTCAGTTCTCAGTTCACGTGCTCCTGAAGCCTAGCTTGAAGGATTTTGAGCATAATTTTGCTAGCACGTGAAATGAGTGCATTTTTATGGTAATTTGGACATTCTTTGGCATTACTTTTCTTTGGGACTGGAATGAAAACTGACCTTTTCCAGTCCTGTGGCCACTGCTGAGTTTTCCAAATTTGCTGGCATATTGCATGCATCACTTTAACAGCATCATCTTTTAGGATTTGAAGTCCATCACCTCCACTAGCTTTGTTTATAGTAATTCTTTGTAAGGCCTGCTTGACTTCACATTCCAGGATGTCTGGCTTTAGGTGAGTGACCACACTGTAGTGATTATCTGGGTCATGAAGATCTTTTTTGTATAGTTCTTCTCTGTATTCTTGCCACCTCTTCTTAATCTCTTCTGCTTCTGTAAAGTCCTTGCCATTTTTGTCCTTTATTTTGCTTATGTTTGCATGAAATATTCCCTTGGTATCTCCAATTTTCATAAAGAGATCTCTAGTCTTCCCCATTCTATTGTTTTCCTCTATTTCTCTGCATTGTTCACTTAAGAAAGCTTTCTCATCTCTCTTTGATATTCTGTGGAACTCTGCATTCAGATGGGTATATCTTTCCCTTTCTCCTTTGCCTTTACCTTCTATTCATTATTTTTGTATTTTTTTCCTTTTCTCTTTTTTCAGCTATTCATAAGACCTCTTGAGACAACCACTTTGCTTTCCTGAATTTCTTTTTCTTGGGGATGGTTTTGGTTATCATCTCCCGTGCAATGTTACAAACTTCCATCCATAGTTCTTCAGGCACTCTGACTACCAGATCCAGTCACTTAAATCTACTTGAGACCCTCACTGTATAATCATAAGGGATTTGATTTAGTTCATATCTGAATGGTCTAGTGTGGTTTCCCTACTTTCTTCAATTTGAGCCTGAATTTTGCAATAAGGAGTTCATGATCTGAGCCACAGTCAGCTTCAGGTTTTGTTTTTTGCTGACTGTACAGAGCTTCTCCATCTTAGGCTGCAAAGAATATAATCAATCTGATTTCAGTATTGACCATCTGGTGATGTTTATGTGTAGAGTCATCTCTTGTATTGTTGAAACAGGGTGTTTGTTATGACCAGTGCATTCTCTTGGCTAAACACTGTAGTCTTTGCTCTGCTTCATTTTGTACTCCAAGGCCCAATTTACCCGTTATTCCAGTTATCTCTTGACTTTCTACTTTTGCATTCCAGTCCCCTATGATGAAAAGGACATATTTTTTTTTGGTGTTAGTTCTAGGTGGTCTTGTAGGTCTTCATAGACTTGGATTATTGTGATGTCAAATGGTTTGCCTTCGTGAAATGAGATCATTCTGTCATTTTTGAGATTGCAACCAAGTACTGCATTTCAGACTCTTTTTTGACTATGAGGGCTACTCCATTCCTTCTCAGGCATTCTTGCCCACAGTAGTAGATAATATTGGTCATCTGAATTAAATTCACTCATTCCCATCCATTTTAGTTCACTGATTCCTAAAATGTCGTTGTTCACTCTTGCCATCTCCTGTTTGACTACATCCAATCTGGCAGATCTGCTTCCCAGATGGGAGGGTTTGATGAGATTTAAAAGCTTCACCACAGCCTCCATCTTTCTGAAGTTCTGCTCCATCATTTGACACAATTATTTGAAATTTGGGGATCGTATAATTTTCAGTTCCCCAAGCAGAGACCTATTCGCTCTACATTAGGACTCTGGGTCAGGTGAAGTTTTCTGAGTCTTCTCTGTCTAAGTTTCATCTCAATATTTGCTCAGCCTATGTTTTGAGTAGGAAGTCAAAACACAACAACCTAAAAGGCTCATGGGTTGGGGGACATTTGGCCACCATGAAAGGAAGAATGAACTGGGGACAGGGGGAGAGTCTGGAGCCAGGTCCTGGTCAGGAGTGTGTATCTTTCTTCCCCCTTCCCTCTTTTCCTTCTCTATTATTGACTTTTATAAACATGTACAAAAGAGAATCTGCAACCTGCCCTCTTACCAAGCAAAAATATTGGCCCATGGACAGTTTTCTTCATCTCAGTTCATGGTAATGTCACTCCTCCAGTTGCACAGACCAGAGGCCTTCAGAACCGCTTGGCTCCTCTTTTTTGTTCCCAGCTGCACATCAGGAAATTCTGTCTGCTTTACCTTCAAATTGTATCTAGAACTTGTCCACTTCTAACCTCTTTTATTGCTCCCTGGATTACTGGGAGAGACATTTAATTCAGAAGCTTCCCAAACTTTCTAGATTCACAGAGCCCTTGCATCTCACCTATAGGCTCAAAGAAATACGTAACAATCTCATTATTAAGTATCTGGGTGGCAACAATTAATAAGTATTTACGTTTGTAGTAGGCTGGAAAAATGGCCACCCAAAGAGATCAGGTCCTAATTTCTCAAGCCTATAAATATTATTACCTTATTTAGAAAAAGATCTTTACATATGTGGTCAGATTAAGGATCCAGAGATGGGGAAGTTATCCTGGATTATCAGCGTAGGCCCTAAATACAGTCATTATGTGTCCTTACAAAATGAGGGCAAAAAGAGATTTGATAGAGACAGAAGAAGAAAAGGCAATGTGACCATGGAGGCAAAGACTGGAGTTTTTCAGGGCACCAGCCAAGCAATGCCAGCAGCCACCAGAGGGTGGCAGAAGCAAGGAATGAAATCTCCCTCAAGAGACACCTTAATTTTGTCCCAGTGGTACTGATTTCAGAATTCTGGCCTCCAGAACTATTAAATCTCTGCTTTTTTAAGCCAGTAATTGTGGTGATTTGTTAGAGAAGTCACAGGAAAACTGTTCCATTGGATAATAATACAATGCCCCAATAACTAGGCAGACATTTGAAAAACAACACAGATAAATTAAAATAAAAAAAAAAATATATATATATATATATATATTTTTTTTTACTCTGAAATAACCAGTTATTTGCTAATGGAATGTGGGGGACTGTTGGGCACTATGCAACATCTCAAACTCTGGAATCAAATTGAAGGCTGCCGGTCTCATGTCCTGCTCCACACTGATTTTCAAATAGTACTTGTCTTTTGTTACAGCTACTGCCAGAATCCCAGGTTTATATGTCAGCATTGAAAGGAATATGGTTGGCACCCCACTCCAGTACTTTTGCCTGGAAAATGCCATGGATGGAGGAGCCTGGTGGGCTGCAGTCCATGGGGTCACTAAGAGTCGGACACGACTGAGCGACTTCCCTTTCACTTTTCACTTTCATGCATTGGAGAAGGAAATGGCAACCCACTCCAGCATTCTTGCCTGGAGAATCCCAGGGACAGGGGAGCCTAGTGGGCTGCCGTCTATGGGGTCACGCAGAGTCGGATACGACTGAAGCGACTTAGCAGCAGCAATGTTGAAACTGTGAACTACTTACCAGATAGAAGTCACATGGTCTCTAACAGATGTCAAATATTGCTGTGAATCCTTCAAAAATTTTAAATATCCTGCTACTGCCTGGTGAATTTGTATGGTGTCCTGGGAGGACCCCAGTGTATGTTGAGAACCACAATACTGACTGACTTCTCTCTTCCCACCCTTTCCTGCCTAAAATTTGTCAACTCAGTCACCATAATGATTCTTGAAAAACTCTAGATCCTGTCCTGTTTGAACCCTCCCATGTTCTCATTTTTCTCAGAGTCAAGGCCAATGGCCCTGCAATGGCCTATGAGGCCCTGCCTACATCAGGAGTCAGCAAATAAAGAGCCAGACAGTAAATATATTAGTCTTTATGGGCCAGATTGTCTTTGTCTGTGCTATTCAACTCTGCAGTGGTAGCATGAAAGCAGTCATAGAAACCATGTAAATGAATGGGCATAGCTGTGTTCCAGTAAAACTTCCTTTATAAAACAGGTAACTTGCTGACCCCTGAAGTACCTGATCTACTGCTATGTTCCCTGACACTCATTCCACTTCCAACACACTCAGCCATTGCCGGTCCTTAAATACACCAGCCACTTCCTGGCTCAGGGCCTTTGTACTTGCTGTTCCTTCCAAGTCTTTACTCAAATCTTTCCAATGTGGGTTTACTTGACTACACACACTATCTGAAACTGCAACTGCACCCCCTGCAGTTCTCCTTTCCTTCAATCTGATTCCTTTCACCCAGACCCACTTTTCCCATTGTATTCAGAATCTTCTAGCACCTCACTCCAGTACTCTTGCCTGGAAAATCCCAGGGACGGGGGAGCCTCGTAGGCTGCCGTCTATGGGGTAGCACAGAGTCGGACACGACTAGAAGCGACTTAGCAGCAGCAGCAACATGTAACTTACTTGTTTGTAATCCATCACTCCCTCACCCATCACTAGAATATAAGATCCTTGAGGGCTGCTACTGCTGCTGCCAAGTTGCTTCAGTCATGTCCGACTCTTAGCGACCCCATGGACTGCAGCCCACCAGGCTCCTCCATCCATGGGATTTTCCAGGCAAGAGTACTGGAGTGGAGTGCCATTGCCTTCTCCGATCCTTGAGGGCAGTATTGTTTTATTTTTTGCCTGCTTGTTTGCTAATATATGTCCAATCCCTTGAATAGTGTTTGGCACATAGTAGGCAGTCAGTAAACAGCTGTTCATTGAATACATGAATGTTTTTCAAGGACTATAAATACATTGGCATGCAATTCTTTATTTTGCATTCAAAGTTATAGTGGTTGGTCATGTGCCAATATTTTTGCAAATAAATACGTAAATCAAATATAAAATGATAAAATTCCTCAGCCCAAATTGTACAACTCAAATAGTCCTAAAAATTCTTATCTCTTTTAAGTGAAAAGTGAAAGTGAAGTCATTCATGGACTGTAGCCTACCAGGCTCCTCCCTCCATGGGGTTCTCCAGGCAAAAGTACTAGAGTGGGTTGCCATTTTCTTCTCCAGGGGATCTTCCCGACCCAGGGATTGAACCCCAGGCTCCCACATTCCAGGCAGATGCTTTAACCTATCTCTTTAACTCTTGCTGAAATTTCAACCTTGAGAATGACACTTTCACTCAAAACAAAAGGCTCTGAGTTATTAGGAAATAAATCATATAACTCATGGCTAACTAGCAGGTAACAAACGAAGAAAATATGCCAAATAAAATTGACTGCATATGTGCAAACTTAGTTGTAATAATATACACACATTTAAAACCTTACAAGGATGCATAAAAACTCATTTTCCTGACTAGACATTTTTCTTGACGACAGGAGATACCATTCTTCAAAACTAACAATAGGTGGAGCCCCAAACCTCAGGTTCATTTTTATGTTACTGGTTTTTCTGTAGGCTTCTCAAGGAACCTTCTCATAATGTATTTCCAAACTCCAGCTGAAAAAGAACATAATTTCCATGCATTCGTAGTATACAAATGTAAAAGGTCCCAGTGTACTTGTCGTAATTCCCTTCTTGTAAACAACTCTTTCCACATCTTTTCTTCTCAAATTATTGCTTTTGAATTCAAATTTGTGATTTTATATTCCCAATGGGTTCACAGAAAAAGTTTTAACAATGTGAATAATTTGTCTTAAGTACACATTCCATTTCTGCTTTCTGAGCATCCTCTTTCCCTAGCAATTTTAAAGATAAACTGTTTCAACTGTTTCCGTGTCTCAATGCATGGAAATCACCTAGCAACACTTGAGAAACTTACTCATTTTTGTTTTCCTTCTGATGGCTCTCAGCTCTAATCTATGAGGGCCTTAAAAGAAAAAGAGCTGAGTTTTTCTTTTTCATTATTGTAAACCCATGGCCTGACACTGATCTGAGTATGATAGGTACTTAATAAAATTTTGCTCAATAAATGAAGGCATCTAGCCCTGGAAAATCCCATGGATGGAGGAGCCTGGTAGGCTGCAGTCCATGGGGTCGCTAAGAGTTGGACACGACTGAGCGACTTCCCTTTCACTTTTCACTTTCATGCATTGGAGAAGGAAATGGCAACCCACTCCAGTGTTCTTGCCTGGAGAATCCCAGGGACGGGGGAGCCTGGTGGGCTACTGTCTCTGGGGTTACACAGAGTCGGACACGACTGAAGTGACTTAGCAGCAGCAGCAGCAGCAGCAGCAGCCTTGGAGACTTTCTGCTCTTGGTTCTAACTGCCTTGTAGAGAAGATTTGGTCCCAAGAACATAATGGCCACTATTTTCATTGTTCATCTCAGTTATCACCATGATTATTACCCATCCCAGTAATTCTTTTTTGGGACAGTTAGACAGCATTTATTTCAACAATATTTGAGCATCCAGTGATCTTCATTGAGTATCATCTGGGGTCCCAAGCTGTCCTGGGCACTAGGAATAGTGCTGTGAGCATGTCAAAAGAGCATGTGAGCATTTCAATGCCACCCGCCCCACCCCTCCCCACCTCCAGGCGAATCCTAGAACCGACTTGCATATTTATGGTTGTGAAGGGAAAAAAATCTGATAAGCGTTTTCAGCAGTAAGTCTCAAAAGCCAATGCCTGTGCAGAATCACTCCAGGGAAATTTAAGAAAAATATACATAACAGAGAATGGGAGAAATTAGATATCTGGATGCCGGCCTAGTGGAGGAGGCAATACCTGTGCAGGGGCTTTAAGCTAGACCTTGCAGTGTCATGTCATCACTCTAACAAGCTTATAGACAGTCTTTCAAAATTTGGGGTTTAAAGTATGTATAGAGAGTTTAACCTTTTATTTTATATTGGCGCATAGCCAATTAACAATGTGGTGGCAGTCTCAGGTGGCTAGCAAAGGGATTCAGCCACACATGCACACATATCTAGTCTCCCTGAAATTCCCCTCCCATCCAGACCACCACATAACACTGAGTAGAGCGCCCTGTGCTATATGGTAGGTCCTTGTTGGTTTCCCACTTTGAATACAGAAGTGTGTACCTGTCAATCCCCAAACTCCCTAACTGTCCCTTCCGCCGTTCTTCCTCCCTGGCAACCATATATTCATTCTCAAAGTCTGTGAGTCTATTTTTGTTTTGTAAATAAGTTCATTTGCATAATTTCTTTTTAGATTCCACACGTAAGGGATGCCACGTGATATTTCTCCTCCACTGTCTGACCTACTTCACTCAGTATGACAATTAAGAGCTAAACTTTTAAACCACAGCATAAAGTTTCGGAGTGGTGATAAACAGTCTCCTGAGACAGAATGACTAGTAGGCTTGCAGAACTTTTTGGAAAGAGGCTGTGCATACATTCATACGTATACACATCCACAAATAGAATGTGTCACACTGTATTTGGTGTAAAGAAACACCATGCCCTGGTCATAGGGTAGGAACTGTGTCATACAGATATTTGTGTCCCCATTGCTTTGCACAGTGACCCTGAGGGATTAAACACTCATTTTCAATACATTTTTTTGAGTGTTGTGACATTAAAAAGTTAGTCTTCTAGGCAAAAAACAATTGTCTAATACTTCAGGCCAACAATTTTGTGTAGAATGTAACACAAACAAATGGAAATTTTCAGGAGTTTCTTTTCTCTGATTTAGAAAACCTGGTAAATTTAGCCAGGTTTTCAGATCAGCAATCCCTCTTTGGATACTGGATTAATGTCAGTGTGTTAGAGGGTCTATCTGGCAGGAAAACCCTACTCAAAATGAAAATAGTAGTTCTTTCATAAGATTCAAAATTGTAAGTTAATGAGATAATGAGGCAAAAGATGTTTTTTATTATAGCAACTATTTTTAGAATTTAAAGAAGTTGTGGGTACTCTTCCAGACAACAATAGAACAAAATCATTCAATTACTGGGTAATACAATCAGACTCCAAAGCAAATAGGTTTCTGTTTCAGTTTTAAATAGTTTAGTCCTTGTTAAGCACACCCATTTATGAAATAGCATGTGTAGATAAATAGAAGAGTTCTTGACAATTTTGCAGTGGTCAAAGCAAGCAGATTCATCGATATTATATAGTGGTCATCAACAACTCAATTGACGTGAGTTTGAGCAAACTCCAGGAGACAGGGAAGGACATAGCAGACTGGCATGCTGTAGCCCATGGGGTCACAAAGACCCCTCGGGACATGACTGAGCAACTAAACAACGACAATATAGTGGTAAAGAACAAATACATATTGATATAATATTTCTAGATAATCAAATATTAAACATATTGGGCTTTAGTCTACTAACATATTTTTTAAATTTATTTTTAATTGAAGGATAATTGCTCTACAATATTGTGTTGCTTTCTGCCATACATGAACAAGAATTAGTCTACTAATATTTTTAAAAGTTTATAAAGCTGAATACTATACCTTGAGATCAGATCAGATCAGATCAGTCGCTCAGTCGTGTCCGACTCTTTGCGACCCCATGAACTGCAGCACGCCAGGCCTCCCTGTCCATCACCAGCTCCCGGAGGTCACCCAGACTCACACCCATCAAGTCAGTGATGCCATCCAGCCATCTCATCCTCTGTCGTCCCCTTCTCCTCCTGCCCTCAATCCCTCCCAGCATCAGAGTGTTCTCCAATGAGTCAACTCTTCGCATGAGGTGGCCAAAATACTGGAGTTTCAGCTTTAGCATCATTCCTTCCAAAGAAATTCCAGGATTGATCTCCTTCAGAATGGACTGGTTGGATCTTCTTGCAGTCCAAGGGACTCTCAAGAGTCTTCTCCAACACCACAGTTCAAAAGCATCAATTCTTCGGCGCTCAGCCTTCTTCACAGTCCAGCTCTCACATCCATACATGACCACAGGAAAGACCATAGCCTTGACTAGGCGAACCTTTGTTGGCAAAGTAATGTCTCTGCTTTTGAATATGCTATCTAGGTTGGTCATAACTTTCCTTCCAAGGAGTAAGCGTCTTTTAATTTCATGGCTGCAGTCACCATCTGCAGTGATTTTGGAGCCCAGAAAAACAAAGTCTGACACTGTTTCCACTGTTTCCCCATCTATTTCCCATGCAGTGATGGGACCAGATGCCATGATCTTCGTTTTCTGAATGTTGAGCTTTAAGCCAACCTTTTCACTCTCCACTTTCACTTTCATCAAGAGGCTTTTTAGCCCCTCTTCACTTTACAAGGGATAAATTCAAATGTCATTTTTAACAAAATTCAGACTGGATATTGAAACAGCTTTAAACATTAAAACTACAACAGCCAAGATCTAATATTGCTAATCTAAAACAAATGTACACCTGTTTTTTGCAATGGTAACTGCAAATTTTATGATCACAATAGAGTCAGGTAACCTATGAAAACCTAGAAATTTCTAGTGAAATGCTGAAGAAGTCTTTTCTTAACAAAGCTTTGAAAGTCCTACAGTCTGAGAAGGAAATGCTTACATAATAAGTGCTTTTCAAATTTACAGATAAAATTTTATTGTAATATATGCTAAAAAAAAAATTCAGGGACTTCCTTAGTGGACCAGTGGTTAAGACCCCATGCTTCCAAGCAGGGAGCATGTGTTCAACTGGTATCCCACAGGCTGTGCTGCATGGCTAGGAAAAAAAAAAAGTTAATCCCCCCAAATTTTAATGACTTAACCAGTATGCAAAAAAGAACTCGAGGGGCTTAAGTGGTGTGCTAAAGTTTGCAAAATGAAGTTTACTTTTAGATCCTACTAGTGGAAACCACTAGAATGACTGCTCAGTTCTCCAAACACTCTTTCGCTGAAAGTCTTGTCACTGACCAGGATGGACCCTAACAGCCAATGAGTCCAACGTGGTCTATCTTTCTGGCCACAAAGGTTTAAAACAGAACTCGACATGACCTTTCTGAATGTGGCAATAAACAAAATTAAGGTGAAATGAAGAGCTAAGATTTGAGTAATTTCTAAAAAAACAAGTGAGTGGAAATTCAGGGAAAGCAAATTTCCACATAGAGAAGACCCTACTTCGCATAAAAACATTAAAGACATAGTTCATCTGGTTTTTCGGTGACTTCGTGATATAAACAGGGTATTAATAATCTGGTGGGGTAGGTTTCAACATGCAATCAATCTTGATAAAGCTCATAGAATTTTCTGCAGAAAACTGGGATACCCTAGTTTTTAGGACTGACAAAAATATATAACACGTGCTTCCCAGGTGGCGCTAGTAGTAAAGAACCTGCCTGCCAATGCAAGAGACATAAGAGATGCAGGTTTGATCCCTAAGTCAGGAAGATTCACTGAAGGAGGGCGTGGCAACCTACTCCAGTATTCTTGCCTGGAGAATCCTAAGGACACAGGAGACTGGCAGGCTCCAGTCCATAGGGTCGCACAGAGCTGGACAGGACTGAAACGACTTAGCAGGCACGCACAAACATATAACTCCTCTGCACAAATGTGGAAGACATAAAGGCATGGGGTGAGCATGAAGGTTACCAGTCTAATTTAAATACATGTATGATTTATGCAAAAGAGATGGGAATACCAGACCACCTGATCTGCCTCTTAAGAAATATGTATGCAGGTCAGGAAGCAACAGTTAGAACTGGTCATGGAACAACAGACTGGTTCCAAATAGGAAAAGGAGTACGTCAAGGCTGCATATTGTCACCATGTTTATTTAACTTATATGCAGAGTACATCATGAGAAATGCTGGACTGGAAGAAACACAAGTTGGAATCAAGATTGCCGGGAGAAATATCAATAACCTCAGATATGCAGATGACACCACTCTTATGGCAGAAAGTGAAGAGGGGCTAAAAAGCCTCTTGATGAAGGTGAAAGTGGAGAGTGAAAAGGTTGGCTTAAAGCTCAACATTCAGAAAACGAAGATCATGGCATCTGGTCCCATCACTGCATGGGAAATAGATGGGGAAACAGTGGAAACAGTGTCAGACTTTGTTTTTCTGGGCTCCAAAATCACTGCAGATGGTGACTGCAGACATGAAATTAAAAGACGCTTACTCCTTGGAAGGAAAGTTATGACCAACCTAGATAGCATATTCAAAAGCAGAGACATTACTTTGCCAACAAAGGTTCGCCTAGTCAAGGCTATGGTCTTTCCTGTGGTCATGTATGGATGTGAGAGCTGGACTGTGAAAAAGGCTGAGCGCCGAAGAATTGATGCTTTTGAACTGTGGTGTTGGAGAAGACTCTTGAGAGTCCCTTGGACTGCAAGAAGATCCAGCCGGTCCATTCTGAAGGAGATCAATCCTGGAATTTCTTTGGAAGGAATGATGCTAAAGCTGAAACTCCAGTATTTTGGCCACCTCATGCGAAGAGCTGACTCATTGGAGAAGACTCTGATGCTGGGAGGGATTGAGGGCAGGAGGAGAAGGGGACGACAGAGGATGAGATGGCTGGATGGCATCACTGACTCGATGGATGCGAGTCTGGGTGACCTCCGGGAGCTGGTGATGGACAGGGAGGCCTGGCGTGCTGCAGTTCATGGGGTCGCAAAGAGTCGGACACGACTGAGCGACTGATCTGATCTGATCTGATGATTTATGCAACAGATTTTATCTGATTTCATACTTCTTAAGCTTTTCCAAGGGATGCTGTATTACAACTTTGTGTAGCCTTTCACCGTGTCTGTACTAACCTAAGAGAAAAGTTAGCTCGGTCATTGGGTCCTTTGCTCGTTTTCTCTTCTTTGCTGGTTGATTTTCCTTTATCAAAATGGCCCCGCTCTCTCCTCATTGGTGTGTTCTTCCCCTGCAGGTGGCAGCTCTAGCTCCGCCCACCAGTCACCGCTCGGGTCCTAAGTTCTTGAGAATTTCACTCACAGACCAGAGGGAGGGGGCGGGGCGGGGCGGATGCCGGACGTGACGTTTTCGGAAGCGCCGAGAGTCGTCCGCGCGTGACAGGTGGGGAAGGGTCCCAGCAGTGTGGTGGGCCCCGGGCGCTGAGCGTGATCGGAGTCTGACGGGGAGCGGCCACCGTGAGTGTGGGGCCTGCAGCCTTCTCCTCCCTGCGCCCCCTGCCCGGCCTGTCGCGCGCGCGGCCCCTGACGGCTCCGGTCCCCAGCCTGGCCCAGCGCGTCCCCTCCTACCGCACGCGATAGACGCGAAAGCCTTGAATAATTTTGCCCGTTGTTGACAACTTGGCTTGAGTGCCTTCGAGAAGGCCTCAAGCAGTTGTCAGTGGATCCTTCTCCGCTGTAAACGCCCCCTTCGCTCATTCCTGGTACTTCCTTTCGCCTTCCAGTCATCTTCCCCCGCCTTGGTTTTTTCCGCCACTTTCCCCTCTTATTTGCAGACGCTACATCTCCTCTTTGGAGTGTTGCTCAGCCTTGTTGTGTGGGGCAGCACTTGCTGGCCTTGGGAAGGGGTTCCATTCTCGACCAAAAAAACCTCTCCCTAGAGGTGATAAAGAACAACAAGCTTCTCCTGCCTCAGTTAGCTTTGATGAGCTCTGCACTGAGTTTACTAATTAGGCAACTTGAGAAGCTTTTAGATTTGCTAGTGGCTTCTTGAGTCCCTGAAAAGACTCCCACAGAAGGTGGAACGCCTCTACATCCCTGGTAGTCCCCACAACTTTTGTACCCTTAGGGTGTTTGAGAAAAAGCTTGGTGGAGGGAGTGTAACCGAGAGATAGAATTGGCCTGGAGAAAATCATCTTTGAGGGAGTGCTTGGAATGGAAAACAACAGTGGGTAGACAAATGAAACAAATATGAGGATTTCTGGGCAGATAAGAATCCTGACTGAAGCAAAAGGTCTCTGTTGGCAATGAGTGAGGTTTAAAAGGACAAAGTGAGTAAGGTTTAAAAGGACCAAATGGGGCCTGTTGACACAGGGCCTTGAATTCCAAAGTCTGCTGTAGCTTGTATGTTCTACAGCATGCTGGTTGTGCTGTGGCGCTTCAGTCATGTCCCACTTTGTGACCCTATAGACTATAGCCCACCAGGCTCCTTTGTCCATGGGGTTCTCCAGGCAAGAATACTGGGGTAGGGGGTGTGCTGTAATTCAGTATGCATCAAATACCCAGAATCTTCTTGGAAGTGATGTAGAGTGATATCTGACTGGAAGAAAGAATCTGATTCTAACAGCAACAGTATCAAGAAAGATTGTAGAATGACTGCAACCTGAGACCCAGGGAGGGGAGACTCCTGGGTTGTTTTTGTTGTTATTGTTGGTTTGGGTTTTGCCTTTCAAGTTACCTTTATGTCCTTTTGCTATTCAAGGAGTACTTAGTCTTGGAAGATAGATTTGAGTAAACTGTTTTCTAGATCTGAATTCCTTACCCTGAAATGATGATGTTGTACATTGACTGGACTAGTGATTTTATGAGCAGAGTCAGGATTATAAATACTCATCCCTACACCGTTTCCCCTCACTGCTGCTGCTGCTAAGTCGCTTCAGTTGTGTCCGACTCTGCGACCCCATAGACGGCAGCCCACCAGGCCCCGCCGTCCCTGGGATTCTCCAGGCAAGAACACTGGAGTGGGTTGCCATTTCCTCCTCCAATGCATGAAAGTGAAAAGTGAAAGTGAAGTCGCGTAGTCGTGTCTGACTCTTCGCGATCCCATGGCTGCAGCCCACCAGGCTCCTCTGTCCATGGGATTTTCCAGGCAAGAGTACTGGAGTGGAGTGCCATCACCTTCTCCATTTCCCCTCACTAACCTTGTGCTAAAGTTTGAAAAGTTGTAGACAAAGTCTGTTACTCTCAGGTTAAATGATCAACTTAAAGTCAGTTAACAATCATCAGGAAATGTCATTGAGTGTTCTCTGTCAGATACTGGGGTGGGTGGAAGTGAGTAGCTGGGAGGAGAGATAATGGAACAAACACAAGATACTGTCCCTCTTTTTATGGTGCCGAGGTCAGGGCCACCTAGTGACAGGGAATGATTAGCATGAAAAGAGAACTGAACCCCTTGTGGCTCATTATAGTTATACTCTTCACAGCACCTAATCATGCCACAGGCATTATGGGTTTCCGAGTCTGTCAGTCCTTTCATCCTTGTGAAATGGGCTTCCTTGAGGGTCTCAGGGTTCTTTGGGGAAGAGACCTTAGTTAATATGAGCAGCAGCGTGTGGTGTTTTTCTCAATTTCTTTTCTTTTTTTTTTTTTAATTAAATTTTATTTTGCTTAACTTTACAATATTGTATTGCTTTTGCCATACATCAAAATGGATCCGCCACAAGTATACATGTGTTCCCCATCCTTAAGGAAGAGGTTTGTTGAGATGAACGCCTGTGCTGAGGTGACGGGGGCCTTATTATTGACGCCATCTTTTGTTGGTTTGTTTCAGGACTTCTTGGTCCTCATGTCTGACCATGGAGATGTGAGCCTCCCACCCGAAGACCGGGTGAGGGCCCTGTCCCACAGGGGCAGCGCCGTGGAGATAAACGAAGACATCCCACCCCGCCGGTACTTCCGCTCTGGAGTGGAGATTATCCGGATGGCGTCTGTTTACTGTGAGGAAGGCAACATCGAATATGCCTTCATCCTCTATAACAAGTATATCACGTAAGACACCTCCGGTTTCCTTTTTCTTTTCTGGTGACTGATGCCTCACTCATGGTGCTCTTGTGCTCATTTATTTCTGCTCAGAATTGCTAAAACCAGAGAACTTTACAACATCATTATCATTAATCATTTTTGCTGGCAGCTCCTACATATTAGCTGTTCTTGACATTCAAAGACATGGGTACTGGGTACTGAAAATGTTGTTTTCATGACTCAGTAATTTCATGAGTAAGAGACCTAGCTCTTTGGGCTGTGCCCACATGGCCCAGCTGTTAGGCAAGACAGTTGGTGTTTAAACCATACATGTTTTGTATTAATGAAGGATTTTTCCTGTCCCCTCTCTATTAAGGCAGCCAATCAGAGGATTATTGTTGAGGTTTAGCAGAGCCAAAATCCCTCCCCTCTACTTATTTTGTAGCAAATTGAGTGTCTCAGGAAAGAGTTTTTTCTTAACCTTTATCATAATCGTGTAAATCATTAAACAAGTGTTGACCACCTACAGTTTGTATAGCTCATCATAAGACCTTTCCCCTGAGTTGCTGAGGCTCTTGCAACATGAATTGAAGATTTCAGTTAACAGGAACAATTGCTAAAGTCCCGGTGACGTTGGAAAAGATGTGTAATTTAGGAAGGGAATAATAATGTTAAAAGATCTCATTTGTAATTTCTAGTCTTGTTCTTTCATAATAGTAGGACCTTAAGGTAATAATAATTTCAGTGTATTTGTATAGCTCTTAAATAGTTCATAGAATATTTCACCTGCATTTATGTCATTTGATCCTTACAGTTCTGTGTGCACTGTGTAGGGCACATCATCCTTCCATTCTGCAATGAGGAAACACCCTCCAGGTTCAGTGGTAGGCTTTATTCCACAATTGGCAGTGGCAAAACCTGGATTTTCCAACACTTAATTCAGGATTCATTCTACAACATAAGGCCTGTTCTTTTTGTTTTCTTTTTGGTGCTGTTTCTTGAATTGAAGGTAGTCTTTTGAGATTATAGTCTGGTGACACACTAATTTGGAGTTATTTTTTATTGTTTTTTTGAATAGGTAACATGTGCATGTAGTGCAGAATTCAGAAGGCACAAAAGGGTATATATATTTAAAAACGACATTTCCCTACCACTCCTCTTTTCCCCCAAACCTTTAGTTCCCCTCCCCACAGGCTGGCACTCTTATTAGTTTTTTATATGTTCTTCCAGAGGTGATGGATGCATACTAATTATATGATATTAAGTTTTTGATCACATACTGCTCTAAAGCAATGTTGTCAGCTTTGGTGTTAGTGACAGTTTGGGCTGAATGATACGTTGTTGCACAGGAGCGGCCTGTGCATTGTAGTGTGTTTAGCAGCATCTTTGGTCTTTGTACTCACTAGATGCCAGTAGAACACCTTACCCCCAAGTTGTGACAACCAGAATGTCTGCAGATATCACTAATGCTTTCTGAGAGGGAAAACTGCCCCAGTTGAGAGCCAGTACTCTAAAGAAAAGTAGGTATGAGTGGATTGCCTAGAATTCATATTGTAATTTTAGAATGGAACAAAGGGAGTGCTATGGTTTCA
Source organism: Tragelaphus eurycerus (assembly GCA_935064755.1). Taxonomy (NCBI): domain Eukaryota; kingdom Metazoa; phylum Chordata; class Mammalia; order Artiodactyla; family Bovidae; genus Tragelaphus; species Tragelaphus eurycerus. The sequence continues at coordinate 26,482,496 of CAKXYN010000016.1, forward strand.
TAAAGTTTCATAGAATTATAATTACATTTCTCCCTCTCTTTGCTATTAGGAATTTTTCATTCCTAGGCACAATGGGCACAAAATTTATTTTCCTGAGATATTTCTTTGGCTGTTGTCCTCCTCTTCATTTACTCTGCTGCTGGTGGAACTAGTATATTTCCAGTAATCTTGTAGGTAGCTCTCTCAGAATGAGGGGTACAATTCCTTTGGGAAATTGTAGTTGAGTAAGTGCAGTAGAATCATGGAATCACTCTACCAGGTGTTTTCTGAGGGCCTTCTGGGTCGTCTTGTTCTACATAGAAAGTGCTTTGAGGGTGAGGATCATATACATTCAGCAAATATATATTGTGTATATCTACTATCTACTTGACACTGCGGTAAATCCTACGTACATAGTAAATAAAACGGCCCTTGCCCTTACTCTCATTATGGGAGAAGACAGCATACAGGTAAGCAAAGAAATATATGGTAATAAAATAGGGAAAACGCTTTGGAAGCAACAGAGAAAGTGCTGTGATAGAAAATAACCAATTAAATAGAGTAACATATGTCTGAGAATGTAAGATTTAAACTGAGACTTGAAGGGTACCATAGAGTCATTCCAAAAGCATAAAGCAGAGCATTTAAAACAGATAGTACTGTGTATTCAGAAGCTCTCAGGTAGGAAAGACCTTAGTGTGTTTTGAGGATTAAAGATCATTGTGTTCAGATCAGATCAGATCAGTCGCTCAGTCGTGTCCGACTCTTTGCGACCCCATGATCTCAGCACGCCAGGCCTCCCTGTCCATCACCAACTCCCGGAGGTCACTCAGACTCACATCCATCGAGTCAGTGATGCCATCCAGCCATCTCATCCTCTGTCGTCCCCTTCTCCTCTTGCCCTCAATCCCTCCCAGCATCAGAGTCTTCTCCAATGAGTCAACTCTTTGCATGAGGTAGCCAAAGTACTGAAGTTTCAGCTTTAGCATCATTCCTTCCAAAGAAATCCCAGGGCTGATCTCCTTCAGAATGGACCGGTTGGATCTCCTTGCAGTCCAAGGGACTCTCAAGAGTCTTCTCCAACACCACACAGTTCAAAAGCATCAATTCTTTGGCACTCAGCCTTCTTCACATTCCAACTCTCACATCCAAACATGACCACTGGAAAAACCATAGCCTTGACTAGACGGACCTTTGTTGGCAAAGTAATGTCTCTGCTTTTGAATATGCTATCTAGGTTGGTCATAACTTTCCTTCCAAGGAGTAAGCGTCTTTTAATTTCATGGCTGCAGTCACATCTGTAGTGATTTTGGAGCCCAGAAAAATAAAGTCTGACACTGTTTCCACTGTTTCCCCATCTGTTTCCCATGAAGTGATGGGACCGTATGCCATGATCTTCGTTTTCTGAATGTTGAGCTTTAAGCCAACTTTTTCACTCTCCTCTTTCACTTTGATCAAGAGGCTTTTTAGTTCCTCTTCACTTTCTGCCATAAGAGTGGTGTCATCTGCATATCTGAGGTTATTGATATTTCTCCCGGCAATCTTGATTCCAACTTGTGTTTCTTCCAGTCCAGCGTTTCTTATGATGTACTCTGCATAGAAGTTAAATAAACAGGGTGACAATATACAGCCTTGACATACTCCTTTTCCTATTTGGAACCAGTCTGTTGTTCCATGTCCAGTTCTAACTGTTGCTTCCTGACCTGCATACAAATTTCTCAAGAGGCAGATCAGGTGGTCTGATATTCCCATCTCTTTCAGAATTTCCCACAGTTTATTGTGATCCACACAGCCAAAGGCTTTGGCGTAGTCAATAAGTGTAGCAAATAAAGAGAGAGAATGACCTCAGATGAAGTTGGAAAGGCAGGCAGGGCCAAATCATGGAGGAACTTATCGGCCGCAGTAAGGAGTTTACATTTTATCTTGAGAGTAATAGAAAGCCACTGAAAAGTTTTAAGTGAGGCTGTGACCTAATCTTATTTACGTTTTAGAAATATAAATTTTGGCTGCCATATGGTAGCTGGTGGAGGGAGTGTTAAGAGAATGCAGTGAGATTAGTTAGGAAACTCAACAGCAGTTCAAGAGAGAGGCTGGTGGCTTGAAAGAACGTGGTAGCCTGGAGAAGAGTAGATGGGTTTTGTTTTCTGGAGATAGAGTCCATGAAAGTTACTCATAATTTTGGAAAGAAGATGGCATCAAGGTTGACCTCAATTTTTGCCTTGAGTAACTTAGGATATGCTGGTCCATTTATTGAGATGGGGGGAGAGTGGTGTCAAAGGGGGTTGTTGGGTAGTGGGAAGACAAAGAGTTCATGTTAAGGTGTTAAGTTTAAGTTATCTATGAGATATCCAAGTAGTGATGTCCAGTAGGAGGTTGAGTATAGCAGTCTGAACTCAGAGGAGAGGTCTCTGTTGGAGCAACAAGCTCAGGAGTCCTCAACATATAGTTGGTCCTGAAGCCATAAGGATGCTGAGACCATCTAGTGCAGTGGTTCTTAATCTAGGGTCCAGGAACCCACAGGGATTCGTTTATAGAATTCAGTGTCCATGAACTTGGTTGGGAAAAACTTCTTATTTTTACTAATGTGTAGCTGAAATTTAGCACTTCCTTTAATTTTGAATATAGGTTCAAACCACAGTATTATTAATATTTGTAGTTTTGTCACCAACAGAAATCAAGATATTTTCATATTATGTTTGTCCAGTAGGTCTCAAAATAACATTTATACTTATCACTACTTCAGAATTATAGTACAGTTCTTTTTTTTTTATTTTATTTTTTAACTTTACAATATTGTATTGGTTTTGCCGTATATCAACATGTTCTTAAACCAACAACTAGATCTTGTTTTTTAATGCATTAACAATGCATCAGTAAGTAAGCACATGTCGTAATTTTTTAATATTTTGAAATGTGTTAGAGTAGAATGCGGGGAAGGCAATGGCACCCCACCCCAGTACTTTTGCCTGGAGAATCCCGTGGACGGAGGATCTTGGTAGGCTCCAGTCCATGGGGTCGCTAAGAGTCGGACACGACTGAGCAACTTCACTTTGACTTTTCACTTTCATGCATTGGAGAGGGAAATGGCAACCCACTCCAGTATTCTTGCCTGGAGAATCCCAGGGACGGGGGAGCCTGGTGAGCTTCCGTCTGTGGGGTCGCACAGAGTCGGACACGACTGAAGCGACTTAGCAGCAGCAGCAGCAGAGTAGAATGGGGCTTTTTGTAATCTTTCATTATTTATATTACATCTTTAAAAAATTATTTCAAGAAGAGTCCATAGGCTTCATTAGAGGCTGGAAGGATCCATGGTGTATTAAAGGAAAAGAGACTTTGATTATGAGACTGTAGAATGAGAAGAAAAGAAGCTTAGGAGAGAGCCCCAAGGTTGGTTAGTGGAGGGAAGGCCAGTAGAGGAAACTTGGAAGGAAGTTTTGAGAGAGAGGAGGAAATCCATCTTCTTTGTTGTGGGAGCCAAAAGAAGTAAGTAATTGCAGGACAGTGGGCACTGGGTCAGGTGGGCAGGGATTTGATGTCATGATGTGATTGGTAATCTTGGTAAGCAGTTTCACTGAAGTGGGTCAAAAGGTGAATGGGAGATGAGTATAGTTCCGAGATTGGCAAACTTTTCCCGTAAAAGGGCCTGGTAGTAGATATTTTTGGCATCACAGGCAAGTTGGTCTCTGTCACAACCTCTGCTTTGTAGTGTGAAAGCAAGTCATAGATAATACATGAATGAATGAGTGAGGCTGTGTTCCAATGAAACTTTATTTACAAAAACAGATGGCGAGCTAGATTTGCCCCACTGGCCATAGTTTGCCAAGCCCTAGCATAGACAGCTCTTTGGAGAAGTTGGACCAGAAGTAAAGTGGAAAACTGAAATAATTGAAGGGGGGCAAAGAGTACATGAATGTGTTTGTGTCTATTTTCAGGTGGGAGATGCTAGAGCATATTTTTTGGAAAGGATACTGTAGAGTAGGAGAGGCTAATGGTACAGAAAAGAGATTGAGCATAGAAATAAACTCCTACATAGGCCAGAGGGAGTAGGAATAGGAATAATAGTACACAGAAACTTCAGTTGATTTTTTTTCTGTGCCTTGTTATTACATTGAGTGATATGAATATCAGTGTTAAGAAGACTGATAAAGGGAGCCTGTCCCTGTGTGTGGTGTTCTGCTTATAGGACCATTTAATGTGATGAACTTGGCCTGGAGGAGAGTCGAGTGAGAGGAGGGGAGAATGTATTACTTAACTTGTTAGATTTGGGTTTTAATTTGGGACGTTGTTGGATTGGCTTGACCTGAATCAACAAATGTAGCTACATTTATTTTTCTTGCAGGTATCTTCAAGACCCCAACTCTTGATTCTGTCTGTGAGCTAACAAGTCCTAGGAGTTGCATAAAAACCTTCTAGCTCAGTATGCTTGCTCTGTTTTTGTACCGCACTTTACTTGGTATGTTCCTGTCAGTTAGCAAGAGCTCACTTTGGCAATTATTACACTGAGGAGGAGAGAGGAGGGGAGGCCTCTATTTCACCACTCCTCTGCTTCGCCCCCCACTACTGAGTCATTGTTCTAGACCTTTTGTGGATACTTTAATCCAAGATTTTAAAGGGTATATTTGTTCTTTTCCCTCAATCAGTTTAGGCATCTTAATGATCTCAAGCACATTTCCCTCCTCAGAGGTTTTCCTTACTGTAGGAATGCTTTTCCTTTTGCAGACCCCAGTATAGAAGAAGGATCCTCAACATATTAAATCAGTACATATTTTCATGGTGAGCACAGACAGTAATCCAGGCAGTGGATTCTTTCACAGCTTTTTATGGTCATTGACTAGGCTACATCGAAAAGAGTTACAGAGGCCTTAGGCAGTCCTGTCTGCTGTGTGAGCTTCTTACAACACAAACCTGCTTTCTGAAAATGGTCTGTCACCTGTGTTGAAAATGTTTACCACCAGGGTCGGGGCTTATGGACTGAAGAGGGTTTTCCTCTTTGATCATGCTCGCTTTGCTGACTAACTTTTCAGATTGGAAGAAATTAGAGCCCTTAATGCATCCACGTTATAGAATTTCTTTTTGACTTTTTAAATTATTTTTACACACTATGTTTTCATGATTAAAACAGTTTGTTTTCAAACCATACAGCAAGGGAAATATTAAAGTGAAAAGAAAATGCCCATCCACCAGAGGTAATTACTGTTCTATTTCTTGTGTGTTTATTAAGAAAATACCCCATGCAAGCACCTGGGCTCATGTCTTTATCCGTTTTCCTTGGTGCCTGAATGAGATCATACAACATAGTCTTCTCTACAGCTTGCTTTCTTAACTGTCGTATCTTTACATATCAGGACACTGATCCATCATCTCATTCTGCTTTAGGGCTGTTTCTTCTACCTGGAGCAGTCTTATCCTAGATATCTTCATGGCTCGCTCTTCCAGTCCTTACTTAAATGTCACCTTCTCAGCGATGCCTTCCTTAGCTGCGCTCCCTCAAATCTCCATCCCTTCCGTGTCACTTATTCCCCTTCCCTGTTAGTGACTTTCCCAGCACTGATGATCTGCGTACTCTTTGTCTGGTTTATCGTCTGTTCCCCCCTGTCATGTGTACTCTGTGGTGGGGAGGGATTTGTGACATTCACTGCCAAGTCCCCAGCCTTTATAATAATGCCTGACCCCATTGTAGATGCTCAATAAATGTTTTTTGAATGAAAGAGCGAATGATTATGTTGTTTTTCCACATTGGTCCACCATAATTTATGAAGTAATCCCTTACTGATGGCCATTTAGGTTTTCAGTTTGCCTTTCTTTTATGAACAATGCTATATTGAATAATCTTATTCATATATTTTTGTACTATTGTAGGATAAATTCACAGAGATGGAGTTGTGAGTTTAAATGCTATACACATTTTAAATTTTGAATACTTGTCTCCTACACCCCTTCCTCCCCTAAGGAAAAAGGTATTATCAAATTCCTTTCCTGCTAGGAGTATGTAAGGACACCTATTTCTCTGTGCCTTTACCTATACTAGTTGCAATCCAGTTTTAAGCCTTTGCCAATCTGATAGATGAGAAATGATAACTCATCTTAATTTGAATTTCTTTCATTTAGAAGTAAAGTTGAGTACCATTTTATTTAATTATTTACCTCTTTTATTTACTTTTATGCATATTTTTTCCTTTTGTTCTTTTGGATTGTTTTGTGTTTTGCCAGTGCATCTCTGTTTGCTTTTGTACAGCTCCTCTCTCTAGACTGCAACCAGATACAACCCAGAGAACAGTATACCTCTGGGCCACAGCTATTCTCTGCCTGGAAAATTTCTAACCCTGGTGTTAACATCTTCCTCTCTTTTTCTTCCTCACATCTTTATTTATTATGATAGTAAAGACAATCGTATATATAGCAGATGTTGGCTATGCACTAGGCACTATGCTCAGCACTTTATTTATTTTTAAACTCTGTTTGGTATCACAGCAACCATTTCAGGTAGTACTAGTTTGCCTCTGTGTATATACTTTATAGAGAGAGGGCAACGAGGGATGGTGCTGGAGGTCACTCAGCTGGTAGATCAGTGGCTAAAACCAGGATTTGAACCTCAGCAGGGTGGCTCCAGAGCCTGCCCTCCTAACCATTAAGCTTTCTTGCCTCCAGTGTGGGCAGTGGGTTGTGTTACTCATTCTGTTTTCAGAAGACCCTTCTGCCCATATGTCCCCATTCAGAAAATTGACTACAGTTACTGAAACATGAGAAAGGTGTTCATGTTCAGGTCTGGAAGTTTTATAAACTCATTTTATTTATTTATTTTGGCTGTGCTGGGTCTTCGTTGCTGTGCACGGGCTGCTCTCTAGTTGCGGTGTAGTCTTCTCATTGCAGTGGTTTCTCTTCTTGGAAAGCACAAGCTCAGTAGTTGTGGTTCATAGGCTTAGTAGCTCCACAGCATGTGGGATGTTAGACCAGGGATCAAACCCATGTCCCCTGCATAGGCAGGCGGATTCCTAACTACCACCAGGGAAATCCTTCATGAACTAGTTTTCATTACATGGTTCAAAATCAAAATAATTTTTTAAAAAAAGGTATATAGATTTTCACTCCCACTCTTGCCTCATGCACTCTATTTCCCCTGCCCTCTACTTTTGTTAGTTTCTGTATATACTTGCTGTGTTACTATATATACTTATAAGCAGAATCTGGAATCAGCCTGCTGGCACTGAATTCTGAGCTGTCCACTTCTGGCTGTGACAAGTTACTGAACTTCTGTTTGTTTTCACCACTCCCAAGTAGACATCATAAATGTTAGAGCTCATGAATTGATTCAGTTTATTTTTCCCACTGAGCTTTACAATGAAGGACAAGAACTGAAAGAGGAAATCTAGCACTTACGTTTCTCTAAGTAGTTTTCATTGGAGACCATAGTGCACATATTAAACATAATACACATGTGCACATGTTACACATTACACATGTAATGTTCACATATAACACATATACTCTCTGAGCATCCCAGTGCTTAATCTGGTGCAAGGATGATTCTTCTACAAAGGAACATGAATCCCAAAGAAAATAAGCCAACATCAAAGATCACACAGAGCTAGGAGTAGTAATAGAACGTGGGTTTTCTCCTAGCCTCCTGCCTTTGGCTGCCAGACTGTTCACTGAAGAATGCGTTGTGACAGAGGGCTTTTCCTTTGGAAGCCTGTTACTGTCACAACCAGAAAAGAATTTCTTTGGAGGCATATTTTTGGGCACAAACTAGGATTTTCTCCCCTCCATAGTTTTTGTTGTAGGCGTCTTGTGCTGCTGAGCGCCTGAGTTGGGAGAAGAGCAATTCTGTGGCTCTTTACAGGGCGGAGGGTGAGTGGGGGAGGTGGCCTGTTACCCGTGTACCTGGAAACCTGTCAAATAGCCACTACAGGGTAAGGGAGTTGCGCTGCCTCAGAGTCTGCTGGGCATTTGCGTGTCCTCTTTGCATCACCATCAATCTGTTCTGTCCCCTTAGGCTCTTTATTGAGAAACTACCAAAGCATCGAGATTACAAATCAGCTGTCATTCCTGAAAAGAAAGACACAGTAAAGGTGGGTCTTCACTTTCACTCTTGCCCATCTAAAAGCTTCAGAGAGGCACAGACTAACTTCCAGATATAAGTAGCAGAGTCTGCATCTGAATGTCAAATCCTGCAAATAGGAGATAAGGCCATTTCAGTAGATCAGTTATGAAATACCAGGTACAGTATGGCAGGGGTGATTTAAATTACATTATTTAAATATTTTTAGAAGTGTTGTTGCCATTGCCAACTTGACTTAAGTCCTTTTACTTTTCTACTTAATTGGCGACCATTGTCCTAACTCTCAGATTTTGATTTTGTATCCCAGAAATTAAAGGAGATTGCATTTCCCAAAGCAGAAGAACTGAAGGCAGAACTGTTAAAACGATATACCAAAGAATATTTAGAATATAATGAAGAAAAAGTGAGTATGTATTAGCAAAAAAAGGAAATTATTTTGGCTTCTTAGGCTGTGTTCTAGGAATCTAGTAGGTATTTCATCGGATCTTTTGATTTCATTTTGATATTTTATATTTTTGGCAAAATCCAGAAAAAAGTGTTGAGACTGAGGATTCTAATACAGATTAACCCCCTTATCTAAGAGGATGACTTGAGGGACAGAAAATCTATTGCTTGTCTGTTATGTCTAGAGCTAGAACCTAAGAACAAAGAAAGTTCTCACTAAAGTATAGAGAATTTGGGGATTTGATTCACATTTGATTATATCCAAAACAGATTATACCTGTTTATAATAATCAAAATTTTTCAAGCTATTAACATTTTCAATGACTTCTTGTTAGGAAGAGTCAGTTAAAACATATGAGAAGCTCTGAGGCAGTGTCCCTGGTCTGTCAGCTGGGAACACACACTGCAAGCACCTCGCATTCTTTTGTACACTCTCCTGAACTCTATTCTGGACTCTGATGTTGAAAATCAGCTGAGAGGAAAACAGCTGTATATTTCTAAGGTACCTCGTGAGTGAAAATCTTCATGAAGGAAGCTATTACTTGATGATTCTTAATAGTTTAAAATGTCACTCTGTATTTTACTAATCACCAGAAGAATTTCAGAGGCTTCATTCAGGGGTAAAATTCAATACAGACCCCCTACATGGCGTTTATAAGTTGGGATCTGGTTCCTTTCCACAGCCCTACTTGGGATACAGAGTGTATACATGGCACACCTGGAGACTAAAATTGTATATGATACGCATGTGCAGGCAGCATGCTGCATTGAGATTTTGGTAAAGAAGAAAATGCATTAGTTAGAGTTATTGGGAACGGGTACTGAGAGGATCAGGACTTTTAACTGTCCTTGAAGAATAGGTGTATGGTGGTTAGATCCATTAGGGGTAACTGTTCTATGGGTGTAGAGGCACTGAGGGAAGCCTGGATTCTGTGTTTGGACATCAGACCAGAACATTTGGGGGCAGTCTCCCTGCTAAAAAGCTTTGTCCTCCTAAGATGTGAAGTTACTTAAATGTAAAGTGTTATTGTTAACTCCTATCTGTGCTTTGTAGAAGAAGGAAGCGGAAGAATTTGCCCGAAATGTAGCCATGCAGGAAGAGCTGGAAAAGGAAAGACAGAGGGTGGCACAGCAGAAGCAGCAGCAGTTGGAGCAGGAGCAGTTCCATGCCTTCGAGGAGATGATCCGGAACCAGGAGCTAGAAAAGGAACGACTAAAGATTGTGCAGGAGTTTGGGAAGGTGGACCCTGGCCTGGGGGGCCCACTGGTGCCTGACTTGGAGACGCCCTCCCTAGATGTGTTCCCCACGGTGCCTGCTGTATCCACACAGCCTTCAGACTGTAATGCAACTATGAGGCTTGCCAAGCCACCGGTAGTGGACAGATCCTTGAAACCTGGAGCACTGAACAACTTGGAAGGTAGTGAATTCATTTGCTTGAATCCTCTTCCATCTCAGCTGCAGCCAAATAGGGTGTCATTCCAAGGGATTCAGCAGGCGACTACCTCTGTGATCCCGCTCATTAGGCTCTGGTCACAGAAATCCATTCAATCAATATTATCATACTGTGTTCTATGACAGCTGTATTATAAAGTGGCCTTTGCTTAAGCCATATAATTTACCTGGGCTAGGTTGATTTTCTGAAGCACTAATAAAATCCTTAAAAGTCAGACTCACTCTCAGCTTTTAAGGGTTATACAGAGATTTGACATGTTCAGTGAACTAGAGACCACTGTTAACCTTTTGTAAAGGAAATTTGAGATTTATAGTAACACTTTAAAATTCAACAACTGACTTAAAAATAAAAGCTACTGAACTGTGTTTGCCTTGCAAATATTCCTAATTGGTAAGGAGCTTAGTCAAGGTAAATATTCTGTGTAGTCAGTGATAATTCAATCTAGCCATAAAAACTATTGAGTCTTTCCTTCTCTCACCAATGAATGGTTACCTGAGAAAATAACAGTAGCAGCAAAATGATGAGTATGCCTTGATGATTAGAATAGATCTTTTTGTTAGGAATTGTCTTTCAAGTAGTCATGTAAGGAATTCAGCTTTGCAGAAGATCTACTTAAAAGGACAAGGTGAGAGTGGGCAAGAGGTGTTAGACTCTGAAGCTTTCAGGATTTCTCCCTATGTACTCGGCAGGGTTGCCTTTCACTATTATTCCTGAATAGCTCAGAAACTTAAGTAGTAGTTTCTTTGTCTTCACTTGAATGATTAAAGCCTCTTCTCTTTTCTTGAAACAGCATACTCCCAGTGGCTGTGGTCAGAGGTTGGAGAAGAGCCTTTGCAGCCCTTTCTCTTCTGCCATTAGGATGAGATCCTCACTTACTGCCTGCAGTTGAGGGGACCCCAGTGATTTGGCATTGCTCTCCCAGGGCTGTCAACTCTGAGGTCTGCTTGGGGAGGCTATGCCCCATGGTCTTAGATTTTTTTTTCTCTCTCCTTTACAGCTCCTACAATCGATGGATTGCGCCACGTGGTGGTGCCCGGGAAGCTCTGCCCACAGTTTCTCCAGTTGGCCGGTGCCAACACTGCCCGGGGAGTGGAGACATGTGGAATTCTCTGTGGAAAACTGGTAAAAAAAAAAAAAAATGCTTTCTAGAGCCTAGACTGTTTCTTCACCCTTGGCCTCCTGTGACTCTCAGAGAGATATCCAGGGTCAATTACTCTTTGTACAGATCCCTCTGCTGAAGGAGCCATGGCAGCAAAATGCAGTGTCACCTTGAATTTAGTGGCCCTGGATTTGATTAATTTTCAGAGTCCCTTGAATTTAACTGAGTATTTTAATGCTGGTGATAAGAAATGCTTAATTCTAAACTTGGTAGGAAGATCCCTTGTTCAGCTTTTGAACACCTGCTTTATGGTAGATCATCAGAATATGAAACATGTAAGGCAGATAGCATCTGTCCACAAAAAGTACCCAAGCACTTTAGAGAGATGGAAGATATACACCAAAAGATGGTTTGCTGACTAGCATGTACAGTAAAAGCACTAGGAATTATGGGGAAAGAAGGATCATTAAACGGAGATGCTTAAAGAACTCATTACTAACTACTGAATAAATACATGAGTAAAGTGGAATAGACTTAAACTGAGCCTTAAAGGTTGGGAAGGGCTTAGAGAAATAGTAAAAGGAAACTACTCTAGACATGAATGAAGGAAGAGAAACAGTACTATTCCCAGAGCTTCTTAAGATTCATGAGCAGACCTGTTTGGCTGCAGCAGGAAATTCCCACAGGGCTGTGGGCATCTTGGCCTTGCTGAGGGCCCCAGGAAGTGTACTTGGGCAGTAAGAGTTGTGAGCAAGACTGACATGAGGGACTCACCTCATGAAGAAGACTCAGGCTGGGAGAAGGGCCTTTGCTTATATGGAAGTTTAACTTTCCACTGCTGTGACAGAGGTTTGCCTACATACTGGGGAATTGTGACAAGCTGTTTTCTAATTTGACAGATGAGGAACGAATTTACCATTACCCATGTTCTCATCCCCAAGCAAAGTGCTGGGTCTGATTATTGCAACACCGAGAATGAAGAAGAGCTTTTCCTCATACAGGATCAGCAGGGTCTCATCACACTGGGCTGGATTCATGTAAGCAGTTCTGAGCCCTCTGGGGGTTCATCTCACATGATGTTATAGACACACTGCTTGTTCTTTTCTTGAAGCAGAGTGAATTATATCCAGACTGTTTAGATGGTTGTATTTCCCTCTGTTGGGTACAGACTTGACTTCCTTAGCATACTTAACTGCTTACACTCCAGTGTTGATTTCTGGGGCTTTTCATTTCTAAAAGATGTTATGATTTATTATATTTTTAGGAGATGATATATTTATTTTTAACTGTGCTGGGTCTTCATCGCTGCACACAGGCTTTCTTTAGTTATGGTGCATGGACTTCTCCGTGTAGTGGCTTCTCTTGTTGTGGAGCCTGGGCTCTGGGCACATGGGCTTCAGGAGTAGCAGCACTCAAGCTCAGTAGCTGTGGCACGCAGGCTTAGTTGCCCTGCAGGTCTTCCCAGATCTGGGATCAAACTCATATCCCCTGCATTGGCAGGCAGGTTCTTCCACTGGACCACCAGGGAAACCCAGAACTTTTTAATCAAAATAATTTTTTAATAGAAATGAAATTCTTCCTCCAAAGTCCCAATTTCCCTGTGAGCATGAATGTTGATAGGATGCTAGCTGAGAGTGTATGTGAGCCTTGACCATAGAGGTTATGCCTTACTTCATACAACTGATGTTCCTGAAAGGTGTACAAATCAAAGTATTTAAAATGAACCAAGGAAGTTAATTCAGATACTTGCATTTCATCTTTCTTAAAACAACCTATGAAAGAAAGTGAAAATGTTAGTTGCTCAGTCGTGTCTGACTCTTTGCAACCCCATGGACTGTAGCCTGCCATGCTCCTCTGTCCATGGAATTCTTCAGGCGCAAATACTGGAGTGGGTAGCCGTTCCCTTCTCCAGGGGATCTTCCCGACTCGGGGATTGAACCCAGGTCTCCTGCATTGCAGACAGAGTCTTTACCATTTGAGCCTCCAGGGAAGCCCAAAACAACCTATATGTAAACCTTTATGTAAATCAGAAGGGCTATCAAAATAGAAAATTTTTAAGTATCTGCATTTTCTAACAGTCTTCTAGTAATATTCAGGTAAAATATAATTCCATCCCTACAGATTACATTTTAATTTTTCTTTTTATTCTTTTTCAACCCCTCATTCTCATAGACCAAGCTGTTTTTTACATTGTGTGACAGAGTTCCACACAAACAAGGCAGCTTATTTCTAGATTTTGGAAGATTGCACATACTTATATATTGGCACTGGGGAAACACTGACTTGTGAGGCAGTCCTGTGTGCCTCTGTCCTTTTGTAAATACTTGCCTTCTATGTGTATCCCCCATTATAGATACATGGGGGATAGAAAACCTGTGTCTTATCCACCAGGGGATACAATTTGAGTAAGATATGATTTTAGTCTAATAGAGGAGATTGACATATAGACAAGTCGTTAACTCCTTATGTGAAGCAGAATGTGCCTGGTGCCTTGAGAGATGCCCTGTAGAATTTAGAGGAGGGAAGGATCACAGCTGGGTGATGTACTAGATTTGTGGCTGGAGGTGCCACGGGAGGGTTACATATGGAAGGGACAACAGTGAAATAGGCAGCCTGGAATCCTGGAGCATTGAGTGGTCCAGTTTTCTGGGGCTTAGAGTTCATATCAGGAAACAGTGATAGATAAGTTTTCACATAATACATTAGGAGTGATGTTTTGGGTGGACAGGCAGGATGGCTCTGCATTTTAGTGAGTAGGATGAGGCAGGGAGCTCATTTAAGAGGTTAATGTGATGATTAAAATGTAATAATGAAGAGAGCCAGGGTGATGGCAGTGCATTTGGGAAAAAAAGAGACAAATGTAGGATTTCAGAGGATGTGGGGAATGAGTCAGAGAGGATGATGAGTAAATGCGATGACTTAGAAATTTCAGGCCTGACTCATGGAATGGCAGTGATCAGTCATCTCATAAGGAGAAACAGAGGTTCCAGCAAGAGAACTTACTTGGAAGTGGGGCAAATGTCTTCAGTTCTGAGTATACTGAATTTAAGATACTGGTAAGACATTGGGCTTCCCTGGTGGCTCAGGTGGTGAAGTGGGAGACCTGGCTTTGATCCCTGAGTCGGGAACGTCCCCTGGAGAAGGGAATGGCAACCCATTCCTGTATTCTTGCCTGGAGGATCCCATGGACAGAGGAGCCCGGAGGGCTACAGTCCATGGGGTCACAAAGAGTCGGACACGACTGACTTTGACTTTTTTCTTTTTCAAGACATTATATCAGTAGAGGTAGTTATCAGGAATTTGAACTTGGAAACAAGGTCAAGGTGAGAAAGAGAACCAGGAGACCTCTATGTAGAGCTGACCTTGGAGGCTTTGGAGCTGGGGGAGGGTGGAGAACAAGAAGAAATTAACTTGCTGCTGAAGGCCAGACCACCTAGGGGAGCATAGGGAGTAGTTAGTCATGAAGCACAGAGATGTCAGAGAAAGGTGAGGTAGTGTTGAGGCATAGGTGCCAAAGGAGGAGAAAGGTCTCAGAAAGAAACTTCAGGGTGTTCACTGTGTCACATGCTGCGGAGAGCTCCAGGATGATGAGTACTTGTATGAGCTGATTGGACTTGCTGAGTCATTGATGACCTCATTTAAGTGGGTTTTAAGCAGTGGTGGGAATAGATTTAAAAGGTTTAAGAAGTAATGGGTATTGAGGTTGTGGTGATAGTGAAATGTATACTAATTTTTTTGAAGAGCTTAGCACCAACTAGAGGAAAGGAAAGAGATTGAATAGTGGCTTAAGAAGTAGCCAAGTTGAGAGAAAGTTTGCTTGATTTATGGTTTAGTGTGTGAAAATGTGTTGTTTTTATTTTTATTTTCTTGAAACCTTTATATTTGAAATATATATAAGAAAGTATTATATAAACTAAATGTACACTTTAATGAATCATTAAACAAATATATATGTGTACATATTACCTAGGTTAAGAAATAGAGCATTGCCAGAAACATACTCCTACCCCATGCTCCTGCCCAGTCACCCTTCCTTTCTGGTACAGGTAATCCCTCTCTTGATTTCTTTTGAAATTTTTTGCTTTCGTTTTAGCTTTGCCACCTTAGTGTGTGTCCCTAAACTCAATAGTTTGCTTTTTCCTGGGTTTGAACTTGACATGTGCGCGTGTGTGCTCAGCCACGTCTAGTTCTTTGTGACCCCATGGCCTGTAACCCGCCAGGCTCTTCTGTCCCTGGGCTTCTCCTAGCAAGAATACTGGAGTGGTTTGCCATTTCCTCCTCCAGGGATCTTCCTGAACCTATGCGTCACCAGGGAAGCCCTTTTGAACTTTACTTAAACAGAATTATATAATATGTATTCTTTTGTATTCAGCTTCTTTTGCTCAGTGTCTTTAAGGTTCGTCTGCATTCTTGTGTATAGTTGTCTGAGCATGTTTTTAAGTCCAGTGAGTGGGTGAACTATAGTGGAACCTGTGAATGAGAGGTAAAAGGACAGGAGAGACAAGATAATCCGGAGGTAGGAAGGAATTAAGTCAAAAGTACAAAGAGGGTGTCATTTTCATATTAGAGAGAAAACACTCCTCTACAACAGAATTGAAGGAAGAAAGTTACAGAGAGATTTTCAAGGTTATAATTGGAGATGTTGAGGGAACTCATTTTAGACGATCTTTCAATGAGGTTGAAATCTAGGTCCATTGCCCAGCAGGAGGAGACAGGAGAGTTCAAGAACTGGACAAGATGAGGGAAAGTTGGGAATAATTACTGTTTAGACTTTAGGTACATCTTAGCCACAAGTGAGTAAAAGTATTTTTAATATCAGTGAGGGCCTAGCTAGGAAGAAATTTAGAACTTAAATTGATAGTATTCCAGCTTTTTTCCCCCCATGATATTCCTGTACCATTTCTTCCTAACTTGGGATTAAAAGCAAACCAAAACAGACAGTAATGTTTGCTCAGATCTTAAAGCTGGCAAGAGGAGAATGCAAAAGGTCCATTCTTCCTCCTGTACCATGCCAGCTATGAATCAGGTTCCTGGTCAAAATCTTTGAATTTTTGTGGCTGTGCTGGGTCTTCGTTGCTGTGCAGGCTCTTCTCTGGATGTGGCAAGCAGGGGCTGCCCGCTGGTTGCAGCGCGTGGGCTTCTCCCACGGCGGCGTCTCTTGTAGTTGCAGCACGTGGGCTCAGTAGTTTCGGCTGCCAGGCCCTAGAGCACAGGCTCAGTAGTTTTGGTGCATGTGCTTAATTGCATGTGGGATCTTCACAGAACAGTGATTGAACCCACTGCTCCTACATTGGCAGGCAGATTCTTTACCATTGAGCCACCAGGAAGCCCCCTCGTCAGAAACTTTGTATGGTCATGTTTATCGCCAACTCTTGTGTAACCCCCAACTCAGTATTCAAGGCACTCCTTCACCTTGTCTCAGCCCTACCTTAGCTGGCATTGCTCTTTGTGGACACTCTGCTCAGCTGAACACCCAGGCTGCCCTCAGCATTCACTTTTCTCACTCATTTCTGTTTCTTTGGTGTATTGTTTTTGTTTTCATAAAAATGCCTTCCTCTATCTCCGGCATGTGGGCACACTGGGCATAACTTTTTTTCAAGAAACTCAACTGTGACAGGAAGGAGAGAAGGCATAGTAGTTAGGGGGGAGCAGAGGCTCAAACAAGACTTTTTGGTTTACAGTTATTTATTGAGGCCTTGCTATATGTCTTTATATCATCTTTCTAGCTAACCCAACTTTAGATTGGAGACCTTCATCACCTTGTGTAGACCTTGTTTGTTCTCAGTTAAAATTTCAAGCTCTAACATGGGATGAAAGGTGTTGACACAGGCCACATGTTCCTAAAAGCCTATGGGATCGTATTCTTACTGGTAGAAACTGGTCCTCCCTTGTGGTCATTGAAGTCCTTTCCTGCCCCGTGCAGACGTGTGTGTGGATTTGCTGTCAGTACTCAGCTAACTTGTTCCTGTCTTGTACACTTCTTCCACAGTGAGCTGGTCACAGCGTTTTGTGCAGTCATGCTTCTCGGATGAGGCTACGCATAAGTATTATTTAATGAGGTTTAAAAAAATATCTTTTCCTTCTCAGGATGGATATTTCCAGGGTGGGGTGCAGGAACTTGTGCTTTTGACAAGTTCCCTTAGGAGCTTCGTTTTTACACAACAGAGTCAAAAACACTGGTCAAGGGTGCATGTTTATTTTCTGTGCTTTTAAGTCAGTCAAGATTGGTGTTCTTTTTGAGTCATATCTGGTCTTTCCTTTTTCCATCCTTGTTATCTAACATCATACCCTCTCTGAGATAAGTCATTATATAGTGTTCATTTGTATACAAAGACAGTGTTCAATAAAACATTAAATAACTGGGGAATTTCAGTGGTTAGGACTCGGCGCTTTCAGTGCCATGGCCCAGATTCCCTCCCTAGTTGAGGAACTAAAATCCCACAAGCCATGCGGCACAGCCAAAAAAACAAAATAAAAAAACTGAAAACAAGTTAGATAAACTGAATGAAATCTATGTGGTGCTTTAACTGATTGCTTTCAAATTTCAACATCGTGGTCTTTTTCTCAGATAAGACAGGGTCCTTGTGATTAACCACCCTCTGAAATCCCAGTCACCCTCTGCCTCTCATATCCTTGAATGATATGCTTTAACCACAGGACAGCTTTTGCCTCTTTTGCCTATGGAGCCCCTGACTTGTGCCTGACTTTTAAACCCCTTTGTCAGGAAGAAGAATCATTCATCTGTGGTTTGTTAAGTCCTTGACTTCTACCAGTCTGAAGTACTTGGTAGCACATGCCATCTATTCCAGTATGGGTGACTTTCCATTGTGTCGAGAGAGCTTGTGAGGAGCCAGATAGATCTTGATGGTCAATTAGAAATTATTAGTCTTCGCATACTCATGTTAAATTACATTTGTTTACAATGCAGGGAAGGAAGTTCATTCCTTATTAGGAACTTCAGGCATATTCCTCATGGCTGCTAATGACTTTATACTTAAGGAGATCATGGCAAGTCATTGAGAATTATTTGGCTCTGCCTTCCTTCATGGGGGGCTTCCCTGGTGGCTCAGATGGTAAAGAATCTGCCTACAGTGTGGGAGATCCAGGTTCGATCCCTGGGTGAGGAAGATCCTTGGAGAAGGGCATGGCAACCCACTCCAGTATTCTTGCCTGGAGCATTCCATGGACAGACAGGCCTGGCAGGCTGCAGTCCATGGGCTTGCAAAGAGTTGGACATGACTGAACAGCTCACATTCACTGTCTTCATGGGCCAGGCTTGCCTGTGTATTCTCACTGAGGCTTTTTCCCTCTTCTCAGACTCATCCCACGCAGACAGCCTTCCTCTCCAGTGTCGACCTACACACTCACTGCTCATACCAGATGATGTTGCCAGAGTCGATAGCCATTGTGTGTTCCCCCAAATTCCAGGAGTAAGTACGTAGGGTGTTCGGGGAAAAGCCTCAGAGGAAATGTTGTGCATTCTTAAGACCTTGTTCTCTATCTAATACACAGATTGTGATGTTTGATTGGCTTTTCTAAAGGTCTTCCTTTTAAGTCCTGTAGCCTGATAAACCTACTCTGCTTGTTTACAAAAGTATCCAAGCAATAATATAGGTGCTTTTATAAGAAAAGGATGTAAGAAATTTGAGGTGTTTGACTTGAAGCAGTAGGAATTTCAAGAGATTGATGTCAGATTAGAGAATTTCAGTATCCAACAGATTATCTCTGAAAATTAACTTTTTCATTTTAAACCCTGTTATTTACTATGAATTCTCCCAGTAAAACTGATGTGGTGGCAGTGATGAATCACCCTCTGATTCATTCACCAGAGAAGAGATCTGGGGGCCAGCAGACGTTTGAAGATGTCTCACAATGAGTTCTTTCTGCCCTGCCCAATATGTGTGTGATTGAGGGGGACACCTTTGCTGGATTCTGGACCTGCTTTTTCTTATTTCAGAACTGGATTCTTTAGACTCACTGACCATGGACTAGAGGAGATTTCTTCCTGTCGCCAGAAAGGATTTCATCCCCACAGCAAGGACCCACCCCTCTTCTGTGTATGTATCCCAGTGGAGGAAGCTGAAGCTACGCTTCAACCAGGGAGCACAGTCAGAGCTGATGCGACACAGTGTCCTTCACGACCCACACAGAAGATCAGCCTTGTCACTAATTTTTCTAAATCTTCCTACAAAGACATGTGTGGGAAGCAGTGTGGAACAGGAAGGGGTTTGAGTCTTAGTTCTGCTACTTAAGGGTTGTGATCAAGTTATTTAACCTTCCTGGGCCTCAGCTTTCTCACCTATAAATGGAGACGATGATGATGATGATGATGATATATACTTTTACAGGGTTGTTGACAGGATTAAATCAAAGTACCAAGTGCAATAGCTTGCTTATTAAACATTCGGTTTTTTTCCTTCATCATCATCAGTTGCTAAGCATGCATTTCAATAAGAGATTTGAATTCAAAAGAAAAAAGCCATTTAAGATAGGTAAAGTATATTTAATTTTGGAATTTTGCTTTTAATTTGATTTTAGGTAATAGAGAGTTTTATGACCTTCTTAGGAAGTTTTTCCCCCAAGTGGTAAATGTTGTGGGGTTTTGGTAAATTCACAGTGGTAAAAAGCTGTGGATAAAAAGCTGTAGTTGCTGATAAGTATGTTGCAGTATTCTCCTCAAATCTAATGAGATAGTACTGCCTCACTCCATGCCGGCCATGGAGTATTATTATTTCTTTTGTATTCACTGAAAAGAAACCAATGTGGAAAAGGGACTCCAGAGCCTTGTCACGTAAAAGAGACTAGGGATGTTTAGGAGAGAACCCCAGGGAGCATCTGAGAACTGACTGTAAGAATTAGAAGAGCTGTTGTATAAAAAGGTTCCAGATATTTCATATGACTCCCAGAACCAAAACTTAAGACCCTGTGAAAGCGCCAGTTTTCAGCTGAGTATGAGAAAGAAATTTCTGACAGAGTTGCTCACAAATAGGGAAGTCTGCCTTGGAATGTAATAAGTGTCTAGGTACCAGGATGTTGAAACAGAGACTGCACAATCCCCCAGAAATGCCTAGGCTTTCAGTTAGGATGACCCCTTGCGCATGTGAAGAGGGAGTATTCCCCTTGTGAGAATAGGTATACTTTATTATCTGGTTGACATAATGACCCAGCATACTGCAATTAATTCAACAGTTATTTAAAATAAATGTATATTTTATAAATGACTCTAGAATATACATACATTTGAAGAATAAATGGAGATATATAGGTCCATATTGATTCAGACTACAGGCTATTGTTTCAGGATTGGTGGAAATGATAATTCCCAGACCCCTTACCATAATTGCCACTTAAGTAACAGTCTGGCTGCCAGCCTGGGAACCACTAGCCAGAATGAGCATTTTAAGTATTTAAGCATTTAAAAGATGACTTTTCTGAATTTTCCAGGACTTCCCCTTTCTTTCTGTTTCGCTATTGCAGAGCTGCAACCACGTGACTGTTGTGGACAGAGCTGTGACCGTCACAGACCTTCGATGAGAGTTTGACTCAGACGCCTCCCAAGAATTGTAAAACCATATCAGTGTACTGTAGCCCCTTAATTTAAACTTTCCAGAAAGCTCTGGAAGCTTTTAAAAACAATAGGAAGTATCACCCAGGGGAGAACTGATTTTCTATTTCTGGTTTGAAAAGAAATAATCAAGTATGTTTTTTAGGCATATCTGGAAAATAGCATGGTCATGCTAAAGCAACTTTTCAGTCTGCCTGTAACTAAAAAATTAAGTTGAAAAACTGTGTAATGAAGACTCACATGTGCTTTGTTCAAGATTCACCAATTGTTAACATTTTTTCCCTGTCACGTATCCTTCTAATTCTTTGCCAACTTGTTTATTGTTTACCTTTGGACTAATTAAGAGCATCTATGCAGAAGTTTGGAAGCCATTTAAAAAATCTTTGGGTTTTTCTGTGGTTTATGGCAAGATTAATGAAGCTTATTATAAGGCTGAAGGTCAGCTTGCTATGTCTGACCAGATGGTGAGGCTCAAAAACCCTAAAGAATGATTTTGTCAGAAATTATTGTTATTTAACAAATATTTCAGGATATTTTTTCTTCTACAATAAAATAACAATTAACTTATATATATATATATATATGTTGTGTGTATGTGTGCGCTCTAGGATGATCTGTTGGATCAAGCATTGTCTAGACAGACAATGCTTACTGAATGTTAACTAAAAGGTCTGGTTATTTGGGGAAAGGTGAGGGAAAAATAGAACTTTGAGATATGTCAACATCGCAGGTGTGCCCCAGTTCACTTTAAATTGTTCAGTCCTTCATTCTGCCTCTTGCCATCTTCCAGAGGTGTGAAGGCATCTTTGTTCTTTTTGGTGCTGTCTCGAATGGGTCATCCATTCACTTCCTCCTTATGCCCTAAAATCTTTCAGCTGAGGGTAATAGTGCCTTTATTTGGAGTACCAGCTTACAATTCCAAATAAATGATTATATTCCCATGCCAACAGACCCTACTGGCTTTATTGTGTTGGTTATTCCTTTCTGACTTAAGCAACATCCAGGGAGATGTTTGAAGCTGTATTTTTCCTATGAGCTGAGCCTAATGTTCTAAGGTGTCCTAGAAATTAATGGTATTGTTTGTGTCCCCTCAGAGGGCAGAAGAATAAATACTTTGGATAGGAGAATGATTTCTTTTTATATCAAAATTCTCTGGGGAAAAAAATTTACAACTGTATGAAGTTTTGCTTCATTTAAAATTTTTGTGTCCTGAATAAATTCATTCTTTATTACTTAGGTTTGTGGCCCTTGAACTTTTCCCCTGAAAGAGACAAGCATCTATATTCATGTTCTCATAGGTTCTTAACTCCAAAGATACTGGAAGTTCTCTTTTCTGCAGTTTCAGAGTAGGTGGGAATGTGGGGCTAGGCGGGTCTGGGTAAGGGAGGGTATCTCTCTGGCCAGTACCCTCCTTTCCCTGCTGCAGCCCCCCAGGCAGCCTGGTCCGCCCTGTCCTTACAGTCCCACACTTGCCTGGCTCTGTACTTTGTAGGCAGTGCACGCCTCCTTTGCATTCTCAAGGCTACTGTTTAGTTTATGATCTTATTACCCCTTACTTGAACTATTTGAATAGACTTCTTACCAGATTGTTTTTAGTGTTTTTTTGTTTTTTGGTGGCACTGTTTCTTTGTTACTGTGCACAGGCTTTCTCTGGTTGCTGCAAACGGAGGGCTGCTCTTCGCTGTGGTGTGCGGGCTTCTCACTGCAGTGGCTTCTCTTCCTGAGGAGCACGGGCTCTAGGCACGTGGGCTTCAGTAGTTCCAGCACATGAACTCAGTAGTTGCGGCACACAGGCTAGTTGCTCCATGGCGTATGGAATCTTCCTGGAGCAGGGATCGAACCTGTGTCCCCTGCACTAGCAAGGGGATTCTTGGCCACTGTACCACCAGGCAAGTCTTATTAGAGTTTCTTGACTCTAGTCTGTTCTGCCCAATACAGTCA
Source organism: Tragelaphus eurycerus (assembly GCA_935064755.1). Classification (NCBI taxonomy): domain Eukaryota; kingdom Metazoa; phylum Chordata; class Mammalia; order Artiodactyla; family Bovidae; genus Tragelaphus; species Tragelaphus eurycerus. Next base: position 26,505,037 of record CAKXYN010000016.1, read on the forward strand.
GAAGAAGTTTCCCACATTACAGCCATCCTCATGTTTCCTCACTTGCTCAAAAACCTACAGTACCGTTCTGTTGCTTAACATCTAAATTTAGCCTTCATTCCAGACTTACCATATGGTCACATAAAGCTCTTACCCTTGGCCACACACTAGTTACCTGGGAAGCCTTTTAAAAAGTACTGATACTCATGCTTCGCACCCCACCAATGAGATCCAGATCTCTGGAGTGAGACCTGATATTGCTTTTGTTTTTGTCTTTTAAGCTGTAGGATTCTCAAGTATAGCCAAGGTTGAAAACCACTGTACTAGTCATTTATACCTAGGAGTTTTGAACTCTCATCAGTCTCTATACATCATAGACATTCAATGAATAATCAGGGTTGATTTCCTATATGATTGACTGGTTTGATCTCCTTGCTGTCCAAGGGACTCTCAAGAGTCTTCTCCAACACCACAATTTGAAAGCATCAATTCTTTGGTGCTCAGCCTTCTTTATGGTCCAATTCTTACATCTGTATGTGACTACTAGAAAAACCATAGCTTTGACTATACAGACTTTTGTTGGCAAAGTGATGTCTCTTCTTGTTAATATTCTGTCTAGATTTGTCATAGGTTTTCTTCCAAGCAGCAAGCATACTTTCACATACTTCTAATTAAATACCAAACCAGAGAGGAAGAAAAAAGCCTCTTAAACCTTATAATGCTCTCTTGGGTACCAGGCACTTTATGTGGGAAGCATTCCCTAGTGTGGCTGGTGTCATGATGGATAAGTGTTGCTTGAGAGGTGAGGGTTTCAACTTTCACTTGGCACCTCAGAATTTAAAATCAGAATGCCTATCCCCTTTGATTGCTGTTCACTTCTTCTGTGTTTCAGTTACCCCAGTGGAAGACATTTTTTCATGAGGGGGAGAGTGCAGGCTCAATACTTGTGGCCCTCAGTAGCTGCTCTGTGGCATATGGAATCCTCTTAGACCAGGGATCAAACCCCTGTCCGCTGTATTGGCAAGTGGATTTTCAACTACTGGACCACCAGGGAAGTCCCCAAGGCTCATTTCTTTTTGTGAGGAGCTTAGTTTGGGCATTGATAAAATCTGTTTGGAACACTGGAACATTATCCTTTTGGGAGGAAGTGCTAGACTAAACAGGAAATATTTTGATTCTAGGCCCAGATGTTCATTTACCAGCAAGTCACCTAACTTCCCGAACATCTTTAAAATCTATAAAGTGGGGATCAGTCTAATATACCTACCTCAAATGAGAAAATGAACTCCATATGTAACTATGCGAGTTGTAAAGGCTTAACATACTTACTATTTGTATCTCTTGACTTAGAGTTGGGGTGCCCTTGCTTCTACCTCTGAGACCTCTACCTGCCTCAGCTAGAGGACTCCTCAGATAGATTCACGTTGTTTATCACTAACTGGGCTTCAGCTCCGATTATCATTTCTGGTCTGCTCTGATGTTCTGAACTGAAAAAACTGAAAACCTCAAGAATCCGAAGAAATACTCCAAATTTCTACTCATTTTCCCTAAGACTCGGAGCAGAGCCAGGACCTAAAGAGATGGCACCATATCTTTTATGTCTTGTTTCCACCCCCACTCTTTTTTAAAGCTCATTTTTGAAGGATAATTGCTTTGTTTTGTTGGTTTCTGCTGTACAGCAAGATGAATCAACTATAAGTATACATATGTCCCCACCCTCTTGAGCCTCCCTCCCACCTCCCCCACCACCCCATCCCTCTGGGTTGTCACAGAGCCCTGAGCTGAGCTCTCTGGGTTATACAGCAGCTTCCTGCTAACTCTCTGTTTTACACGTGGTATTGTTACTGAGTTCGTCTCCCCCTCTCCTTCCCCCACTATACCCACAAGTCCATTGTCTGCATTTTTATTCCTGCTCTGTAATTAGGTTCATCAGTACCGTTTTTCTAGATTCCATACGTATGCATTAATATATGATACTTGTTTTTCTCTTTCTGACTTACTTGTGTAACAGGCTCTAGGTTCATCCACCTCACTACAGCTGACTCAAATTCATTCCTTTCTATAGCTGCGTAATATTCCATTGTGTGTGTGTGTATGCCACAACTCCTTTATCATTCCTGTGCTGATGGACATCTAGGTTGCTTCCATGTCCTGGCTATCGTAAACAGTGCTGCAGTGAACACTCGGGTACATGTGTCTTTGAATTATGGTCTCGGTGTAAGCCCAGCAGTGGGATTGCTGGGTCATATGGCAGTTTTATCCCTAGTTTTTTAGGGACTCTCCATACTGTTCTCCTTAATGGCTCTATCAGTTTATATTCCCACCAACAGTGCAAGAGGGTTCCGTTTTCTCCACATCCTCTCCAGTAGATTTTTTGATGATGGCCATTCTGACCAGTGTGAGGTTACACTTCATTTTAGTTTTGATTTGCATTTATTTAATAATAAGCAGTGCCGAGCGTCTTTTCATGTGCTTGTTGGCCATCTGTATGTCTCCTTTGGAGAAATGTCTGTTTAGGTCTTCCACCCATTTTTTTGATTGTGTTGTTTGTTTTTCTGATATTGAGCTGCATGAGCTGCTTGTATATTTTGGAGATTAATCCTTTGTCAGTTGTTTCATTTGCAATTATTTTCTTCTATTCTGAGTGTTGTCTTTTCATCTTATTTATAATTTCCTTTGCTCTGCAAAAGCTTTTAAATTTAATCAGGTCTCATTTATTTATTTTTGTTTTTATTTCCATTACTCTAGGATGTAGGTCAAAGAGGATCTTGTGATTTATTTCAAAGAGTGTTCTGCCTATGTTTTCTTCTAAGAGTTTTATAGTTTCTGGTCTTACAGTGTTACAAAATGTTCTGATTTCATTCTTTTATATGTAGCTGTCTTGTTTTCCCAGAACCACTTATTGAAGAGCTTGTTTTTTCTCCACTGCATATTCTTGCCTCCTTTGTCAAAGATAAGGTGCCCAGAGGTGTGTGGGTTTATCTCTGGGCTTTTCATCTTGTTCCATTGAGCTGTATTTCTTTCTGTGCCGGTACCACACTGTCTCAATTACTGTGTGCTTTAGTTGCTCCTTGGTGTCCGACTCTTTGCTGCCCCAGGGACTGTGGCCCACCAGGCTCCTCTGTACATGGGATTTTCCAGGCAAGGATACTGGAGTGGGTAGCCATTCCCTTCTCCAGGGGATCTTCCTGACCCAGGAATTGAACCCAGGTCTCCTGTACTGCAGGTGGATTCTTTACCGATTGAGTCACCAGGGAAGCTCCCATCTTGATCACTATAGCTTTGTATTAATAGTATAGCCTGAAGTCAGGAAGGTTGATTCCTCCAGCTCCGTTTTTCTTTCTCAAGATTACTTTGGCTATTTGGGGTCTTTTGTGTTTCCATACACACTGTAAAATTTTTTATTCTAGTTCTGTGAAAATACCATTGGTAATTTGATAGGATTTGTATTGGCCCTGTAGACTGCTTTAGATAGTGTTCACAGTGTTGATTCTTCCAGTCCAAGAACATGATGTATCTCTCCGCCTGTTTGTGTCATTTTTTTCTTTCATCAGCGTCTTTTGGTTTTCTGCATATAGATCTTTGGTTTCTTTAGGTATGTTTATTCCTAGGTATTTTATTCTTTTTGTCGCAGTGGTGAATGGGGTTATTTCCTTAATTTCCTTTTAAGATTTTTTGTTGTTAGTGTATAGGAACAAGGGATTTCTGTGTATTAATTTTGTATCCTGCAATTTTACTGAATTCACTGATTAGATCTAGTAATTTTCTGGTGGCATCTTTAGGGTTTTCTGTTTATAGTATCATGTCATGTGCAAAGTTTTATTTTTTCTTCTACCCCACTTTTGTTTAAACCTCCTACTTTTGTTGTTCCAACTACTTCTTGAGGTGAAAGAATAGGAGGAGAACTTGGACCCTCTTCGTAGATGTCTTTATTTCTTAATCCAAGGTTGAGTTTTTTGTTAACTTTTGCGTACTTGGGGTCAGAAGTGGACCTTACGCTTGTAAGATATGCGCAGTATCACTCACTGTGCCTGTCAGATCCAGCATCCAGCCCTGTCGCACTGAATAACCATGGACTCTTGTGTCCTTGTTAATTAAACCTGCTTCCCTGAGGGTTTGATTCAAGTTCTGCCTTTTCCAGTGTCCACTCGAACTGGTAAATTCACTCTTAGGGCTTCCTTCTTTGAGCTCCAGTGGCACTTAAGCCTGTTACCCAGTTTGGTATGTGATTTTTTTGCTATTTTGCAGTGTTTTTTAATTGTCTTTTGTAAGTCAAGTCGCTGAACTGTCATGTAAACTCATGTCACGTTTGCTTTCTCACACTGTGTTGAGTGCCTTTTAGTCCACACAGTACTTCCTTACATTCTTTTGCTGAGCTCTTCCTTGAAATAGCGGCCTTGGTGTTGGACCACATGCTAGAAAGCCAGCTGGACCTGTGCCCTGACCTCCACCTGTGGGAAGCCGTGTTAAGGCCTTGACTCAGACATGTATCCTGGGCCTGTCCTACCACCCCAGTGTCACCTCATGCCAAAGATCTGAACACAGGCACGAGCTGCCAGCAGCTGTGCTCTTCTTCCAGCTGCCAGGACGGCTGCTTGTGCTGCCCGAAAGCTGGACAGGGGAAGATGTGCCCGTACTGAAGGCTGAAAGGGGAAGGTCAGAGAGGGAAGAGGAAACGAAGAGACTCTGGTGACAAGTAATTACTATCTTGTCGCAGAAACAAAGGAAAGCAACAGCTTAGAAAAGGAGGAGGTGAGTGGCACCAAAAGGCTCGGGGGAGGTTTTTAGGCTAATGACCAAGGGACCCAAGGTCCATGAGATCTGGCAGAGGTCTTCCCTGCAACCCCGCATAAAACACCTCCACTCCGTTACACTATCTCCTTCTTTACTGTCTGCATTGCACTGTCATTAGCTATTTTCAGCTTATATATAGTATATAATATATAATAATAATAATGTGTAATATATATAATTAATAATGTATAATATATGTACTATATATATAGTATACTCTGAAAACAGCAATTTTTGTTCACTCTTCTATTCTCAGCTCCCGGAACAGTCCCCGACACTTGATAAGATAGGAATACATGCACAGACTTACCCAGAGTCACCCAACCAATAAATGGGAAAGCTTTGGTTTTTTCAGGAACAGCACATTAAATGTGCACAGTTTGAATAATGACTTTAAAGATTATGCAATTTAAAAATTAACAAGTTAATCATAGAAGGTTACCTCTTAGAAGGTAGAAGAAGGAAAGCATATGAAAAAATAAAAACTGCGTACGTAGAGATCAAACCCAGGTCTCCCACATTGCAGGCTGATTCTTTACCAGCTGAGCCGCAAGGGAAGCCCATAAGAAAGTCTTGTGTATAACTGAGCTTCTCACTGAATAATCTTCTCAGTGAAACAGATGATTTTCTAGTAAAAAAAATTATACATATGCATGAAACTAAAATTTATCTTAAGTGGAACTTAAAAGACCAATAGTCGATGAAGAAATGGGCAAACGTGTACAGTATTATCTCCAGAGGCTTTTGTGAATGAATTCTTTCAACCTTTCAAGCGAAGGATAATTCCCATGCCCTTTTTTATTTTGGTAAAATATCACAAAAGAGTAGCAACGTTTGTCCTCTAAAAGATGTATATAATTCTAGCTTTCTAGTACAGGCAATAGCCAGTTGTGATTGGGGAAAAAGATTCTTAATCACCTTAGAAAGCAAAACTATGAAATAACTTGGAACAAAATGAACAGGAAATGTTCAGTTTCTTTATTATAAAGAAAACTAAGTTGTACAGAGGGACATGAAGAAAATAAATGGAAAGACAAATATTCTATATTCTATGAGGGGAATACTTAATGCTTTAAGGATGTTAATTCTTTCATCCATAAAATTAAAGTCTACAAAAATTTTACTTTTTAACTTGAAAGGGCTACTCTAAAATTAATCTAGAATAAAGGAATAACCATTTTTTAATTGAAAGGTGAAGAATGTTGGGGAAATTTTATTACTAGGTAATTCTTATTATAAACATAAGTTAAAATAATAGTGTACTGATGGAAGACTAGATTAAGAATAGCAAACTTTGTTGTTTAAAGAGAAAAGACAATGCTGTGCATGGCATGGACCATATCTTGTTGGAATTGTGCTTTGGTATATGATGCTATTTGGCTTTTTCTATGATGCTTTTTTTTTTTTTCCAAGGCAAAGTGAGGTGAAATGAGGTACAGAGGAGTAGAGAAGCTAACTACGGAGAATGACTGAGAAATATCTAAGAATAGTCTTACTTCCTTTAGCCTAGGTGATGTTTCCACTTCTTTCACCCACTAAAACCCATTACTTTTTTGTCCAACACAAGTAACATCCTATATTCTCACTCAGACCCAGGAAAAAAAACAGAAATAACCCTTGGACCACTGTGGGTGTTCTTTTCTGGAGTTGCCAAAAGCCATAGAACTGCAAATGAGTGGTGTCAAACTTCCAAACCCACACTCAACCACAATGCAATACCACCTTCCTAAAATATACATAGATATATGCATTTATTAAAACTACGAGAAAGAAATACACCAAAATATTAATAGTATTTTTCTGTAGGTGATAGAATTATGGCATAATCACTCTCTTTATTCCCCCTCCATACTTTTTTGAATTCTCTGAATATTCTACAGAGAACATGCATTGTTTTTATAATTGGACAGAAAGAACAATGCCTACTATTTTCAGAAACCAAAGCTCCACTGCCCTTTCAATGTGGGAATCCAGCCAAGACTTTATTCTTGGACAGCACCAGTGAAAGGGCCTTAGGAATGCTCGTGGGCACAGCAGCAGAGGATGTCATATATGGAAACCTTCCACGAGGGTGACATCAGCACTGGAACCTAGTCAAAATAAACCTTGCTGCAAGGGCTGGCAGACATCTGTGGATAAAACCTGGAGAGTGGAAAGCCCAAGAAAGAATAGACCTAAAGAAGACAACCTCTGGGCTTTGGCCTGAAGAGCTCCTATGTATCTGTTTGGGCTTATTAGCAGATTTTCCTCTGTGCTCAGTTTCTAGGGATTACTTTTCCCCAACTCACCGTCCTCCAAAGAAGAATTCCCACAGTGGCTCAAGGGTTATTTCTGTTTTTCTTCCTGGGCCTGAATGAGAATATAGGATGTTGCTTGTGTTGGACCAATAGTAATGGATTGATAGGTGAAAGAAGTGGAAATATCACCTAAGGGAAGTAAGATTTTTCTTGGCTATTCCTCAGTCATTCTCTGTAGTTAACTTATCTACCCCCCTGTCTCCTCTTTTCATCTCCCTTTGCCTTAAAAAAAAAAAATCACATCAAAACGCAATTGCATCAAGATATGGTTCATGCCATCTACAGCACTGATCCCTTTGCCACCTTGAATAGCTCTTAACATTCCTGCGCACCATGCTTGAACATCTGCATCTAGGACTTCTTTTATCCAGCTTAGTGTTCTATACTTTCCAATGGCCCCGGAGTTTTCAATTGTTTTACTTGAACCATGGCAGACTCAGGATAAGTTTACACAAATCTTTCAGTTCCCAGTCCCAGTGTTGTTCTATAAGCACGAGGCTTCTGATACAGCCCTTGGAGCTTCAACATGGCCTTGGAAGAGACCGTATAATGACAGAAAATCCTGGGTTGGTTTGAGTTCTTTTCACTGCACTGACAGAAAACTCAACTCAAACTTGTGTTCAGGCACAGTTGAATCCAGTGCCCATTGTTATCAAAGACTCATTTTGCTTTCTTCTCTTAGCTCTTATATACTCAGTATTTGTTGATTTAATTAGATTTTTCCAGTATGGGAACTCCATCAGCTATAGGTTTGTTCCTATTGTCTTGGTAAATCCAGCAAGAAAAAGAGAAGCTGTGTCCAACAATACCAACAAGTCCTGGAATTTAGTCATAGGGTCATGACTTCATCCTTGAATCAATCACTGTGTCTTAGAGGATGGCTTGCTCTGATTGGCCTGGCCTGGGTCATGTATCTATACCCCATCTGAACTAGGTGCATTGGGAATGGGGGAACATTCATTCTCCAAAGAAAAATCATGATGGCATTAAGGGAAGAGGGGATGCTGGCCAGGAAAAAGCTACAGCGTCTACACTAAGTGCCTAGAAGGAGAAGCTAGGGCACCATCACTATGGACACAATGACCAAGGTGAGCAAGCTAATAGAATGCAAATGGGAACACCAAGTGCTCTTGGCTTTAGATAAGAGCAGCTTGACTATGGAGGTAGTAAACGTTTCATTCCCTAAAAGATGGGTCATTTAATTTGCACTTATTGAGCATCTACTGTGTGCAGAGCACTCTTAAAAATACGCAGGAAGTAAATGTTATACTCTGTCTTCAGGGAGAAAAATAATGGACTAAATTAAAGAAACTATGTCATTTAATTGCTCAGTCACATACGACTCTTCTGTGACCCCATGGACACAGGACCCCAGGGTCCTCCGTCTACAGGATTTCCCAGGCAAGAATGCTGGAGTGTGTTGCCATTTCCTTCTCCAGGACATTTTCACACCCAGGGATTGAAGCCACGTCTTTTGCACTGGCAAATGGATTCTTATGAGCCACCTGGGAAGCACTAAAGAAACTATACTCCCATGAAATAAATTTCTTCATAATTGGTCAGTGTATGCAGAAAGGGCACCAATTCTTTGCCTGAGTATTAACAGAACCCAAGTTAGGGAGAAATGAATGTTTTTGTCATTATAGTCCACTTTTATAATTATACTCTCTGTAATTATTTTGTATTCTGCTGCTGCTGCTGCTGCTGAGTCGCTTCAGTTGTGTCCGACTCTGTGCGATCCCATAGATGGCAGCCCACCAGGCTCCTCTGTCCCTGGGATTCTCCAGGCAAGAATACTGGAGTGGGTTGCCATTTCCTTCTCCAATGCATGAAAGTGAAAAGCGAAAGCGAAGTTGCCCAATCGTGTCCGACTCTTAGCGACCTCATGGACTGGAGCCCACCAGGCTCCTCCGTCCATGGGATTTTCCAGGCAAGAGTACTGGGGTGGGGTGCCATTGCCTTCCCCCATTTTGTATTCTACTTTTCAGCAAATATTTACTACCAAGTGCCAAACCCCATGCTAGACTCTGAACCTAGTAGAAAGGTTTTCCAGGATATGTAAAATACTACAAAGAAAAAGTAAATTGAAGGTAGAGGCAAAGGAATATAGAATACAAGCATACAACAAAGTAGATACAGTAATACAGCAAAAAGGTAAAATGATCACTTACATTTCCATGGATAGGCCACATGATGTGTGATGTTGTAAATAATAGAAACATTTGTGTAATAAACCCAAATAGCACATAGAGGATCATTTTTATTCATATAAAAGATGGCATCTCACTAAAGCACAATATGTTGTAAAAGTAATTCTCCTGGAAAAATGGGGAATGGAGGCAGGCAGTATATACAGTTCAGCTCAGATACCTAGTTGTCTTTTAATCTGGTTTAACCTAGGGATGTATTTTGTCATATTTGAAGGCTCAGATGGACTGTGTAGATTTTAAACAACTCCAAGTTTCTCTGGTGACATTTTAATAAATATTTAGTGACAGTGAACTTGGAATTGTAATCTTTGGCAAGTATCTGGAATTTAGCTGCCATTCTTTATTGGTGGCTAAGTAAGATCTGAGACTCTGACTTTCAAATGACTTTTAACACAGCTCGCCACGGTGGAGTAAGGGAGCTCTTGGCCCACTAAATACATAGATTCCCACTTTACAGTCGAAAAGGGACTTCCACAAAGAGATTTTGGACAGCGAATTTGGGGAATCAAATTTTGAACAACGTGGTTGTCTCCTCATTTATGAACTTGGGAATAACATGTAATTGGTAATAACAGGTAATAACTTTATGGTCAGAGATTTTGATCTGTAGCCCTTCTCTGTCCTTAACTAATAAAGACTGTTGTGTATATAGACCATTCTTTGTCCAGGAAAAAAAGCCATCTCACCACAGTAAAAAAGAATACCTCCTTTTCTTTTTTTATCACAAGGGGCTGTGAAACTAACTCATCTAAAGATAGTATCAGTTTTTGTTTTTGTTTTTGAATGAGTGGAAAAGTACTGGTGTCAGAACTCAGCCTGGATCAGCCCTCAGGAAAGTTGTTCCCCCACTCTGGCCCATGAAGTGCAATAGCAGTGCCAGATCAATTTGTCCATGGCCCGGACTGAGGAGAGGTCAACGAAAGCTGCAGACAATTTCATATTATTCTTGCCACTGTAGGGCAAACACTGTAGCAGTTGTAGCAGTAACTTGTGGTGGCATTGTTGTCTGAAGACCATCTGCTCTTTATGTCAAATGCTGATCTGAGAATCCTGGAATTGCATGAATTGTTAATAAGGTGGCATAGAATTTAGGTAGAATGACCAATTTAAAAAAAATAGACTTAATTTGAGTTAGAGGAAGCACAAGTTATCCTTATTTAAGGTAAATAAGCTAGAACTAAATCCAAAGAGTAAAATAATAAACAATAAGCACAATTCATAAATGAAAATGGGGATTAGAACCCATCATTCAGAAGGAATATTAAAAATTCAAGAGGCAAAAAGTCCCCATGGATGCTTTACTTAGCTCAAGTGTTAAAATTGGGCACAGATGGACCATAACTGGGCTCTAGTCAGAGACTGACCTCATATTTATAACAACAGGGGCTGTTGACCACATGGTCAGAGAGCTGGAGGAAGTGAACTTCTGAGGTGTTATTCTGTATTTGGTCCCACACAAACACACTTTCCAAGATGACCACTCACAAACATTTTCTAGAGTCTACCCTTATTGCCAGATTCCTTACTCACCACCATAATAGATACTCCCAGTTTTATTGAGATATAATTGATGTACAACCCTGTATAAGTTTAAGGTGTATAACATAATGATTTGACATATGTGCATGAAATGATGACCACAATAGATTACGTGAACATCCGTCATCTCACATAACTACAGCATTAAAGGAAAAGAAAAAGGCAGCCAAAATAACTCACTTGGGAGAGTGTAAAGACTGAAGAAATGGAGAAAAATTTTTTTCTTGTGATAAGAAGTCACAAGAAAACAAGAAGTAACAAGAGTTACTTGGGAGAGGTGTTACTCTTAACAACTTTCATTTGTAACATAGAAGAGTGTTAATTATCTTTCTCAAGTTGTGCATGACTTCTGTAGTATTCCTTTGTCTCATAACTGAAAGTCTGTACCTTTTGATCACCTTCATTCAAATCCCGCCCCCCGCCCCCCCCTGCCCACCTCTGGTAACTGTACATCTGCACTCTTTTTCTATGAGCTTGTTCCGTTGTTTACTTTTGAAGAATAATTGATCTCCAACACTATGTTAGTTCCTGGTTAGTACATCATAGTGATTTGATATTTCTATACATTTCAAGAGGCAGACCACCTGATCTGCCTCTTGAGAAATCTGTATGCAGGTCAGGAAGCAACAGTTAGAACTGGTCATGGAACAATAGACTGGTTCCAAATAGAAAAAGGAGTACGTCAAGGCTGCATATTGTCACCATGTTTATTTAACTTATATGCAGAATACATCATGAGAAATGCTGGACTGGAAGAAACACAAGTTGGAATCAAGATTGCTGGGAGAAATATCAATAACCGCAGATATGCAGATGACACCACCCTTATGGCAGAAAGTGAAGAGGGGCTAAAAAGCCTCTTGATGAAAGTGAAAGTGGAGAGTGAAAAGGTTGGCTTAAAGCTCAACGTTCAGAAAACGAAGATCATGGCATCTGGTCCCATCACTACATGGGAAATAGATGGAGAAACAGTGGAAACCGTGTCAGACTTTATTTTTCTGGGCTCCAAAATCACTGCAGATGGTGACTGCAGCCATGAAATTAAAAGACGCTTACTCCTTGGAAGGAAAGTTATGACCAACCTAGATAGCATATTCAAAAGCAGAGACATTACTTTGCCAACAAAGGTTTGCCTAGTCAAGGCTATGGTCTTTCCTGTGGTCATGTATGGATGTGAGAGCTGGACTGTGAAGAAGGCTGAGCGCCGAAGAATTGATGCTTTTGAACTGTGGTGTTGGAGAAGACTCTTGAGAGTCCCTTGGACTGCAAGAAGATCCAACCAGTCCATTCTGAAGGAGATCAATCCTGGAATTTCTTTGTAAGGAATGATGCTAAAGCTGAAACTCCAGTATTTTGGCCACCTCATGTGAAGAGTTGACTCATTGGAGAAGACTCTGATGCTGGGAGGGATTGAGGGCAGGAGGAGAAGGGGACGACAGAGGATGAGATGGCTGGATGGCATCACTGACTTGATGGGCGTGAGTCTGAGCGACCTCCGGGAGTTGGTGATGGACAGGGAGGCCTGGCGTGCTGTGATTCATGGGGTCGCAAAGAGTCGGACACGACTGAGCGACTGATCTGATCTGATCTGATCTGATACATTTCAAAATGACCACCATGATAAATCTAGTTGTCATCTATCATCATACAAAGGTATTACCTAGTATTGACTATATTTCCCACACTGTACATTTCATACCTGTGACATTTATTTTGTAACTGAAGGTTTGTATCTCTTCCTCAACCCATTTTTTCTCCTCCCTCCAAAGTAAAATATTTTTAAGACAGTGAAAAATATATCCTATACCTTAATTTTTATGAGGTCCTAAGTAGCCTCTTACTATTTTGGTTTTGCACAGTTGTTTCATTTGACTTAATAAAAGTTACTTTGACTACTCAGGAACATTTTGAAAATTAAGGCTGACTCTAAATTATGTGCATTATGTTGTTATGGGAGACCTCCCTTTCAGAACACTACTAGTTCTCAGCTAATACCAAATTGTAAATATATATACATATTTTTCCCCTCAGCACCAGGGGAGAGCGAAATGCTGAGGTTAAGAGCAGGCTTCAAAGCTAGACTGACCTGGGGTGGATTCCTGGCTTCCTCACTTGCTTATTATGTCACTTCAATAAGTGCCTTACAGCTTCAAAGTTCTCACCTCTAGAAAATACCATGTTTAGGTAGGGGAATGCATACACAGGGCCTAGTACAATTTGTGAACCACAATCAATAAATGGCAGCTATCGATAACAGCAATAATAACAATAATAGTGTGGTCCAAGGCCAATAGTTTGCTCCAAATCATCCTTTGGGGGCTCTGGTCTTTCAGGGGAACATCCTTGCCTTTTTACAGAGGATCCTAATAGCCCAGGCTCAATGGTGTCCCTATATGCTGAGGCCTATCCCAGGGAAACCACTGCCCCGATCACAAAATGAAATGGCCTGGCAGGTGTCTGTCATTTCAAAGCCACCCTTCTGAGTGGGCTTGCCTGAAGTGTTAGGTAGAGCTTTACTTTTAAAGAACCATCCAGCAAGGAGGCTACCAACTCTACTTTTCAGATCAGATCAGTCGCTCAGTCATGTCCGACTCTTTGCGACCCCATGAATCACAGCACACCAGGCCCCCCTGTCCATCACCAACTCCTAGAGTTCACTCAGACTCATGTCCATCGAGTCAGTGATGCCATCCAGCCATCTCATCCTCTGTCGTCCCCCTCTCATCTTGCCCCCAATCCCTCCCAGAATCAGAGTCTTCTCCAATGAGTCAACTCTTCACATGAGGTGGCCAAAGTACTGGAGTTTCAGCTTTAGCATCATTCCTTCCAAAGAAATCCCAGGGCTGATCTCCTTCAGAATGGACTGGTTGGATCTCCTTGTAATCCAAGGGACTCTCAAGAGTCTTCTCCAACACCACAGTTCAAAAGCATCAATTCTTCGGCGCTCAGCCTTCTTCACAGTCCAGCTCTCACATCCATACATGACCACAGGAAAAACCATAGCCTTGACTAGATGAACCTTTGTTGGCAAAGTAATGTCTCTGCTTTTGAATATGTTATCTAGGTTGGTCATAACTTTCCTTCCAAGGAGTAAGCGTCTTTTAATCTCATGGCTGCAGTCACCATCTGCAGTGATTTTGGAGCCCATAAAAATAAAGTCTGACACTGTTTCCACTGTTTCTCCATCTATTTCCCATGAAGTGATGGGACCGGATGCTATGATCTTCATTTTCTGAATGTTGAGCTTTAAGCCAACTTTTAACTCTCCACTTTCACTTTCATCAAGAGGCTTTTTAGGTCCTCTTCACTTTCTGCCATAAGGGTGGTGTCATCTGCATATCTGAGGTTATTGATATTTCTCCCAGCAATCTTGATTCCAGCTTGTGTTTCTTCCATTCCAGTGTTTCTCATGATGTACTCTGCATATAAGTTAAATAAACAGGGTGACAATATGCAGCCTTGACGTACTCCTTTTCCTATTTGGAACCAGTCTGTTGTTCCATGTCCAGTTCTAACTGTTGCTTCCTGACCTGCATACAGATTTCTCAAGAGGCAGATCAGGTGGTCAGGTATTCCCATCTCTTTCAGAATTTTCCACAGTTTATTGTGATCCACACAGTCAAAGGCTTTGGCATAGTCAATAAAGCAGACATAGATGTTTTTCTGGAACTCTCTTGCTTTTTCCATGATCCAGCGGATGTTGGCAATTTGATCTCTGGTTCCTCTGCCTTTTCTAAAACCAGCTTGAACATCAGGAAGTTCATGGTTCACATATTGCTGAAGCCCGGCTTGGAGAATTTTGAGCATTACTTTACTAGCGTGTGAGATGAGTGCAATTGTGCGGTAGTTTGAGCATTCTTTGGCATTGCCTTTCTTTGGGATTGGAATGAAAACTGACCTTTTCCAGTCCTGTGGCCACGGCTGAGTTTTCCAAATTTGCTGGCATATTGAGTGAAGCACTTTCACAGCATCATCTTTCAGGATTTAAGCCCTCTAATCATCCTTTCCCCAACCCTCCCCTCTAGTGTCTCTTGTCTCCTAGGCTCAAAATATTGACCTGGGGCACCGTACCACTAGGGCTTGCCTGGAAGGAGTGGGAGAGGGAACTGCATAATAATGAGGGAAGGAACAGGGATCCCGGGGCACCTTCCAGTCCAGCCCCAAGGCTCAGGACCCCTAGAAAGTGGAGAGTGGGTGAGGTTTGTTTCTAGCTCCTCCAGACTTGGGGTCATCCCTGAGAGCAGGCAGGAAAAGGGCATGTGTCTTTTTATTTAGTTGACTGGTAGGTTTCAGAGTTCTTTCTTTGGCTCTCACGTCTCCATTTAGCACTGTCTTTCTCATAGTGATCGCATGTAGGGTTTTCAGTATGATGTGTGCAAACCACTGCCACCACCCCCTCAACACCTAAACAGCACCCTTCCTTGATCTGGGGAATCTGGTCTAGTTCAAATGCTTTCACTAGCCCTTAGCCCCACTCTAAGGATACATTCTCCAGGGGACCACCCACAGTCTTTGTCTTGCTTAAATATTGGCAAGAAGGCTTAAGCCCAGCCACTTTCCCTGTGCCCATTGGACCTGTAAGAACATCCCAGATGGGAGTGTCCAGTCTTCTCCATAGACTTCCCCACTGTCCGACCTGTCTCATTGCCTTCCCGCAAACCCCACTCAGTTGGACTCAGAGAAGATCAGTACAGCCTCTACACCGGCAGACCCCCGAAAGGAGAATTATTGTGGGCACTGGACCTTCTGGGGCTTCCCTGATAGCTCAGTTGGTAAAGAATCTACCTGCAATGCAGGAGACCCCAGTTCAATTCCTAGGTCAGGAAGATCCACTGGAGAAGGGATAGGCTACCCACTCCAGTATTCTTGGGCTTCTCTGGTGGCTCAGCTGGTAGAGAGTCCACCTGCAATGTAGGAGACCTAGGTTTGATTCCCCGATTGGGAAGATACCCTGGTGAAGGGAAAGGCTACCCACTCCAGTATTCTGGCCTGGAGAATTCCATGGATTGTGTAGTCCATGCGGTCTCAAAGAGTCAGACATGACTGGGTGACTTTCATACTCACTGGACCTTCCAAATCGTCCTCTTGGAAACCCCTTTACTTGACAGGGAATTACTTACGAGCAGCCCTCCCCACCCCACAGAGAAAGGAGAGAACGCCCCCTCCCCTAGCACTGCTCTCTCTCCAAGGCTGAGGGCTCCAACTGCGAAGACTCAAGTCTCTCTCTAGCTTTCTCACATAGGTATCTGGGGGCTTCGAGTAGGGGGCAGGGGTGCTGCTCCCAGAAAGCAGAAATTGCCTCTCAGTAAGCCCTGGGAGAGGAGTTGGGTTCTGGTTTTTGGTAACATCTGTAGCTTGTTGTTTGCAGTTGGGGCCATAGCAACAATTCAGGGAAACAAAATATTCACTCAACATTCTGTACACAGATAAGAGTTAATCATGTTGTTCAAATCCTCTAAATCCTTCCTGATCTTTTTGTAGCCTCGTTCTAACAGTTACTGAGACTTTCCTGTGTTAAAAGTCTTCCAATGTGATTGCAAATTTGTGTCTTTCTCCTTTTTGTTTGGTTAAGTTTTGCCCTGTGTGTGTGTGTGAGGTGCACACAACTGTGGGATTGTTATAATTCCATAGAACTGAGGAATTCTCTGGTGGACTGACCCATTTTCATTATAAAATGTTTCTTTATCTTTAGGACTGCTCCTTGCCTTAAAAACCTACTTTGATATTAGTATAACATTCTTTTGATTAGTGCTTCTTACTTTCAATTTTACTGAATCCTTACATTTAAGGCAAATCTCTTATAAGCAGGATTGATTATTGTTGATTTAATATCATCAAATATGCAAACAATTTTTATCTTTAAATAGAAATATTAATTCAGTTTAAATTTAACATAATTACTGATACGTCTGGGCATAAAGTTAGCACCTTACAATTTGTTTTCTATTTTTCCCACCTGTTTATCTTCCTTCTGGCCTTTCTTGATTTCTTTTGAATTAATGGAATATGTTCTATTATTCTAGTTGCCTTCTCTTCTTTTAGCTTATTAGTTATACATTCTTTTTCTTTTAGAGATTACCCTAGATATTATAACATTCACCCTTAACTTATTAACATTTCGTGTAAAATAGAATTTTCTCTTTCCAAGATGATGCAAGAAACTTAGAATACTTCGACTCCATTTATCCCCTCTTGATTTCAGTATCACTGTTGGTTGTATATTATAATCCCGCATATATTTTAAAGCTCACAAGACATTTTTACCTTTGCTTTGTATAATTAATATTCATGCAGATTTATGCAATACTAACCCTTTTCATTGTTCTTCATTCCTTCCTGAGTTTATGTGCTTCCTACTGGGATAATTTTCCGTCTGCCTGAGGAATTCTCCTTAAGGCAATTATCACAGTGTTAGCATCTCTGGAAATGTCTTTATTTTTTGCCTTCATTTTCTGGAATATTTCACATATTATATAATTATAAACTGCATCTATTCAGCATTTTAAAGATGTCATGCCATTGTGAGAAGTCAGCTGTAAGTCTTTTTGCTGTTCTTTTGAAGGTATCACATTTCAACCCATTGCTTTTAAATTGTTCTCTTAATCTTAGATTCTCCCACCCACCCCCCTCCTGGCATATCCTGGTTCTACTATGATGTACCAAAGGAATGATGTGCTTTGTATTTATCCTACTTGGGATATAGAGTACTTCTTGAATCTGAAGCTTAATGTATTTCACCTGCTTGGGAAATTTCTTGGCCATTATTTTTCAAATATTCTTTTTCATCTCATTCTTTCTCTCTTCTCCTTCAAGGATTACATTTACACGTGTTAAACTTTTTCACCATATCCAGATTTCTCTCTTTTGTATTTTTCCTGCTTTTCAATATACAGATCATCAGTGACCTGTTCCTATTGTTTGCTTTTTCTCTTTCAATCCTATTTCCTGGTATTTCTGATAATTTTTAAATTAATGCAAGATACTGTGGACAAATATTTGTACAGGTTTTTAAAAGTATTATCTTCCTCTAGAGAGAATTTACTCTAAATTTTTGCACATAGTTAGAGATCACCTTATTCTAATCTGGAATTGAACTCATTTTAAGCTGGGTTCAGTCTTTGTAAGGCCTGGTCTATTTCTGGCTTGCCCTTATTCTTTAGAGCATAGTTTTTCTTGGGACTAGTATTAGTTAGGGTTGTCCAAAGAAATAGAACCAAACTTGAGAGAGAAATAAAGAGAGAGAGAATGTGTGTGTCTGTATACATACAGCCAACAGATTGCAGACCCAAAAAAGAATTGCAGCTTAACTCCAAAGATGGTCTGCTGGCAGAATTTCTTCTTTCAGGAAGATCAGTCTTTTTCTATTTAGGCCATCTGATTGGATGAGAACCACCCACATTGTGGAAGATATTCTGCATTATTCAAAGTCTACTGATGTAAATGATAATCTCATCTTTAAAAAATACCTTCACAGAAATACCTCAGTTAGTACTTGACCAAATATCTGGATACTGTGGCCTAGCTAAGTTAACACAAGAAGTTAACCATCACAGGTCCCAGTGGAAAGCCTGAAATATTTCACAGTGCCCCTCCTCCTGAACAGTGTTTTTCTCCCTGGCCTAAGTCTGTCAAAAGTACTGATAAGCTTCCCATTCTCTTAGTTACTTCCCCTTATTCAACTTCTTGACCTCTGCTTAAACACTGAAAGACATCTTAAGAGAAAAATGGCATAGAATATCAAGTTCACCCAAATGAGTTTTCTCCCTCCAGAATCCTGGTCTCTTAAGTCCTATTTTGGGTGTTCTCTGGTGCCTTTGAACAGATGTTTTCATGTTTTATCCTGAAGGGAGGATCATTGAGATGTTGAGAAGACATTTTATTAAATCCCAAACTCTCAATTAATAACTCTTAATAAACCTTTGGTGAAACAATAATTCCATAATATGAAAAATAATGCATACTATATTGAATTATATTTAATGGGAAAATGCTAGACTACCATCCTAATGACATATTGGGAACATGCTTCAATATTATTTGTGTAATTAACAGGATGCAATTGCCTGGATGCCACCTCAGATTAATGAATTAGAACCCTTGAGTGTTGTAGAGATGTTAAGAAAAATGAACTAGAGGCGTTCTCATTAAAGACAAGGATGCCACTTATAACAGCAAAACATTAAACATTGTTCTGTAAGTTCTAAATAGTATAATAAAAATAAGAAACTAAATAAAATATAGAAATATTGGTTGAAATAAATATTTTCAAATGATATGCTACCCACTAAATAAAAACCTTTCAAACTAATGAGATAGTTTAGCAAGATGACAAGATATGTGTGTATAATAATATTTATATATGTACATAATAAAATGTATCTGTTTCCTGTATGTCAGTAATCAGAAAATATTGCAAAGATGCTAATATAATATCATCAAAAAACATAAAAATCCTAATTTGAAAAATAAGACTTTGCAAAGTCTATATGATAAAAACGTTGAGATGAGATGTTATTAAGAAACATAAAGTTTTGAATAAATATATAATGATGTAAAGGTATCAGTGTTTTCTAAATTAATATGTATGGAATTCCCTGGCAGTCTGGTGGTTAGGGTTCTGAGCTTCCACTGCAGGAAGTATGGGTTCAGTCCCTAGTTGGGTGACTAAGATCCTGCATACTGCTCAATGAGGCCAAAAAAAAATCAATAAATAAAAAATTTAAAAATAAATTAATATGTAAACTCAATGTAACCAATTAAGATTTCAACTTTTTCAGGGGATGTGGGGAGAGAATGTCACAAAATGATTTTAAAGGTTTTCTGGAGAATAAATGAGAAACAATAACCAAGAAAGGTTTGAAAGAAAATAAAGTAATATTTACTTCAGGAGATATTAAAACCTGGAGCCATATTTAAAATGCTGAGATACTGGTGCAGAAATTGGCAAATAAAGCAAGAGAGTAGACTATATAAAGAATGTTTTAACTCATGGAGATGGTGTTGACTAGTTTATAAATGATGTTAACTTGTTAACAAATAATGCTGGGTAATAGCCTTGAAGGAACAGATAGGGGAGTTTGATCCTTCTCTCTTGTTTACGTTAGAATAGATTTTAGCTGGATTAAATAAAGATTTCAATATAAATGACATAACTAAAGTGCCAGAATAAAACATAGGTGAATATTTATATAATTATGAGTAGAGGAATGAGCTTCCCAGGTGGTACAATGCTTATCTGCTCAGTCCTGTCAGATTCTTCATGCCCCCATGGACTGTAGCTTGCCAGGCTCCTCTGTCCATGGGAATTCTCCAGGCAAAAATACAGGAGTGGGTAGCCATTCCATTCTCCAGGGGATTTTCATGACCCAGAGATTGAACACAGGTCTCCCGCATTGCAGGCAGAGTCTTTACCATCTAAGCCACCAGGGAAGCCCAAGAACACTGGAGTGGGTGGCCTATCCCTTCTCCAGGGGATCTTCCCAACCTGGGAATCGAACTGGGTTTTTCTGCGCTGCAGGCAGATTCTTTACCAGCTGAGCTACCAGGGAAGCCCTAGTGGTAAAGAACCTGCCTGCCAATGCAGGAAACATAAGAGATGCAGATTCAATCCCTGGGTTGGGAAGATCCCCTGGAGGAGGGCATGGCAGTCCACTCCAGTGTTCTTGCCTGGAGATTCCCGTGGACAGAGGAGCCTGGTGGTTTACGGCCCATGGGGTCACAAAGAGTTGGACATGACTGAAATGACTGAGGATGCACACAGGAGTAATTATTTTAAAACATGACCCAAAGGTACAAACTATGAAAGCTAAAGTTTTACTACATCAAAAGTTAAGGCTTTATCAGAGTACTGTTGACCTTGGGAGGATTATCAACTGGTTGACCTTGGGAGGATTATCAACTGGGAGAGGTCACATGGAAACTTGATACAGGCAGTGATGATGTGGGTGTAAAAACTCATTAATGTGCATGCTCAGTTGTGTCCAACTCTTTGCCACCCCATGGACTGTAGCCCACCAGGCTTCTCTGTCCATGGGATTCTCCAGGCAAGAACACTGGAGTGGGTTGCCATTTCCTTCTCCAGGGGATCTTCTCGCTCCAGGGATTAAACTTGCCTCTCCTGTGTCTCCTGCACTGGCAGGTGGGTTCTGTATCACTAAGGCCACCTGTAAGTAAAATTTCTTACAAAAAATTATTTAAAAAGATACCATGAAAGCAATTTTAAAAGAAGTGACAAACTAGGAACAAATACTTGCAGTATTCATGACATACAAAATGTTAATACCTTAAGTATATAAAGAATTATTATAAATCAATAAGAAAAGTTTAGGCATCTAATAAAAATGCATCCAACAGGCAATTTACAAAAGAAGAAATACAAGTTGATAATAGACAAGAAAATATGCGTAACTCACTAGTAACCAAATAAATGCAAATGTAAACCCTGTACAGCATATTTCTCACCTGTTAGATTGTGAAAACTAAAAGGTTTGATGCTCCACACTGAAGAAAGAGATGACAGGCATCCATACTAAAAACAGCACTCACAGCAAAAATATTAAACCCACACAGGCTACACGGGGACACTCCCACATAAAAATAGCCCTTCAAGACCACAAGAGATAATCGTTTCTCCTAAACTCATGGAATAAGAGAAACATAAGCAAAATGAAGAAGCAGAGGAACCACTCCCAATTAAAAGAACAAGAGAATTCTCCTGAAAGAACAGACAATGAAGCAGACCTCTTCAGTCTAAAAGACACAGAATTCAAAAAGGAGATAATAAAAATACTGAAGGAATTAAGAAAAGTGGTTGATAAAAATGCAGATTACTGTAAAATAAGAACTAAAAACTTTAAAGAGGAGCCAAGAAAAATTCATTTGCCAAGACAAAAGCTGAGCTAAAGGCAATAAATAGCAGATTTAATAATGCAGGAGAATGAATAAGTGATCTGGAAGAATAGAAAAAAAGACAAATGAAAGTGGTAAAGAAGTCCTATGGGATAATAGAAAGCATGACAATCTATGCATAACAAAGATCCTAGAAGGAGAAAAGGGATCAAAACGTATTTGAAGAAATTATGACTGAAAACTTTCCAAACCTAAAGAAGGAAACAGATATCCAGGTATAAGAAGCACAGAGGATCTCAAACAAGATGCACCCAAGCAGGTCTACATCAAGACATATTGTACTTTAAATGGCGAAAGTTAAAGAGAGGATTCTAAAGGCAGCAAGAGAAAAACAAACAGTTAATTACAGGAAACCCCATAAGGCTCTCAGCTGATTTCTCTTCAGAAATGTTGCAGACGAGAAGGGAAGATAGATTTAAAGTCCTGAAAAGAATCTAGGATACTCTACCCAGCAAGATTGTCATTTATAATAGAAGGAGAGAGAAAGAATTTCTAAGATAAGCAAAAACTAAAAGAATACCACAATACTAAACCTATCATAAAAGAAATATTGAAAGGTCTTCTCCAAATAGAAAAGAAACAAGAATCTAAAGAAAAGAGAAAATCACAGTTGGGAAGTAAATCACTTAAATAAGCCAGTGTACAGATTAAAAAAAATTTTTTTTTTAATTTGTGAAAGTGATGATAACCAAAATGAATAGCAGAAGGATAAACACAAAAATGTAAAAGAGGACATCAAAATCATAGACTGTGGTGGATGAGAGCAAGAAAATGTACATTTATGTATATATTTTAGAATGTGCTTGAGCCTACATGACTATCAGTCTAAAGGAAGTAGGTATATTAATGGGTTAACATACTTGAAAAACAGGATAACCACAAATCAAAAACACACAATACATTCATAAAAACGAAAAAGAAGAGAACACAAGCATAATGCAAAAGAAAATCATCAAATCACAAAAGGAAAAAGAAAGGAACAAGAAATATAAAATCAGCTAGTAAACTAGGTTTAAAATGGCAAAAAAAATACGTATCTATCAATAATTACCTCGGGGACTTCTCTGATGGTTCAGTGGCTAAGACTCTGTTCCCAATTCAGGGGACCCAGGTTCGATCCCTGGCCAGGGAAATAGATGCTACCTGCTGCAACTAAAGATACAATGTGCCACAACTAAAGTCTGGTACAGCCAAATAAATAAAAATAAATTTTTAAAGATTACCTTAAATATCAATGGACTGAATGCTCCAATTAAAAGACACAGAGTGGCAGATTGGATTTAAAAAAAAAAAAAAAAACAAACCCAGGAGCCTACAATATGCTGTCTACAAGAGACCCACTTTAGTGCAAAGGACATACATAGATTGAAAGTGAAGGGATGAAGAAAGATAATTCATGCAAGTGAAAATGACAAGGAAGCAGGGGTCACAATACTTAGACAAAATAGACTTTGAAACAAAGACCATAGAGAAAGGTTTTTAAAAAGAGAGCTCCAAACCAAGACCTAACAGGACTCAAGAATTCTAGTGAATTCAAGTATAATTCTAGAATGGTGAAGGAGGTTTCAGGCATAGTTTGATTATACTATCTCTTAAACTCATCCAGCTCTCCTTGCTATAAAAACATGATTATCTGGCAACTTCTAATAGTCTGGATCAAGGGTTGGTGAACTGTGTCTTAAAGGGCCAGACAGTAAATATTCTAGGCTTGCAGGCCACTTGGTCTCTGTGGAAGCCAGTCAGCGTCTGTGGTGCCACAGAACAGCCAGAGATGTTGCATAAACATGGGAATGGCCACATTCCAAGATGATATTTGCAAAAACAGGTGGCCAGCCTGAAGGCTGCATTTTGTCAGCCTCTGATCTAGATGCAGAACCATATTATCTTGGTTTTAAAGAAAATTTGAATTTATTTGCATTATTCTAGGCTTCTTAGTAGGTTATACTGACTGCCAAGTATTAATAACAAATGGAACAGAATATCAATCACTCAACTGCTAATATGGCCAGGGAACCAGTCAGTTTAGTGTGAGTGGACATAAATCCGTGTTCTGGATTTTGATCCTCACAGCACCTACAAGAGGCCCAAAGTGGGCAGCCAGCATACCTCCCTATCTATGAGATCCTATGGCTACAACTGAAGAATGAGCTCTAAGAACCCAAAAGTCACCATATTGGGATCACTAAAAAAAATAATAATAATAACAGAGTTTGGAATAAAAATTGAGGGAATGTCAGTGCAAAAACATCCTGACAATCAGGAAAATATGTGTGCTGACAAAAATTCAATAACATGTTTGGAGAAGAAAGATACCAAGTATTAGAAGTGGTAAACCAAATTCTGGTCCTAAAGAGGCCTTAATACTAAATCTAGAAACTAATAATCAAACTAAAAGGGCAAAACAAAATACAAGGGCATTAGTATAACTGGCCATGTAGCTTACTGAAAGGTAAGTCAAGAATCCACCGGCCAATGCAGGAAATGCAGGCTCGATCCCTGGGTCAGGAAGATCCCCTGGAGAAAGAATGGCAACACACTCCAGTATTCTTGCCTGGGAAATCCCATGCACAGAAGAGCCTGGCGGGCTACAGTCCAGATCAGATCAGTCGCTCAGTCGTGTCTGACTCTTTGCGACCCCATGAACCACAGCACACCAGGCCTCCCTGTCCATCACCAACTCCCGGAGGTCACTCAGACTCACATCCATCGAGTCAGTAATGCCATCCAGCCATCTCATCCTCTGTCGTCCCCTTCTCCTCCTGCCCCCAATCCCTCCCAGCATCACAGTCTTCTCCAACGAGTCAACTCTTCACATGAGGTGGCCAAAATACTGGAGATTCAGCCTTAGCATCATTCCTTCCAAAGAAATCCCAGGGCTGATCTCCAAAGAATAGCAAGAAGAGATAAGAAAGCCTTCATCAGCGATCAATGCAAAGAAATAGAGGAAAACAACAGAATGGGAAAGACTAGGGATCTCTTCAAGAAAATCAGAGATACCAAAGGGCTACAGTCCACAGGGTCCCAAAAGATTTGGACACAACTTAGCGACTAAACCACGACAACAAACATGTAAGTTATGGATATCACAAGAGGATAACTGCAAGCTACCCCCCAAAATGCAATTAAGAATGAACACATTAAGTAGACCAGTCATCTGCAGAAATGATACAAACAGAAAAATGTTTAGTATCTGCTGCTGCTGCTGCTAAGTCGCTTCAGTCGTGTCCGACTCTGTGCAACCCCATAGACGGCAGCCCACCAGGCTCCCTCGTCCCTGGGATTCTCCAGGCAAGAGTACTGGAGTAGGTTGCCATTGCCTTCTCCGTTGGTATCACTTTTAGGAATATCCCAAATCTATTCCAGGTGATCTAGATGATGAGTGAGACATAGTTCTTGATGAAATCAATATAGAGCTTGATAGATAACCTGATGAGGTGAGAGCCCTGAAATGGTAAGAGCGCAGCAGCTTCCATTTACTGATAGTTGCCACAGAACCCTTACTATACACCAGAGGCTTTACACACATGATTTCATTTACTCCTCACAATAGTCGTATGAAGAAACATTGTTTATGGATGAGACAATTAGAGCTTGCCTAAATTGGCACCCCACTCCAGTGCTCTTGCCTGGAGAATCCCATGGACGGTCCAGTGCTCTTGCCTGGAGAATCCCATGGACGGTCCAGTGCTCTTGCCTGGAAAATCCCATGGACGGAGGACCTGGTGGGCTGCAGTCTATGGGGTTGCGGAGGGTCGGACACGGCTGAGCGACTTCACTTTCGCTTTTCACTTTCATGCATTGGAGAAGGAAATGGTGACCCACTCCGGTGTTCTTGCCTGGAGAATCCTAGGGACAGGGGAGCCTGGTGGGCTGCCGTCTGTGGGGTCGCACAGAGTCGGACACAACTGAAGCGACTTGGCAGCAGCAGCAGCAAAGTTAATAGTAGGGGGCAGAGCTGTGATTCAAGCCCAGACCAGGACTCCACAACTAATTGTATTTTTCAAGTGGATCGTCTGTAGAACTCTATCCTGCAATATTTTAAAAGACATACTTTTAAGAAATGTTCTAAGAGTAAATCAGTTGGGAAATTTTGAATGTTTACTGTACCTAGGACTTCTCTGAGCCTTTACTATAAATTTAAAAGCCAAGGAAGATAGCAACTGGATTGACTGGCCTTTCTAGACCATCTCTTCATTTGTCCTTTCTCTTTCTAACTGTGCAGAGTGAATAATTAACAGAAAATAATACTTCCAGGATGTGGACTAGATATTGTAGGGGTATGTAATTAGGGTGCTCAAAAATGCCTGGATTTGAGACTTAGTATTTAAAAATAAATGTTTATATGTAAAAAAAAATTAAAATAGAGCTTTTCAAAAAGATTAAACTTAAAGAAATACATTGGATAATAGCTATAGTATAGAATATGCTCTAAGAATAGGAATAAAAGCTGTTTGGCTCCCTTTGGTTTTTTGACTCATAGAAGATCTGAGTTGTAAACAAGCAGAGGATGATGCAATTTCTGATATAATTAAAACTGGGTAAGCCGCTGGAAAAAAAAAAGGTCTGATGCTCTCCAGTTAAGTTCTAAGAAAATACACACTCTCATACCTAAGTGGGAGAATAAATTGCAGTTACTTTCAGGAGGTCTGACTTAGCAAAATGACTTTTAATTAAAATGTGTATTCTATTTAACCAAGAAACTTCTCCTTTTGGAATAATCCAAGGAGATAATTCCATATGTATACAAACATAAGTAAAAGCATATTCATCACAGGATTATATATAATAGCGACAAAGTGGAAGCTCGTTGTTACTGGCAATCAGTAAAGGACTAATTTGATAAATACATTGAAATATATGCAGCCAGTAAAACAGATGATGATGAAAGTCTGTATTTATGGACACAGGAAAAAAGAAATTCCAAGACATTTTGTTAAGTAATTAAAAGTGGAATTTGTTTGTTTCTTTCTTCATTTAGCAAATGTTTCTTGAGTACCCACATGTGTCAGACCTTCCTGTAGTCATGGGGGTTACAGAGTGAGCAAAAAAGAAATAAAATTATTGCCTTCCTACAGCTGACAGTCTAATGATAAGTGAAAGATAATAAAAACTGAAATAAATTATGTAATATATAAAGCAGTGTGTACAGTGTGATAAATGTGTATTTGTATTGAAAAATGTCTGTAAAGAGTTTGGTTCATAATGGTTATCTGTATGGTGGGGATTTTTATTTTTCATTTCATACATTTTTTTCTTGAAATGTTTTTAATTTTTTTAAAATCAGAAGAAAACTAACAGATTTCTATTTTGACAAAAATAAAATGACAAAATTTTATTTTAAAGAGTGTATGAAAAAATGATATTTGTTGTTTCCTTCCTTCAAAGAAATTAAGAGATCAACAACTGTGAAACAGGAGACATTTTTGACATTAAAAAGAAGTGCTCACATGTAAATCAGAACCACGGTGATGTGAGCAACAGGCTCTCTCTCATTCTTTACTAGTGAGAATGCAAAATGGTACAGCCACTTTGGAAGGCAGTTTGAAGTTTCTTACAAAACTAAACACACTCTCACCATGTGATCCAGCCCATCACACTCCTGGTATTTACTCAAATGAGCTGAAAACATATCCACACAAAAACCTGCTCAATGATGTTTATAATGCAGCTTTATTCGTAACTGACGAAACTTGGAAGCATCAAGATGTCTTTCAATAGGAGAATCGATGAACTGTGGTACATTCAGATAATGCAATATTATTCACTACTGAAAAATCAGCTATCAAACCATAAAAAGACATGAGGGAACCTTAAACG
The DNA here is from genome assembly GCA_935064755.1 of Tragelaphus eurycerus. Classification (NCBI taxonomy): domain Eukaryota; kingdom Metazoa; phylum Chordata; class Mammalia; order Artiodactyla; family Bovidae; genus Tragelaphus; species Tragelaphus eurycerus. Next base: position 26,532,581 of record CAKXYN010000016.1, read on the forward strand.
CATGTGACTAAGTGAACGAAGCCACTTAAAAGTGGCCTAAAAGTCTTAAAAGGTTACCTGCTGTACGACACAAACGAAATGACATTTTGGAAAAGGCTAAACTATGGAGACAATAAAAGGACTGGTGGTTGCCAGGGCTTAGAGGATGGGGAGGGATGAACAGGTGTAGCACAGAGGATTTTTAGGACAGTGATTCTGTCTTGTATGATACTGTGATGATGTGTACATGATATTATATGCTTGTCAAAACTTAGAGAACACACAACACGTAAAGTGAGCTCTAAACTATGGACTTCAGGTGTCAATGACATGTCATTGCAGGCTCACCAGTTTTGACACATGTACTAGTCTGGTTGGGGATGTTGCTAGTGGGAAAAAAGCTATGCATGAGTAGGGATAGGGGATATATATGGAAAATCTCTGTACTCTCTGCTTTAATTTTAAAAAGCATACACACAGTGATATACAGTTTTACATCCATCAGGATGACCACTATCAAAAAGTGTTGGTGATGAAGTGGAAGAATTAGAACTCTTGTGTACAGTCGGTGGGAATACAAAATGATGTAACTGCTATGGAAAATAGTGTATCAGTTCATGAAAAAATTAAAAATAGGATTATCACGTGGTCCAACAATTTCACTTCTGAGTACGTACCCAAAAGGATCAAAAGCAGGGTCTCAGAGAGGTGTTTGTACACTTGTGTTTAGAGCAGCAGTACTCACAGTAACCAAGAAGTGGGAAAAAACTTATCTCCCAGTGAAACAAAATGAGGTGCATACATGCAATGGAACATTACTCAGCCTTAAAAAGAAAGAACATTCTGATACATGCTACCACATGGACAAACCCTGAGGACATTGTGCTAAGTGAAATAAACCAGTCACAAAAAGACACATACTGTGTGATTCCACTCATATGAGATACTGCTGCTGCTAAGTCGCTTCAGTCATGTCCGACTCTGTGCAACCCCAGAGACGACAGCCCACCAGGCTCCCCTGTCCCTGGGATTCTCCAGGCAAGAACACTGGAGTGGGTTGCCATTTCCTTCTCCACATATGAAGTACCCAGGGTTGTCAAATCTGGACAGAAAGTAGACTGGTGACTATCACGGGAAGTCGGGAGTTGTTGCTTAATGGATACAGAGTTTCAGTTCTGCAAGATGAAATTGTTCTGGAGATTGCACAACAAAGTGAACATACTTAATAATAATGAAGTGAACACTTAAAATGGCTAATTTTATGCTATGTGTATTTTACCACAATTAAAAATAAAAGAACTAAGAATATAATGGGAGAAGGCAATGGCACCCCACTCCAGTACTCTTGCCTGGAAAATCCCATGGACAGAGGAGCCTCGTGGGCTGCAGTCCATGGGGTCGCTAAGAGTCAGACATGACTGAGTGACTTCACTTTCACTTTTCACTTTCATGCATTGGAGAAGGAAATGGCAATCCACTCCAGTGTTCTTGCCTGGAGAATCCCAGGGACGGCGGAGCCTGGTGGGCTGCCGTCTCTGGGGTTGCACAGAGTCAGACACGACTGAAGTGACTTAGCAGCAGCAAGAATATAATGAAACACAGACAGGAAAAAGGAAGGACTTTAGATTAAATTCCAATAAGGCAAATGCTACCAGATAAAGCCAAAAGGTAAATAAATAAAAGTTAAACTGGTGGGAAAATAATTGCAGCTCTTGTGATAAACAAAAGGCTAATGGTATCACTATTGAAATATACCAAGGACTCTTAAAACTCAAGAAGATAAAGACAAACCATACAATAAAAAAATAGACAAAGATATGATCTTTCTCAGAGAAAGATTCCCCCTCCCCCAAAATTAATAAACGGGTCTATTCTCATTGTTTACCAAATAATTTAAAATTTTAATTTCAAAACGAGAAGATGCTAAGTTTCTCCTTTTGGATTAGGAAAAGTTTAAAAGATGGTTCTTTTGGGCACAAAGAGAGCAAGAGGAGTAGAGATGCTCAGTTGGCCAACTGTCCACCAAAAGAAACATCTTAAGATGCAGACACCTGTTTCCATATTTTCCTTTTTTAAAAAAAACTGCATGCATTACTTTTATAATTAGGGGGAAAACTTAACCAATTCTAAGGTGGTAAGCCACATGAAAATTTGTATGTTTCCAAAGGTAACAAACAGATGTAATGGACAAAAAAACCACTGATACTCAGTGTCTGAAACAGTGTGAAGAAAGTGGTCTCACATCTTATTGGCAAGAGTGTAAACTAGTACAACCTTTTTGGAAGACAATTTGGCCAAATCTGCTGCTGCTGCTGCTGCTAAGTCGCTTCAGTCGTGTCCGACTCTGTGCGACCCCATAGACGGCAGCCCATCAGGCTCCGCCGTCCCTGGGATTCTCCAGGCAAGAACACTGGAGTGGGTTGCCATTTCCTTCTCCAATGCATAAAAGTGAAAAGTGAAAGTGAAGTCGCTCAGTCGTGTCCGACTCTTAGCGACCCCATGGACTGTGGCCCACCAGGGTCCTCCGTCCATGGGATTTTCCAGACAAGAGTACTAGGGTAGGGTGCGGTGCCATTGCCTTCCCCGTGGCCATATCTATCAATATTTTAAATGTCCCTTGCTTGATCAGACAATTCCACTGTAGGAAATGAACCTATATATAGATATACTTACACATGTATACAAAGGCACAATATATAAAGTTTTATAAACTGCAGCAATGTTTGCATAAGTGAAAAATTGGAAATGACTCAAGAACCTATGAATCAGAATATTGGTTAAAAATGTTACAGTATATCCCTACTATGGAAAACTATGTTAGGGTTTAAAAAAATCTATAAGCTGATTTGGACAGCCATCCAAGAGTATTATTAAGAAAACATGGCAAGTTTCAGAACAGTTGCAAAAATATATGTTATAACATAATCCCATTTTTATAAAGTCACATAAAAATAGAAGAAAAAATCTGGAAGAAGACGGAAAGAATGTACATCATATTGAAAGCATGTTAGAACCATTTCTGACTCAGGTCTGTACGAGATTGTTGGAGGCAACTGCCTTCTAAAACACACATTTTTGTGTTCTTTGAATTTTTTGCATTATTTTTGAAACCAAGGGGAAAAAAAGAAAGAAGTAGCTGTTTAAGGGTGAGAATCTTCATACTATAAAAAAAAAAAAAACTGAGCACTTCTGACAGCTGGCTTGGCCTCCTGCCTCCTCCACCCGTTCTCTCTATCAAAGTCAAGGCAGACTCCAGCCTCTCTTAAGTATTTCCAACAGGCTTCAGTTTATTCAGATAGCCTTCTCTGAAACTCTGGACTGTTTGGACCCAGACTCACAACCAGTTCCCTTTGATTAAAGGTTCTTCATTGCTTATAAAGTGATTGTGAAAACCAAGGTATGAAGTTTCACCCAAGTCACGGGTTCAGAATGATTAGAAGAGAATGAAGCCAAGCCTGATACTGTGAAGAGAAAAAAATGCCCCCATTAGACCCCTGACCCAGTCAGAGGAGACTCACGCTCTGTCGCTGCCCAAGGAGGGAGACTAGTGGTGAGCGCTCGGCCTGACACTGGCGCTGAGCTGTCCTGCCCAGTCGGGACTGGCAGCACTGTGTCCTTGCTGGACAGCGCCCACTCCATCTGCCGCCCTCCTGCCCCACCATCCACAACGAGGGCTTTTCCAGGGACCTGAAAGGCTCAGGGAATCTTTCCGGGGGGCTGGAATTTAGACCTGGCATTAAGCACTCAGGCCAGTGGTCAAAGATAAGTAAGTATACCTCATGATGGCTACAGTGTCCCTTCTATGAAGGGGACAATCCCAAGTCTCCATGCAAAGCCTTCCCCAGTCTTTCCTCTGGGTCCTCTCAGCAGTGGCCACTCTTTACCCACACCTCTGCCCACCTCAGTCCTTAATTAATGAGCGATACAGACCTATACCAGCCATTGTGCCAGGACCCCCAAAACCACTGGGACCTCCACACAGTGTCTCCAAAATGAACGCAGTTGTGCCTGGTCTGGTGCAAGCCCAAATTAGCTAAAAGCCAAAGGGCAATGGCGTCCACACCCGGGAAAACAATCCCGTGTGCCCTCCTCCCCTGCTGCCCCTCACACAAGCCCCTAACTTTGGGGCTGAGTCACCTGGGGGCCCAGACAATGTAAGCAGGTATGCAACGCACATTTCTTCTGGTGACGGGTAGGAACCCTGGACGTCTGGGTGGGAGGAAGAGGTTTGTGAAACACAGAGCCGTAGCCCCAGTGTTTCTGATTCAGTCCTGCTGGGTGAAACCCAAGGGTCTGCATTTCTAACAGGCCCAGGTCATGCAGTGGCTGCCTTCCAGGCAGCCTGGGGACCACACTCGGGGAACTGCTGGGTTTTAAGGTGGGGTGGAGTCAGGAAGGCCAGTCAGGAGGCTGTGCCAGGCAGGACCAGAGCCTGAAGCAGGGTGGGGGCCCACGGGGGTGGCAGGGAAGAGGCAGAGCATTTCTGAGGGGAAGGGGCACCAGAAAGATGCCTGGGTGGGTGTGGGCATGAGGGAGTGCGAGGCAGTTACTAGCTTAAAGGACTGAGAGGAAGGACTCTGAAGTAGGAAGCCCAGTGGTCACAGCAACATCGACAGGAAGGGGATGAGGATTCCATTTTGGAGGGTCATCTGGGCAGGGACGTCCAATAGGCAGTCGGTACTTTTAGTCTGGGTCAGGCATGAGGCATTGGGACTGTGGGAATATGGAGGGGAGAGTAATTGCCACAGAGCTCTACCTGCTGGCTTGGAAATGAAGCAGCTACTCAGGAAGAGGACGTGAGAAGAGCAGGAAGCCCAGGACTGTGGACAGGTCTACAAGCTTGCGGGCCTTGTTAGGTGGAGCGGGTCTTGTTGGGTGTCCCTCTACAACAAGGCAGCTACCTTAGGCTGTGTTCCCAAAGTCCAGGGACTGGCAGAGGGAATCAGAAAAGGAGACAGAGGTTTCAGAAGAGGCTCATGCTGTTCTGGGCCCGCAGGTGACTCAGCCCAGGGGTTAGGAGCGTGTGTGAGGGGCCACAGGTGAGGAGAGTACACCGGATTGCTTTCCCAGTGTGGATGGCATTTCCCTCTGGTTTTTAGCTGACCTGGGCTTGCCCCAGACCAGGCACAATTGCATCCATTTTGGGGACACTGCCCTGGGGTGGCGGGCAGCAGGGCCTAAGTAGGGAGGTGCGGAGGGAGGCGGCCCACTGCCATTCTTGGTATGGTTCTCTCTCCAGGAGCAGAGCTCCATCTGGCTTCACTCTGGGCAGCTTATAAGGCCTGGTGTGAGTTTTGTTTATGCAAGTGCAGCATAAAAGGAACAAATCCGCCAGCACCAAGGCTGCTGCCTCTGGAGTCCTTTTGCATACATTTTTTCAAATGATAATTCACTCTACCCAACCCCCTTCTCCACCCTCCCCACCCCCAAGGCCGATTTATTGAAAAAACCACCTTATATGGTAATATTGCTAACACACCGTCAGCTGGCCTTTTTAGGGACTCTGTTTAAAGAAGATCCGCCTCTGGGGTTTTATATTGCTCTGGTATTTATGCCAAAGACACACCAGCCCTCAGTCACTGGGAGAAGGACCTCTCCTACACTCGGTGAGTACTATACAGCTTCTGCTGTCTCTGTCTTTTTGGGGCCGCCTGGCCCCCTGGGTGCAAGAGGCGCCTTCAGATTGGCCTGGCTTTGGTGACGCCGGCCTAGGTCACACGTCAAGGCCCTTGGTGTGCAGTGGTGCCTGCAAGCACACTGCTGCCTGCCAGGAGAAGGCATTTCTGGCCATGGGGCATCCTAGGGCAAGGGCAGCACAGCTCCCTGCCCTCTTAACTAGGTGCTGGGTGGGATATGTTTCCTGCGCGCTCTCTATTCTCACTGCTCACCAGGGCCAGAGCAGATCTATTCCGTGTCCTTTGTCATGGCTCAGAATGTCTGGGAGGCTGTTTAGGGGAGCAGATGCTTTTCAGAGAAATGACTTGCCAGGGCATTTAAATCCAAACCAGCCATAGGCCCTGTGTCTGTGAGATGTCTTGTTGGGGATGGGTGAGTATTTTCTTCAGACCACCTCTTGTCTCTGACTTCTGATTCATGCTTGGCTAAGAGTTTTCTCAGTCGTGAAGGCTCCAGGGTCATTGGAGGATGCAACAAATCAGGAGTAGGGTGGGGTAAGTGTCCCAGGGCATCATGTGATTTTAGGGCTGGAAGGAAGTGGAACCATCTATTAACAATTCATTCTCCGATGAAGACACCAAGACCTGGGGAAGCTAAGACCCTCACCCAGCTGTGAGACCACCACCAATGTCATTGTCCTCCCCCAGCGACACACACACACAGACACGTGAGCATAAATAATTAAGAAGAAAATAGACCAAGGGGCTGTGTCCACTTTTGCGATCAAACTCTGCTAACATCTCTGTACAGCTGAGGCTGCCTGGTGTAGTGGTGCAGGCCTTGAAGATAGACCACCCCGCAATGGAAGTAATACTAATAATATCTCCCTGGCAGTGCTGTTGTGAGGATTAAATGAAAAAATATTTGTAGAAAGTTCCCAGCTCAACACTCTCAGGGCCAGGCCCTGAGTGCTCAGACCTTAAATATCACCTGGACAGCTTGCTGAAACAGACTGCCTTACCCCAGATTCTGACTCAGTAGACTGGGGTGGGAGCTGATAATTTCCACCCCTAATAAGCTGCCAGGTGAGGCTGAGGTGGCTGGTCTGGGTACACACTTTGCACAAGGAGGCTTTAAGCTTTAAGCTCTTGCTTTTACCATTTAAATGGGTTTAGAGTTTGAGGTTAGCCCTTGGGCTGCAGAAAGAGATCCCTGTGACAGAGACGGAGGGGAACTAGAAGAAATCTAATGAGCAGATATTATATGTCACACCTGGGAAACCAGAATGGGCAATATGACATCATGACCTTGAAGCTAGATTTCTTTCCTCCTTCCCTTTGTGCATTCTGGCAACACTTCTTGCGCACTTGTTATATAAACAGGCATTGTCCCTGCTCCTTAGGGACAGAGTAAGAGTTCTGCAATCACTAGGAGAGACAAATGAAAACCATGGAAAAGATAAATATATGAAAGAGGTAAAGCCCAGGAGCCCCTCACCCAGCCCAGAAGTTATCAGGGAAGGCTTCCCGGAAGAATGGGTACCTAACCTGGGTCCTAAAGTTGGGATAGTCCCAGGACAGAGGACAAGTGGTCTTTGAGACTGTTTAAGTGGCTCAGCTCCACTGAATATAGATTTCAAGGCAGGAAGCAGGGAGTTCTAAGGTCAGAGGAGAAAGCGGGGCCAGATTACTAGGGCTTTCTGCTGCTGCTGCTGCTAAGTCACTTCAGTCATGTCTGACTCTGCGACCCCATAGACCAAGCTCCCCTGTCCCTGGGATTCTCCAGGGAAGAACACTGGCGTGGGTTGCCATTTCCTTCTCCAATGCATGAAAGTGAAAAGTGAAAGTGAAGTCACTCAGTCGTGTCTGACTCTTAGTGACCCCATGGACTGCAGCCTATCAGGCTTCTCCATCCATGGGATTTCCCAGGCAAGAGTACTGGAGTGGGGTGCCATTGCCTTCTCCACTAAACTAAAGGACTGGGCAATGGGGCATCGCAGAATGGTAACAGCAAGAGGTCTGCTCCCTGAAAGGACTGCTCGGGCAGCTGTGAGGGGAGTGGGCTGGAACAGGGCAAGACTGCTACAGCAGTGCACCGGTCCCAGTTGGCGCATGGATCCAGAGATAAAAGGCCTGAGGATTGGAGGGGAAGGAACAGGGAGGACTGGGGAACCGGGCTCCATCCTGGGTGGGGGTACAAGTCTCTGAGGGGCCAATCCAACCAGAGGACATGGATGAGGATGGCAGTCTCAGAGATGGAGTTGGGGTGCCAGGGCCGTGGGGCTCAGGAGTGGGGGCAGGTCTAGATCTGAGCAGGGGGAGAGCGTGGCCAGGGTAAAAGCCAGAACAGCAAGTCCAAATGGCAGATTCCTGAGGACCAGTAGGGTTACGAGCAAGAAGCCATTTTTAATTTAATTAGTATTAACCAAGTCAAGGTACCCTGAAGTTAATAAGAGATGCCGCTAGAATTTTCCACCATAGGAGTGTTCCTCATGCAGTCATTGTATGGATATATGCATTTGCAGATTATAATAGGCAGCTGCTTAGCTGTCAATTGAAGCCCTCACTCCAATCTATTTCCCCAACTATTACTTGAAATCTCATTATATTTGAGAGGCTTTCCTTTTAGGACTCAAACTTTTCACTGAAATGAAAATGCCTTTGGGAACTGGCATAAATTCAACCTTCCTTTCAATAATCATTGATTAGTGAAGCAGATCCTTCATCTCCTTCCAGTGTGGCAGACTTCATCCTGAGAGCAAGTTCTAATGGAGAAGATAAGAGAGATAACAAGAATTATTATTTTTTCAGTCCTTTACAATAGAGATTGGGAAACTTTTTCTGTAGAGAACAAAATAGTAAATATTATTAGGCTTTGTGAGTCTAAAGGTCTCTCTCACAACTACTCAACTCTGCCATTGTACTGGAGCAGCCATGGACAGTATGTGAATAAATGGGTGTAGTTGTGTTCCAATAGAACTTTATTTATTATTTGATTTCATATAATTTTCTTGGGTATTAGAATCTTATTCTTTGACTTTTTTGCAACCATTAAAAAATGTCAAAACCATTCTTAATTCAAGGGTCTCACAAAAACAGGTGTTGCAGTTTGTAGACTACAGGGTCAGTAATTACTGACCCTGATTTGCGTTTTATAAAGCACTTCATTTCCATTATTTCATTTGATCCATTATCCTGGGAGATAGATGTCACCATTTCCATTTTACAGTTGAGGAAACTAAAGGCCAGAGAGGGAGCCGTGGAACTGAGCCATGGGAAGGGACACCTGAAGGGAGGAGAGAAAAGAAAAGAGGGTGGGAGAGAACTCTGAAACCAAACCTTCAGAGTGAGGGTGGGGAGCTCTCACCCTGTTCTCGGATTTGCTTGGGGGTGGCCAGGGGCATGTGTGGGTGAGCAAATCCTTTGCACTCATTATGTCTTTGGGTTTTGGCCACTTTTGAGGGAGGAGTGGGGAGCTGTGTTTCTAACTGTGAAATCCTCAATGAAGCCCAGTGTAGTACGTGCTGAAAGAGCCAGAACAGTGCGCTTGGGTTTTCTGCGAGTGCAAAGTGATTGTGACCCAGGAAACCACAGTGACGTTGGCTCTGGTTCAGCTGACACGCTCGAGTCTAGCCACAAATTACCAGCAAGCGGCTGAGTGAGGTTTAGAATTTCCCCCAGCAGAGACCTTCCAGGAGAGGCTGGCTCCAGGGTCCAAGCCTTCCCCCAGAGGGCCCCCGCTGCCAGCTGCCCTCCCCCTGCCTTCACCTCCCTCGCTTCTCATTTGGTTCCAACTTCAAAAAAAAAGCAGATCTGAATCCACCTCAAGTGCTGCAGAATGGCACGGCTGACAGCTTGAAGTCACTCTGTGGCTTGTTTCAGCTGCTGGGAAGTATCTTTCTTCCTGTGAGTGAAGAACTTCAGAGGGAGACAATAGGGTTCACCGAAAAGCCAGACCAGCTTGAACTACAGGTCACACGAGGGAGGGGACCCCAGAGGGAGATCGTCACAGAGGTGCAGCTTTGCTCCTTGGCCACCTTTGGAGGTTGTTTTCTCCTCAAGGTGGACCACCTGCTAGAACAAGGAAACCCAGCGCTCTGTGACCAGCTTGCGAAGAAGACTATCCCTTCGTGGTTCTAAATCGTGTGACTGAGCTGCCTGGGACTGTGGGAACTGGGAGTTCAGCTCTCAGGGGCAGAGCAGACTGTCACGGCGGAGCCCGGGCAGGTGGTGGGATTGTCATCCGACGTTTACTGAGCATCTACTTCGTGCTGCACACCGGCATGGGGGCTGTCAACATAAATCTAGATCTTGTCATGGCACGGGAGGGGCTCAAAGGCTCCGAGAGAGAAAAGAACACTGACCCCTTTGTTTTAGGGCTTTTGCTGCCAACAGTGCTAGGGAGACAGAGAGGCAGAAGCAAAAACACCAAACATGGAGAAGTTGTGTGGGTGTCACTGAGGTGCTGGGGAAGGGGCAAGCCCAGGCTTTGGAGCCTCATGGGCTGCAGCCAGCCCTACCTCTCCCGGTGAGCAGCCTCAGAGCTACATCCTTTCACTTTTCTGAGATTTGGTTTGCTTATCTGTAAGTTGGAACTAAGAATATCTTCTCTCAGGGCTTCTGTGAGGATTAAATAGATAGTATGTGTGAAAGGCCTTCAATTTTTAAAAATTAAAGATGTGTTTTTACCAAAAATCCAAACACAGAATATTCTATGTTTCACCTAACAAGACAGCCTGCACCTTTTCCATGGCAGTAAATGTTCTGCTCTATTATAGGAAGGTTTCTGGCAACTAGTTTACAAGCATTTTATTTATTATTCAATAACTTTTTTGGCATTAAAGTTGGCCAAATCTTTGCACTCACCCAAGGATAAATGGGCTTCCCTGATGGCTCAGCTGGTAAAGAATCTGCCCACAATTCAGGAGACCTGGGTTCAATCCCTGAGTTGGGAAGATCCCCTGGAGAAGAGAAAGGATATCTACTTCAGTATTCTGGCCTGGAGAATCCCATGGACTGTATAGTTAATGGGATTGCAAAGAGTTGGACACAACTGAGCCACTTCCACTTTCAAGGATAAATTGCTAGAAGTGTATTTGTGAAAAGACATGTGCATTTTTAAGACTTTTGATAAGTATTTGTGAATTCTCCTTCAGAGAGGTAGTCTGAACATGAGCTCACCTTCCCACATCTCTGCTGGCAAGTGTAGTCCTAAGAGCAGACATAGCTTTCAGGCTGGAGGTGGGGTCAGGTTTTATCCTGGCTCCAGAACACTGCTGACTGTCCACAAGACCCCAGGTCCTTCTCACAGAGGCTGAACAAGAACTTTCACAGTTTGTTATTCAGACTCACCTTCACAACTTCATATTTATCCTGTTAAATTTAATCCTAGTGAATTTAACTTGTTTTTCTCTGCTTTTTGAGATCATCTTAGATTTTGATCCTTACAGACAGCAGATGTATTTTATCTGAACATATGATCAGCATGTACTCTATATTTTTGTCCAGTTCATATATAAAACATGAGAAAGGACCAACAGTGGAGTTCTGAGGTATATCGTTGCCTCCAGGTTGACAGTGATCTATCAATAACGCCTTTCAGTGACAGTAACTCAGGTAGCTATGCTGCTGCTGCTGCTAAGCCGCTTCAATCATGTCCGACTCTTTGCGACCCCAGAGACGGCAACCCACAAGGCACCGCCGTCCCTGGGATTCTCCAGGCAAGAACCCTGGAGTAGGTTGCCATTTCCTCCTCCAATGCATGAAAGTGAAACGTGAAAGTGAAGTCGCTCAGTCGTGTCCGACTCTTAGTGACCCCATGGACTGCAGCCCACCAGGCTTCTCCATCCATGGGGTTTTCCAGGCAAGAGTACTGGAGTGGGGTGCCATTGCCTTCTCCCAGATAGCTATAAATATGCCTAATTGTTTTATTGTTCGGCCTACATGGCTTTATCAATAGTGATGTCACAGGAGAACTTGTCAGATGCCAAGATCAAATTAAGCTCAATTTCTCCCACGTTCTCCTTCATTTCCAGCTGGGGACTCCTGGGGGAAAAAGGAGGCTATTTGTTGTTGGTAAACCCTAGTCAGTTATAGGAAATCACTGCTTCTTTAATAATGCTTTCTTTAATAGTGCCTTCTGGAAACCCACCTAATTTGGATATCAAGATTACCTGAGGTTTTAGACATCTGCCTTATTTCCCTTTTTGAACATTGGAACTTTGCCACCTCCATCTCCTGACATCTCTTCATTTCTCCATGGTTCCAACATGGTAGGTTAGGGAGCTTCTCTGCAACCCAGAAACTGTTCAAACCAGAGACAGCATTGTTTTGAACAACTAGTTACTTTTTCTTTAAATTTTTAAAAACCTTTTTATTTTATATTGCTGCTGCTGCTAAATCGCTTCAGTCGTGTCCGACTCTGTGAGACCCCATAGACGGCAGCCCACCAGGCTCCCCCGTCCCTGGGATTCTCCAGGCAAGAACACTGGAGTGGGTTGCCATTTCCTTCTCCAATGCAGGAAAGTGAAAAGTGAAATTGAAGTCGCTCAGTCGGGTCCGACTCTTAGCGACCCCATGGACAGCGGCCCACCAGGGACCTCTGTCCATGGGATTTTCCAGGCAAGAGTACTGGGGTGGGGTGCCATTGCCTTCCCCGATTCTATATTGCAGTATTGCCAATTAACAATGTTGTGATAGTTTCAGGTGGACAGCAAAAGGACTCAGCCATACATACACATGTACTCATTCTTCCCTAACCTCCCCTCTGATCCAGGCTGCCACATAACATTGAACAGAGTTCCCTGTGCTATGCAATAGGATGTTGTTGGTTATCTATTTGCAGTATAGCAGTGTATACATGCGGAGAAGGCAATGGCACCCCACTCCAGTACTCTTGCCTGGAAAATCCCATGGACGGAGGAGCCTGGTAGGCCGCAGTCCATGGGGTCGCTAACAGTCAGACACGACTGAGCGACTTCACTTTCACTTTTCACTTTCATGCATTGGAGAAGGCAATGGCAACCCACTCCAATGTTCTTGCCTGGAGAATCCCAGGGATAGGGAAGCCTGGTGGGCTGCCGTCTCTGGGGTCACACAGAGTCGGACACGACTAAAGCGACTTAGCAGCAGCAGTGTATACATGTTGATCTCAAACTCCCTAACTATCTTTTCCCCATTGGCAACCATAGGCTCTGAGCAACCAGGCACTTCCCTTCAATCTCCATCACATCTCAGACCTCTTGTCTTCTCACCAGTGTTTGTTCCATGGCACTGAGACTAGTGGGCCAAAAAGACTGAAAATGCAATATTGATACAGAAGCCAGACAGGTGATGGGAGTCAGAGTAGTAAACAGATTGGGGGAAGGGGGTTCCAGACCCTGCATCTAAAGGTCCAGAAGGGACAGGAGATGACACAGTTCGGAGGATGGAAAGAAACTCCACATAGCCTCAGTGAGAAGGCCAAGGAGGGGGGTCCAGACAGGAGATGAGTCTAGGGACACAGGCAGGGGCCAGACCTTGTTGGGCCTTGTGGGCTGAGTGAGAAAGTTGGGACTTGCTCTCCATGGCCAAGGGGATCGTGAGGGTCAGCAAGGACAAGCAGGGTTGGATTCTCCACGTCCCGGTGGCCTCTCCCCAGGTGTACACACTGCTTTGAACATAACAGGAAGGGCTTCCTTTTAGCCTGAAAATTGTGTGAACAAGCTTTTGCTCAGTCTCTAGGTAGTCTTTGGCATTCACAGGCCTGGGGCTCTCCCTCTTTCCCCTGGTCATGGTCTTTGCTGTCCTCCTCCCACATACAGTTGTATGGGAGCCGGGGTCCCAGGTGTCTGCGGCAGCTCTCTTCTTCCCCTCCTGCTGCATGTTCTGAACGAAGCTTGGTGGGCTCCGCAGCCACCTTCTCTTTCCACGCCTTGTGTCTCTCTTCTCTGGACCCCCATCCCCCTCAGCTAGACTCTCTCCACCTACCCCCCGGGACTTGCTGGCCAGATAGCAATCTGCACACCATCTCCTAGACTGCTACTACTTCTCCTTTGTCACAAGGGTCAAGAATGTGTTGGGTCACTCAAAAAAAAGAAAACCTGCAACACATTAGAAAAATTAATTTCCTAGTCAGTTTGCAGCCATCCCAATTCAGGTATCAGCACTGGAGGAAGGACGTCTCTGTTTTTTTTCCATCTGAAGCGACAGGGGCAGTGAGTCCCATCATGAATTCTCTTGCTATCCTTGTCCTCCAGGGGCTTCTATCCTTAGGATTGTACATTTCACCTAGAACTGCTGTATCTTTTTTTCCTTGATGATATGTTATGACTGAATTTAATTGTAAACTGTACATGGATACAGTCTCCGTGTTAAAAATTAAAACATTACAGGCACTTCTCCTCCCAGTCCCCTTCCCACCTCCAGGTAACTGCTACGATCAGCCTTAGTTTTTTTTTCCCCAGAACTTTTTGCTATGTGTTCACATCCACAAAAAGAAAATTATGGAAAATGCACAATATTTTTTGTGCTTTAAAAAAAACTCACAAATCTTTTATGCTGGGCCATCTATCCTGCAAATTGCTTTGTTCACTCAGCAGAATGGTTTAGAAACTTGTCCACATTAGTCCATGTCGATCTGCCCGTCCCTTCCCTTAACCTCAGTACAATATCCCACAAGGGACATTTAGGCAGTGCCAGATTGTACATTGATGTGTTTTTCTGGTTAAAGACTGCCAGTGTTCCCACAACTTAGCCAACAGCTATGATAAAACTTCAAATCTTAACAATGAGATGGGTGAAAATGGTCTTACTTCATTTGCATTTCCTGATAACTAATGAGGCTGATCACCTTTTCAGGTAATTGTTGGTTATGTGCATTTCCTTTTCTGTCAATTATCTATTCCATAGTTGTTGTTGTTTTTCCTTTTGGGCTATTTACTTTTTTCTTATTGATTTATAAGAGTTCGTGTATATAGTAAATGCTAACCCTTATTATGTTTATTGCAAGTTTTTTCTATTTCTTTTCTAAACTTCAAGTCTGTAGGGAGTTTTTCCATTGGATTAACACTGTATCATTTCAGGTCTTTGAGAGGCAGGTGGATTTGTTTATGAGGGCTGCCATAATAAAGTATCACAGACTGGCTTAGCAAGGGAAATTTTATTTTTTCACAGTTCTGGAGGTTAGCAGTCTGAGGGCAAGGTGTCAGCAGGGCTGGTTTCTCCTGAGGCCTCTCTCCTTCACTTGTAGATGATTGTCTTCTTGCTGTCTTTACATGGTTCTTCCTCTGTGTGTCTCTGTTTCAATTTTCTCTTGTAAAGATATCCATTCTATTGAATTAGACATATTTGGTACCAGTCATAATAGATCAATGACCTCATTTTACTCTTAATTATCTCTTTAAAGGCTTTAATCCCCCAATACTGATATATTCTGAGGCACTAGGGTTAGACTTCAACATAGAAATTGGGGGGTACACAGTTGAGCTCAAAACAGCAGGGTAGAGAGAGGGAAGAGGCCTAAATGCCAGAGTGCAGGGCCGGGTCCTTGCCTGTCCGTCCGGAATTAGGTCCTAGTTACCGATGGGGTCAGACCCCAAAGCTGAGAAGATCGTCTCCAACATGATTTTGAGAAGTGGCCAACTACCTCTCTTCTCCCCAATTCCCTAGGTGCTCCAGCCCCTGGTTCACTCGGCCACACTCACCATGTGTGAAGAAGAGACCACTGCGCTCGTGTGTGACAATGGCTCTGGCCTGTGCAAAGCTGGCTTCGCAGGAGATGACGCCCCCCGCGCCGTCTTTCCTTCCATTGTGGGTCGCCCTCGTCACCAGGTATGCTCATGTGGACCCAAGGCTTTGAGTTCCTGGGAAGAAGCACTGCATTGTGGCATCCACGGGGAGCCGCGTGTGTGTGTGTTTCAAGTAAAGTAAGAGAGAGAAATGTATGGATGAGCCCTGTTCTCTCAGAAAATGACATTGTTTTAGAACAGAAAAGGGAGACACGCCTGCGAGAAATCATCCGTCTTCTCTCCCATCATTTCCCCATTCATCAGCATCTGCCTCACCCCGCCTCCTTCAGTCTGGTTTCTTGTGGGGAAAAAAGGACATTCTTCTTGTCTTTATCTTTCTTCAGAGACTCTCCAATGCCTGAATCACTCCAAGTGGAACCCTCAGCCAATTCCGTTCTCCTTCCTTCTCTTTTGCATTGCAGGGTGTGATGGTGGGAATGGGCCAGAAAGACAGCTATGTGGGGGATGAAGCTCAGAGCAAGCGCGGGATCCTTACTCTCAAATACCCCATTGAACACGGCATCATCACTAACTGGGATGACATGGAGAAGGTATTGGTGGACCCCTCCTGTAATGTGCTCGTTTTAATATCATCAAGACCTTCTGTCCTGTCCTTTCCTTCCTGTCCATCCCCCTGGGCATTCCCCAGCCTAAGTTGCCAACATCTCTCACTGGATGATTCCAATGGCTTGCTGACTGATTTCTCTGTCTCCTGTCTCAATCACCTAATTCATTCTCTGCACTGTTGCAAAGCTTGTCTTTCTAAAAACAGACCAAATCATGTCACATGCCTCCTGGGACTCTTCAGTAGCTCCTCACTGACCAGCAGTAGGTTCCTAACTCCATGTCTGGCATCTGAGGACCTGGTCCCGCCTAAGTCCCAGTTTTATCCTTTCTTGCAGCTTTCATCCCAGCCCAGTGCTTGTCCTTCTTTAAAATGCACTGTTCCCTCCAAAAAGGTGAATAACTTCTCCTCTTTATGTTCCCTGTCCTGACCTCAGATAGGTACATTGATGCTATACTATTATGATGCTTCTCTAGTGAAAAATTTGAGTAAGAATCGCTACTGGTTTCTAGAAGCTTTTTTTTCATGTCAGAAAATGGGAGAAGGGGCAGACTTCCCTGGTGGTCCAGTGGTTAGGACTCCACGCTTTCACAACAGGGGACGGGGGTTCCGTCCCTGGTCTGGGAGCTAAGATCCTGCATGCCATGTGGTGTGGCCAAAACAAAACAAAAAAAATCAAACTTTCACTAGCTACCTAGGAAATACTAATATCAGGAACAAAACCACCTGTGAATGATAAATGAAAATAAAATATCTAGAAAAGGAAGATATGGGGGTAATTTTTAAATAGTAGTTTGTGTTCAATAAATTCATGTGCAAAATGCTAATAGAACCTTTCTAATATTCTTTTTTAATTGAAGTATAGTTGGTGTACAATATTTCTAATATTCTTTTGATAAATTCCACTAACAATTGTCTGAGAATTCTTGTTTCTGCAATGACTGTCTCTTGAAATGTAACAGAGGGCTTATTGAGCAGCTGCAGTCTTGCAGCTGGGAATAAAGAAAGCTGATTTGAAATCTGTGCTTCACATACACTTTTCTCTAAACCTTAAATTCAATCACTCCAAATGGGAGATAAACAGATAAGAATGCAATTGCTTTTTGCTCCACTCTGTGGGGCGGTTAAAAGCACAGACACTGGAACCAGAAGCAGGGAGATCTGGGAGCAAAAACTCCCTCTAAACCTCAGCTTCCTTATTTGTGGAAATAAAAATACTTTCTTCACTAGGTTGCTTTGAAGGTTGAATTAGGCAAATAGTATAATCCCAAAGCATGGAGCATACTTAATGCTCAATACATGGCACATATTACTTGTATATGTCTAATAATATCTAATTTTTAAAAATAGACAAAACTTTTATTCACAGTAGTAATATGGACTCTTTAAAGAAACTCCTAAAAATATATTACATGCTTTAAAAGAAAAACTCAATAGGATAAAGCTGTCAAATTTTTTCAAGTTGATTTACAGGCTCATTAAAAGTAAAGTGAAAGTCACTCAGTTATGTCTGACTCTTTGCAACCCCATGGACTGTACAGTCCATGGAATTCTCCAGGCCAGAATACTGGAGTGGGTAGCCTTTCTCTTCTCCAGGGGATCTTCCCAACCCAGGGATCGAACCCAGGTCTCCTGCATTGCAGGCGAATTCTTTACCAGCTGAGCCACAAACATATATAGTGTGGTATGTTAATTCTCTCTTAGTAAACCTTGGGGTAGGAGGGGAGGGGAGGAACCATGTCTCATTCATCTAGAATTCCCTGGAATTTGAAGAGCAGGAAGACCATGGATTTGAGGTTAAGTACATCTAGTTTAAACTCTGGCACTTACCATTCAATAGGTGAGGACTGACTTGGGCTCCTCTGTCCATGGGATTCTCCAGGCCAGAATACTGGAGTGGGTCGCCTTTCCTTTCTCCAGGGTATCTTCCCAACCCAGGGATCAAACCCAGGTCTCCCGCATTGCAGGTGGATTCTTTACCAGCTGAGCCACCAGGGAAACCCAAGTATACTGGAGTGGGTAGCCTATCCCTTCTCCAGCAGATCTTCCTGACCCAGGAATTGAACTGGGGTCTCCGGCATTGCAGGTGGATTCTTTACCAACTGAGCTATCAGGGAAGCCCTCATTGCCATTCTAATAAAAATCTCACAATTGTATATATTTAAGGTGTGGTGGCTTCAGATGGTAAAGCATCTGTCTGCAACGCAGGAGAGCCAGGTTTGATCCCTGGGTTGGGAAGATCCCCTGGAGAAGGAAATGGCAGCCCACTCCAGTATTCTTGCCTGGAAAATCTCATGGATTGCAGAGCCTGGTAGGCTACCGTCCATGGGGTCGCAAAGAGTCGGACACGACTGAGCGACTTCACTTCACTTCACTTCAAGGTGTACAACCTGATAATTCGATAATGTATATACATTATGTATCAGTCACCATATTCAAGATAATAACATATCTACTACCTCACAGTTTGTTTTTTTTTCTTGTAGTGAAGAACACTTAAGATTTGCCCTCTTGGCAAATTTTAAGGACAGTATTGTTACCTCTAGTCACCATGTTAATATATTATGTTAGATCTCCAGGTTTACTCATTCCGCACCAGACACTCCGTGCGCCTTGACCAACAGCACCTCCCTTTTCCCTCCCCCAGCCCCTGGTAACTCCATTTTTACTCTCTGCTTCCTTGAGTTTGACTAAAAATAACACCAGCTTTAATTATGCAAGATAATCATAAAGCATGGAGAAATAATAAAATAAAATTTATGAGACTATTATGAATAGGGAAAACTGACAGAAGACTTGCTATATCTGAATATTAAGATATAAAGTTATACAAATTAAAACAATCTGATGCCAGTACAGAGGTAAAAAAGAAATACATAGTAAATGTAACTTCCAAGACCAGAGTGGGGAAAAAGGATTATTCAGTGAATTATTCTGTGACAGCTGATTCATTATTTGGGGCACAGGGAATCTGTTTATGGTCCTTACCTCATACAATTTCATTAAACACATCAGTTGAATATAAAAGTTAACTGTAAAAAAATTAATGAGAAAAATACAATATAGTAAGTATGAGTATCAAATTTCTGGTGAAAGCAGTCATAGAAAGAATAACAAATGTGATTTCTTAAAAATCATAATTTCTAGTATGTGAAAAATAAAACCAAATTTAGAAGGCAAACAACAGATTGCAAAGAAATTTCACAACTAGTGTAATAGAGGATTAATATAAACAACTAATGTAAATTGATAATTAAAAACACAAAGTCTCCACCAGACAAATAATCAAGGGATATGACCAGAGAATTGGCCAAATAGAAATGATTAAAAGTTGAAAATCTGAAAATTATTTGAAAAACTAAAGTTTTATTTAAAAATTTATAGTAAAACAGCTAGGTGTTATTTTTATCTGTTAAATTATTTCATATTTTAAGAGTGAGAACACTGAATGCAGATAAGGGTGAAATAGGCAATTTCTTATTCTGAAGTAAAGACAAAATTAGCCTCTTTGTGAGTAATAGAAATCAAAGGATTTTCCAGCAGTCACCGAGATGGCAGCACTCAGGCATGAGGCTGGAGCTGACGCTTCAGGTGTGGTGCTGGCGGGAGCTGGGGAAGCATGCAAGGACCTCAAGATGCCAACAATATACACATGGTCAGTTCAGTCCTTCCTTAGGAGATGTAAAACTCAGAAAACCAATGGTCATAGAAATCATAGAAAAAAATTTGAATACTTTAGAAAAGAAAAGACTTTTCTATATATGGAACAGTGACCTTTGGAACAACAGTTGCTTTCCCTGGAATATTGGGAAACTTCATTGTCAGGCATTGCTTCAAGGTTAAACATGATGCTTTGAAGACGTATGCATCATTGACTATACTTCCATGTTTGCCCACCATAGTTTCTTACAGGCTTCCTGTAACAGATGCTTTGTATTTAGGTAATCGGGGAAGGCAATGGCACCCCACCCCAGTACTTTTGCCTGGAAAATCCCATGGATGGAGGATCCTGTTAGGCTCCAGTCCAAACAACAGTTGCTTTCCCTGGAATATTGGGAAACTTCATTGTCAGGCATTGCTTCAAGGTTAAACATGATGCTTTGAAGACATATAGCATCATTGACTATACTTCCATGTTTGCCCACCATAGTTTCTTACAGGCTTCCTGTAACAGATGGTTTGTATTTAGGTAATACAAACCAGGAAAATTGTGTTCTGAGAAGTGCACTGATTGGCATGGCGTGTGGTGTTTTATACCCCACTGCTTTGGCTTTTTATAAAAATGATGTCTGGCAGTCAAGTAAACTGTTTCACTGCCACCAAAAGGAAGGGTTTTATTTTATTGGCTGCTGCCTTGCCAAACAGAGATAAAAGCAATGGTGATTCCTTTCATTTTTCAGACAGTCTTTGGGATATTTCGTGGTTTTCAGCATTATGCAATATTTGAAAGTACATTTGAGAAAACTGTATGTGAAGATTAACCAAAGAAAGAATGGATACCGAATCAGCTGAATGAACTTTTCTTTATGATAAGGACTCAGGCACTGCTGAAAGAGTTAAAAGTAATTCTAGATGGACAATTTGTTGTTGTTGTTGCAGAATGCTTGCTTTGCGGTGCTGTGCTGGTCTCTGCCATACAGCAGTATGCATTAGTCACAACTGTATGTGCAGTCCCTCTTAGAACTTTTCTTTTTTGGAAAACATCTTGAATAGAAAAAAGAAAACGTAATAGGTACAAAGATAGTTTTCACACAATTATAAAAACAATCAAGGCTACCCTGAATAGCAATGTGATTAAATATATGATGGTGATGAGATATGATCAACTGTCATATAAGCATTAAAATAATTTTTAATTCAATTTATTAAAAATAAATATTTACTATGAAAAAGAAAATTATTTATTTATATTAACGGAAAAGTGATAGGAAACAAAATTGAACACAGAAGTGTAGTCGTAGTAAGTAATAAATAAATGAAAGCATATGAAGTGAATAAATGATAATAGTAACAAATTTGAAAATACATAAAGATGAAAGATTAGGGAGAGAAAAAAGCCAAAGTGTTAATGTTTATTAGTAAGTGATGAAAATATGGGAAATTTGTATTCCTCTTAAAGAAATTTTCCTAATTTAAAAATTGTCAACATCTTTAACTTTTAAAGTACTTCATAACTTAAACTTCAAAGTGCTTTATAAAAAGCTTTTGAAAATGAAATAAAATGAAGTGCAGATGGTTGGACCCAACAACCAAAAAGATTCTGATTTATGGGCCTGGGATACAGCCTGGGAAGCTGCACCTATAGCAATTATCCCCACACTACTGAGGCCACATTTGGGGAAACTGACATCACCTTATTAAGCCTAATTGCGGGCTCTTCTGTCTCCCGTGACACCCGCACGGCCTGCAGCCTCTGCCTGTGCCATTTGCTCTGCCTCAGGTGCCCTTCTCAGTCTTTGGAGACCTTCCTTTGCCTTCAGGGCTCTCTCAGATCTCCTAGAAAATGAACTTCTCTTGCCTCTTCCTTCACTTGAATATGAATGTGCCTTTGCATTTTGTCTTTTTGACTGCTGTTCTCCACTCTAGACTTGGAAACTAAGGTTACATTTAGCACCATCCTAGCTGCCGTCTCTGGGGTCACACAGAGTCGGACACGACTGAAGTGACTTAGCAGCAGCAGCACAAAACCGGAGGCCCGGAAACATATGGGTGCAATGAACACAAAGGACTCTGTGCCCCACCTCTGAGGAAATCAAAGCCCTGTGTCCCTACCACGCTTTGCTGAATCCCTCTGCAATAAAGGCTCTTGTTTGCTATCTGGATCACTCAGAGGGAACTAGACACAGTGGGAAGAAGTAACTTCCCCTAAAACTACCATGCAATGTTTTCAGAATTTAATATTTTGCCCTGTAACTATTAAATATTCAATATGTAGAAGTAAACCACCAGGTTTCCCTGGTGGGTCAGACAGTAAAGAATCCGCCTGCAGTGCAGGAGAACTCGGCTCAATCCCTGGTTTGGGGAAGATTCCCTGGAGAAGGGCAAGGCAACCCACTCCAGTATTCTTGCCTGGAGAATCCCATGGACAGAGGAGCCTGGCGGGCTACAGTCCATGGGGTCACAAAGAGTCGGACATGACTGAGCGACTAAGCACAGCACACATACAGAAGTAAAAAAAAAAAGAACTAGCTTCATCTAAAGCAGTGATTCTCAGCCAGGATAATTTTGCCTCCCAGGGGCATCTGGCAACTTCTGGAGACATTTGTGCTCCTCACAACCGGAGAGGTGCTACTGGCATCTAGTGGGTGGAAGCCAAGGAAGCTGCTAAACATCCCGTAATGCATAGGTCAGCCCCCACGATGAAGAATTATTGACCTAAAATGTCAAAGTGCTGAGGCTGAGAAACCCTGCTCTGAAGAACAGCCTGGTCAGTGATAGACAGTGACAGTCCATGCATATCTGTCAGGCTTCAACAGGAGACAGTATACACTCAGCTGGCATTCTGAATTAACTTAAGGAAGGACTACTTACAGAGGTGTGAGCAGGTTAGGGAACCAGAAAGAGAGGCAGAGCACCCGAGTACCAGCAGCAAGGAAAACTCTTAGAGCTGGAAGGCTGAAGGGCAAGGGTAGTGAGGCTAGAGGTCAGTGAGAGCTGGAGCCTGAAGAGGGGCCACACAGCAGGAGCCGTGCTCAGGGAGACCTCAGCTTGGCCAGGAGGGCACCCTGCCCTCCTCCCGCCTCGCACTCTGCAACCCCTTGGTGGTATCTTCAATCAGCCAAACACAGCCAGAAGCCAGAGAGCTGCAATGCACCTGGTCCCTTGGGCGCCGGGGAGACAAGGGAGCGGAGTGAAGAGGAGCCAAGGTCAGATGGAAATAATCAACACACTGAGTATGTTGGCCCTAGGTCTGAGTCCTGTCTGGGACCCTGATGAGAAGGAATATACCCTTGAAAGAGTGATCGGAAATTCCCAGTGCTGACGGGCCTCCTCTCCAGATCCAGTCTATTCTGAAACCGTCAAGCCGTCCTCCGCCAGTACGGACATGCCAGTTGGAATTTCCCCGCCCACTGAGAGTCTGCTGGACTCATCTGACTTTTCTCCCAACCAGATCTGGCACCACTCCTTCTACAATGAGCTGCGGGTAGCCCCTGAGGAACACCCCACCCTGCTCACGGAGGCCCCTCTGAATCCCAAGGCCAACAGGGAGAAGATGACCCAGGTAAGAGGCCAGGAAAACCTGCGTACCAGCGCAGGAACACACATGGACGCTTGGCCAGATTCTTTTTCCCAACCATGCATCAATGCAAAAGAGCTTTTTGAGGACCTGCTGTGCATGCAGTCCACGCCAGAACCCATGGGAGGTGGGAGTGGGGTTAACAGGCACAGTTCCCCCCGCCTTAATAAAATTACCAACCATTCTGTGGGCCAAGAGGGCTGTGATTTCTGATAGTCTTCTGTTCTGCGTTGTTCTTTCAGATCATGTTTGAAACCTTCAATGTCCCCGCCATGTACGTCGCCATTCAAGCTGTGCTCTCCCTTTATGCTTCTGGCCGCACAACAGGTAAGAAGCCCTGGAATCTGTTCCTTTTTTGACTTGAGGGGAAGAAACAGAAAACTGGGCTCCTGGAGAGATTCCTGTTCAGAAGAATCAAAGGGACAGCCAAAGCCCAACGAAAACCTGGGTGAGGGGTAACAGAGGGAAGCCCAGGTAGAATATGGGTGCAAGTCCACCCAGTATAGCTGAAGAGAATCTACGTGAGCAAATCATGACCTCAAGGGCCATTTCCATCACAATAGTCAGTCTGGGAGCTTGTGCACACTTTCCAATAGTACTGGAAAGTTTCTGCTCACGAAGCAGCAATGGCAGAATCTGTGATGGTGGGTGTATAAGTATGAGGTGGTCTTGGCATAGAAAACTCAGGGAAAACAGAGGGAACTTCAAAATGAAGTGATTTTTAACAAGGGCTTGACAGCTTCCAGAAACATCTTTCAAACGTTCATTCATGTATCCACTGATTTGCCCATTTATTCATGCATTCAAATATTCTCCAATACTTCATACCCTGTGCCAAACGCTGCAGGCCATGGGGGGAAACAAGACAGATGAGCCAGTTAGCAGCTAACACAGTCTAGTGGAGGAGAAGAAATTGAGAGATAATGTCACTGCACGTGATAAGGACAGTGGGGGGGGGGATGCAGGTACACACGGTTTTGAATCCTGCGCCTTGCACTTGATTTTATGCTGTGGACGTCATGCTCACATGCCGCATGGTAGTCATTGTGTATGAGGCTTCCATGACTGGTTGACTGATTTTACCATTTCTCTAATGCAAAACCTTTAGGTTTCCTCCAATTTTTGCTTATTGTAAGTTATGCTGTGACCAACATCTTTGTATAAGAGTAAGTTACTGATCTATGGATATTTATTTTGGATCTGCCCCTTACTGAGACATCTTATTAACTCTAATGGTTTCTCAGTGAGTCCTCTTAGGTCTTTTAAGTATGGGCTACAGTTCATGGGATCTCAAAGAGTCAGACACAACTGAGCGATTAACATACACACCACTTTATCTGCAAATAATGATGATCCTCTTTCCTTTTGATAATAATACCTCTTATTTCTATTTCTTGTCATATTGCATTGGCTAGAACATCCAGGACAATATTAAATAATAATAATATAGTAACAATATTGTAATGTTTCCCCATCAATTTTATGGCTGTTGGATCAAGAGGGATTTCTTATCATGTGGAGAAAACTTATATACTTTCATGGCTTACTAAAAGTTTCATCAGTAGAGAATGTTCATTTTTTCCAAACTGGTTTTTATAGTCCTTTAAGTGCTAACATTCTAATTGCATGAGCATATATGTTAGTTTGATGCCTAAAGGATATGCAAATTATTCACTCTAACTTAAGGAATGTGCATCCTAGATGCCAATTAACAAGTATGCATTTTTGTGAAAGTGTTTCAAGAAATATAAGAAGAGGAGATGTTTCATTTGCCTTCCAGAAGCCTACAGTTTCATTTGGGAAAATACACTGACATACACAAAATTGACGTACACAAAAAATATGATTGATAATTCTCACAGTGGGTGAATTTTCCAGCTGCTAAAGAAACATATGGTTGTTGAAGATCATTTGGTGACAGGTCCCAGAAAGAAACAGATGAAACAAATAAAGGGTTTCATAGGCCTTATCTCCTCTGTCCTTAGGCATCGTCCTGGATTCAGGGGACGGTGTCACCCACAATGTTCCTATCTATGAGGGTTATGCACTGCCTCATGCCATCATGCGCCTTGACCTGGCTGGCCGCGACCTCACGGACTACCTCATGAAGATCCTCACAGAGAGAGGCTATTCCTTTGTGACCACAGGTACCTATCCTCTTTCTGGACTTGACTTGAGCTCAGAACCCAATCTGATCTAGGACCAGAAACTCTCATGAGTAATGAGAAGTCAGTGGCCCTGTGTCCTCAAACTCTCTTCGGGTAGATAGGGAGGCCATAAGCTGGGGCTGGGGCCCTGGACCAGACCAGATAGTCAGGGGAGCCTTTTTCAAGGGACAAGTTTCCCAACCAAGACACCCTGGGGAGGGGTACGAGGCTTAGACCTACTCATTGTAAGAAGTGCTTGTCTTCATGCTCCTCTAACTGTGCTTTCACAACACACCCTCCCTCCCCAGGGTCCTGCTACCTCTGTCCACGTCCACAGGATCAGAGCTAGTTTTTATGGGGCTGAAAGGTGGCAAGACTGGTGGTGCATTTCATTACCTAAAAGTGTTTATGGTTTGAGGACAAATGGAATAACTAAGGTCTGAATTTCTAAGGGGCAGTGGCGCCCAGGGCAGGAAGAGTTTATAGGTAGGGGCCTTCCTAGATTCTGTACAATCCCAGCATATAAGCCTCCATCTAGATGGGAGATGTGTCCTGCAAGGCCCTCAGGAAGGCCTGCAGCTTTGTCAAGACAGAATGATAAGAGCCAGATGAAAAGTACATGCAAAGTTTTGCTTGAGAATCAAGCAAATCTTGAGACTGAATCCAAAGGAGAAGGAAGAAGGAAGTTTTCATGGAGACCAAAATGGGACGACCAAACTAGCAGAGCCGAGTATCTACTCTCTGTCATTTCTACTCTTTCTAGCCGAGCGAGAAATCGTGCGAGACATCAAGGAAAAGCTGTGCTACGTGGCCCTGGACTTCGAGAATGAGATGGCCACGGCAGCCTCCTCTTCCTCCCTGGAGAAGAGCTACGAGCTGCCAGATGGGCAGGTCATCACCATTGGCAATGAGCGCTTCCGCTGCCCAGAGACCCTCTTCCAGCCCTCATTCATTGGTGAGGCTCTGCCTTAGTTCCGGCCAATCACACACACTGTTTATTGTTTATACTTACCCATATTTTTCCAGAAAGGGCTGAAAATACATGAACAATACAACTAGATAAAATCTAATTTTGAATAAAAGGATAAGGAAACCAAAATAAAGGAAAAAATGGGATGGGAATATAACATGAAACTAAGAATAAGGTTGAAACACAAAACTCTTCTTGAATTCTCACCATTTAGATCATGGGGTCTGAAATCTATAGGAGTAGACAGAGTGGGTTTGGGGGTCAGACCTGGTTTTAAGTCTTGATTCTGGTCCTTCAAGCGCTATACCTTGGGCATGTGACCTTCTTCAAATCTCAGTTTTTTTGTCTACAAAGTAGAAACCGTGATAGTACCTACTAGATAGGGATTGAATAGGATAATGTTTAATACAAGGATAACTATCATCTTGAGAAGTATATAAGAGGAAGGCCTGTTAGCAAATGTTGACATACAATGTAGTGGTAAGTAGCAAACCGGATAAAGTGCTATGGGCCTAAGAACCAGGCAAGGCTTCTCATACAGCTGAATCTTTGAACAGAACCTTGAAGAATGGGCATCACCTTATGGCATCTGGGGATGGAAGGACTGCAAGTGGGGAATGGCACGCAAGGCAGAGGGAAAGCTTGTGAAAATGATGGAATATGTGCACGTCATATTCTATTTGGGACATCGCACGTGAAGTGTGTGTGTGTATGTGCTCGTGTGCACGCATTCACACACGGGAAATTGAAGAGAGCTGTTGGGTCACACAAAGAGCGTGGGTGTTAATCATATCAGCAATTTCAAATCCCCTGGAAGTCTTTAAGCAGCAGAGTAGAGAAGTCAGAGTTTCACTTGAGGAAGATTCCTGTCTACAGTGTGGAATAATACCACATGGAAAAAGACTGGAGGTGGAGAAACTCAGGTATGTGGGCGTGAGCTGTTTTGGCAGGCAGGGCCTTTTACTGTGGAAGATCTTGGTTGCAGACAAAGGTGGTTAGATGTCAACTAGTAGGCAAACAAGATGTGATTGTTATGTCCTTAGAGTGGGATATTTTTTGGCTATAACTGACTATAACATGGAAGAACCTTGAAAACATTATGCTAAGTGAGGTGAGCCGGACATGGAAGAACAAATATTGTATGGTTTCATTTATATGAAATGTCCAGAATAGGCACATCTATAGAGATTGAAAATAGATTAGTGGTTGCCTAAGGCTGGGAAAGGGGAGAAGGGGAAAATGGAGAGTGTCTGCCAATGGGTATAGAGTTTATTTGGGGGGTGCGAAACATGTTCTAAAACTACACGGTGGTGATGGTTGTACAATTCTTTAAAGTAAACTATACACTTTAAAGGGGTGAGTAGCATGGTACATGAATTATATCTCAATAAAGTTGTAAAAAAATGTGATACAATGGAAGCATCCCTCTAGAAATATTCATCAGGCAGCAGGGTGAATGATCACTCAGAATAGGGGAAACTCAAGGCAGGGCAGTGACCAGTTAGAGGGTCTGATCTTACAGTCCAGTAGGGAGGTGACCGAGGCAAATCAGGGTAGCTGTCCCGATAGAAGGGTCACCTGAGGAGCTGTAGGTGTGGGGTAGTGGGTCCTGACCAGATACTGTGGTCTCTCCTAGGCATGGAGTCAGCTGGAATTCATGAAACAACCTACAATTCCATCATGAAGTGTGACATTGACATCCGCAAGGATTTATATGCCAACAATGTCCTCTCCGGGGGTACCACCATGTACCCTGGCATTGCCGACAGAATGCAGAAGGAGATCACAGCCCTGGCCCCCAGTACCATGAAGATCAAGGTGGGTGCTACCCTGGCTCCCCTCGTCCTATTCTTTGTACAAAGACCTGTGTACTTGGGGACACAGGTCCAAGTCAGGCTGCCAGGCCTACAGATTGGGGGTCACCTTTATCCTGGCCTGAGGCAGATTTCATCTCGGGTGGGGGAGGTCGGGGAGTATGTTCCTGGGACCCTGAACGGGAGACACATTTATTCTGGGCTCTTAAGCACAATCTCATGGACACTGTATGAGAAGGAGGTAAAATGAATTTGGAGTGGAGAGAATATTGAAGGGGTTGAGAAGGAAATGAGGAGGTTAAAGAGGGAACGAAAAGGAAGAGGCAGCACCTCACCATCTTTAAACTTTAAAAAGGACCTGGGAAACCTTTTTAAGGTGAAAGTTCCAGAGAGAGAATGTTGGCTGTAGGACAGGCTACAGGGACATGCCTCGATTCCTGGATAACCTCTGACCTGTGTCCCGTCTCGGCCGCAGCTGTCCCACACTGCTTCACACCTCATAGGCCTCCTCAGCACAGGAGCCCACCTGTTTTACCACCCCTTCCCCAGCCTCTGGTCCCCAAGCAATCAGACAGACCCTTTCAGGATTTCTAGGAACTGTTTTGCTAGTGGGGTTAGAAAAAGGTAGGCACCAAACAGCGATAACAAATAGGTTGAAAGTTACAGAGCCTCATGATAAAGTTGGCCTCCGAGGTGAGGAACTGTGTTCTGTATGTTAGTATTCTAAGAACCTTTTTCACAAAGGCCTCCCTGCCCAGGGAAGCAGAATGGGCCACCAGAAAGCAGGGGAGCACCTCCGAGCTCTTCTCACCTGGAACCACTGGAGCAGTCATGTTTATTGAGGCCTGCCGTATGGTGGGCACTGTGCCAGGCCTTGGGCAGTGGTTTTTTTTACTAAGACCATGTTTCAGGATACCAGACCTAGCCTCACCCCCAGATTCCTGTTCAACAGATATGGGGTACTGCCATCACCTACACTGACAAACGGACACCAGTGATTTAATGCGTATCCCAATTTATGAGCTAACGCCCTGAGTTTAATAACATGGCCAGCTGTTCAGGAGTTTAAGATCTGCTTATTAAACATGCTCAATGGGAGAACAGCTTAAATAAGACCAGAGGAAGGGAAAGAGCACTGCAGGCAGGGGGAAGAGAGTGAGGAAAGGTGCCCAAGGGTGTGTGCATGTACAAACTCCCCAGCCAAATTGGACAGCAAGATGTGTGGGGGAGATGAGGCAAGCTCCAGAATATGGAAGAAGAGAGTAGGGTGGAAATGGGGCTGAGATTTAGGGCCTCCGGCCCAAGACAGCCCAGAGTTTTCTCACAACTAGAGCTGCCCAGCAATAAAATCCTTTACCTTCTTAGTGGCTGCGCCAGTCCTTGAGGTGTCTGTCAAAGGAGCCCCAGGGTGACTTTTGTCTGCGTGAAAAAGATAACTTCTAAAGACTCTGCTTATCCTGTAATTCCATGATCTCTGCAATTTAGGAAATATGTAGGGAGATTCTTAGGCGACCAGAAAAAAAATCTGTTTCACATCTGGCTTGTTCTGGCATTGGATTCTTAGTCCCCTCAGAAACAGGAGTTAGTTGAAGAGTCATAGTCCTTTTGGACCCACTTTTAGGTGAAGTTCAAGGTTGTCTGACATGGCAACGAGTTTCTAAAGGCTAAGCTCAGGAATCCCAGTGGCATGTATGAATTTGAGAACTTCTCAGATACAAGAGACTATTGAGTAGACTGGCTTATACTCCGGAAAGGAGGAATCCCAGCACAAGCTGCCCATGCATCCAGGCAAGAAAAGAACAGCACTCCCCTCATAGATGTTTGTATTGGTTAGCTAGTGCTGGGTAACAGCAACTGTGAAATGTCAGGTCACACAACAATAAGCATTTATTGTTCATGCATCTGCAGGTCAGCTGGGAGTTGTTTTGGGTCAAGTTTGGCTAGGCAGTTCTGCAGGTCTAGCCAACTCAGGTCAGGGGCGTATCTCTTACTGTGGGGCTCAGGCTAAAGGGCCAGTAGCTCTTTAAGGGAAGTTCTTCTCATGAAGATGACAGAGACACAAGAGAGTGTGCCACTTGTATGACTGAAGCACATGTCTAGCCACTATGTCAAGTCTGCTGATATCCTATTGGCCAAAGAAGACAGGGCCCAGCCCATTCTTCTCATGGAGGGGCAGGGGAATGAAGTGGGAGGGAGGGTGACAATCTGAGCAACAGTCTGATCCACCACAAGGCTTCTCCTAGTTCCTTTCTGACCACAGGAGCTGTCCTTTCCAAGGGCAGTCTGGCAATATGATGAGATGATTCCTGGACCACCTTCCCTATACCTTGGCAACTGACCATGATTCCCCACATTTGCTTTTTGCAGATTATTGCTCCCCCAGAGCGGAAGTACTCAGTCTGGATTGGAGGCTCCATCCTGGCCTCTCTCTCCACCTTCCAGCAGATGTGGATCAGCAAGCCAGAGTATGATGAGGCAGGGCCCTCCATCGTCCACAGGAAGTGCTTCTAAAGTCAGAACAGATTCTCTGGGGACCTCCTTGAGCGTACTCTGTTAACAATCATGAATCATGAAACATTAAAACCTACAAGCCTGCCTTCTCTGTGTGGAGGTCTTTATCTTCCTGGGCTGTGTCTCACACATAGTGCTAAGGGCTTTTCACACCTTATTTCTAGTCCACACAATGACTCTATGAGGTAGGAAACTGAGCTCTCAGAAGTTACAAACTTGCTGAAGATCACACAGAACCAGGGTTAAAAATTCATGTGTATCTGACGCTAAAGCCTAGGGCTTCTTCTACCAACTTGTTTTCTTTTTCTTTGAACTTTAGTAAGAATGAGGACTAGATGACTCTTGAGGACAGGAGGGTTAAGAAACAAGGGCTTTCAGAGATGTAAGTCCTTTTACTCAAGGGTGATAACACTAGAGAAAGTGAACAAAAAGAGAAACACAGCACTTATAGGATGTAATGTATGAGTGGTTGAAACACAATGCTATTTAAACTCAGGTGAAAGATGGTCACTGTGGGCTTAAGTCTCTATGAGGTCCTTTGTCATTGAGGATTAAGTTGTATTTTGCCCCAAAAACTGATCAAGAAAGGAGCAGCACCACAGGAAGAATATTTTCTCTTCCTGCACTCTTCTCCCTCCTTCTTCCCCTTTTCTCTCTGTCTCTGTCTCAGATTATTTGCTACCCACTCCCTGCCCTTGGTCAAGTCTGCTATTTCACAAGTATTTACTGAATTTTTGGCATCTACAATTCCTTGTTAAGGTCGAATGGGATTTATGTACCCTACAAAGATGATTCCTGCCCACAAAGGTCACAATGCCTAAAGAAGGAGACAGACACATACATATAAAACAATGATTTGAGCAGAAACAGAAGCCTTCACAAAATACTATGGGAGATAATGGATAATAACAGCTACCATTGATTGAATGCTTACAATATGCCAGGCACTGGGTTAAGAGCGTTACGTGGATTTTCTCATTTCATCCTTAACACAGCCCTGTGAATCAGGTGCTAGGATCATTTTCATGTCATAGCTAGTTTACTAGTTAACTAGATTACCCAGCTAGTTATTGGCAGAACTAAGTCCTTACTTCCGCCAGCGTGCCTTTTGCTCTTGCCACCTGGCCAAGTCCCATCCTTGATGCTCCTGAACAGAGCCCTCCTGGTCTTTGCAGACACACCTCTATGGAAACAGTGGAGTCCAGTTAAAACATTACAGAACTCTAGGTCAGACATGCCTCCTCCACCATCCCCTCACTTGCCCTCTGGGGTTGTGGTAGAGAGGCATATTTTCAAAAACAAAATCCCTAGAGGATTTTTGTCTTCTAAAGGGTTTCCCAGAAGCAGACTCTGGAAGGAGGACTCACGTGCAAGTGATTTATTAGAGAAGTGCTCTCGCTGGAGACCAGTGAGTAGAGGAGAGAGGCAGGACAGAAGAGGGTGACTTCAGCCCAGTCTCCAGGGAGCCCTGGAGTATAAACCTTACTGCAGGCAAGGAGCCATGGCCACATACCAGTGATTGGTGACGGCACTTCCTAGGGGACAGAAAGTCCCAGACTTTCCTCCTGCTTGGGAAAAGGGCTTCAGTAGGTTAAGGGCTGTCTTGCAAAGAAGAGCCACAGGCACGGGCTATTGGGAGAGAAAGCACAGGGAAGATGGGTTATGATGCCCAGGCACACAGACCCTTCCCACTGTGGAGGGGCACAGAGGAGTCCCCACATGGGTCAAGAAGGGAAGGCTGACCCGTCCTTCCTCCTTTTCCCTGACCTGATCTTACCCCACTTCAATAAGTGCTGTCCTAGACTTCTGCAGGGGAAGTCGAGTTATGTGCTGGTAGCAGAGAGAGCATGGATCTGTTACAGTGGTTTGAGGAGTGTGTAAATCCAACAGAAAGTCAACTAAATAGAAATAACATCCTAGGACCCGAGGGCCAAGCTAAAGGTGGCCATTACTTATTATGTAATACCTATTGGTTGGTAACCATGTTGCAGGCATTGTATTAAATGCTGCACATGGATTATCTTTCTTAACCCTCACCCCTAGCTGTCTGAATATAAGACCCCACACACTTAACCATTCCCTATATGCCTCCTTTTATGACTAGGTCTATCAGTGTTCATTCAGGCGAGCAGAGCCACCATGTACATTATGGGGACAAGGGAGTTATTATAGGAATGAGTCTGCCCCAACATGGGACAAGCTGGAGAAGCGGAGGTTTGGAGGGAAATGTGGGGCGATCAGGGAGGAGTCGCTAGGCCTCAAGGACTAGCTGGGATCTATCTCTGGGCACACCTGTCTGTCATAGTGTCTGATGACAAAGGTCTCCTCAGAGTTGCTGAGTCTCCCATCCTGTTTTCTAAATCTCACACCTGGTCCTCTTTTGATCAACTCAAACTCAAAGCCCTGTTAGGAAGGGGGTTTTGGAAGCATACTTCCCAGTTTAACCAGATGGAGTTAGCACAGTCCAGTGCATTAGAATATCTTTGATGTAGATAAGAATATAACTGACCAGACATCAAGCCACAGAAGAAGGTCAGGGTCACATTTTGTATGTTTATCTCCCCATTTTTAGTGGCTGCATAGCACACTGGTAGTACAGATCAGTTTACTTGTCACAGCAGCATTTACAAATATTTGAAAGTGGTAATTCCTTCAGAGCTCTGAGGACTAAGCAGAGTATCTGGTACATGGTAGATGCTGAGCCAATACTGGATGAAGGGATGGATGCTGAATGACTGCACTCCTCCTGGGGCAACATCAGCTTTTACTCATAAACTTCAGCAGATGTCTGACAACCCCTAGGAGCAGGAAGTGACTTCACTGTTCCAAGCAAATGGGACATAATTCTGCACACCAACTGCTTTCTGGCCAAAACCTGTTTACCACTTCCAGGAAGAACTGATCACCACCGTTTTTTCTCCTTTGCTCCTGACAATTCCTTTTATCACCCTTCTTCCTCATGCACTCTGGGGTGGGCCTCCAACACACCCATTTGTTTCTTGAGCCCTTACCTTTTGGCCATAGCTGGGCCAATCAGAGTCTCTCTTTTGGAAATTTGGAATTAAGATCAAGAAAAGTATTGAATTTTTCTGCATGGTATAACATAATAAACAAGCATGAAGAAATACAGAAGAATAGAAGGATCATCAATAATTGAGGGATAACTAACAGGCAAAAGACATTTTAGCTTCTTACTTTACAGTATGCTGCTAAGTCACTTCAGTTGTGTCCAACTCTGTGCGACCCCATAGATGGAAGCCCACCAGGCTCCCCGGTCCCTGGGATTCTCTAGGCAAGAACACTGGAGTGGGTTGCCATTTCCTTCTCCAATGCATGAAAGTGAAAAGTGAAAGTGAAGTCTCTCAGTCGTGTCCGACTCAGCGACCCCATGGACTGCAGCCTACCAGGCTCCTCCGTCCATGGGATTTTCCAGGCAAGAGTACTGGAGTGGGGTGAACATCTCCCCAATTTAAAAGCTTTTGGAAGCAAGGAACAGAGTGAGAGGAAATATTCACAATGGATTCATATCCAGAATACACAAAGAACAATGAGTAAAAGAGAGAGAGCCAATAGAAAATGGGCACAGGATTTGAACAGGTCCTTCACAACAGAGGTACTGAAATGGCTGATAAACATACAAAAAAAAATGTTCCATTTCATTAATCATTAGGAAAAGGCAGTTTAAAACTGCAAGACACCATTATACAGCAGAATGAATAGAATGAAAAAAGCTGACAATACCAATTGTTGGCAAGAATGTGGAACTATAAGCACGCTGACTCACTGATGGTGGCACTCTTGGTTGGTAAGATCAAACACCGTGGAACTGTATACTCTTTCTGAATATCTACTAAAGCTCAGCACACATATAACCTCTCATGCAGCAGTTCTACTTGTAGGCATATGCTCAAGACAAATGAGTTCTTAACTTTACCAAAGACATACTCAAGAATATTCATAGCAATGCTATCTATTATAGCTTTAATCTAGAAACTTTCAAATGCCCATCAAGAGTAGAATGGATAAATTAAGTTCAAGGTGGTATAATAACATAATGGAGCACCACACAACAACAAGTATAAATGAACTACAGCTATGTATATAACATACATAAATCTCACAGACATTATGTTGAATGAAAGAATGACTTAATACATGATTTCATTTACATAAAGAATGGGCAAAACTAATGTCTGCTGTTAGAAGTCAGCCTATTGGTTAACTTTGGGGGTAGTAACTGGTAAGGGAAATGAATTCTGGGGGTGCTAGTACTGCTTTATTTCTTGCTCCGATTCTGGGTAACAGGGTGTGCTTAGTTTGTGAACATTTCATAAAACTGTATACCTATAACACATGCTCTTTTCTTCACTACATATTCTGCCTCACTAAAAAGTTGTTTTAAATGACTCTTAGGGGAATTCTCTGGTGATCCAGTAGTTAAAACTCTGCACTTCCACTGTCGAGGTATGGGGGGAAGTGGGTTCAATCCCTGGTTGGGGAACTAAGATCTTACATGCACCAGGTGCAGCCAGACACCTTATTTAAAAAAATAAGTAAATAAATTAGTTAAATTATTTTTAGGACCTCTAACTTTTAGGAACAGGTTAATTGCCTATCTGTACCTAAACCTGCCAGTAGTTAACTTTCATAGTCACCCTGAGGGCAAAGAGACAAACAAGGCCATAGGATGGTGAGAGCTCCTCAAACTTTTTTGGATGAATATTTTCCCAAGTGGGAGTTTACATAGATAAAGAAACAGAAGTAATTTTTCTACAGAGAAGTGACTGTGGCGGAGGGAGTGGGGGAATGGGACAGATTTTAGCTGCTCCAATATCCTTTACCTGGTTATCCTTTACCTGGTTAACCATCTACCCAGGTTATCCTAAATAAATTTAGAATCTATTTTTTAATGTGTGTATTTATGTGTGTGTGCTCAATTTTGTCCAGCTCTTTGCAGCTCCATGGACTATAGCCCACAATGCTTCCCTGTTCATGGGATTTCCCGGGAAAAAATACTGGAGTGGGTTGCCATCTCCTTCTCCAGGGATTGAACCTATATCTTAATATACAAATGTCACTTCAGCCATCCCATATAAACATCAATATAGGAAAAAGATCTTGTGCCTGCTTTGCAAATAATTATCCTGAGACTGGCAGGAAGGCAGCAGGGCACAATCATTAAAAGAATGGCACAGTTAATAAGAAGAACAGGAGATCACAAAAACAGGTTAGAACCTCCTAGGCCCAAGATGGCAGAAGATTTGACTTCCAGTAGATGAACCTCATTATATGCTCATTGTAATACATTAGCATCTAAATGACACCCACAGGCACCATGACAGTTTTGAGGCTGACCATAAATGGGCAAAAAGTGGGTGGTGCTCCAATTTCTGGAAATCCTTGCCCCTTCTCCAAGATGTTAGAATATTCCACCCACTCCCCAGCCCATAAAAACTAACCACCTCCACACCTCTGGTGCTCTTGCCTTCTGAGACAGCCCATACACTGTGGAGTGTATATCTTCCTAAATACACCTGCTTGCACTCTACAGTGGCTAGCTCTTGAATTCTTCCTGCAAGAAGCCAAGGACTCTCATTTTGCAGCCTGTCCCAGGGATTCAGTCATATGTCTCTGATCTTTTTGACCCCATGGACTGTATCCCACAGGGTCCCCTGGTCCATGAAATTTTCCAGGCAAGAATACTGGAGTGGGTTGCCATTTTCTACTCCAGGGGATCTTCCCCACCCAGGGATGGAAGCCAGCTTTCTGTTAGTCTCCTTTCTGATAGTCTCCTGTTAGTCTCGGTTGGTTGATTCTTTACCACTGCACCACTTGGGAAGCCCTCCACCCTCTTCACTCTTATGGAATTTTTGCTTACTACTCAAATCAACTGATTGAATTTTATATTTATTCAAGAAGCAAAACAAGAGGTGGCGTGTAACTAACACACTAACTTGCTAATTTATTCAATAAGATGCCAGCATTGCCGTGGAAGTTATACGGAATATGAAGTTAACTTGTGTAAATCATCAGACTGCATCATTTTCCTACTTAAAACTGTCCAATTTCTTCCCACGTTAGAACAATAGCCAAAAAACAAACGCTTGGGGGAAAAACTCGTTTAAAATTACAGTTATTTTCATTTGTCTTTAGTTACGAAATTTATCCTAAAGTGAGACAAATATGCAAAGGTGATGAATTGTTGACTTATGGCAGTTTTTAAATGTTGCTTTTCCAGTGAACACAAACAGACGAGAGAATAAAGCAGCAGCAACTCCAACTTTGATTAAATTCTCCAGTACCCAACACTAGAAGTCTTTCTTGCAACACTTTCCTACAAATATCGCGAGAACAGGGAGGTTGCCCCGCCCCGCCCCCCTCGGCCCCTCCCTTCGAGCCAGCTCAACACCACCTACTTCCCGCCTGACGTCAAAGGTGCGCCGAAGTGTCTCAACAGCAGTATCGGGGGCGGAAGTGCTCTCGACGGAAGTGATCGCTGCGTGAATCGTGGG
The DNA here is from genome assembly GCA_935064755.1 of Tragelaphus eurycerus. NCBI lineage: Eukaryota > Metazoa > Chordata > Mammalia > Artiodactyla > Bovidae > Tragelaphus > Tragelaphus eurycerus. The sequence continues at coordinate 26,569,698 of CAKXYN010000016.1, forward strand.
TAGGATGACCGTTGGCCGGCTCTATCTAATGTTGCTGCGCGCATCCTCGAAGTTCATGGCTCGGCGCTTACTCGAGGGTGTGCCCCCTTCCAGGGGTCTACACGCGGGGCGTGGTCCCCGAAGGCTCTCCGTCGAAGGCAACATTGGTAAGGGCTAGAAAGTAGCTGCCAGGCTTCGGCCTCCGCAGAGCAGGCTCCTGAGAGGCTAGGAAAGGGAGTTGGGCCCAGAAGCCCTTCCTTTTCGATCTGATGCGGCCAGGCTCCTTGTTCTGAGCTGCCAGACCTTTCCCCACTCAAGGTGCGCTGTGTGCCTTTGCCTCTTGGATTTTTCAGACGTCAGGCCTTCGTACTCTCCCACAGGGATACGTTTATTGAGGCATAAAAACCACGCAATCTATTAATGGGACAAAAGCTAGCTTCTTTTGGTAGATCAAAATGGAAGCGACAAAGAGAAGGGTGCAATTTCTTTGTTCTCCTAAGATGAGCTTGCTAGATTGAGGGGAGGAAAAAAGGATGTCCATTTAAAATAGCATTTCAGATAACGAATAATATTTTAGTGTGTGTCCCATGCGGTGTTTGGAACATACCCCCCCTCCCAATCAAAAATTCATCTTTAACTGAGTGTCCTTATTTTATCTGGCAACCCTACCCTAAGTTCATAAACTCCAGTCATTCAGATATCACTTTCACTATTTTTGCCATGTCTCTGCTGGTCCCTCTATAGTTTCTTAACATTTTTCTTAGAACAGCTCACTTTTTAAACTTAAAAACATGTGTTAAATTAAAAATAACTGTTATAAGAGTGAATAGAAGTCCAGTACCTTAAATAAAAATATTTCAAAATAAAGCAAAATATTCAATTAGTTACTGTTAGTTACTAATGTTGCTAAAGTCTGACTTGAGGCTTTTACCTGTAGGGTGCTAAGCCCTAAAAAAGGATTAGGAAGTTTTAAGTATTGACGACTTTTATTAGCAAACTGACAGTTTCTCAATTTGTTCATTCAACAAATAGCCCTTTGAGCAACTTCCGTATTTCAGCACTGCTGTTGGCCCTGAGGATACAGTAGTGAAGAGAACAAATAAAATCTCTGCTCTCACGGGACTCTAGTAGACATACACAATAAACAACATAAATAAATAGTATATTAGATATTAAAAAGTGTGATGGAGGAAATACAGGATTGAGAAATTGAAAGAAGTTGCAATTTTAAGTTGAGTTGTAAAGGCAGGCCTCACTGAGAAGGTGATAATTTGAGCAAAAGCCTGAAGAAGGTGAGGGAGTGAACCATGTGGATAATGTGGAGAACAATCTTCCAGGCAGAGGAAAGATCAAGTGCAGAGGCCCTGAGGTGGGAAATGTGTTCAGGGAACAAGAGAAAAGCTGCTGTGGCTGGAGTGGAGCGAGGCAAGGGGGCAGGTGAGGGAGATGAGGTCAGAAGGTAAGGGTGGCTAGATTGTATAGGCCTTGTAGTCCATTATGGAATTTTACTCTGACTGAGATGAGAAACTGTTGGAAGATTTGAGCAGTCAAGTGACTTGATTTGACTAAGATTATAAAAAGATCACTCTGGCTGATATGTTGAAAATAGAAGGTGTCAGGAAGTTGCTGCAGTGATGAGTTATGGTGTGTAGGACCAGGATGTTAACAGTGGAGGTGGTGAGAAGTGATTCGATTCTAATTTCACTTAGGGTAGGGCACACAGGAATTGGTAACAGGAAATTGTGGAGTATAACATAAAAGGGGTCAGTGATGACTCGAATCATTCTGGCCTGAGCAACTTGAAAGATGGAAGTTCCAATTCTCTTAGAGAAAAGTGGGAGTAACAGCCTGGGGACAGAAGGGTGATTTCAAGTTTTTGGTTTTAGGCATGTTAGGTTTTTATATGCTTATTAGATATCTAAGTAGGGCTGTTGAATAGTCAGTTGAATATATGAGTCTAGAGTTGAGAGTCTCCCTGGATTGTAATTATATACATGTAGATGGTATTTAAAGCCAGGAGCCTATGTGTGTTGATAGAGAGGACCATGTCCTGGGCATGCAAATGTTAAGAGATACTGAGACGATGGGAAGGAACCAGCAAAAGAGACAAAGGAGGAATGACCACTGAGATGAGAGGAAAGCCAGAAACATGATATACTGGAAACTAAGTGAAGAAGATGTTTGGGAAAGAAATGATCGACTGTATAATGCTGTTTGAATAATGAAACTCTTTGGTGAACTTGAACAATTTATAGGAGTGGGGGCATGAAAGTCTGGGGGAGATGAAGAATTGGAAACAGTGGCTTAAGACCACTGTTTGGAGTTTTCCTTGAAAGGGGAGATGTGGAGTAAATAGCTGAAATGGGATGAGGGTTTGAGAGAGTTAGATTTTGTGTTTTTTTTCTTTCTTTCTTTTCTTTTAGTAAAAGGAATTAGATCATATTTATAAGCTGGTAGAAAGGGAGAAAATTGGTGAAACAGGAGAGAGGATAGACTTGCCAGAGTGATTTTAGTAAGCAGGAAGGAATGGAATCTCTTGCCCGAGTTAAGAAAGAGAGATTGGCTTTAGCTAGGAGCAGTTTATCCCTGATAAACAGGGAGAATGGCAACATAAATGATTACTGACTTGAGTAGGTGCAGTGGGAACTTGGGGAACATCTTCTGGTTGTGTCAGTTTCTCAGTAGAAGGAAGAAAGATCAGCTGAGTGTGAGGAGAGAGGAAAGACATGAAATAGTCTGGCGAGTGAGTAGGAGAAATGTAGAACTGCTGGGCGGCATTAAGGACCCATTTGGATTCAGCGGTCTTGAATTTTAAGTGAGACCAGTCACCACAGATGTGTGCTTTTCTCCAGCTAAATCAGATACATTGAAGGGAATGATAGGGGCTACCTGCCTCATGGTGTTTTTTTTTTTAAAGATTTTCTGTCCTATACTTTGGGAACATGCCGCTAAAGGAAACTTTGTCCTCAGAGCGCAGAGAGGAACAGAGTACCTCACAAAATAAGTGGTTTGGACAGATGATCAAGTGAAATTTGAAGTGCCTATCCCAGTTTTCCTGCCTTTTGCTTCTCTTCTTATCCTTTCCAGATTTCTGGGCCGCCTCCTTGCTTTCTCCTGCAGCCAAAGCTTAGTGCGTGCCTGCTGTGGAGGTAGACTCAGATGTGGTCCAGGCCTTCTCCTGTAAGGAACTCACAGCTAAGTGGGAGGAGCGGACTTCTAAGCATAGTTTCTATACCAAATGATGGGTGCTATGTTCGGACATGGAGACTTGGAATCTCTGGGGTAGGAATTCCTCCCCCAGAGGAAAGAGTGTTCCAGGCACAGGAAGTAATATTTGCCAACACAGAGCCTCAGGAGACATGCAGTTTTAATATCAGGCTTGTGCTGGGAGTTTGAAGGGCCTGTGAGAGGATAGCAGAACAAGAATTTGGAAGGGTAGGATTTGCCAGACGCTGAACATCTAGGAGTTTCTCACGTAGGCTGTGGGAGGCTACTAAAGACTTAAAGCTAGTGTGTGCCATGGCCAGATTAATGTTTAAAAGGAAATGGACTAGAATGAATGAATGAAAATAAAGCTTCATAAAGTGGGCATTTTGTATGTCTTACTTGCTGCAATACCCATCATGCCTTGCATGCAGTTTGTTGAATGAATGTTGGTGTAGACAGACTAGGTTTTGTGGCCATTGTAGTTGGAGGGAGGGAGGATGCAGGCCTGAACAGAGAGAATGGTGGACATCATCAGACATCATGATGGTTTGAGAAAGATTTTGGAAGTGGTATTGACAGGACCTGGTGACCACTTGGATGTGAGAGATAAGGAGCCTTAATTTAGACACTGACTGAAAACTGAGGATGGGAATGAAGGAAGAAGCAGTCTTGGGACATGAGTGATATTTGGAGGAGGTGCCTGAGACGAGAGATAGATGTTCTGAGGTAGATTAGAGAACCTGAGGTAGATTAGAGTAAGTGCCTGAAGTGCATAGACAGATTGGAGCTGCAGTCCCAGACATGGAAGTTGTTGACTTGTCAGGGTAGTTGTTGAAGTCTTAGAAGTGAATGCAGTTGCCCAAAGGAAGTGACTAATGCGAAGTGGACTGGGGGATCTTAATCTGGCTCTTTCTAGTTTTATCTCCCATTATATTATTCTCCATCACCCCCACACAGTGATGACTCTCCCCAGACAGAATTGGGCACTGCCTCCTCTGTGTGCTCACATAACATTTTGTACCCACAACTTCTGCAGCACTTGAGTTCTGTTGAGATTGTTGACACCCTCAGTACTTTTCCTGGATTAGCCACAGAGTGTCTTGTTCATCGTTGTGTCACCAGCATCTAACCCGTGTGTGGCCTATTGTACTCATTCAGTGTTTGCTAGATGCTTGAATCCTGGGCTGTGATAGCCATGTGCAAGTTAGTCATTGGTATCCACAGAGGAAGTACAATAAACTGCTTTCACAATCAAACAGTTATCTTGTTCTCTAACCACAGGTGACATTCCTCCCCCCCCCCAAAAAAAATCAGAGTATCCATTCAGGAAACCTGAACAGGGGAAGGTGAACCCTTGTCCCAGCTGGAGTTAGATGGGTTTAGAGGGACCTTTCTTGTTTTGCTGCTCTAAATGTTGTTAATCTGATCCTGCAGGTACACACAGTAGCACTTAAGGAAAGTAGATCAGTGAAGCAGCAAGTAATGGCATCTAGCGTGAGTTGTGAGCCATATGTTATGATTAAAAGTCAAAGCTTGGGACCTAGAATCCCTTAAAATCTAAAAAATAAAATACCTACCCTATCTTTTTTATGTAAGTGTATCCATCACTAAAGTGTATTATCACCTTCCAAAGTCAGTTATTTTGTGTTTACAAACCTAAATTGAATAAAGGATTGCTGTAGGAACTGTTGTTAGTGAGTCATCTCAGACTAGTCTCATTTTTTTGGTCTTTTTCCATCTTGGTTTTCAAAGACCCAACAGAGAAGAAGAAACCTTCTTTTTGCCATTTAGAGGCTTGTATGTAAAGCAGTGGAGAGCATTCCTAATAACATATCCTCCAGCATTCAAAATTAGTGATTTAACATTGCTAGTGTCATCTTTTATTTTCATTACATGTAAACATTTGGGCAAGATTCCTAGGGAAAAAAGGAATCTTTGGATATTGGATACAATGTTAGGAATAAATTGGATTCTCTGTTTCTGTGATTTACATCATTCCATCCATCCATCTCATTCTTAGCACCTGGCCAGATACTCAGGATGCAAAGGAAATAAGGTTGGTCCCTGTCTTCAAAATGTGAGTCCCAGTCTAGCTGGAGAGACTGATGAGTCAACAAATAATTACACTGTGATGCCTTGTAAAGCAGAACAGGCAGTAATTAACTCTGCCCAGGGATAAAGTGGAGCTGGAGAGAGTTCAAGGAGACCTCACTGAGAAGGAGACACTGAAAGGATGAATCAGCTGGTGGGCAGAGCTGGGGAGGGCATTCTGGACCAGCAAGGGTCTGTGCTGAATGCAGAAGCTTAACTACACTTTGGAAGTTGTGAGGAATGTTTTTTTTTTTTTTCTTTTTTTAACGATTTTTTTTTTTCTTCTCATGAAAAGAAGATGAAAGTAATCAGGGCTGAAATATATCAAGTTTCTTTTAAGTCAGCTGATGATTTTTTTTCCCAGAATGCTTTTATGCTTAGAGCCTGTCTGATCGTGGGTACCTAGTCTCAATATAAGTTCCTTGAGGGCAGCATCTCAGCTTACTTCATTTTAGTTATAGTACCCGCCGTTAGTTGCTACTCTGTAAACATCTGTTGATTGAATGAATGAATATAGCATCAGATATAGTTCCTGAAATAAAGGCTTTAAATTTTCTTTGGAAGAATTTTTTTGCTTAAAGATAGGCAGTTTTATATTTACTGCTTTTGCTTGCTTCTTGGTAAAGGATTTTACATCTTGTTCAGAAGAAAATGCCTAGAGATGATGGTATATTTAAGAGGCTCTCATGAACTATGGCTATAAGTGTTACATCAAGATACTATCTTAACTACTAGGTTTTAGTATAATGTAAATCCCATGGACAGAGGAGCCTGGTAGGCTGCAGTCCATGGAGTCGCTAGGAGTCGGACACGACTGAACGACTTCACTTTGACTTTTCACTTTCATGCACTGGAGAAGGAAATGGCAACCCACTCCAGTGTTCTTGCCTGGAGAATCCCAGGGACGGGGGAGCCTGGTGGGCTGCCGTCTATGGGGTCGCACAGAGTCGGACACGACTGAAGCAACTTAGCAGCAGCAGCAGCAGCTGTAACAGGCATTGTATTGCTAGTTTATAGAAAAACTTGTGGGAGGAAAAAAAACATGATTTAGGAAAAGGTGAATGTTAACAACAGAACTGTTTGATCCATCCTGTGGAATGACAATACTGGTGCTAATAAAAGTCAACTTGTTGATGTAATGTGCTCTAATAAAAAAGTACCTCCCACCCTTTCTCAAGTCATGGCACACATAAAGTACAGCGATAGCCAAGACCCTAAGGGAACGTTTAATGCTGCTTATGAGGTCTGAAAGCTCCCAAATTTCATGATATTAGAAGTATACTGAAAAAGAACAGTTAATTGTGATAAGTCTGAGATAATGATATCAGAAGACGCTGGTGCTCAGTATAGAGACCAAACAAGGGGGAGGCATTTTTCAATTGGCCCAGTGTTATTATGAAGAAGAGAACGTCTGGACACAGATGTTCTGGTCACTAGGAGAAAACCAGTGTAGCAGTGGAGAACCAGACAGCACCATTCTTATGAAACCCCTGGGAATATTTTAAAACCTAAGTCTTAAAAAAATAAAAGGAAAAAAACTATTATGGTCAAGTATCATAACCCCCAAAAGTTATGCATTATAAATACATAATTTTGAATTATTTTTTAAAATAATTATTCCATATTGGTGGGTGGTGCTTGGCACAGCTGAGCTCCCTTGGAGTGCAGTTCTGTGGTCATTCTATGGTAAATTACCCAGGCTCTCTGACCCCTACAGTAACATGGATGGCAAAGTTCCTAGGACCTTCCATCAGCATTCACTGTTATTCTTTGCTGAAAGTCTAGCTTCTGATTTTTAAAGTGGCTTTCCAAAATTTTTGGAATGGGGAGTGGTGTGGAAGTTGGGAGTGTTGCACTGGTGTGATTGTTCCAGTAATTGGACTGTATATTTCCCATTACATCTCGTTTATTGGCATTCCGGGCTTTGTGTGTTTAAATAGCACCAGTCTTCTCAGAGTACTGACTGCCCTTGGATGAACTAATAGTGTCTGATCTCAGATGTGAAGTTGGCACGCCCTACCCCTCAGGGCCCTTCCTTTCCATCTGCAATTGTTCCTTGGGTAGTTGTTTTTAACTTTTAAAAAATTTAATTCTAACAACCATTTTACCCCACCCATGTAGGAAATCAGTTACCTTCATCTTTTCATGTGAATTAAAATAGTTTTTCAGCCCATAGCCAGGAGCCATGTTTTAGCTTTAATCAAAAACCTACAATCTAAATTTTGACCATCTCTGCCAAATATTTTGAACTAGAGACGATTCAGGGCAGGCAGATGCCTGATAATAGAAAATTCAACCAATTTGTAGTTCCTGAGACCCTGTTGGGCACTCCATGACAAGCCCAGAAGGTCTTATTTGGTAGTCTGGGATGTGGTTTTGGAACCTATATTTTTTAAAAACCACCGCTGTTGATTGTAATCAGATTGTTCTGATACAACCTGAAATGTAAGTCTACATCACAGTCACTTAGGGCATACTTTAAAAATGTGGATTCCTGGGGATCCAACCTCAGAGGTTCAGATCCTGTTAGGAAACCAAAATTGAGACTCATGAAAAATCAAACCAATTAAATGCTAAATGTATCAGAGGCAGTTAATAAGTATTTGTTTGAGTCAACTGCCCAACGTGGTAGGAATTTGGTGTAAGCTAGAGATGTCCTGAACTTTGTGGAAGAGATGGGCCTTGGGCATGGTGGGGAAGGGATTTAGACACAAGCCGAACAGAGCAGGGGAAGGCATTTATTCATGGAAGTGTGGGAGGGGCAGAGGCGCACAGGAGCTCGGTGGACGTGGGATTGAGAGATGAGCATGACTGTACAAAATGCACAGATTTCTGTGTGTGTTCTTCACCCCCTGTGTTCAGAGAGGAGTTGGAGCAGTGTGTAATAAATGTCACATATTGGATGTGTGGGCTCTCCTGCTGAGACATCTCTTTACTCCCAATCATCAACCATGAATGGCTGATAGAATTGACGGAAGGATGCCTCCCCTTTCCTTCTCTTGGTTCCATTTGGGTTCCTCCTAAGGGTAGAATTCACTTGAGAAAGATCATCTTTGATAGGGGAGATTGAGCTCCAAGTGCTCAATTGTTTTGGATGTTTTGGTTTTTAACAGATGTGGGTTTCGTAGGGAACTGAAATTAATAATGTATGTTTGATTCACTCAGCTGGGTCGTTCGTTAGTGTGGGCTTTGGTTCCTGCCTTGGAGGAACCCCGTCTTCTACTTAGAGAAACAGAATTACAGTGGCAGTGATGGAGTCTTATCCACATTGCCAGGCCAAGCACAAGCATTGCTGGGCCAATACAGCTTATAGATGTGAGGTCCTGCAAGGCTGCACACAGGATGTGTATCTAAGCAGAATCTTGAAGACTGAGCAGTAGCTGGTCAGAGTAGGAGAGGAGGCTCTCCAGGAAATGGGAACGCATGTGCGAAGGCACATCTGCAGCAGACCACACGGCCTGATTAAAGTTGCAAGGCGTTTGGTCCAGCGGAAGCTCAGGAGGTCTGAAGAGAAGCTGAGGCAGAGCCGTCTATGCAGGGGCCAGGTTTTTATATGTCTTACAGGCCATGCTGGGCTTCCCTGGTGGCTCAGACAGTAAAGAATCTGCCTGCAATTCGGGAGACCTGGGTTTGATCCCTGGATCAGGAAGATCTGTAAAAGAAAGTGGCAACCCACTCCAACCTATTGCCTGGAGAAGTCCATGGATAGAGAAGCTTGGTGGGGCTGCAGTCCATGGGGTCATAGAGAATCGGGCATGACTGAGAGACTTTCATCATCACCACCACCGTCATACACCATGCTAAAGGGTTTGAATTTTGTCATGAAGGGAGTAGGGACCTGTCAGAGGATTTTAAGCAGGGTCATTTTGTGTGGTGTGGCTGCTGCAGTATGAATAATGGATTGAAGAGGGCAAGGCCAGAGTTTGAGAGGCAAGAAACGAGAGCCTGGTCTTGAGCGGGAAATGGGAATAGAGAGAAGGACAGATGGGGGAATTTTAGAAGGCATGTTCAACAGCACTTGGTGGCCACTTGAGGTTTGGCAGAGGAGGAAGAAGGTGTGACTGAGTGGACAGTGCTGTTGTGCCCTGAGATTGGGGTATGGGAGGAAGCTCAGTTTGGTGGGGAGGATGGTGAGTTCATTTAGCAAATATCAGTACTTTGAGGTGCTTGTGGGACATTCAAGTGGAAATGTTTGGAGGGCTCTTAGATAGTGAGTCTGGAATTTAGGAAGGTGTGGGCTAGATGTTGGGGGAAGGCAATGGCACCCCACTCCAGTACTCTTGCCTGGAAAATCCCATGGACGGAGGAGCCTGGTAGGCTCCAGTCCATGGGGTCGCCAAGAGTCGGACTGGGCAACTTCACTTTCACTTTTCACTTTCATGCATTGGAGAAGGAAATGGCAACCCACTCCGGTGTTCTTGCCTGGAGAATCCCAGGGACGGAGCCTGGTGGGCTGCCATCTATGGGATCGCACAGAGTCGGACACGACTGAAGCGACTTAGCAGCAGCAGCAGCAGGGCTAGATGTTGGTGTAAATGGGAAAAGAGAACTTAAATGTTGTGGTACTGGCTTAATTTCATCTCCAGAATATTTCTCATAGCAGTCACTACTTTCCACCTCCTCTGCTGTTGCCTTGGTTGAAGCTACTGTTATGTTCCAGCTGGTCTGTCTATGTCTACATCAGTCCATTCTTACCTAGCTGGTGGAGTGTCTTTTAAAAATGAGATGGTAACTTGTTATTTTCCTGCTTAAAACTCTTCCTCAATCTGGCCCCGCCCTGCCTGCTGCCCTCTCCACGCTCATTTTTTGCTGTCCTTCTCCCTGTTTTGACCACACTGTCGCTGCAGTGCCTTCTTCACGGCCACAGATTTCTCTTCTGTCTTCTTGTGCACTGTTGTTCTCTTTCCCTGACCTTTCCCCCCACCCTTGGCCTGGCTGCTCCCTCTCCCCTTACCCCACCCTTGACCTGACCAGTCCTTGTCTTTCAGGTCTCACCTCAGGTCACATTTTTCAGAGGAACCTTCCTTGATCTTTGGAGCTACATCAGAGTCAACATGCATTTTTCTTTCCGCACTAACACAGTTTGTTAGTTACTCGTGTGTTGGCTTGGTGTCCGTCTCTCACACAAGCTCTATAAGGGCAGAATCCGTCCTGTGTTTTGTTTAACCAGAGTGGTACCACCAGTGCCAGACGGCTCTGAGCACATAATAGCACTCCCTGAGTATTGGTTAGATTTGTTGAATGAATGAGGGTCATTGTCTTCATTTTCTACAGAAAAATTTGCAATTTTATACTGTCACAGAATAACTGACTATGATTCAAGGTTTATAACATATGTAGTTGATTTCGTCTACTTTTGAGAGTCTATTCCATTTTTAACTGTTATTAAATACTCTATTCCTCTGGGAGGTTGGGGCAATAAAATTACAAATCCAGTCTTAGGGGTGTGTTTCCTCCCTGTTACCAGCATTCATCATGGTGACTCTGGTTAGCATGGCATGATCCATCGTCTGTCTGACAGTGATGTGGCTGCTGAGTTGGGCATTTGTGGAAGAGTTGAGTAGCAGCCTTCTTCTGTAACCTGATTTGGGAAGTGTCCCAATACATGCTGTTTGCATTGCAGCTGTGGGAAAATCCACCTTTGTGAAGTTACTCACGAAAACTTACCCAGAGTGGCACGTAGCTACAGAACCTGTAGCAACATGGCAGAATGTCCTGGCTGCTGGCTCCCAAAAAGTAAGTTTTCAGTTGTGGTGGGTAGTTGGCAGGCTTGGGTTCATAAACTACTTGGAGTAATCTTATTTGCTCCGAGTAGGTAAAGTAGTCCATTTTGTGTCTCCTTTTTAAAATACCTTCATTTCAGAAAGCAGACCATGTACATCAGGGAGGGATGACTTGTTTGAATGTGTTTAGTTTTGATTTTTGTAGTTTTTACATTTCTTTTTTTTTTTTAAACATGAACGCAGAACATTTATTGTAGCAAGATATAAAACTTTACATTTCTGTTTAAGTGATTGCCTCTGTTCTTTCCAGTTTCCCAAAGCGTGGCCAGCCATCCTGGCATTGAAGATTAATTTTGTCATTCCTACCCTTAAGTATTTTATTCAAACTGACCATCAGGATTAGTAGTTAATTACAGTGATTTTAATTAGTAGTTAATTAGAGTGTAGCTTAGTTTTGAAGTCTTAGAAATTGAAAGGAACCTTAGAGAACATCTTGTCACATTTTAAGCCAATGAAGAAATCATAGCTAACATTTATAAAGTGCATACTATGTGCCAGGCACTGTCCTGTCCCAAACACTGCACATTTCACAGATGCCTCGTGGCTGAAGCCCTCCCATCAGGTATGTTGCTGTGGGAGAGGCCACGTGGTTGGTTTCTCACCAGCCACATCAGTATGAGTAGGGAACAACCAACTGGACGTGACTCTCAGAAGCACCTGAGGGAGTGGCAGCATCTCCGCAGACTCCTGTAGTTCTAGGAACAGTCACGAGTACCTCATTCTTGCTTTTAACAGCCTACTGTTAGAAAGTTCTTGTATGAGGCACTTTGCATACCTGTGACTCTGATTCATTGGTTCAAGTTCTGACTCGTAAGACTTTTAACTTTTCCACATGGCAACTCTTCATTCATTTCTAAGGCAATGATTTCTTATTTTTTGCCCCCTTGAGTCTTCTCTTTGAAATCAAATACCATTTTCCTCCAGACTGTTCCTCATGCAGAAGTAACTTTGTCTAGGAGATGCACTCCTGTTTGTTGGTTTTCCACCTAGATTTTAGTAAGAGTAGTACTCAGAGCTGAACAGGACATCTTGGATGTTGTCTACATGGTACAGAATACCATAGAACTGGTTCTCCGTGCCCTTTTCTTGTTCTTCCAACTTAGGATCGTGTTACCTTTTTTGGCAGACACTTATACTTATTGAGGATATTGGTTTTTTTAACTGTCTCCATCTATGTATGTGCATGTGTGTGTGTATTTGTGAGATTAACTTTTCTATTTAGTAAATAAATTATCTTTTTCTGAGTATGCCACAGGGCACCTGCTTTGGGGGTTTAAAAATATATCCACAGATTTGGTACTGTTTCCTTCAAGAAGGAAATGGTATTAATTCTTTTATTCTTAATTCTCCCCTGGAGTGTGATCTGGACTTGGTGACTTGCTTCTAATGAGTACAGTGTAGCAGGATTAATAGTGCGTGACCTTCTGTGGTAGGTGGTAAAAGACACTGTATCTTCCGTCTTGCTCTCTCTTGATCACTTTGGGCTCTGGGGCTGCCAGCTGCTCTGTGATGCAGCATACCTGTCTGTGAAGAGGTCCACGCAGCAAGGGACTGGTCCTACCAAGAGCTATTGACTGAGTCTTCTTGGAAACAAATCTTTGAATCCCCAGTCAGGTCTTCAGATGACTGTAGCCTTAGCCAATATCCTGACTGAAATCTCATGGGAAACCCTGAGGCAGAACCACCTGGCTAAGCTGTGTCCCGAATTCCTTTCCTGTAGAAGTAGATGTAATGAATGTCTTTTTTGTTTAAGCCACTAAATTTTGGCACAACTTAGATAATTACTACTCTCATAATCCCATTGTCTGGAAATAAAACAGTTAACATTTTTGTCCTTTTAAATTTTTTTCCTACAAAGAAGAAAATGTATATATTAGCACACATACAAATGTATGAAACATACACACATTTCATCTTTTTAAAAAATGTGTTTATGGCCATGCTGGGCCTTTGTTGCTGCGCAGGCTTTTTCTCTAGTTGCAGCATGCAGGGACTGCTCTCGTTGCGGTCCTTCTCATGGGTGGCTTCTCGTTGCGGAGCGTGGGCTCTAGGTGAGCGGGCTTCATTAGCTGCGGTGTGCGTGCTGAGTAGTAGCTGGCACGTGGGCTTACTGCTCCAGGGCCTGTGAGATCTTGCCGGACCAGGGGTCCAACCAGTGTCCCCTGCACTGGCAGGTGGATTCTTCACACTGAGCCACCAGGGATGCCCACGTTCCCTCTTTTGAAGTAAACATTGTGATTGTCACTTGCAGGTCGCTTGGTACACAAGGTCTTCTTCCTTTCCCAGTACTGTCATTTAACGGTTGCTGAATGATGTCACACTGTGTGATGTGGTGCACTATCCTTTAGTCATCCAGCCTTATTTTGAACGTTTTCTTTTCTAATTTCTGCTTATTATAAACAGTGTCACAATGATGAATATTTTTGTAGCATATCTTTTTCTCTTTTTAATGGCTTAATTTTGAGGGTAATCTAGAAGTGGTATTTGGATGTCCCCAAATTACATGTTTTGTTGAGACTTTTGTTACATTTTGTAAAATCTTCCTTCAGAAAAGTTTTACTATTTTTCTCATATTTTCAGCAACACAGGGTATTATTTTTTTATCCTTTCTGACTTGAGAGTGAAGAAAATGAATGGTATGTTATTTTATTTTACATTTATTTGATTATCAATTTGTAAGGCCTCCTCAGACAGCCATTTTGCTTTTTTGCATTTCTTTTTCTTGGGGATGGTCTTGATTCCTGTCTTCTGTACAATATCATGAACCTCCGTCCATAGTTCAGCAGGCACTCTGTCTATCAGATCTAGTCCCTTAAATCTAATTCTCACTTCTATTGTATGTCATAAGGGATTTGATTTAGGTCATACCTGAATGGTCTAGTGGTTTTCTCCACTTTCTTCAATTTCAGTCTGAATTTGGCAATAAGGGGTTCATGATCTGAGCCACAGTCAGCTCCCGGTCTTGTTTATGCTGACTGTATAGAGCTTCTCCATCTTGGGCTGCAAAGAATATAATCAATCTGATTTCAGTGTTGACCATCTGGTGATGTCCATGTGTAGAGTCTTCTCTTGTGTTGTTGGAAGAGGGTGTTTGCTATGACCAGTGCATTCTCTTGGCAGAACTCTATTAGCCGTTGCCCTGCTTCAATATATATTCCAAGGCCAAATTTGCCTGTTACTCCAGGTGTTTCCTGACTACCTACTTTTGCATTCTAGCCCCCTATGATGAAACGACATCTTTTTTGGGTGTTAGTTCTAGAAGGTCTTGTCAGATCAGATCAGTCGCTCAGTCGTGTCCGACTCTTTGCGACCCCATGAACTGCAGCACGCCAGGCCTCCCTATTCATCACCAGCTCTCGGAGGTCACTCAGACTCACATTCATCGAGTCAGTGATGCCATCCAGCCATCTCATCCTCTGTCCTCCCCTTCTCCTCCTGCCCCCAATCCCTCCCAGCATCAGAGTCTTCTCCAATGAGTCAGCTCTTCGCATGAGGTGGCCAAAGTACTGGAGTTTCAGCTTTAGCATCATCCCTTCCAAAGAAATCCCAGGGCTGATCTCCTTCAGAATGGACCGGTTGGATCTCCTTGCAGTCCAAGGGACTCTCAAGAGTCTTCTCCAACACCACAGTTCAAAAGCATCAATTCTTCTGCGCTCAGCCTTCTTCACAGTCCAGCTGTCACATCCATACATGACCACAGGAAAGACCATAGCCTTGACTAGGCGAACCTTTGTTGGCAAAGTGATGTCTCTGCTTTTGAAAATGCTATCTAGGTTGGTCATAACTTTCCTTCCAAGGAGCAAGCGTCTTTTAATTTCATGGCTGCAGTCACCATCTGCAGTGATTTTGGAGCCCAGAAAAATAAAGTCTGACACTGTTTCCACTGTTTCTCCATCTATTTCCCATGTAGTGATGGGACCAGATGCCATGATCTTCGTTTTCTGAATGTTGAGCTTTAAGCCAACCTTTTCACTCTCCACTTTCACTTTCATCAAGAGGCTTTTTAGCCCCTCTTCACTTTCTGCCATAAGGGTGGTATCATCTGCATATCTGAGGTTATTGATACTTCTCCCGGCAATCTTGATTCCAGCTTGTGTTTCTTCCAGTCCAGCGTTTCTCATGATGTACTCTGCATAGAAGTTAAATAAACAGGGTGACAATATGCAGCCTTGATGTACTCCTTTTCCTATTTGGAACCAGTCTGTTGTTCTAACTGTTGCTTCCTGACCTGCATACAGATTTCTCAAGAGGCAGATCAGGTGGTCTGGTATTCCCATCTCTCTCAGAATTTTCCAGTTTATTGTGATCTACACAGTCAAAGGCTTTGGCATAGTCAATAAAGCAGAAATAGATGTTTTTCTGGAACTCTCTTGCTTTTTCGATGATCCAGCGGATGTTGGCAATCGTAGAACCATTCAATTTCAGCTTCTTCAGCATTACTGGTCGGGGCATAGACTTGGATTACTGTGATATTGAATGGATTGCCTTGGAAATAAACAGAGATCATTCTGTTGTTTTTGAGATTGCATCCAAGTACTGCATTTCGGACTCTTTTGTTGACTATGATGGCTACTCCATTTCTTCTGAGGGATTCCTGCCCACAGTAGTAGATATAATGGTCTTCTGAGTTAAATCCACCCATTCCAGTCCATCTTAGTTCGCTGATTCCTAGAATGTCGATGCTCACTCTTGGCATCTCCTGTTTGACCACTTCCAATTTGCCTTGTTTCATGGACCTGACATTACAGGTTCCTATGCAGTATTGCCAGGGAAGGCAATGGCACCCCACCCCAGTACTCTTGCCTGGAAAATCCCATGGACGGAGGACCCTGATGGGCCGTGGTCAATGGGATTGCTGAGGGTCGGACACGACTGAGCGACTTCACTTTCACTTTTCACTTTCATGCATTGGAGAAGGAAATGGCAATCCACTCCAGTGTTCTTGCCTGGAGAATCCCAGGGATGGGGGAGCCTGTTGGGCTGCCGTCTATGGGGTCGCACAGAGTCGGACACGACTGAAGCGACTTAGCAGCAGCAGCATGCAGTATTGCTCTTTATAGCATCCAACCTTGCTTCTGTCACCAGTTCCATCTACAACTGGGTGTTGTTTTTGCTTTGGCTGCATCCCTTCATCAGAAAACTAAGATCACGGCATCTGGTCCCATCACTTCATGGCAGATAGATGGGGAAGCAATGGAAACAGTGCTGACTTTATTTTTCTGGGCTCCAAAATCACTGCAGATGCTGATTGCAGCAATGAAATTAAAAGATGCTTACTCCTTGGAAGGAAAGTTATGACCAACCTAGACAGCATATTCAAAAGCAGAGACATCACTTTGCCAACAAAGGTCCGTCTAGTCAAGGCTATGGTTTTTCCAGTGGTCATGTATGGATGTGAGAGTTGGACTGTGAAGAAAGCTGAGCGCCGAAGAATTGATGCTTTTGAACTGTGGTGTTGGAGAAGACTCTTGAGAGTCCCTTGGACTGCAAGAAGATCCAACCAGTCTATCCTAAAGGAGATCAGTCCTGGGTATTCATTGGAAGGACTGATGCTAAAACTGCAACTCCAATACTTTGGCCACCTGATGTGAAGAGCTGACTCATTGGAAAAGACCCTGATGCTGGGAAACATGGAAGGCGGGAGAAGGGGACGACAGAGGATGAGATGGTTGGATGGCATCACTGACTTGATGGACACTGGTTTGGGTAGACTCCGGGAGTTGATGATGGACAGGGACGCCTGGTGTGCTGTGGTTCATGGGGTTTCAAAGAGTCATACATGACTGAGCGACTAAACTGAACTGATTGCCAATTAATTGAACAAATTTTTAATCTTTATTGGCTATTTTTTAGTTTTCTTTAGTGAACTGCTTGTTCAAACCTCTTGCCATTTTTTCCCCCTATTGAGATCTTAAGTTTTTGTAATGGCTTCATAGGAACTCATTGTATTGTTAAATATCTTAACTCTTTGTCATATCTTAACTCTTTCCCCAGTTTTGCCATTTTTTTCTTTCCTTTTCTATATGGTATATTTTGCAATATAATACTTTTAAGTTTTTATGTGGTCAGATCTACATTTTCTTCGTAGTTACTGCCTTTGATGTGAAAGTTTAAAAAAACCTGTTACAAGCCCAAGATGATAAAAACATGCACTTGTTTTTCTTTCTTTTGCTTTTAAGGTTTTACCCTTTATGTGACTTTAAAAGTTACAGGAGTGTAATTTCCCCTCAATTGTTATTTGCATTTCCAGTAATAGTCTTGTTGAGTTTATTCCTGAGTGGTTATATATTTTATGGTTATTGTGACTGGGAACTGTTTTTCCATCATCTTTTTCAAACTGGTTATTGCTGTTTTAAAGAGAAGCAGTTGATTGTTGTATATGTCTTGTGTGACTTAATTCTCTCTCTCTCTTTTTTTTTTTTTTTGCTTTATTTGCTTGAGGTTTTAGAAAATAATAGTTTTCTCTAAATCCTAATCACTTGTAAGGGCTTTACAATATCCAAACCTCATTTCTGATTTCTTTTGTTAGATAGAAGTTCCAGAATAATATTAAATAATAGCAATGATGGTAGTCACCCTTATCTTTTCTATCTTTAGTGAAACTACCACTAATGTATCATCATTAAGTTCTGTGCTTGTCATTCATTTCAATAGACTGTGTGGACGAGGTACCCTTCTATTACTAAGATATTAACTGTTTTTATCAGTATCAGATGTTACGTTTTCATCAAAAGCCTTTTTTTTTTTTAGCATCTAGTGAGATAACCATGGAATTTTTCTTTCTTTTGCTTTTTTCTCTTAGTGTTAGTCATAGATTTGACAATGATGTCATCCTCACATTCCTAGAATGAACGCTTTTGATCATGGTGTACTGTTGCATTAATTTGCTAATACATTGTTTGGACTTTTGCATGTGTACTTATAAATTTAATTGGTATTACTATTTGGGTATACAGTTTTTGACAAGTTTTACCATCAAGGTTATGAAAATGAATTGAGGAGCTTTGTATCATTTTTAGCATAGAAATTGTCTATTCCTTGAAGGTATGATAGAAATTAGTTTCAAAATTACATGGACCTGGTGTTGTTTGACGAGAATATTGGACAACTCTTTCTTCCTCAGTTATTATTCAGGGCTTTTAGTCACTTTTGATAATTTTTTCCCAAAGAATTGCCTTTTATTAAGATTTTCAAATTTAATAATGTAAAATTAGTACATGTCTTCTTTTATGCTTTAGATTCTTCTGTATTGAGAGTTATTTTATTGTTTGTCTGATTGCTTATCTGTGTGACTATTTTGAAAGGAAAAGACTTGGTAGATGATTATTTATTCTTTTTTAAAAGGTGCAATTAATAGAATGTAATTTGTAATTCTGTTGGGGCTTGCATTCTAGTTCATTACTTTTTGCTTTTAAATTTATTTCTCAGAATTTTTGTATTTTTAAAAGTCTTTAATAAAGTTAATGATTAATTTGTGTATTTTTTTCCCTTTTTTCTGCCTTAATAATACTGTTGGCCAAAAAGGTTAACTAGGTGTTTTCCCACCCGTTTTTGGCCAACCCAATAAAAGCATTTGCAATGGGAAATTTTCTTCATAGAATAAGTTCTGGCCCTATCTTCTAGATTTTGACAAATGAGACTGTAATTGAAATTTCTAAAAAATATGTAATTGTAGTTTTAACTTATTTTTTCCCTAAGAATTATTTTTAGTGTTTTACATATTCTGAGTAGATTTTGTATGTTTATTACTTTGTTAATTCTAGTTTTATTTTATTATGATCAGTGTGGCTGATACAGTTTCTCATTGGGGAAACTTACTGAGGTTTTCTTCATGGCCTGTGTATGGTCAGTTTTCATAAGTTTGCCATGGGCTTTTAAAAAGAAGAGTATGTATTTCCTGTAAATTCTATGTAGTTTGATGTCACATATTTTATCCATTCTAAGATGCCATTGATTATGAGATATTAGCAATTTAGTGACACTCCTAAGGAATAATTAAAATGTCTGTTATGTTTAGTAAGCATTGTACTATGTATCCCAGTTTCTGATGTGTGAAAAAAATGATTTAGAGTCTAATCCTCCAAGTTCTCTACTGTTTTTTTTTTTTAAATTAAATTCTAAGAGAAGTGTACTAGCGTTTTGTGCTTTTATTATGTTTTGCCCATTTCTCCTTGTATTTTTAAAAATATTTATTTACTTATTTTTTATTTTTAAAATAAAATAAATGGGTCTTTGTTGCTGCACACTGGTTGCCTCTAGCTGCGGTGAGCCGTGGGGAGGCCCCTCTCTCGCTCCGGTGCGTGGTCTTCCTCTTGTGGGGCTTCGCTTGTGTAAAGCACGGGCTCTCACACTCGGGCCTCAGTGGTTTCAGTGCACAGGCTCAGTAGCTGTGGCTCCGCGGCTCCAGAGCACAGGCCTAGTTGCTCTGAGGCGTGTGGGGTCATGTGGGGTCATCCTGGACCAGGGATTGAATCCATGTTTCCTGCACTGACAGGCAGATTCTCACCACTGGGTCACCAGGGAAGTCCCTAATGCTTTTTTTCTTAACACAGCTTTGCCACATCTGCTTTCTTTTTATTTGCACCTACTTGATGGATTTTTCTGCCCCTTTGTTTTCAACTAATCTATGTCATCTTGGTTTGGTGTTTCACTTATGAACAGGATTTTTAGCTTTTACACATTTTGAGGGTCTGCTTCCCATTCCTGGGAATTTTTCTCTTTTATCATGATTATATTTAACTTCTTCCTGCCACTTTATTTTTGTGCTTTCATCTCCGTTTTTTTTCCTTTTTTCTGTATTTAAATATTTCTTTCATCTTTCTCCCCTTCATTCCTGTGGAAATTTTTACTGTTTTTACTCTGCTAGTGGAAACATTTAAACTAAAAATATACATGTTAATATATATATATATATATGTTTAAGATTCACAGATACAGAAAACAAACTTGTGGTTACCAAAGAGGAGAGAGGGAAGGGGGAGGAACAAATCAGGAATGTAGGATTAACAGATACAAACTACTACATATTAAATAGACAAAGCAACAAGAATATACTATACAGCACAGGGAATTATAGCCATTTATGTTGTAATAAGCTATAGTGGAGTATAATCTGCAAAAATACAGAATCACTGTGTTGTACACCTGAAACTGATATAATATTGTACATCAACTATACTTCAATAAAAATATATATATATATATATTCAAGTTTAAACCTATTTATCAATATTAATGGCATCTCCATGAAAGAAAAAAATAAATTTTACAACTTTTTTATGACTTTCTTCTCCAGGCTCTACCACCCAAGCATATAAATCTGTAATTTTATAGTTCTGGAATGTTTGTACATAGTGAAATTTCTCTGTCTCTCTCTCTCTTTTTCTGGCCAGGCTGTACAGCTTGTGAGATCTTAGCTTCCTAATCAAGGATTGAACTTGGACCCCAGCAGTAAAGTCACCAGGTCCTAACCACTGGACCGCCAGGGAATTCCTGGAAATTTCTCTTTTAACTATAGAAATTGGCAGTGAACTTCTTAGCCACATTAATAATAATTTATACTTACCTCTCTTCTGCTGGTCATTCACTGAACACTGTTTTCTTATTGCCACTTCTTCCTATTTCTTGATTCTTTGATTCATTTTTCAATTGGTTAAAGTTTATTTTAGCGGGATTTTTATTTTTAGAATGCAGGTGATATTAACATAGTCTATGAGTGACTGCTTATCTTAAAATGTCTTTATTTTCTGTTGTGTTGTTGTTCAGTTGCTTAGTCGTGTCTGACTCTTTGTGACCCCACAGAGCAGCACACCAGGCCTCCCTGTCCTTTACTATACCCTGGAGCCTGCTCAGACTCATGTCCATTGAGTTGGCAATGCCATCCAACCATCTCATCCTCTGTCAGCTCCTTCTCCTCCTGCTTTCTGTCTTTCCCAGCATCAGAGTCTTTTCCCGTGAGCTGGCTCTTTGCATCAGGTGGCCAAAGTATTGGAGTTTTAGCATCAGTCCTTCCAATGAATATTCAGGACCGATTTCCTTTAGGATGGACTGGTTGGATCTCCTTACAGTCCAAGGGACTCTCAAGAGTCTTCTCCAACACCACAGTTCAAAAGCATCAATTCTTTGGTGCTCAGCCTTCTTTATGGTCCCAACTCTCACATCCACACATGAATACTGGAAAAACCATAGCTTTGACTATCAGGACCTTTGTTGGCAGAATAATGTCTCTGCCTTTTAATATACTACTATCTAAGTTTCTGCTGTAGGGAAGTGTTATGTGGTTCTGATCCTTTTTTAAATGTAAAAAATTAATATTTCCCCCTCCTTAGGTTTTTGTTTTGTTTTTATGAATTATTGAGATCTTGCTAGGATAGGTCTGGGTGTGTGTGTGTATGTGAGAGAGAATATGAAAGCCACATATGTAAATCCGTATTAAATCCTTTCTGGTACTCAGCAAATTTCTCTGGTGGAAAGTCTCACATCTTCAGAGATATTCTTTAATTTTTTTCTTTGGTTTTGGTTTCTTTTTCACCTGAACTAAAACCATAGTAAAAGTATCATGGTTTTAAAAGTTTATTTTTGTTCTAAAATACCTAGAGATATGTCATGTTTCTATTAGACAGTGATTCTCAGTGACAGTGAAATTTGATGAGAGGGAGACACAGACCTTATGAGTAGTAGTCTTCCTCTGTTCATCTTTTTTTTTGGGGGAGTGGCATTTCACCTCTCTATATTGGGCTCATCACTTGAGAAAGACAATTGTTTACTTTGGGTAGGTAGTTTTATCTAAAATTCGCGTACTGCAAAGTTGCACATTATTTTAGCTCTTGTTTGAAAAGTTAGTTGATACAAAATTGTATTAACTGCTGTGGAGTGGGACAAGGTGACATTACATCTTGATGTATCTTTCCAGAAGAAAGAAAAAACAACAAACACCCTACCACTTATAACAGTGTATATTGGATCTTCTAAACTGTTTCTGTTTGTTTCTTAGCTTTCTGCTTTTTTCCGTTAGTTTAGGAAAATTTTCTTGAGTTGATACTCTGTGTGCTGTGTGCTGTGCTTGGTCCCTCAGTCCTGTCCGACTCTGCTCAGTTGTATCCGACTCTTTGCGACCCCATGGACTGTAGCCCGCCAGGCTCCTCTGTCCATGAATTCTCCAGGCAAGAATACTGGAGTGGGTCACCATGCTCTCTCCTCCAGGGGATCTTCCCCAACCCAGGAATCAAACCCAGGTCTCCCACATTGGAGGCAGATTCTTTACTAGTCTGACCCACGAGGAAAGCAGTATTCTGTTTGATACTCACTAATTAGGTTTAGTGCAGTTTATAGTCTGTTGGTTACTATCTTCATTGGGAGTTTTGTTTTGGCAATTGCATTTTTTTCCTTTAAGTATGTTCTTTTCATATTGTTCCATTTGGAGCATGGCTTCATTTCTTTTGTTGGGGGGCATGCCATGCAGTCTGTGGGATCTTAGTTCCCCAACCAGGGATCAGACCCTTGCCCCTGTAGTGGAACTGCGGGGTCTTAACCTCCAGGGAAGTCTCTGGCTCCTTTTTTTGATAACCTGTTCTTATCAGTGGGGCAGTCTCTTGAATCTCATTGAGTTTTTTCCATTTTCTCCTCCTTCTGGCAATAGCTCTGTCTCCTGAGAGGCTGCTTGTCCCGAGCACATTGATGAGTTCACTCCTTTTGAATTGCTGAGTATTTTTATTTGCACTGATTGTCCCCTTTTTTGTTTTTATGACTAAAGGGATATGTGCTTCATGTTCTGTAGTTGAGATAAGTTCTTTAGAAATTGTGTAGGCCTCTGTACTGTTTTTTATTCTATAACAGACTCCCTTTGGTAGCCCAAAACCTGCTGGTAGAAGCCCCCACCCAGTCAGCCTGGTGCCTCTGCCAGCGCAGTGCCCCACTCCAGTCAGTTGGCCCTGCCTCTCAGATGGGGAAGGCAATGGCACCCCACCCCAGTACTTTTGCTGGAAAATCCATGTAGGAGGAGCCTGGTAGGCTCCAGTCCAGGGGTGCAGAGGGCGGCCTTCACTTCTGCGTGGAGAGGGAAATGGCAGCCCACCCAGTGTTCTGCCGGAGAATCCCAGGGACAGGGGAGCCTGGTGGGCTTCTGTCTGCCATCTCGGACACGACTGGAGGTAGAGCAGCAGCAGCAGCCATCGGCACCATGGGCTCCCTAGTCTCCAGTGACCCTGCCAGAGACCCCAGTGGATCCAAATTTGTCCTCCTGCTTCAACCTCCAGCTGTCAGCCAGGGGCCGTTTGTGAGGCTGGTGTGTGTTTGTGGGTTGGGACTGGAAGGAGGGACGTTGTTTTGTGATCTGCTGAGCTCTACCTGCATTGCTCCTGATGAAACCTTCCAAAGGGTAAGACCCTTCTTTGGAATCCAGGGTTGACATTCTGTGAAACCGGACCACTTGTGGCTGTCTAACCTCCCCTTCCCCATCCCCCACCCCCACCAAGATTTTTGTCTCTACGTGAAATACTTTCTTCTTAATCTCCATTTCCTTTATGGAGATTCCATGTACCATTTACTTACTTCCCAGCTTAATGCCACTTTTTTCCAGAAACTTCCCAGATTCTCTCCACCATATGTGAGCACCCCTTTGTTGTATGTTCAGCTTTCTAGTCTAGTTTTCCATATTTTTGTCACCCCCTTTCTGTTTGCATTATGAGCTCCTTAAATTTAGGAACCATGTCTTGCTCGCTTTTATATGGAGAAGTATTAGAATGAAGAAATTAGTGGAAGCCAGGTTTGAGTCGCCATTCAACACTTAACCATGAAACCTTAGACAAGTTCCCTCACCTTTCTGAGTGGATGTTCTCCTCAAGGAAAGGGGCATAACAGTGGTACCTACCTCGTGGTGCTGTTTTGAAGATTAAATGAGACAGCATAGCACAGTGAACATTGAGATAAATATTCATTTTGTTTTCTGTACCCCTTACAGCACCTAGCTCACGTAGCACCTCATCCACACAGGCCTTCAGTTAATGGTGACTAAATGAACACAGATGAGAGTGCTTTGCGCAAAACTCACTTTTGCACTGAGTCAGTGGCAGAGCCCAGGAAAGAATCTAAGGTTCCTGAGTATCTTACACACGTTCCCGCCTGCACATGCTGAGTAGGTGGGTCTTCACATGCCTTTCATAAAGTGTCTAGAATCCAGGAGGAGGGATTTGTGTGTTTTTGTTTGTTCGTGTGTTTGTTTGTTTAACAACGTGTAGCTCTGCCATAAGAGAGACTGAACTCTATTTTGTGGATTGGATTTTATAGTCAGTTACTTTCTTGTCTAGGTTAGTTTTAGAAAGAAAGAACCACAAGTGGAAGCCCCAGAGAGAAGCAACATAGTGTTGGCGGTAGAAGTAATATGATTGCAAGTAGAGTTTTAGGTGGTTGTGATTGTTAACTCCTCCTCCGGCACACTCTGCAAACACATCTATCGGTGAATGTGCTAATTCTACGGGTGGTTCTGCCTCTGCTCTTCTAGGTATGTTGAAGGTGGCATGTCATCTCCATCAGATTCTCACCTAATAAAGTAGGAAAGTCTCTCCCCTGGTTGTGTAGCTTTGAGTACACCAGTGGTGAGGGATGCAGTATCTTTTTAGTGGGAGGAAACCTCTGTAATTGCTTCTCCCAGTGATTACAAGGTACAAGGTAGAAGGGTGGTGAACACTGTGAAGTAAATGTGCGTCCTAGGAAATTCTCCTCTTTTGTAATTTGCCTCTAGGCCGGCGCAGCCACCAGCCTTGGAAACTTGCTGGATATGATGTACCAGGAGCCAGCACGATGGTCCTACACCTTCCAGACATTTTCTTTCCTGAGTCGCCTGAAAGTACAGTTGGAACCCTTTCCTGAGAAACTCTTAGAGGTTGGGAAGGCAGTACAGATCTTTGAGAGGTCTGTGTACAGCGACAGGTAAGATCCCGAGCCTCTGCCGGCCACAGGCTCTGTGCTCAGCAGTACAGGTTTTCTTTGCTTGCTCAGACCCTGTACTGCTCTTGTCATTGAATGTTATCCTTAAAAAAATTGTCTTCTTTTTAAAGACAACACTACAGAGATTTGTTCAGACTTAGAATTTCAGTTACCACACATGTCAAGAAAGGAAACTGTTTTTCATAAACTAAATGCATTTAATTTCTCACATTGGCACTGATTACCTTGTCATCTTTTCTGTCATAGAAGCAGGCTGGTGGCTACCTAGTATAACCGTTACATGCAGAAAGGCTCGGAAGAGACACTTAAGTAGCAGTGTATGTTCTAGCAAACCAGATGAATCAGTGGCTGACTATCACCTTGAAGAAAAAAGCAGGTGGAAGTAAAATCTGTGTTCCTAAAATGATAGGAGAAATACATTTGTCCTTGTTTTATTCTTCAAGAAAGGATTTCTGAGTAGAAGCACATCTGAAAAATTGACTTCTGTCTTGGATTTAACCATTTTTGACTCTGTCGTGTGAGAGGACTTATTATTGGCCAGAGTCTATAAGAGATATCCAGTCTCTCATAGGTCCAGGGAAGGGCATTGTCCCATCTATCGATGGAGTGAGATGGGGAATCACTTTTCATGAAGGCAGGCAGCTAGCTTGGGAATTCAGCCCCTCGATTCTAGAGGAGCTCGTCCGTCTCTACTCCGGAATTCCTGGTTCTGCCACAAGACCAGGCTGAGACTTGTGTTTCAGCCATTTGAAGATGAAGTGAGGGTGCCTTGATCTGGACATCACTGAGGGTTTTTTATCCGAAGGCTATGAATGACCTGTGTCAGTGTGAGATAGTGGCTCAGAGCATGTTGAGCTCTGAAGCCCCTTTGAATTATGAGAATGGAAAAATTCACTTTTATTGTCCATTCACGTCTTTTTAAAAATTTTTATTTATATATTTTTGGCTGTGCTGGGTCTTCGTTCTGCCCAGGCTCTCTCTAGTTGCAGAGAGTGGGGGCTGCTCTTCGCTCTGGTGCTCAGTGGCTTCTTTTGTCGGGGAGCACGGGCTTTAGGGCATGCAGGCTTCAGTAGTTGCAGCTCCCCAGCTCCAGGGCACAGGCTCGAGAGTTGTGGCATATGGGCTTAGTGGCTCTGGGGCCTGTGGGATCTTCCTGGATCAGGAATTGAACCCATGTCTCCTGCAGGCAGATTCTTTACCGCTGAGCCACCAGAGAAGCCCTGTCCGTTCACTTCTCAAGACACTAGATTGGTTACCTGTTTACTTCAAATTACAAAAACTAGCTCTACTTCTTAGTCTTCCCATAAAGCCTCCTGGAGGGGGGAAAAATAAGGGTATATTTGTAAATGTAGTGTGATTTTTTTTTAAGCATTACTTAAAAATCATTCAAGATATGTAATACAAACCCTATAGGCTAGGCACTCCTTCTCTGTGGACCCCAAGAGAGAGCCTGTTCTTTATAAAAGCTAAATATGTGAATTGTAAATGGTTGAGCTATAGACTTTTGTTGTTTTTTCAACTGTTGGATAAACTCCTGTTTATTTTCCTTTGCCCTCTCTCAAGCCTAGCCTCCTGAATTAGGAAGATGAATTACGTATTGCTACCTGCCTGGAAACAAACTGGCCATTGGTCTTTTGATTTTCAGCCCTTTAGTGAGGTAGACATGTGAGAGACCCCTTAAAAATAGAAATACTTTGTTTAGAAAGTACACAGACTTTAGAAGATCTGTTTAGAAGATCTCCAGACTTCTCTGGCGGTCCAGTGGTTAAGACTCTGCTTCTACTGTAGGGGGCATGGGTTTGATTCAGGGAACTAAGATCCCTCATGCGGCACGGCATGGCCAAAAAAAAGGTGCACGATGTTCACATTTACTTGTAAAGGGAGACAGCTGATTGCACTATAGGCAGCTGCAACATCCCAGATGTTTTCTTCAGAGGGGACATTTTTTTGAGACAGAAAGGATAACTGATTACACACTCTAACCCTGATGGTAATTTAGAGCCTCTCCACTCCTTTAAACATTTATTCATTTGGCTCAGCAAATGAACAGATTTGTTGAATGCCACCTGTATTCAGGCACGGGGTCAGACCTGGGGGCTGCAGCAGTAAGCAGAGCAGACCCAGTTCCTGCCCTCCTGGTGACCTTAGTGTGACCAGGAACTCTGAGACTGCACACCTGCTCAGGTGTGTTATATGTATTCCAAAGGAGGAACATAGCTTGTTTGGGAGGGTAGATGACAAGGAGGGAGAAATCTAAATCTTTTCTGTTTGAGTTGAAAGAAAACAATAGCATGTGGTTTTAGATGCCTTGGTGCTTAAGCTGGCTCTTTCCTGCAGCCCCTTCATTCAGGCTGCAGTGGCTGTCCCCCCACCTCAGCATTCAGCACCACCATGGCTTCTACGTCCTCTCGCCCCTTCACTACCAGCTTTGGAGAAATAAAGAGGTGCTCATCCTCAGAAAAAGGCCAGGGCCTTTTATAAGACTAATTAACAGGTATTTACTTGCTCTTTATAAGATCTTCATTTCCATGTTACTTATGAAGACGCTGAAAACATTTTTCAGATACTGAATTAGAAATTCACCTCTTTTCTTTGTTGCCTTCAGCTAGGCTGTAGGTAAGCCATTTCAGAGCTCCCAAATTAGTGCCTTCATAGCCCAACAATGAAGTAGTTCCAGTGACAGCTAAGGTGTCTTTAATAGTATGTGTCAGTCACTGTTGTGAGCACCTTGTAAGTATTACAGTTCTCACAACTGTATGAATTAGGTTCAACTGTTACCTATGTACAGAGGAAGAAGCAGCCGGAGAGTTTGACGACTTGCCCCTGGTGACACAGCTAGTGAGTTTTGAAGCCGGGTCAGACTCAGGAACGTGACTCATCGACCCCTCTCTTACGCAGCACTCTCAGCCTTGTGGTGTATGCGTCCCTGAGCCATTCATAGACAGGGCTTCCGAATTTCATTTTTCCAGAAGTAGCCAGTTGCTGAGTACTGCCTTAGAAACTGGAATTCATTGCTTAAGATGTAAACTGTGTTTTGTATCAAGATGCCTGAGGTTGGAAAGCAGAATTGCCCCTCCTGAAACAATGGTTTCTGGTTAGTGCCGACTTCCTATTTACCAGATGCTCCTTTAGTTACGGAAGTAAGCAAGGGGCAAAATGAGATTGATTTTTAGATTTCGCCTTCTCGTGTCTGAATTAGAAGCTCAGAAGCAGAGGAGGCTTGCTTTGGAGGAGAGTTTGTTTTCTTGGTGATACTGCAGTTAGTAGGAAATGCGTTTCCTGCTCCATAGGGGACATGACTTAAATACAGTTCCTGCTCTACTTCTCCGCTAGACTGAAGGATGGCTCTGCAGCCTCAGGACCCTTGAGTCCTTAAAGTAAGTCGTGGGCGCGTTATACTAGGCTGTTTTTTGTTTGGGGGCTTACTTACAGTAACAGTAAGGCAATCTTAAAAGTCTGAGTCTGCAAGCACCATTTGCACGTTTTGACTGGTTTCCAGGAGGGAAAATTGTCAGCGACCAATGAGACTGTCTTTCAGTGGCCTTTTTCCTCCAGTGGATTAATCCACTCAGATTTTGGCCTCTGAAGTCTAAATGCTATTCTCAGTATTGAGCAAAAAATGTAGGTGAAGAATTCAGACTTCTTAAAAATCAGTAAAGAACCAAAAAGGTTAAGTGGTTTGGACAGACGTGGAACAAGTTGTTATTAATGTTGTTTTTTGCTTCTTTCTTTTGCCTTCATTCCATTTCCCATTCTCCTCCCCTCACCCATTCCACCTACATTTCCAACCAGGTATATCTTTGCAAAGACTCTTTTTGAAAATGGTTCCCTCAGTGACATTGAATGGCATATCTATCAGGACTGGCATTATTTTCTCCTGCAGGAGTTTGCCAGCCGGCTCAGATTACATGGCTTCATCTACCTTCAGGCTGCTCCCCAGGTAAGACAGAATTTAAAGCCTTAAACATTAGGGCCATATGAAACTTAAGAGGTGATGTTCTCTGAGCCTCTGGTTTTCCAGTTGGAGAAAGTTGGTTGTGGGTATTACCTGGAGCATGGAGAGCAGTGGGTGAGCACCCTCCCATTCTAGCACAAGGACCCAGTTCCCTTAGGCTTTCTGCAGCAGGGGGCTAAAGGGTCCCTGTTGATGTAGCGCCCACCTAGAGAAGATAGGGCTTCATCACTGGGATCCACAGTTTCGACCCTCTGACCAGCTCACCTGTATCCAGTTGCCTTGGCTTTTCCTTCCCTCTAAGTGGGTCATCAGAGTCCATTGTGGTCTCTATGGTTTCCTGACTAGCATATCAGGAGGACGAAGAGGTTTTCCTCATCTCATCCTGATACTCTCCTAATTCATTGTCTGCTTTTTTGAATCTGAAGGATGCCACTGGTAAGGCACGATGGACTGTGGGAGTTGCCTCCCATGACCTCCAACTTGGACCATGGGGGCAGCCCAGCACACAGTAGGGTGGTGATATGGCGTCTCTGGAGACGGCAGGGGTCCTTCGCTCTACCAACCGCGGGCAGGCCCTAGAAACCTTTCCCTTGGAGGGGTCTTTGTCTGTCCAATACAGTGTCGCAGACACGTGATCTCTAAGGGCTCTTCTGGAGTGTGAGTCAAGCTGGGGGATATTTTTGAGGGATGTGTTGCTCTCACCTTTTTAGACAGATATCTGCTGCTGCTGCTGCGTCACTTCAGTCGTGTCTGACTCTGTGCGACCCCTGGACGGCAGCCCACCAGGCTCCCCCCGGTCCCTGGGATTCTCCAGGCAAGAACACTGGAGTGGGTTGCCATTTCCTTCTCCAATGGATGACAGTGAAAAGTGAAAGCGAAGTCGCTCAGTCGTGTCTGACTCCAGCGACCCCATGGACGGCAGCCTACCAGGCTCCTCCCTCCATGGGATTTTCTAGGCAAAAGTACTGGAGTGGGGTGCCTTTGCCTTCTCCAGACAGATATCTGACATACAGTCAAATGCCAAGTATAACACATAGTCTTAGGAGGGAAAGTTCTCTTCAGGCTAGAGGCCAGGCTTTTAGGTATATGACCAAGGCTTGTGTAAGGAAGAAGCCTGAGAGCAGACTGGCCAGGGTCAGAAAATGGGTGGGAGCACCCCCATGACACAGACTCCCGGGAACCAGAGGGGAGAGGACCAGATGGAAGGGCCTGACCTCAGCAAGGGTGGCAGCAGGCAAGGGCCTTGGGTGTGAAGGGGACCAAGGATCAGGGCTCTTTATGTCGGGAGCTTCTGAAGATTGTGAGGAAATAAAGAGAGTCCACGGCAGTAAATAGGGTCTCAGGTTTAAGTGAAACTCAACTGGAGATGCAGTGAAGCCAGAGGGCTAAGAACCTTCTGTGAAAAGAGCGCAGCTGAAGGTGGCAGCGTCGCCCATTTGTGACTTCTTGCAGTAGTTGTCATTTCCTGGGAGCAGAAATAGAAGAGACCAGTTATGAAGGTGACTGTACTGTAGGGGCAGGGATTGGTGTCAGTGTTTAGGGGAAAAGGAGACCCCTGCCAAAACGATGGTTTGAGGTAGCCGAATGTGGGGTTCAGGGTGAGAGGAAAGTCCTGGCCCCCAGGAAGGCTCATGGCCTGAGCCAAGGATGAGTTAAGAGCATTGTGGACTTGAACTGAGTGAAGATTGTGGTTGGGTTTGAAGAGGTGACAGGTTTCCAGTAGGAGTTCATGGGATGGAGAGTTGAAAGCAGCAGTAGGTTGAGGAGCTGAGCATTAAGAGAAGAAATGAAAGCATTGCCACCTGACCTTTGCCTGGTTCCTGACCTAGCCTGCTGGGACACTGGGACGCAGCAGGAAAGGAAGGAAGTCTTCCTCACCTCTTTGTGTACTTGGAATGACTTTGTGAGATGGGACAATGATGATAACAATGGTGGTGGTGGCTGTAATTGTTATGGTGTGGCTGATAACATCTTCTTAGAGAGACGAATTGAGGTATTTCAGCTGGGGTAGAATAGGGGTTGAAGGATTAAGGATTACTGCAACTTGATGGTAGAAAAAAATTACTTACTCATTTTGGGATTGAATGGGGATTTTGGTGCTATTTTGATGGCACCAAAACCCAGAAAGTTGATATCCTTCCCCTGAAGTCACTCCTGACCTCTGCTGTGAGACCCAGAGGGACTGTGAGAGAGCGGAACAGAAGTGAAACGTCTCTATGTAGTAAGCAGTGTGAGTGCCCAGTCCCCAGTGCAGAGTCCCGGCTGATGTTGGCTTAGAGCTCATGTGATGGGCTTGAGTAGGGCATTTTGCTCCTTTCTACCTACTCTTCACTAACCTGTAAAAAGCAAGCGAGCCAACAGTAAAAAAAGAAATCAGAAGAGAAATGGCTGGGCTTCAGTGCCCCAAAGAATCAGCAAGAGAGAGTGCAGCTGGCCAGTGTGCCTCCAGGAGCCAGGCCATGTCTGCAGCTTGGACCGCGTGTGCTGCAAAGACCTAGGACAAGTGGCACCTGGGTGTGGGGCTTAGGAAGTGCAGTGGTCAGACGCACTAGCAGTCCCTGTCCAGTTGCTGCCTCTGACTGCAGGCAGTCCAAACAGCAGCTCTTCCAGGAGGGTGGGTGGAGTGAAGCAGGCAGCTGCCGTTCCCAGCCACGCTGTCTTTCCTGTTCGCGTTCAGCGTGTCTTCCCTGTGAGGACTGAGGTAAAGAGGAGCCAGACTAAAGCACTGTTGGCACAAGGTTGTTTTTTTTTTTTTTTTTTTTAAAGAACTTGTAACCATATCAGTACAGCAAGAATTACACCAAATGTTCAAAATAGAAGTTTACCTAGGCTTCTGGAGGGGGAGAAAAGTTTGCTCTCTTAAGTAAATTAATAGTGCAAAGGGAAATGTTAGCCTATTTTAACAGGAGAGACTTTAGCATGAGTGTTTGCCTGCCAGCAATGAATGAATAATTATAGCTTTTATAAAAAGACTTGCTCTGCCCTAGTGTATAATTGAAAACATAACGTCACATTCTGAAAAATACGCATTTTCATTAATTCTGATAATATTTTTCTCTCAGGAAAATTAGGTAGCTTTGCTATGTTTAGAAATCCTGAAGCTACCTTGCTGGCAGGAATGAGAATTGGTCAGCCTGGCAGGAGGCAGTCTGGCAGTGTGTACTCGCAGGGTACATGGTTGTGCCTTATTAATCATGCTTCTTGGAATTTACTCCATAAATATGCTCCCACATAGGCAAAATGGCTCATGTGCAGGGCAGCATTGTTTATAATAGCAAATTATTATAAACAACCCAAGTAGTCATCAGTAGAGGCCAGTTAAATATATTATGCTCCATCGATGCACTGAAGAACTCTGAAGCCATGAAAAAGGACTGGAAGGTACTACGCTGACATATAACAATCTTCAAATCATATTCTTAAGAAAAATAAGAACTGAATGTGTAATAGGAGAACTTTTATATGTTTTTGTAAGTGGAGGTAAGACTATATGTGTAAAATCTTTGTGAAAGTAGACAGTAGTCACTAGCATCTGTCATCAGTGGGTAGAGCACTGGGTCGTGCTTAGTCAGGGCTGTAAAGCTGTGTGACAGGGAGGCAGGGGGATGGAGGAGAGGTCTTAAAGCAGTCAGCAGTGAGGAAAAGATGTAGGGACAGAATGACAGAAAAAAAGGTTCAGAGGGAAGGAAAGTAGAGATGGAAAAAGATGAAAGTAGGAGCAGATGGTCAACAGAGATGGACGGGTCAGAAATGAAAACATTCAATGAGTATGTGCAATAAATATGTATTGACCACCTGCTCTACCAGGCCCTGTGCTCAGCCTGAACCACACAGATTCTCGCCTGCTTTCAGAGTGGTGCTGAATAAGCTGGTGCCAGGAGAAGGCAATGGCACCCCACTCCAGTACTCTTGCCTGGAAAATCCCATGGACGGAGGAGCCTGGTGGGCTGCAGTCCATGGGGTCGCTAGGAGTTGGATACGACTGAGTGACTTCACTTTCACTTTTCACTTTCCTGCATTGGAGAAGGAAGTGGCTGCCCACTCCAGTGTTCTTGCCTGGAGAGTCCCAGGGACAGGGAAGCCTGGTGGGCTGCCGTCTCTGGGGTCGCACAGAGTTGGACACGACGGAAGCGACTTAGCAGTAGCAGCAGCAATGAAGGGGGAGCCCCTGCCGCTTCCAGGAAGCTCCTCTGACTGCCCCAGCCCAGTTGCTGCCTGCCTTATCTGACTTCTGTACTTAAGAGCCAAACCTCACAGTAGAGCACCTGATTTGCTGTTTTGCATATGTTGTTTTATTTGTTATCTAATTAGATTATAGACTCCCTAGGTAGACTTCCTAGGACAAGGACTTCATCTAACTGTAGAACAGTTCCTGATTCAAGGGAAAGAGATGAGAAAGGATAAATGCTAAAAGTATTAGCGTGTTAGACTGTTAATAAAACTTGACTATTTGAAAGAGAGAAGTCCTACATCAGTGAGTTAATCTACGTGTTCTTCTCAGGACAGATGACACTGAATAATGAAGTGTTTGCCATGCATAGAGAGGAAGGAAGGCAATTCAGGCAAAGCAGACACTCAGAGCAAAAGTTTTGAGATGCGAAAGAGCTTGGTCTGTACTGCAGACAAGAGGTGACATCCGGCTTCAGGGGAGGAAGGAGCTAAGGATGTCAAGAGTGGAGAGTTAGGAGGGGTGGCCAGACTCTGGGAATGGCCCTGTGTGACCAGTAAAGGAGAAGGTGACATTCCCTGAGCCACTGTGCTTCAGATTTTCTGATCAGATGAAGACAGACTGGAATTATGCACGCTCCGGAAGGACTGAGGGACAGAGTGAGTCTCAAGTCTCACTTTTTTATTTTTTGAACTTTGACGTATGCAGATTTGCATTCTGCCCCAGAGTGAATGTGTGATATGACATTACTTCAAATTACGTACCCTTTTGTAAATATGATGTTCCTCATACTTCCTTGCACCTGGGACTGAAGGTGATAAGCACCCTGTGAGGTACTTTAAGCAAGGAGAATCATACCATTGAGAGTCAGCCCTCCGAATCCAGACATGGAACCCCCTGATATGGAGAGCCCACTGCCATTTTACACACATGAGGGCCTCTAGCAACCTTGGAATTTCATACCCACATAGGGTCCTGGAACCAAACCCCGCTGCAACCCCCACTGCACATGCTGAGGGACAGCTATATATTGCAATAGTCTGGAAGGGTGGACTGAGCAGGAAAAGCAGGAGAAAAGACAGCATTTGCCAGGAACTGATGGGCTTCCTTCCGTGAGTCTTCACAGTGATCCCCGGGGTTGATGAGAGGAAATGGAAGCCCACAAAGCTTACCCCCCGGTACCTGGTGAAGATGGGAATTTAACCCTGGACTTCTGACGTTAAGGCCTGTGCTCTTTCCATACACTTCACTGCCTCCAGGAGGCAAAGAATCAGAAGACTCTTGCTCCATAGTCCAGGTGAGAAGTGCTGGGGACCTGCCCAGGGCAGGGGTTAGAGAGGCAAGGAGAGAAGCAGCTGGAGAGAGATGAAAGAGAATTCAGTGGATGTGGCAGGGAGGAGGAAAAAAATAATAATTCCAGGTTCCTGGGGTAGATGATGGTTGCCATTAACCTGTGAGTCACTAAGAAGACAAGGCAGCAGAAGGAATGTCATAGCACTAGCGCCCAGGATAGACACAGCAAGGAGGCCCGAGAGCCCCCCAGCTTCTGTAACAGCCGAGATAACCCAGGAGCTCAGCAGAGCCTGGGGATTGTCTTTCAGGTTTGTTTAAAGAGACTACAGCGGAGGGCCAGGCGAGAGGAGAAAGAAGTTGAGTTGGCCTATCTGGAGCAGCTTCACGGTCAACACGAAGCCTGGCTTGTCCACAAGACAACCCCGTAAGTGGAGAGGAGAGTGGCAGTGGACAGGCCTGCCTTCCTGCCCCCAGTCATTAAAATACAGGGAGCTGAAC
This sequence comes from Tragelaphus eurycerus, assembly GCA_935064755.1. NCBI lineage: Eukaryota > Metazoa > Chordata > Mammalia > Artiodactyla > Bovidae > Tragelaphus > Tragelaphus eurycerus. Next base: position 26,604,616 of record CAKXYN010000016.1, read on the forward strand.
ACGCAGCCCCTTAAGCAGGTTCAGAATGTCCTGGAAGCGGTTGGAATTGTCAGGCATTATCCCCAGCAGAAATTTAATACTGGATATAATCTACATATTCCAAGAAACTTTTTTATTAGATTCTGTTTCCCAGCTTTTTTATTTTTCGATATGCCCTTAGACTGAACTTGGTGATTGATGATGATGAAGTCCTTGGCTCAGGGTAAAGGGCTGAAACATCGTCAGTGTGTACTAAGTTAACATTCCTGGTTTCAGCCTTTCCTCCCTTCAGGCTTGGTGTGCTGTCCATTTAAATTGTTTGGGGCTCCGACCTTCAGTATCACTCTTCAGACTAAAGAGAAATTTCAATCTCGTCTTTCCAGCCAACTTTATTGAATTCCTTTTTTAAACTGTTTACATGAAATTTCCCTAAGAAGCCCTGTGACCTTAGAGCTATTATGAATTATTAAGACTGGTGAGTATGTGAAGCTTACCGTCTTTTTTCTGTTCCCTAAATATTCGTGCTTCTTACAGGCTCCACTCTGAGGCTCTGCTGAACATTCCAGTGCTCGTGTTGGATGTCAATGAGGATTTTTCGGAAGAAGTAACCATACAAGAAGAGCTCATGAGGAGGGTAGGGAAGACCTTAACTCCTGCTTTTCTTTTTACACTCTTATCACTTCAAAACTTCACTATGGGTCCTATGCATTGCGCCTCAAATTGCATTTCACACTCCAAAGCCTGTGGGGCCTTGGATAAGTTATTAATATAATCTCTAATCTCTAAAGTATTTGGGGCTAATAATTGTTAAATACTTGCCTCCTAAGATGTGCTTTCCAGCTGACTTCCTCATCTGAGGTACTCTAGAACTAGGGAAATGAGACTTCTGGATTCTTTCCAGCTCTGCTACTTGATACCCTGGGCAGGTCACATTTCCTTTCCATACCTGTGTTCTCTTCCTCACAAAAAACTTGAAAGCTTGGCTACACATGCATTATGGATGGATCGTTGCAGAGTCTCCTGAAAATGTGAAGTTTAACTTTTTGTTTTCTCTTTCCCACAGGTAAACACCTTTGTAAAGAATCTATAACCAGTACTGGGATGTTCTAGCTGGGATCTGGGCTCTCTGACTTTCTAAAGCCAGAAAATATCAAGCCACCCACCGTTCTATCCCCTGCTCCCACCTGCTTTTACCCCTAGAGTGCTCTGACACTCAGGGGGTTAAGCTTCTGTTAGCTGTAGACCTAGCCCTAGTCTTCTTTTGTATCTCAAGGACTTCTTAAATAAAGCCTATGCTTTTGTGGATTTTGTTAATGAATTTGTTCATTTATTTCAGCTTGTATCTCCTGCTCTGAGCTCCCTTTAGACTAGCCATTTTCACTTGAGAAGAGTCCTTGCTTGCTTTTAAATCCTTCACCTGTCAGACTTCCCTGTGTGTTCATTGGTTCCTTGTGACATGCTAGGGCAGGAATTGCTTCAGAACCCTGACCAAGCTCTGCCTTAGGAATGAAGAAGGGGAATAAAATGATTCAGGAGTGGGTGGATGTGAAGTGAGAGCCCTCAGAGCCAGGAAATGGAGCTCAAACTCCAGGAAGCTTCTCTGTCTCTCCCCATCCAGCACTCTTGGTGTGGGCGATGGGGTCGGTACTTAGACCTTTGTCCCAAAGCTGAAGAACCTGGATGAAAGAAAAGGAGGGAAGGAGGGAGAGAATAAATCACAAGCTTAAAAGTTCAGCATATGACATTTAGGTCTTGGTCATCACGGCACTCTGGCCTCCTCCAAACACCTACCAAGTAAGTTTCAAGTTAACTTCATGGAGTGAATTTGTCTATGCCAGAAAGAAAGAAAATTTTTTGTGTGTGCTGCAGTTCAAGCTTCAAGGATCGTTTATTGTAAAGAGAAAAATACATGACTCTATAGAATTGAAGTGCTTCATTGAAAGAAGCCTACAGATCCATGATTCATCAGGATCGGAATTCCTGCACTGCGCCCTTAACAGCTGCACAGGCCCACAAGAACATGAATGAACTGAATGAGCTTGGGACCCAGAGTGTCCCAGAAGACAGAAACCTGCGTTTCCCCTGATACTTGGCAAAACGAATGTGAGATTGGTTTCTAATAGATGTGTGATGTTTTGAAATAGCACAGCATTTCTTTATTCTACTTAAAAAATTTTTACAGCTTTATTGAGGTAATTCACATACCATACGATTTACCCATTTAAAGTGTTCAATTCTGTAGTTTTTAGTGTAGTCATAGAGTTGTACAGCCATCACCACAATCGATTCCAGAATGTTTTCATCACCTCAAAAAGAAGTGCCATACCAATTGCAGTCACCCTCTATCCCCCGCTTTCCGACAATCGCCACCCACCCGTACCCTGCTCTTGGCAGTCAGCAGTCTACTTTCTATTTCTACTGATTGGCCTCTTCTGGACATTTCGTGTAAACAGAGTCACATAATATGTGGCCTTTTGTGACAGGCTTCTTTCATTTTCAAGGTTTTCAAGATTCATTCAAGTTGTAAAACATAGCAGTACTTCGTTCCTTTTTATGGCCAGGTATTTTGTAAATATACATTTTATTTAACCATTTATCCATTGATAGACTTGAGGGTTCCACATTTTGACTATTAGGAATAATGCTGCTATGAAAATTCATCTACAGATTTTTGTGTGGACATATGTTATAATTTCTCTTGGGTATATACTGAGGAATGGAATTACTGGGTCAGATGATAACTCCACGTTTAACTTTTTGAGGAACTGCTAAACTTCAGAAATTCCGTGTTACATTCTCTCCAGCAGTGTATGAATGTTCCACTTTCTCCACATCATCACCATTTATCATTTTGATTATAACCATCACACTAGTAAAGTAATACTCAAAATTCTCCAAGCCAGGCTTCAGCAATATGTGAACAGTGAACTTCCAGATGTTCAAGCTGGTTTTAGAAAAGGCAGAGGAACCACAGATCAAATTGCCAACATCCGCTGGATCATGGAAAAAGCAAGAGAGTTCCAGAAAAACATCTATTTCTGCTTTATTGACTATGCCAAAGCCTTTGACTGTGTGTCTCACAATAAACTGTGGAAAATTCTGAGAGAGATGGGAATACCAGACCACCTGATCTGCCTCTTGAGAAATCTGTATGCAGGTCAAGAAGCAACAGTTAGAACTGGACATGGAACAACAGACTGGTTCCAAATAGGAAAAGGAGTAAGTCAAGGCTGTATATTGTCACCCTGCTTATTTAACTTCTATGCAGAGTACATCATGAGAAACGCTAGACTGGAAGAAACACAATTTGGAATCAAGATTGCCAGGAGAAATATCAATAACCTCAGATATGCAGATGACACCACCCTTATGGCAGAAAGTGAAGAGGAGCTAAAAAGCCTCTTGAAAGTGAAAGTGGAAAGTGAAAAAGTTGGCTTAAAGCTCAACATTCAGAAAACGAAGATCATGGCATCTGGTCCCATCACTTCATGGCAAATAGATGGAGAAACAGTGGAAACAGTGTCAGACTTTATTTTGGGGGCTCCAAAATCACTGAAGATGGTGACTGCAGCCATGAAATTAAAAGACACTTACTGCTTGGAAGGAAAGTTATGACCAACCTAGATAGCATATTCAAAAGCAGAGACATTACTTTGCCAACAAAGGTCCATCTAGTCAAGGCTATGGTTTTTCCAGTGGTCATGTATGGATGTGAGAGTTGGACTGTGAAGAAGGCTGAGTGCCAAAGAATTGATGCTTTTGAACTGTGGTGTTGGAGAAGAAGTCCTTTGGACTGCAAGGAGATCCAACCAGTCCATTCTGAAAGAGATCAGCCCTGGGATTTCTTTGGAGGGAATGATGCTAAAGCTGAAATTCCAGTACTTTGGCCACCTCATGCAAAGAGTTGACTCATTGGAGAAGACTCTGATGCTGGGAGGGATTGGGGGCAGGAGGAGAAGGGGATGACAGAGGATGAGATGGCTGGATGGCATCACTGACTCTGGATGTGAGTCTGGGTGACCTCCGGGAGTTTGTGATGGACAGGGAGGCCTGGTGTGCTGCAATTCATGGGGTCGCAAAGAGTCGGACATGACTGAACGACTGAACTGAATAGGAGTGAAGCTGTATCTCACTGCGGTCTTGATTTACATTGCACTAACAGCTAATGATGTTGAACGTAACTTTCATGTACTTATTGGTCATTTGAATATCTGGGAAAAACCGTCTATTCAAATCCATTTTTTCAATTGTGTTTTGTGGCTTTTTATTGTTGAGTTGTAAGAGTATATATTCTGGATACAAATCCTTATTACATAGATAATTTATTCATATTTTTCCCATTCTGTGGGTTATATTTTAATTCTGATAGTGTCCTTTGAAGCATGAATGTTTTTAATCTTGACGAAGTCAAATTTATTTTTATCAACTTATTTTGGCATCATGTCTAAGAAAGTTTTGAATAACCCAGCGTCACAAATACCTGCTGTGTTTTCTTCTAAAAGTTGTATAATTTTAGCTCTTACATTAGGTCTGTGATCCATTTTGAGTTAATTTTTGTGTAGAGTGTAAGGAAGGGATTCAACATCGTTCTTTTGCATGCATATATCCAGTTATTCCAACACTATTTGTAGAAAACATGACTCTTTTCTCCCATTGAATTGTCATGGCCAAAAAAAATAATAGTCTTGGCACCATGTTAGAAATCTGTCCCACTTGTTCATGTGTTTATTTGCCGCTTCGGGCTTTGGACAAGACCAGGGATGAATACAGGATATTAGGCGTGTTTGGAAAGTCAATGATTTTGGTACTTGAGCTCTGAGGGGCTCAAATGTTTCATTCCTACTTAAGTTTCCAGGAGCCACTAATGTAGAAATCACCTGTAAACTTGGAGTAAGAGCACTCGGTCCCCACCCTTCATTCATTTATTCAGTCATCAACAAATATTTGAGTATCTCCCACATGCTAGAGACCAGGAGGGTAGCAGTGAGCTCAGCACAGGGCAGGCCTCATCCTCAGCTCACAGAAACGGTCAGCTGACCGAGAGGCTGATAGTCACGGACCACGTGTTGCAGGTGTAGTGACCGTTTCAAAAGATGTCAGGTGTCCTGTGGGGGCCACAACAGAAGGAGCCAACACAGTCCGGGACAGTCCCCTGCAAAAGTGACAGCTGCTCTGAAGAATGAAGTATCTAGGCAAAGAAGAATGTCCTGTGCCGAAGCTTTCACGTGAGAATGAGGCGTTAGGCCCGGATTGACCAAACTTGAGGTTAATGAGCTTATTTAAGAATGCTCTCCTCTCTACACTCTTAAAGTCTGAACAGTGTTACTTTCCATTTGTAAACAAATACAGTGTTTCTTTCCATTTGTAAACATTGCCTTTAGAATGTAAATATTCTGTGAGATAATCAAAGCTGTCAACAGTCTCACCTGAAACAATTTGTCATTTTCCAAATTGGTAGCTGAGCTGGTGTGGTGAGAGTATATATTTTAATTAGGAGTAGTTTGGAACTTTAAGAATGTGGGTAGGGGTAGGTCTGGGTGAAGTGTTTAAATATGGAGATTAGGTCTTCACTGGCAGGCCAGAATGGGTGGGCTGTTCTCAGTCTTGGATTAGACGGTTCCCCAGAGTCAAGTGAAGGCATTGGCACCCACTCCAGTACTCTTACCTGGAAAATCCCATGGACAGAGGAGCCTGATGGGCTGCAGTCCATGGGATCGCTAAGAGTCAGACACGATCGAGTGACTTGACTTTCACGCATTGGAGAAGGAAATGGCAACCCACTCTACTGTTCTTGCCTGGAGAATCCCAGGGACAGGGAGCCTGGTGGGCTGCTGTCTATGGGGTCGCACCGAGTCGGACACAACTGAAGCGACTTAGCAGCAGCAGCAGAGTTAAGTAACTGGGATTAACACATAAAACAGCTACATTTCTTTCCAGCTTCAGTTCAGTTCAGTCACTTAGTCGCGTCTGACTCTGCAACCGCAGTGGACTGCAGCACGCCAGGCTTCCTTGTCCATCACCAACTCCCAGAACTTACTCAAACTCGTATCCATTGAGTCGGTGATGCAATCCAACCATCTCATCCTCTGGCATCCGCTTCTTCCTGCCTTCAGTCTTTTCCAGCATCAGGGTCTTTTCCAATGCGTCATCAGGTACCTGATGTCATTTGGCATCAGGTAGCCAAAGTATTGGAGCTTTAGCTTCAAATCAGTCCTTCCAATGAACATTCAGGACTGAGTTCCTTTAGGATGGACCAGCTGGATCTCCTTGCAGTCCAAGGGACTCTCAAAGACTCTTCTCCAACACCACAGTTCAAAAGCATCAGTTCTTTGGCGCTCAGCTTTCTTTATAGTCCAACTCTCACATCTATATGTGACTACTGGAAAAACCATAGCCTTGACTAGATGGACCTTTTTTGGCAAAGTAATGTCTCTGCTTTTTATTTATTTTTATTTTATTTTTTCTGTTTTTTAATATGTTGTCTAGATTAGTCATAACTTTCCTTCCAAGAAGTAAATGTCTTTTAATTTCATGGCTGCAGTCACCATCTTCAGTGATTTTGGAGCCCAAAAAAGTAAAGTCTGCCACTGTTTCCACTGTTTCTCCATCTATTTGCCATGTAGTGATGGGACCACATGCCATGATCTTAGTTTTCTGAATGTTGAGCTTTAAGCCAACTTTTTCACTCTCCTCTTTCACTTTCATCAAGAGGCTCTTTAGTTCTTCACTTTGTGCCATAAGGGTGGTATCATCTGCATATCTGAGGTTATTGATATTTCTCCCAGCAATCTTAATTCCAGCTTGTGCTTCTTCCAGCCCAGCATTTCACATGATGTACTCTGCATATAAGTTAAATAAGCATGGCAACAATATACATCCTTGACGAACTCCTTTTCCTATTTGGAACCAGTCTGTTGTTCCATGTCCAGTTCTAACTGTTGCTTCCTGACCTGCATACAGATTTCTCAAGAGGCAGGTCAGGTGGTCTGGTATTCCCATCTCTTTCAGAATTTTCCACAGTTTATTGTGATCTACACAGTCAAAGGCTTTGGCATAGTCAATAAAGCAGAAATAGATGTTTTTCTGGAACTCTTTTGCTTTTTCCATGATCCAGCGGATGTTGGCAATTTGATCTGTGGTTCCTCTGCCTTTTCTAAAACCAGCTTGAACATCTGAAAGTTCACGGTTCACATATTGCTGAAGCCTGGCTTGGAGAATTTTGAACATTACTTTACTAGCGTGTGAGATGAGTGCAATTGTGCGGTAGTTTGAGCATTCTTTGGCCTTGCCTTTCTTTGGGATTGGAATGAAAACTGACCTTTTCCAGTCCTGTGGCCACTGCTGAGTTTTCCACATTTGCTGACATATTGAGTGCAGCACTTTCACAGCATCATCTTTCAGGATTTAAAATAGCTCCACTGGAATTCTATCACCTCCACTGGCTTTGTTCGTAGTCATGCTTTCTAAGGCCCACTTGACTTCACATTCCAGGATGTCTGGCTCTAGGTCAGTGATCACACCATGGTGATTATCTGGGTCATGAAGATGTTTTTTGTACAGTTCTTCTGTGTATTCTTGCCACCTCTTCTTAATATCTTCTGCTTCTGTTAGATCCATACCATTTCTGTCCTTTATTGAGCTTATCTTTGCATGAAATGTTCCCTTGATATCTCTAACTTTCTTGAAGAGATCTCTAGTCTTTCCTATTCTGTTGTTTCCTCTATTTCTTTGCACTGATTGCTGAAAAAGGCTTTCTTATCTCTTCTTGCTATTCTTTGGAACTCTGCATTCAGATGCCTATATTTTTCCTTTTCTCCTTTGCTTTTCGCTTACCATGTGGTAAAACCTGCTCTTCTGGAACCAGAATAATTACCATAATGGGTTTATAATGCAGATTGAGGTGAAAGTTCTCAAACTCTCAGGCTTTTAACATGAGGGAGAAAGTGACAGTTTCAGGTGAAAGTTGTATACAAATACAAGAATCACTGGGAATATGAAGCAAGAAAATAACATGCTTTGAAAGACTACTACTTAATCTTCTTCAGCTGTCACTTTAAAGAGTAGGCAGTTTCAGTCTCTGGACCACTTTCTCCTTGAGACTCTTTCCTTTGTTGGTCTCTTGTGGCTCTTCCGGTGCTTGGTATCTCCTTTCCGTCTCTTTGACTGCTTCCCCTTTTTTTTCTAGTCTGAAATGCTGGTGTTGCCCCAGGCACCCTTGGCTCATCTCTATCTCTGCTCACTCTTCTGGGTGATCTTGCATTGGTTTCTATTGCTGCCATACCAAGTTACCACCAAGGTGATTTAAAGCAGTACAGATTATTATCTCACAGTTCTGAAGGTCAGAACTCTTACATGGGTCTCACTGGGTTAAAATCAAATTATCTCCATGGCTGCATTCCTTTCTGGAGGTTCTAAAGGAGAACTTGTTCCCTTACCTTTTTTGGTCTTCTAGAGGCTGCCCACACTCCTTGGCTTGTGGCCCCTTCCTCTTCAAAGCCAGCAGTGTTGCATCTCTGACTCTTCCACCATCTCATCTCTTTCTGACCACAACCAGGAAAGGTTCTTTGCTTTTAAGGGCCCACCTGACTACACTGGGCTCATCTGGATAGTCCAGAATACTCTGCCATCTCAAGGTCTTTAGCCTTACATACATCTGCAGAGTCCTTTTTGCTAGTGAGGTAAGATTCACAGGTGCCAGGAATTAGGGTCTGTATGTTGAGGGGAGGGGCATCATTCTGCCTTAGACCTCAAACACTGTCATGGTGCACACTACTAACATGGGGTGAGGACTTTTTAAAAACTTGGAAATGTTACGGAGAACGTGGATCATTTACAATAGAATAGTATAGAGAATTCCTGTATCCCAGTTGCTATGACATAATCAGTCAGCCTCAGATCACTGGGAACAGACCTGTATTTTGGCAAAATCAGATTAGTTCACTCAAATGAAGGAACCCACATGCCAGGGAAACTATGGGGTGTCTCACCAAACAGATAAAGAGTTAACAGGATTTAGGGTAAGGATAGAATTTAGGTAAAATTTAAAAGAAGCCATGTTTTGATAGACCCAAAGCAAAGCAGGAGTCAACATCTGGTCTGAACTGCACACTAGACCCAGATTCATTTCCTTAGGAAGTGCAAAGTTAAGCTAACCATGAAATGTTATGTTCAGAAGCCCCTTATCTGAGGCTCTGAACCTGGGTTGCAAATCAAGACTGCTTCCCAGTGTCAAAGTGACTTAGATCCTCCTGGCAACAGAAGGGTGTTTCATTTTTACTGATAAAATTTCAAACAGCGAAGTTTCTGATCTATCATTTTAGAGAACAAGGTTTCCCAGTGAATCAGAAAGCAGTAGTCCCACAAAGGAGGGGTTGGTTATGACAGTTCAGCTGCAGCGTGCCCTTGGGGGGAATATTGTTTCATGGTAACTTTGTAGCTAGCCTTACAGATGTCTGTCCTCCCAGCCTGATGAATGGCAGGGCAGCTTTTTTTTCCCTTAGGATGAGCTAATTTTTAGTTTTTCACCCACTTCAGTTATCTACTCATAGCCAATTGTGTTTCACTTATAGCCTACCCACCTAGTTTTGACACACATTTTGAAGCAAATTACAGAAAGGAAGAGGACTTCTAAAGCTACAGCTATACTGACCTCTGGATATCATGACCTGGACATCCATCATGTTCAGTGTGTACAAGACAGCGTCTCATCCCCACCCACACGCTACACCCACCCCCAGCCTGAGCTAACAAAATCCACTTCTCCTGCTCCTCCATTCACCTAGTTGACTCACCAGACTCTGAGGAGTCATCTTTGCCCCTTCCAACTATCATCACGCCCTCCCTTTTCACCAAGCTCTACCTATTCATCTCCAAAATAGTGCAGGTCTTCTCTGCACCTTGGTTTGTTTCTCTAGTCACAGGTGTAGTAGGTATTGCGGGACTCATCTACTCTACCTGCTCTGTCATGGCGCTTACATGGCTCCTTCCCTGCATGGGCATGCCAGGAGTGGCTGGAATGCCCACTCCCTGCCCAGACCCTGCCCATCACTACTACCAGTAATCATCATTTCTTGCCCAAGATACCTCAACTAAAGTGTGTGTGCGCGCGCTCAGTCGCTCAGTCGTATCTGACCTATTGCGATCCCCTGGACTGTAGCCCACCAGGCTCCTCTGTCCATGGGATTTCCCAGGCTAGAATACTGGAGTGGGTTGCCATTTCCTCCTCCAGGGGATTTTCCCAACCCAGGGATCAAACCTGGGTCTCCTGTGTCTCTTGAATTGGCAGGCAGATTCTTTACCACTGAGCCACCTGGGAAGCCCTCCCCTCAACTAAACCATGTGTTAAAAAAGCAGTGGTTACTTGGAGCTTCCAGTTGGGTCTCGGGCCCCACCCCCACATAGCCCTTCCTGTGCAGAAGTATTCCAGCTGCCGTGTTTTGATAACCTCATTTTCCACCACTCATTCCATACAAGACTAACATAGGTTCCACAGTATGACCTGTGTTTCCCACATAATGCAATTCTCTCTCTCTCCCTCTCACTTTTTCCTCACTCTTTTTTTACTGGAAGACCTACTTATTCTGCCAGTCCCAAGTCTCTTCCTCTTCTCTCTGTGAGGCTCTTCCCTCAGCCCTCACACAAGTAGCCAGGCTTTGTACCTTGGGCCCTCTGCTTATTAAACTGTGTCAGACTATGTATCAGTTCAGTTCAGTTCAGTTCAGTCGCTCAGTTGTGTCTGACTCTTTGCGACTCCATGAATTGCAGCACGCCAGGCCTTCCTGTCCATCACAAACTCCCGGAGTTCACCCAGACTCACGTCCATAGAGTCAGTGATGCCATCCAGCCATCTCATCCTCTGTCGTTCCCTTCTCCTCCTGCCCCCAATCCCTCCCAGCATCAGAGTCTTTGCATGAGGTGGCCAAAGTATTGGAGTTTCAGCTTTAGCATCATTCCCTCCAAAGAAATCCCAGGGCTGATCTCCTTCAGAATGGACTGGTTGGATCTCCTTGCAGTCCAAGGGACTCTCAAGAGTCTTCTCCAACACCACAGTTCAAAAGCATCAATTCTTCGGCGCTCAGCCTTCTTCACAGTCCAACTCTCACATCCATACATGACCACTGGAAAAATCATAGCCTTGACTAGACAGACCTTTGTTGGCAAAGTAATGTCTCTGCTTTTGAATATGCTATCTAGGTTGGTCATAACTTTCCTTCCAAGGAGTAAGCGTCTTTTAATTTCATGGCTGCAGTCACCATCTGTAGTGATTTTGGAGCCCGAAAAAGTAAAGTCTGACACTGTTTCCACTGTTTCCCCATCTATTTGCCATGAAGTGATGGGACCAGATGCCATGATTTTAGTTTTCTGAATGTTGAGCTTTAAGCCAACTTTTTCACTCTCCTCTTTCACTTTCATCAAGAGGCTTTTTAGTTCCTCTTCACTTTCTGCCATAAGGGTGGTGTCATCTGCATATCTGAGGTTATTGATATTTCTTCTGGCAGTCTTGATTCCAGCTTGTGTTTCTTCCAGTCCAGCGTTTCTCATGATGTACTCTGCATAGAAGTTAAATAAGCAGGGTGACAACATACAGCCTTGACTTACTCCTTTTCCTATTTGGAACCAGTCTGTTGTTCCATGTCCAGTTCTAACTGTTGCTTCCTGACCTGCATACAGATTTCTCAAGAGGCAGATCAGGTGGTCTGGTATTCCCATCTCTTTCAGAATTTTCCACAGTTTATTGTGAGCACACAGTCAAAAGCTTTGGCATAGTCAATAAAGCAGAAATAGATGTTTTTCTGGAACTCTCTTGCTTTTTCCATGATCCAGCGGATGTTGGCAATTTGATCTCTGGTTCCTCTGCCTTTTCTAAAACCAGCTTGAACATCAGGACTATGTATCAGACCTGAATAAAGTTCTCTCTCCCTCCTGGGCTTTGCCATTCTTGACGCAAACCATCTTAGTCACTTAGCACAGAGCCTGGCATTACCTATTTATTGATATTTAGTGAGTGACTAATAGAGACTTGCTCAATAAATGAATGCTGTAGTTGGAGTCATGATCTGCTCTTTCTGAAGTCATTGGGTTTGTGAGCTCCATATCACAATCATCAATGAATGAATTGCTTTGCAAATGTTAAGCAGTTTGAGGATATGCAAGAAAATTATGGGCTCAGCCCTCACCCTCCTGTTGTCAAGGGAGCCAATTGATTACTGAATACCTATTGTGTGCCAGGTCCTCTACTGAACACTTTGTAAATGTTAATCCTCTCAATAATCTTATAAAGGAAGTTTAATATACCAGTTATTATCAGTGAGGAAACTGAAGCTCAGAGAAGTTCAGTAACTCAAACATGGTCCCACAATAAGTGGTGGAGTCAAGACTTAAATCCTGGGCCATCCTGATCCTAGAGCCTGTTCTCTAAACTGAATTCTAAGGGAGACAAGTCTAGACTTTCAGAAAAGAAGGCAAACACGCATTTCTTTGGCTACCTGTCTGGGTTACCAGCCAACTTTGGGTGCCTAGGCAGGAAGACCTTCTAGCTTGCAGCACTGCTAGGCGGAGGCTCCCAGGTGTCTCTCTCTCTCTCTCTCTTTGTTTTAGTTTTCCAACCAGGGATCAAACCTGGGCCCTCAGCAGTGAAAGCATGGTGTCCTAACTACTGGACTGCCAGAGAATTCCCAAGGAAAGAGTTTTCTTTTTCTTGGCTCCCAAGTGTATCCTAAATATATCTTTGGCCCCCTGAACCCTGAACAGGCACAGAGATGCTTCCAATGGCCCAGGTTTCCTCTTCCTGGCAACTGCACTTTCAAGGTGATGAGCCCCTTCAGATGCTGGGCAGTGGGATGTATTTGGAAGTTCGAAGGTTCTGGAATGCCTTCCTATCTCACTTACTGGTCCATTCCTGTCAGATGGTCCTCCTAAAATGCCTTTAATAATGTTAATATTCTCCTTTAAAAAGGTTGGTGTCTAAATGCAGAATGGTATCCTGGAGAGGACTGTGGAATAGAAAAGAAAATTTTAGTGGAAAAACTAGTGAAATCCGAATTAAGTCTGGAGTTTGAACAATAGTAATGCACCAATCTCAGCTTCTTAGTTTTAACAAATGTGCCATATACTATAAGATGTTAGCACTAGGGAAAACTGGGTAAGGGATATATGGAAACTCTCTATGGCATTTCTGAAACTTCTCTGTAAATCCAAAATTATTCCCAAGGAAAAGTTCATTTTTCAAAAATGTTGGTGCTCCTTACAAGATGATGACCAGGTTCCTTAATTGGGATTTTGAGGTCCTCCAACCTCATCTTCTCCTGCCTCTATGAAAGAACTCTGTGCCAGCTCAATAGTTTTATTCACTGTCCTCGGAACGAAGCCATGCTCTCCTGGTCCCCATGTTTGCCATAGCCCAACCCTCTGCTGGACTGATGACAACCAAAGACTCCATCGTGGACCTAAACTGCAATGAGGATCGAGTTACCGTGAACCTGAGGAAGCCCTAGGGCTCTTCACTTGCAAGGTCTCAGAGGGTCCACCAGAGTTGTGCTGAAAATGTGACCCCCCCCCCCCACACACACACACACACACATACACACAACTATAACAGAAAGTTGTCAGGGACCTGCCTCTGGGAGGGACAATTGACTCCTAGAATCTAGGCCACGGGCGCTTGATATGCCAAGTACCTGCAAGGGAGAGTGGGAAAAACAGTGTCTGAGTCTTCATCTTCCCTACAGGAGGTAGGTTCTACCTTCAACCAAGGTGGGTAAGTCCCCAAACACAGGACATTCTCAGCCAGTGGCCCTTCACAAGGTGGCAGGTGTTTACAGGTGGGTTTTTTAGAGCCAGAGCTTCTCCTAGGGACTATCAGACTCGGGTGATGCTTGGGAAACGCCAGCTGAGTCTGGCCTGGAGGTTGTACCGTGCAGACTGTGCTCCTATATTTGATACGCTAGGCCAGGGTCAGGGGGACTTCAGCTCCTGAGGGTACCTGGGTTAAATCTCTGAGAGGATGAAGGGCCCAAATTCATGTCTTTGGGAGCAACAGCGGGAAAGCAACCCCCTGCTCTGAGGCAAGAAAGCACTAGGCATCTGTGAGAAGATCCACTGTTCAGCGTTCTCCCATTATTCCTGCAGCCGGCGGGAGCGGCCAGCTTCTCCTCTCACTCATCCCCAACATCCAGCCAGTCATCTGGAGCTAACAACATCCCTCCTAGTATTTCCCATCTATCTCATCAGCAAGTACCCTCTTCAGGAAGCCTCAGCTGAACCCCTTGCCCCACAGCTGGGTCAGGGGTCTGGCATTTTACTCCTGTTGACTGCCTTTTGCATATACCTTATTGTTGCACTTGCCACATAGCATTAAAATGATCTGTTTCCTTGTCTCTTTATAATAAACTCAGAGTGGGTCTTATTCCTCTTTGTCTCTCCAGTGCTTGACACATAGGTAGGTATAAGTAGCTTGACAAATGTTAAACGAATGGGAAGAAGTAGGCTGGGCTTGAGAAGGGCCCCTTGGACTAAACAATGAAATGTCCCCCACACCCTCATCCCTTTATGCTCCCAGCTACATGCTACAAACTTGCCAAGTCCCAGGCCAGCTCCCAGCTAGGTTGGAGCAGTGTATCCACCTCTGGACTAGATTGTGTGATTGGGAGATCCTTAGAGTAAATGGCAGGGACAGAAGACGGGTGGTGAGTCCTTGGATTCTTCTGGCAGCACCCTTGCTCTAGGCGATCCCGGAGCCACTGGGGACCACGAGTACCCCCTTGAGGAGGGACCTGCAGGAGAAAGCAGTGGCCCAGGCCCTGACTCAGTAAAACTGCAGCAGCAGCAGCTTTGGATTGCCCTCCTCAGACAAGAAAGAAATGCCAAGTGACTGTCGTTTGGGACGTTATCACTATGTACAGCTGTGACTCTGAACTTGTTGCAACATCCTCTCCTGTCTAATTTGGAGTCCTGCTGCCAGGCAGTTGTGTCAGATGGCTTGCAACTGGGGACCTCAGGGAATGTTACCTGGTATTAGGGACCATTGCAGCTGACAGATGGTTTCTAGGAGAGATGAGGAAAGCAGGTAGGAAGAAACTGTCACTTTGGGCAAGTCATGACACCTTAGGCTTCCTGCATTGAAAACAAAGATAATCTTCAAGGTCCTAACAGTCTTATGCTTAAAATATTTGCCCTGTGAATGAAGAAGTTGCATGGAATGGAAAGAAGGCTTGGGTTCAGGTGTCACACAAGCCTGGGTTCCAATCCTGGCTGGGCCACAAGGTAGCAGTGCAACTCAGACACTTTCTTAACCTCTCTGAGCTTCTTTTCTTACCTCTGAAAGTGAGACTCTGCACCTACTCTGCAGAGATGTTCCAAAGATTAGAAATACCAGAGATAAACTTCTGGGCACTGAGTAGCCACTCAAAACATGGAGCCAGCATGTCTATGGGTGGAGAGATGGGGAGAACTGGAAGGTCCTACACAGTCTGTTTCCGAGCTGAGCCTCGAAGGGTGAGGTGAGGGGTGTGATGGTGGCAGAACCTCAAAGATGTGTAGGCAGGTGGGCAGCACAGAGCTGGGAGGGAAGTCACATGATGCCATGGTGAGGAGTGGATACGATGCGATTCCAAATCTGAGTGAGACATCATGGCCCACCTGTGATGCAGAACAGACAGTAACAAGTGCTACTTCCAGCTCTGGGGACTTCATGGGTCACGTGGCTTTCCAGCTGGGCATTAAATGATAATAGGATTTTCAGAGCAAAAGTTGTGATGAGAATGACTTTGGGGTAAACACCAATGGCAAAGGCAGGGAGCTAAGAGAGAATCCTGTGTCTAGGGGAGGGGAGGCTGCGAGGCTGGAGGAGGACAGCAGTGGATGGCGAACTCTCTAAGGCTTTCAGGAGAGAGCTGCAAGAAGCCAAAACCCGACCAGCCGGCACCGCCTGGGTGCTCGCACCTGCTTCTCCCACCCATCAGCACGGGCTGCGTCTGCAAGGCCCAAGCCAGGTGGCCGGGGTCTGGAAGGGGGCTCTGAGGTTCCTGAAGCGCCCTGGCAAAGGGGTGGCATGAGACTCGTGTTCAGAAGGCGAAGGGCTGGGAGAGCAGGCAGGCATTCACTGCAGCTTCCTTCCCGCCTGGCGGCTGGCTGCGTTCCCTGAACTTGACCTCAGATGACCTGTGTATTCCCTTCTTGGAAACAGTTGCATTGCCAGGAGCAATTGAGCTCTGTCTGGCTTTCTTTCTCCTTCTGAGCAGGGACTTCGTCTCAGCAGAGTCTGCTCTTTCGGCAGCACCCAGCTTTCCCTCCACTGCCCTTCCAGCAGGGTGCCTGCTGTTAGCAACCTGCTCTCCTTGCTTCCTGTCCTCCTTCATTGTTCTTAGGATTGATGGCTTTTAGAGTGTGAGATCATTGATGGATAAAGACCAAGGGGGAGGTGTGAAGTCCCCCTCCGTCCCCCAGGCCACACAGCTAGTTACCCGCTGAGCAAAACCAACTCAGGAGTTCTGACTCACAGGCGATGCTCTCAGTCCTGGCTGTGAGCTGCTTAATTCTGTACGTCTCAAATTCATTAATGCCTGGAGGTGTGGACCTCGGCTAATCTGCAAGTCTTCATTTGGATTCATGTCAGTGTCTTGAAATTCTTTTGTGAAAAAGTATTTGGGGTATTGTCCTTATTGACAATACCACGTTTGTGTGTTTTGTGGATTGGGTTGGCATGAAAAAATAATTCCAAAACTGCCTGGATTTGCCCAGTGTTGCTGATTAGTGTTGTCTTAGGAGACTAAATCCAGTATTAGCCCCAATAAGGGGAAGGAACTGCACCATTTTCTCCTTAGCCAAATGCGTAAGGTATACCCACAGCATACTTATCAAAAGAAAGGGACAGATTTCTAATCAGCATACGAGCTAGAAATTAATCCCAAACAGGCGGCTTTGTTCAAAACCTTTTTCAGACTTACCTACTGAGTCAGTTTCTGGGTCCCAGTAGAGAAACAGGCTCTGTTCACCACTCAGAAGACTCTGTTGATTGCGCCATAGTGGGTGCTGGGAAGAACACTGGAGAGCAAGACAGACACACACTTACAGGTGAAGGCTTCACTTAAAAAATAAACTGTCTTCACTCAAACTATTGTTCTTCTTTCTTCAAAAGCTGAATTTCCTTGTTTCCACAGTTGAGTGACCTCCCATCTCCCAGTCACTCCCTCTCATCCACTCAAGTCTTGGCACTACTTGTCTTTCTCTTCAACCCTACTCTTATCATTTTTGTCCTAACAGTCTCCTATCTAACACCTCGGTTTGTCTAATCCACTGACCTCAACGCTTTTTTTAAAAGTTCTCTATGATGTTTTTCTTGCCTTCATTCTCCCCTTGTCTGCCTTTGATCCCTTGATCCGTCATTATGAAAAGCAGCTCTGTGTGCGCTCAGTCACCAGTCGTGTCTGACTCCGTGATCGTGTGGTTATTTTTCAAGCAAGAATATTGAAATGGGTTGCCATTTCCTCCTTCAGGGGATCTTCCTGATCCAGGGATTGAACCCACATCTCCTGAGTCTCCTGCATTGCAGGTGGATTCTTTATCACTGTACCACCTGGGAAGCCTATGAAAAGCAACTCTAGTTCTTTTATATTCACTTACCCTGCTGGGTATAACTCCAGACCTTCTCTAGGCCTACAGCCAACTAGCTGAACACGGAAACAGCGCCTTAAATTTATGATAACAACAACTCCAGGATACAAGCAGCCAAACCCAGAATGTAACATTCTATAGGGGAAATGGGTTGATTTTATTAACAAATAAATGGTGATTGCTGCTGCTGCTAAGTCGCTTCAGTCGTGTCCGACTCTGTGCGCCCTCATAGACAGTAGCCCACCAGGCTCCTCTGTCCCTGGGATTCTCCAGGCAAGAACACTGGAGTAGGTTGCCATTTCCTTCTCCAATGCATGAAAGTGAAAAGTGAAAGTGAAGTTGCTCAGTCATATCCAACTGTTCACGACCCCATAGAATGCAGCCTACTAAGCTCTTCCATCCATGGCATTTTCCAGGCAAGAGTACTGGAGTGAGTCGCCAGGGAATCTGCAAATTAAAAGAAATCTAAGAGTCATAAAAATAGTCTTATCTAGGCTTGAATACCTTCTTACTTGTCAGATTTGGTGCTGAACGATATTTCTGGCTGCTTTGTAAAGTTAAACTTATCTTTAAAGGATGGCGAATGAATTCACTGATTGAAAAATACTCAGAAAATAATATATCTTACACAAAACCAGTCTCAAAAGAGGAATTACTAAGACATTTAAGCAATAGCCACATAATCTCCCAAGGAGATGGTTTAGATAAGAACATTTATTTTGAGGTGACAGTCCGGGGTATTTGTGTAAAAGGTGCAGGCACATTTTCATGAGAACAAAATTTTAGCTTCCAGAGGCCAGCCACCTTTCAAAGCAAGATGACCAAATGGTCTGAACCAACTCAGATCTATTGGCTACTGTCCACAGCCCATGAGCCCTCAAGCTAGGACTGCCCCAGGCATCCACATTTGACAACACCTGCCTATAGGATCTCTGAATCAAATCAAATTACAAGACTGATACAGCCTAGAAGGAAACCTGTCTATTTGCATGAGCTCCTGAGTTGCCAAGGATATTTCATTGATCAAAGATAATTGCTACCATCTGAGTTTCCAGGTTCTCACAAAGAGCACATTCGATATGCTTCCTATTTCACACAGCACTTTCTCATTTACTCCTTCCTTGAAGCCAGACTCCAAATATTGCATTAAATATTCCCATTTTACAGATAGACTAAGATGCAGTTAAATGACTCAGCTAACGCACACAGTTAAAGAGGCTACATGGGTCCTCCTGAGGAGGACCGGCAGCTCCTCCTCCACCAGACCACAGTGGCCTAACTCTTGAGGAAACGTGATGACTTATGCAAGTGCATCCCAGCCTGGCTGCACATTATACGCCCACCCAAGAGTGACTAGATATTGCCAAGGGCATAAAGCCCAGGACCTGGCTCAGCCCATCCCACCAGAATCTCTGGGAGTAGGGCCCAGGCAATGGCTTCCGTAAGTTCTCTAGGGCAACTCCAGTGTGAAAGTCAAAACCATTCTGTTAATTGTCATTATTTGCATCCTGCTCTCTCAACAACCTGCTTTCAGGCAGGTTCACCTGTCCTTTTACAGAAATAGTTTTCTATCAGTATTTCTCAATTATAGGATTAACATCCATTTGTTGTAGAAATTTTAGAAGTATGAAAAACAAAAATCATCCAGAGACCCATTGTTAATATTTTTATGTATTCCCTTCCAATCTGTATGCATATTTACTTACAAATTCTTAATAGTTCAATATATACTGATTATTTTGTTTTGACTTCATATGGTAAATATTTTCCAATGTTCCCAAATATTTTTCAAAACACTATTTTAATATTAAGATATAAAAAATTTTTAAAGATATAGTCCACAATGTTAGTGGTGATTAATAATGGACTAATGCAGGTTCTTCTTAAATTTTTCTTTTTGCTCATTTGTGTATTCTTATTTTTCTCTAATTGTGCTTAATTTTAATTTTTAAGTTAACGGAATTATAATATCTCCATCATGTTATACTGTGCTTATATCTTATGAATTAATCATTCTATAATGTTGGACATTTAGGTTGTTCCTAATTTTGTTGTTATAACTAAGCCTTCCATGAAGACTCTTGTATCTTGATTTTTGTACCCCACTTTCGTAGAAGTGGGATTATTGAGAGGGTGTAAACATTTTGAAGATTACTGATAAGCATGCTAAATTGTTTCCCAAAGGGCATGTGAGTTTATGATCCCATCAGTGGCATATCTTGGGGACGAAAACTGTTAACAATATTTACAAAACTGAGTACAGTTGACCTTTGAACAACATGGGGTTGGGGGGGAGGTTAGGGTACTGACACTCTGGTAAGTCCCAAATCACAATATAGTGTGATCAACCCTCTGTATCCTTGGTTCTGCATCCTCAGATTCAACCTACCACAGACGGTGCTATACTATAGTACTGTGTGTGTGTGCACACCTGTGTGTGTGTATGCGCTCAGCTACTCAGTCGTGTCCAACTCTTTGTGACCCCATGGACTGTAACCTGCCAGGCTCCTCTATCCATGGGATTTTCTTGGCAAGAATACTGGTGTGGGTTGCTATTTCCTCCTCCAGGGGGTCTTCCTGACCCAGGGATTGAACCTGGGTCTTCTGTATCTCCTGCATTGCAAGCAGATTCTTTACTGCTGAACCACTAGGGAAGCCCAAAACTATAGTACTTACTACTGAAAAAAATATAGGTTAAGTGGACTTGCTTCATTCAAACCTCCTGTATTTTCAAGGGTCAAATGTATTTTCATTTTGTGATCTGTCAGTTTGCTATAATTAATGATACTGGACTTTTTATATCTTTACCAGTCATTTGCATTTCTTCTTTTGTGAGTGTTGCCTTCTCCCCCTCCTTGTGGGTGTCTTTTTTATTATATATCAACACTATAACACTTTTTCTTTTCATTTGTTTTGTAAGTATTTTCCCTGAGTTTATAATTTAACTTGGGTTGTTGACATGCAGAAGGATTCACTGATTTTATACTTAGAAATACTTTTTGATTGCTTGATCAGGTAAATAGTTCCATTTTTCTGCTACAGGTCTCAATGAATAAATGCCTGCTTAAGTAAGAGCAGTTTTTCTGGTTAAGCAGGATTTTATTGGTCTAGACTAAGAAGCAGCCCAGGATTCCTTGGTGGCTCAGACAGTAAAGAATCTGCCTCCAATTCGGGAGACCTGGGTTCGATCCCTGGGTGGGGAAGATCCCCTGGAGAAGAGAATGGCTACCTACTCAATACTCTTGCCTGGAGAATTCCATAGACAGAGGAGCCTGGTGGGCCCCAGTTCATGGGGATGACTGGCAACTAAGACTTTTACACAAGAAATAGTCCATCTCCTATAGGAACCAGACTTGGAAGTATCAAAACTACTTTAATGGTATACATTCCTTGAACCACCTCACCAATACATGTAAAAAAAAATGTTGGTAGTTCCTACTTTGTAGGAAAAAACTTTTAAAAAGCAAACTAAGACTGCCCCACCCCCAAAATAACAAAAGCCCATTTCCACTCGATATTAAAAAACATGGTGGGTCTTAGGATAGAAACTGGGCCTCAGGTAGAAACTTTCTTTCAGGCCAACCCCTATACCTCTACCCTGCCCACTCCCCTGGTCCCATGCCTTGAGTACAGACTCTAATCCTGGGTAGAGTTGCTCTGGCATGTGGTATGTGGGGCATACATACACTAATAACTTATTTGTTGTTTCTGACTTTTGAATTTAACTGGATGCTCTGTATTTTTATTTGCTAAATCTGGCAACCCTAATCCTGTGGTTTCCTTTTGGTGTTGATAGTGGGGCCCAACTCCCAGGAGAGCCCACAGAAAACAGTAGATAAACCTGGCATCTCTGGCATACACATGAAGGAATTTACCTGCCTGTGTCCAAAGAGGGCTCTCACACCCAAGAGGCACCAGAGATGTTCTCCAGAAACCCTACTCATTGGCTTTTCTACAGAGATCAGCATCTGCTTGTAAATCTGCGCTGTAAATCCAGGCCTCTGGGGTGGGGATGGGGGGTGTGTCCACACTTCCTGTCCTGAATTGTTCTTCTTCTTCCTTTTTCCAGCAGCTCTGAGGCTCTTCTTGGGCCTGTGGTTCTGGGCAGTCCCTGTTGAGTGCCCACCACTGCCTCGCTCAGGTGCCCTTCACCCGCTGCACATCCCTGTTTGAATGGCCAATCTGTTTGTTCCCTGTGGCTTCTTTTGCCTTAATGTTCATTTTCTCTCTTACAGGCTTTTGAGTCACTATACATAATTTGATTGCTTTCCAAAGGCTGGATATTCAAATTCAAGTTTTATTGTGGTTTGAGATGGCTGAACATCATCAGGTGGATGTAGGTGATGACCTAGTCATGCCACCATTAGGACATACCTAGAGATTGGCAAGAAGACTGAGACATAAGCTGATAACCCCCTGCCTGGTTTAGCAGATAAATAGTGCAATGTTGGGAACACAGAAGAGCTCCCCAGGAACGAGGCTAGAGTGACCTGGAATGACTGGATCCATTAGTGCAGGTGTTTCTAAGAATGCCTCGCCCAGCTTGAGGGACACCTGGGTCCTTTTTCTCTCTAACCTTCTTATCCCTAGTCCTTGCAGACTTCCATTAATAAGGCAGAGCTTCTCAATCTTTAGAGCACCTATGCATTGCAATGGGTGAGTGGGAAGAACGTGGTCTCTGGTAGGGGTTTTGAGGATTTGTCCCCCTGCATTGCATAGTTCGAGCAAATGGGGCTTGACCTTCACCCATAAGAGGACTTGGGGAAGGGGTGTCTCAAGGACAAAAGGAGTTGATATCAAGTTCAGTCTCAAATGGGACAAGTAGGCCCCTGCTCAGCAGGAAGTGGGATGGGAGGAACATACAGAAATAGTTAATGAGACAAACTGGTGGAAGTTGAGCCAATCTTTTAGGGAGGCTCAGCTCCTTCTGTGAAACCTTTGCTCTTCTCTAACTGGATTCTCAGGATCTGTAGTTCAGGAATTTCACGATTTTTATACCACACATGTATTCTGTGGCTTCCTCCCCTGTTCGAGGAGTCAATGTTGACATTTAACCAAGAGGTAGATCTATGTGCACTGCTTCCAGGCCTCTCTGTGGACTAGTCCCACAGGGGCCCCAAATGGAACATGTCCTAGCTGACCTTGTGTAGAACCTGCTCCTCCTTTGGCCCCCTTGATGCTACCGTCTACCCTGCTACTCTTCCAGAAACTTCCCTGCCACCTCTCCTCCAATCAGTCCCTTCCTGTTATTTGATTCCCTAAATCTCTCCGGTACATATTTCTCTTTACCCCACTCCCACTACCCTAAGGGAGACCATTGTGTTTTTTGTCACCTGGGACTCTGCAACGGCCTTCCAGCTCATTTCTCTGCGTCTATTCCAAGACCCCAGACTGCAGCTGGCACTGGGGAAGATATGGTCCCTGTCCACTGCACTGTGGATGGGACAGACCGACTCATGATGGGACAGACCGACTCATGATGTGAACGGTGGGCTCAGTCTTGAAAGATCAAAGGCTTCCTGGAGTGCCACCTGAGTTTAGCCAGGAAGGATGAGGGGGAGTGAATGGCAAGAAGCAGGAAATGCTTCTGCTAAAGCTATGCTGTCTTAGTAGTTTTCTTTATGAGGCAGGCCCTTAATGACACATATAACCTGAATCTCTTCCTTTCCTGGATTCTTTTTCTATTTACACACTAATTTCTACTGAGTTGGCCCCACTGTCACTTACCTCTCCCACCATGCTTCCCTCAACTCAGGTTTCTTTCACCCTAGCCTAAATCTCTGAACATGCGTAGTGGGAGGAATGGCAAACCATTACAGTGGAAATCTCAAATATATGTCCCTAGGAGGCAGAAATGCTCTAGAAATGGGCAGCACTCATTGCATTAACACATACCTCAAATGCACACACATCTATCTCACACATACGCACACATGCTTTTCCCCATGTATTAGCTATTAGTGTTATTAACTAAGTATTTCTGCTTCTCCTTCCAGGCACATGAGAGCATTGCACCTATGGCATTCCCCCGTCCCCTTGTGACTTGCTTTGGCCAATGAAAGCAGAGCAAAAGTGATCTATGTTACTTCCAGGTAAATGCTTTAAGAGTTCACGCTCAATTTGCCCCACCCTCATTTCCTGCCTTCTGAGTTGAGGAGGCAGCACGTCTACTTGCAGCAGCCAGAGTCCCTAAGTGGCTATGGAAAACAGAGCTCCTGTTGATCTCAAGGAGATATATTTCATGATGGAGACATAAAACTGTGTCAGACCAGTGAGACCTGGGGATTGCTTGTTACTCTACCATAACCTACCTGATCCTGATTGATACATGCAGTCAAACCAAGGTTTGGGGGCACCAAGGCCTTTATTCCTGCTGGGTATTCAGCATCTTGAGTCTCTGAGTCAATCAAAGTTCCCATTCTCCTGCCCAGTTCCCTTAGGTTGGAATATTTTTAGGTTATTTAATCTCTTTTCCATTATGAAGGGGACCCTTGCATGTTCCTTGTAAGAGCAGAACAAGAAGTCTATTTGACTGAACCTAAATTCAAAATGAAGTTACAGAAATAGCTGTAAAACACGAAAGCAGGGTTTCCCTGGTGGCACAGTGGGTAAGAGTTCGCCTGCCAATGCAGGGGACACGGGTTCGATTCTTGGTCCAGGAAGATTCCACATGTCGTGTGGCAGCTAAGCCCGTGCACCACTGAGCCCATGCTCTAGAGCCTGTACTCTGCAACAAGAGAAGCCATGCAATGAGAAGCCCGTGCAGTGAAACCAAGAGTAGGCCCCACAACTAGAGAAAGCACGCACAAAGCAATGAGGACCCAGTGCAGCCATTAATTAATTAAAAAAAAAAAACACAAAAGCATTTGCTGAGTTTATTCAAAAGCATAGTCTAATACTCTACATATGTCACGCTAACTAGTGCCCGTCCAAAAGCAATCCACTAACAAATCTCCCTTTCACCAAGAGCAAAATGCCAGTTTCTTCCCCCGGAATAGCCCTAGCACTAGTAGGCTAATTTCAAAGGTCCCAGTTTGTAGGCCTAATTCTGCCATTTAGTAGTGGATGACCTTGGGAAAATTACCTCTTTGAGGCCTAGTTCCCTTATCTGAAAATGGTTATGGTAAAAACGGGCTTCTCTGGTAGCTCAGATAGTAAAGTATCTGCCTGCAATTTAGGAGACTAGGGTTCGATCCCTGGGTCGGGAAGATCCTCTGGTGAAAGGAATGGCTACCCACTCCAGTATTTTTGCCTGGAGAATTCCATGGACAGAGGAGCCTGGGTAGCAAAGGGTCAGATACGATTGAGTGACTAAAACACAGACACACATAATAATAATAACTATGTCATAAAAAGAGAAAGAAAGTTACATTTACACATTTGGTATACACTTCAAACAGACCTTTCAAAGGGTATGGAAAGGAAAAAGGGAAGGTCTATGCAAATGTAAGTTGATAATGTTTTTAACCAACACATGACCAAAGAAGAAACATAAAATGACCTTCCCAATGCCTTCAGTCTTTAAAACCAAGCTAAAGTGTGGACACTGGAGTGTATTTACATTTCTGCAAAAGGTCCCATAATACAAAGCTCATTCCTCAAACAGGACAAATTGCTTATTACCTAAAAGGGAAGGAGTGGTGTCAAATGCCTCAGAGGAGGTCGGTCACACTCAATCATTTGCTGGTTGGGCAAACACCCAGCAGTGGCGCTTCCACGCAGTGCCTTCCGGAAGAACCGCGCGCGCGCATCCAATTATACCTCTTGTGCCCTTTGCTCAGTGCTGAATTAAGTTCAGTTCATCAATGGAAGCCCTACTTATTCCCCAGCCCCACCTCCATCCCCCTCCAGCGAAACGCCCCCTGCCAATTATGTAGTGTCAGCAGTCCTTTAGGCTTTTCCCTCTCCAGATGGTATTTCCCTTTCTAACCCTCGGGCCAGCGGCGCAACCAGGTCCTGACCATATCTGAGCGATTGCCTAAAAGGCTCAGCCCTCGGCCCCTAGGGGTGGGGCCCGCCAAGCCGCTTTATAAATGGAGCCTCCTTGGGTCCGCCTCCTCTAAGCGCCTCCGGCGTGATCTTGGCCGGCGCCTAGGTGCTGAAGTAGCTTCTCGTCCGCTTCTCAAAGTTGAGGGTGCAACACCGGAAGGGCTTGTTAAAACAGAGCGCTGCGCCCCACCCCCAGAGTTTCTGCCTGAGTAGGTTTAGGGTGGGGTCCAAGAGCTTGCATTTCTAACAAGTGCCCAGGTGTCGGTGACGCTGCGCATCAGGGACCGCACTTAGCTTCTAGGCTGCCTGGAGACGGAGCGAGAGGCTCGCTGGCCACCTCCACGCCGGTCCCAGCTGCTCTACTGCCCTGAGCGCTGGTCTAGTAGGAATAACCCAGCAGCACAGGAGGCTGCAGCCCTGGGAAGGCAGGGCCTGAGGAATTTGGATTTGATCTTAGGGGCTCCTGAAGGGTTCCTGCAGGTAGAAAGGCAAGCAGGAATAAACCTCAGAAGCCTGTGGGTGTTTGGTGTTACCAGGATATTTCATTCATCAGGTTCTCCTGACCTCCTTTCTGCATTGAACACATATTGATTGTCTAGGTTTAGGGTTACAACGGTGAAAAGACAGGGTCCCAACCCTCCAAGGGCTCATAGTAACTAGGAGGGAAATGTGCAAATGATTACAATACAGGTAAAGATAACTGTTTCTAGGGAGGCAGCATCAAACTTCTGGGGAGAGTGGGTGGGACTCCGAGTCTGAGGAGCCGGAAGTCGTTTCATGTAAGAACTGGCATTTATGCAGAGACTTGCAGAATGAATGGGAATATGGCAGGTAGAAGGAGAAACTGGGAAGGGGTTAAAGTGGGAAGGGTTAGGCAGATGGAATGAGCGACAAGACTGCTCAAATACAAGGTTCCAGAGGGAGACTGGGAGCTTGTCTGGTGGGCGGCCGGTTTCCCTTCTGCTTCTCTGGTTGCTCCTCTGTCTCCTTTCTTTGCTGGCCTCTAGTCAGCTGCTGTCCCTCACGAGCTGGTGTTTGCCAGGGCTCTGGCCTGGCTGCCTTTCCCTCTCACTCTCCATGTCCACTCCTCCAAACGTGAGGCCTCCTGAGCTGCTCCCTGTTGGGGCCCACATGTGTTTCCAGTCCAAGCCTAGCCTCCTCCGCACCACACAGATGTCCCCGGTGCCTCCTGTACTCTATCTTGGTGAGCGGGGCCCTCATCCACCTTGTTACCTAAGCCAGAGGATTTTGTGAAATATATATAACTCTTCCATATATAACTGGTGAAGAGTGAAATGGCACAGTGAATTGTTGGTGCCATTCACCAAGATAGAAAGCAAGAGGAAAGATGCCGGGCTCAAATTCTGTCTACAATTCACTAGCTGAGTGACCTTGAGCAAATTATCTATTTCCTTACCTGTAAAGTGGGTGATAGGCCCTACCTTATAAGGTTGTTATACGGATTTAACAATAATTGTTATTAAGCACTGTGTTAAGTATTTTATGTGGATTCCTTCAGAGTTGATGAGTCCAAGGTCACTCTGCTATTACATGCCAGAGCCAGGTCTGGAACCCACAGTTTGCCTCCGTCTTTATTGTCACACTATCTGGAGATTGTCTATCAAATAGGGAAATACTTATAATGTTAAGTAAAACGTGGACAACAAATTGCATAACCAGTGTGAGTGCAGCCATCTTTTAAAAAAAAGGAAATAAAGACCGAAAATGCTAGAAGGAAATATAGCAAACAGCTAAATGTTGTATTAGGTTATTTTTGTCTTCTAGTTTTCTATTTCCTGTGTTTTCTTTAATATATATAATTTTTACTAAAAAACAAAATATTTTAAACATTCATTACATTAAAAACAATTACAAGTTCACAAACTGTTCTGTTTGACTGGAAATTACACTCCACTGGTATCTCTTCTCAGTTCCAGTCTTAACTTCCCTGAACAGAAATTCTTTCCTACTCTCAAAGGCCAGAGTAGGAAGTAGGTATTGGAGCCATGTTCACAACCTCCCCACAGCTGACAACCTGGCCCCTCGAGGAGGCTGTCAAAATCAGGTCTGTGGGGCGGGAAGTTCCAGACAGAACACGGGCTTCTCCTACCGCCTAGGGCTTTCTGGACAGCGCTGCTTGAGATCAATTACTTTTTTCTTCTTCTAAATAAGCGGCCGAATGCTCTTTTTCCAGTTCTGGCTGAGTCGTTAGCTGCAGCCCAGTGGTGACGCCTGCCAGGTACCTGGCTCGGTGAACACCGCCCAAACTGGTCAGGCCAGTCCTCCCGTGGATGTTTCTGCCAGGACTTGCCTGTGTGTGTGTGTGTGTGTGTGTGTGTGTGTGTGTGTGTGTGTGTGTTGTGTTAGAGACCCACCCTTCTCCCCAGCAACCCAGGTAGGTGGAAGGTAGCTTCGGGGACCAGCCTGGCAGTGTGGCCAGATGGGTGGAGCTGAATTAATCTAACCTGGAATTTCAACTTGGCCTGAACAACAGGTGAGAGGAAAAAAGCAGCAGAGAGAACGGGCAGTTCGGCAACTTAGAAATTCTCTTATGCCTTGCCCCTTGCCCCCTGGCTGGAAAACAGCCCGGGGTGACTTTTCAAAGTCTGCGGTGGGTTATAGGGCTCGACCCCTCGGAGGCTGTCCGAGCCCCTCCTGAACGCTGTCCTCCTCGGTTACCCTCCGCGACGCGCCCGTTCCCCCTCCTCTGGGAGGCAGGGCGGGGGTATCGGATTAGTCTTTGTTTTCGACGCGAAAGAGCCGAGAGCGGCGCAGGGGAGGCTCGCGATGGCAGGGCTCCGGGGTCCGCCTGGGTAGGGCGCTGGGCTGCGATCCCGGCGAAGGTTCCTGCCGGCTGGCCCTTGGCCTCTGCTCGCGGGGTATCCCCTCCTTGCCCGCTAGGCTGACTCGGTACGCAAACGCGCGATGTCCCCCATTGTCCTGCCTCGGAATGAGCGAGCGGCGGCCAGGAGAGGGGGGGTCAGTGGGGCCCGGAGTTCAGGACTCCCAGGGGCACTGGGGCCGTCCCTGGCCGCTTGGCCCGCAGGGAGTGGCAGGAAGTGGGGACACCGAGGCCGGCTCGGCCGAGGGCCTAGGCTGGGAGCTCCGCGTGCCTCACCCCGCGCCGCCCGCCGCGCCCGCTCGGCTGCAGAAGCGCGGGAGGGCGGGGGCGGCCAACCCGAGGAGGGCGGCCGGGTCCCGGGAGCACCGACCGCGGGGGAGGGGAGGTACTGCAGGTGCAAAGGCGCGGCGTCCGGGCCGGGCCCTGCCCCCATCCGCTTCAGGACCGCCCGCACCGTCCCCTCCCCCTCCACGGAACTCCCCCCTCGCGCAGCCCCGAGCCCGGCGGAGGGGGCGGCGGCGGGGCCGGCGGGGCTCGGCGGGGCCGCACGTGCGCGCCCTCCCGGGCGGGGGGAGTCCCCGGGCGAGCACGTGCCGCGGCGCGCGGGGGGGCGGGGAGTCCCGCGGACGCCTTCATTGCTGCTGCTGCCGCCGCGGCCGCCGCTGCCTCTTCCTTCCTCCTGCGCCCTCCCCTCATCGGCCCGGGCGGGGGGCTCCGTGCGCCGAGCTCGGTCGGGCCAGGCGCTCCAGGAGGCGGGCGCCCCAGGCGGCGGCGGCGGCGGCCGCGACGGTGGTGGCGGCGGCGCGGGCCGGGAAACTTTGCCCCTTTGTGCGCTCCGCCCCGGAGGCGGCGGGCAGGTCGGTGCAGTCGGTGCCTTTCCGGCTCCGGGGTGGGGGAGGGGAGGCCTGGGGGGGGCCCGCAGGGGAGGGGACGGTCCGGGGGGACCCCGCTACTTTGTTGCGGGAGACGAGGCGGGGGTGCTGCGGGTCACAGAGTAGCCGAGCCGAGCCGGGCGGGGGCGGCGGGGCGGGGCGGGGGCTGCGGAGCCGCCGAAGCCGAGCGGCCGAGGCCCCAGAACAAAGGAGCCCGAGCGGCTGCGCGCGCGCGGCCGGGCCTGAGCCGGAGCGCGCCCCCCTCCCCGCGCCCCCTCGTTGGAGCGGGCCGCCCTCCAGGGTCCGGCCCGCTGGCTGGGCTGCCGGCGCGGGCTACCCCGGGCGCGCCCCACTCCAGGCCGCCTCAGTGCCCGGGGCGCCCGGGCAGCCCCGCCGAGTGAAGCTCTCGGCAAACTTTATTTTGAAAGCTGTGCTCCCTTGGGGAAGGCCCAGCGACCTCCAGTGAGGGGCGTGTGGGAATTTTGGCACAAGTCTCCCAAGCCCGTGGGGGTGGGGAAAAGGACAACTTTCTTAGACATCTCACCTTGACCGCCCCCTTAAATTCGCCGTCCAGGTTTCCTTAACACCCCGGCAGGCCCTCGTCCTGCTCCATCAGGGAGCGGCTGCCGATGTGCCTGCCAGAGGTTCTGGACAGCATTTTATGAGAGCAAGCCCGTTCTCTTCCCCCAACTTCTCTTTTCCCAGAAGCAGGAAGAGGTAACAGAAAGAGTGAAAGTTGTCCCCTAGCCCCGAGTGATGCGCTTCCCCTTTCTGTCTCTGTTCCAGGCTGCGCGCTGCCTTCTCCATCATTCTGACCCGGGAGAGGAAAAGGGAGAGGAAAAGCCGGAGGAGAACCTCCTCACCCTACCCTGCCCCCGTCACACACCCACCTGCTCACCTCATGCCTGGGTCCAGGGTGGGTGAGGGTGAAGAGCCCACCCAGCCAAGATGATCCCTTCTCTGGGGACTGCCGCTGATGTCCTCCCCCAGATCCCGGGCCCCGGCAGGTGGGAGAGTGGCCCCCAACTGAGTCCTGTCAGACTGCTGCAGAGGAGGTGAAGAGGGGGTTGAGAAGAGGTGCCCGTCCCGCAGCCTGGAGCTACTTGCCTTCGCTCTGTAGATTTTGACTGCTTTAGGAAGAAGGACTTGTTGGTGGCCTTTGCAGGCAGGAAGCTGGACTGTGGCTCTGCCCCAGCACCTATGCCCCCACCTCTGGCAACGTCATGAGTCAGTTTCAGGTGCCCCTGGCAGTCCAGCCGGACCTGCCAGGCCTTTATGACTTCCCTCAGGGCCAGGTGATGGTAGCGGGCTACCAGGGGCCTGGGCTTCCAGTGGCTGGGAGTGAACCTCGACTCCGAGGGGGTGGAGATGGGCGGAAGAAGCGGAAACGGTGTGGTACTTGTGAGCCCTGCCGGCGGCTGGAAAACTGTGGGGCTTGCACCAGCTGTACCAACCGCCGCACACACCAAATCTGCAAACTGCGCAAGTGTGAGGTGCTGAAGAAAAAAGTGGGGCTTCTCAAGGAGGTAAGCTGAGTCTTGCTTGACAGCCCTGTTCCTTCCTTGAGGGTGCTGCATTCACAAGAGTTGCTGAAGACCGTTAAGCCATTCTCCCGTTTTGATCCTCCTGGTCCAACTTTGAGTGGGGCTGTGAATAGGAGCCTAGCTGTCTTCAGAAGCCGGTTCCGGCTAGTTTGCGGCGCTTACAATTGGTGGGAGGGTAACCAGGTTGCACAGGGCTTTGAGCTAGCACTCTCATCCTGGATGTTTGCGTTTGACTCAGGACAATGGTATCCAGCTTTATCTTTAGAAGTTTCTTGTCTGGTTGAAGCCTCAGATATATTTCAAGGTCATGCTAATGCTTGGGTGATATGGGAGTGATGGTGTCAGGTAAGGGTTGGAGGCTGATGGGTTTGGAAGGAAAAATTTGGAGTGACAGGATGGTCTTATGCTGCCCTGATGGAGTGGGATGTTTCTTTCCCGAAATCTTCTTTATGGGTGCCATCCTTTTGCGGATGGTACCTAAAAATGTTTGGGAATTTAATGAGAAACCTATAGTTTGAGTTCCCATGCTAGACAGTACTTCTTGAGGTCAAGGACTTTTTATGCCTTGTGTTCTTAGGACCTGGCTCAGTTCCTTGGTGTGTCGAAAGCCCTCAGATGCTAATTGAATGAATGAATGAATGATGTGTGTTTGAGATGCTGTCAACCCCAGGAAGGAGTACTCCCTTAATTGGGAGTTGGGAGGGTAAGGGAGGGGAGGAGGAGTTGGAATGAGAACAGAGAGGGGAGAGGAGAGGCAGTGGCACTACACTGGCCGTCTTTCCTTTGCATGCCGGTGGTGGGTTGCCGGCCGTGAGGCTGGTGGCAGCCGCCACAGCGGAGAGTTGGCAGAAGTAGGGACGAGTGAAGTGAAGCAGCTTGGGAGGAGCGCTGTAGCAGCCGAGGTCGCTTCAGGCAGCGGGACTCGCGCTGGACAGAGACCAAGGCCTGCGCTGTCCATGGGGCTTCCCCGCTTTGCCTCTGATTTGTTCAAGGGCTCGGACGACTCAGGTTCCCTCTCTGAGTCTGTCTTCTCACTGGGGACGTGGAGGGGCTGTGCTTCTTGGCCTCTGAAGCCCTTTCCAGCTGGGCTGGAAACCGCTGTGCTTCTGGGAACCGGGGCACCTGTGGCTTCGATGGGCTGGCGCCTCGCACTTGGGATTTCCCTGACCGCTGAGTGTCGGAGCTGTGCTGCAGTTTGGTGGAGCCGTGGTCTTGTGGCTGGGAAGAAAGATCCAAGTGTTTGGGTCAGGAAAGTGGCCGTTGCTGGGATGTTTCTGCCCCTTCTCTCCTTCTCTTGTCTGTTCCCTGTGGAAGTTGTATATCACGGTCCAGGGACAGCGGATGGGTGCCCTGTTTCCCCAGTCTAAGATTAAAACAGACATCTGGATCACATCTGTAGCTCCCCACCCCAGCCTGGGAGACTGTGTGCAGCCCCTTTATGTTGCTGCTGTTTACGGGGGAGTTGGTATCCTGCTGGCCCAGTGCCCTGTGGGTCATTTCTGAAAGTGGGGTGGGACCAGGGGTCGGCTTCACTCCTGGGCACGAGAGCTCTTGTTTTGGTATAAGGAGGACATGCCCCGTCTACTTTGTAAGGCTTGGTTCCTTTGCTTGCTTCCTTCTGGAGTTTATCTTCTTCTTTGCAGCCTTCCTCTCAGTTCATTCCTCTCAAACTCTGGGGGATGAGCTTTCTGGGCTGAATGTTCCTAGAATGCGTGGCTCTTGTGGACTGTGTTTAAGTTCTTTTGGCAACAAGGAGGTGCACCTGAATGAAAGGGGCTGGGAGTCTAGCCAGGGGCCTGTCATCCTTGTGTGTAAGCTGCTGCCCAGGGTTGCCAGTGGTCGCGGTTCAGAGAGGAGGAATCTGGCTTGGCTGAGGCTTAGAGTCAAGCCCCTGGATGTTTATGTCTCTGCGGACCTTGCCATGGCCGGCTGGCTCTTAAGGCCCACAGGATTGGGGAAAATGCAGCTGGTGTCCTGTGGTTCCCCCCAGACAGAGGGTCCACATGCTGATGTGTGGACCAGTGCGGCCCCATGACAAGTTCTCTGGGTTTCTGAAGAAACCATGGGAAGGGGACAATAGAGTGAGCTTTGTCTTGAAGCTAACTTTGTTTGACTTAAAAAGCAGAACTTTGTTTTAGGGATAAGTACTTTCTACTTTTTTGATGATTGAAAATATACTTTCTTTTATGGAATGGAAGTGTTGATAGAAAGTAGATCTCTTTTTTTTTTCTAAAAAGTCTTTACTTGGCAAAATACAGAATAGTAACTAGTGTCTCTCACCATAATTTTTTTTTAATTGGTCTGTGAAGGCTAAGAGCGTGGGAACCACTGTCCAGGCAACACTGCATTTGACAAATGTATCGCTGGCAGAGCTGACAGGCCCTCTAGGCCGTTCCTAAGTGAGAGCCCAGGGAACCAGCCCAGCATTTACAGCCTCTAGGGCACTGCTGGGACCTTCACCACCAGGTCTGAGCGGCCATGTACAAGAGGGGACATGTCCCAGGATTTGGAGGTTGGGAAAGGAGGAAATCTATCCCTTGGGAACAGAACTTTAGATCTTAGCCCCTGCTCTTCAGGTGAGACAAGACAGAGCATCCCAGGAGCCTCCTGGGGATCAGGCCCTCTCCCTACATCCGTGCTTCTCAGTGCCTCCAGTTTGGG
Organism: Tragelaphus eurycerus; assembly: GCA_935064755.1. NCBI lineage: Eukaryota > Metazoa > Chordata > Mammalia > Artiodactyla > Bovidae > Tragelaphus > Tragelaphus eurycerus. The sequence continues at coordinate 26,638,113 of CAKXYN010000016.1, forward strand.
CATCCTTTCTTCATGTCCCTCCTGTCTCCACCTCCTCCAGCTTCCTTTGGGACTTTGCAGAGCTGTCTGCTGATAGCCGCTTTGTGTCATTGTGTAAGAGGGGGAACCTTATCTTGATTTTCTTGTCTCCTTCCCTGCTCCTCACTTTTTTTACCCAGTGTGGGTAGGTGGTGCTCCAGAGCCCCTCTAGTCAGAGACATTCCATATTTTAACATTAGAAGCGACTCCCAGGCTTGTTCCTGTCCACCACAGAGGTAAGTGACTACTCACTCCTCTGGGCCCTAAAGAGAGGTAACAAGCCTGCAGGAGTTCATTTCTGCAGCTGTGGTCTTCCTTCCTAGTTCCAGGAAGGCTTTAGATCCTAAGCTGATATGAGAGGCTGTTGGACTTCCACATCCTTTTTTACCTGAGTGGTGGTTTGTAGCACAGTGAAGATGACTGATTAGAAAAGTAGGCTCTGTTGAGTGTGGAGATGCAGAGCCCAAAGTGCTGTGCTGCTTATTCTCTTGAGCATTGGTTTGTTTCCCCACCCCCCTCACATGTCAGATGGGGTAACCCTTCTTTGTGAGGATTAATTGAGATAAAATATGCAGAATGCCTAGTACATGGTAGGTAATCAGTGCATGGTGACAAAACATTCCTAGAACATCTAGAAGAGAATTAATCTTTATGCATAAAAATTATATATGTTAGTCTCTGAGCTGTAATTGTTTATTAAACGTTTATTTCAAGACATGCCAGCTTACTCATAGAACTGTGGGGCCAGGCAAGTGTGGGGAGGAGTTTGCCAGCCTCTTTCCTCGGGGAGGAGGCTGGACATCCAGGAGAAGGAGCCGGTGTGGCCCAGGGCCTGATCGAAAAGCTGCCCATGGGTGAGGGAAGTGAGAGTTTGATAAAGAGGGTAGGAGAAAAACTCCTTGTACAAAAAACTTCCTGGGAGTATGTATACATGAGGTTAGAAGCGTGAGTGAGAAATAGAAATATATATGGTGTGTCTAGCCCTCAGCCAGATGGATTTCGTGGCTGAAACAAAGCTCCATGCCCGTGTTGAGAAAAGATGCTTTGGAATTTGGGATCTCTCAACAGTATCGGAACACCTGAGCAATTCTTGCCTCACCTGCTCCTGGCTCTGTCTTCCTGAAGATGGGCTGTGGGTGGGGTGAGGTGGGGGATGCTATCAGGAGGGTAGCTGTTCCCACCAGCAAAGGGAGAATTGATTGGTAAAGTGGAAGTGATGAGGCTCTTTAGAGACAGGGAGCCCATCTCAGCATTTGTGAATCCAGGGAGATGCCTGGGCAAGGAGCGATGTTGACCGTAGACTTCAGAAAATTGTTTTTCAGATGTAAACAGTTTTAAACCCCATCACTACAGACTCTAAAAGGGAAGTTAGCTGGAGGGATAGGATTGCGGTTTAAAAAGAAAATGCTGACTCAGCAGTCCCAAATGGGGCCCTAAGGAGGAAGGTGGTGGGGGCTAAGAGCTGGACCATCTGTGTGGCTGCTTGGGCAGCTGTCTGGTGAGTGCAAATGGTGAAAGATCATGCTTTTTACATGGAAAGAGGGTGCGAGTCAAGGGTAGCCTGACCCTTTAAGAAGAATATTAGAGTCTACTGGCCAGATTGTGCTGAGGTGGTGGAAGATGCTCAAGACAATAATAGTCTTTTATATGTTCCCAGTAGGACATAGAAGGAAAGGGTGGTCTTACAGCTTTGGAGCAGAACTGGTGACAGAGAGAAGCCTCTAGGTCCCTGTTGTGTCAGGGAGTATAAACTGGGGAAGGATAAACCATGGCATGTGTGGTTAGGGAGGGAGAGCCAGCTACCCTACCTGAATCTGAGTCATCAGCTCCCTACTACACACCTTCAGGTATGCCCATGGAATGGCATCGTGGTAGAATTAGATGATGATTGGGAGAGAGCCGGAAGACCAGAGACAGAAAGTTCAATTTTTCAAAGATATGCTGGAAGTTGTAAACCAATGTCAGTTTTTGACCATCCTAGAGCAGATTTCTAAATTAGTTACTTTTCATTTACGGCTGTGCTGGGTCTTTGTTGCTGTGCGGGCTCTTCTCTAGTGGTGGGCGGGGGCTTCTGATTGCAGTGGCTTTCTTTGTTGGACAGCACGGGCTCCAGGGCCCGTGGGCTCAGTAGTTGTGTCCCATGGGCTTAGCTGCTCTGTGGCGTACGGAATCTTCCCAGATCAGGGATCAAACCCCTGTCCCCTGCATTGGCAGGCAGACTCTTAACCACTGGACCACCAGGGAAGTCCTAGAGCAGATTTTTTAAAAGGTGGTTCATGAGATTTAGAAAGACAAACGGTGGGCTCGGGGATCCCTGTGGTTCTCTACAAAGCAACTCAAACCAGCGGGCCTGGATTTCTGCAAATAAATGATAGTGCTTCCTTCCAGCGTCATAGATCAAAGAGCCAGTTTTTATTTAAAGTCATTCTGAAGAGGTGGAGAAGGAAACGGCACCCCACTCCAGTACTCTTGCCTGGAAAATCCCATGGATGGAGGAGCCTGGTGGGCTGCAGTCCATGGAGTCGCTAAGAGTCGGACACGACTGAGCGACTTCCCTTTCACGTTTCGCTTTCATGCATTGGAGGAGGAAATGGCAACTAACTTCAGTGTTCTTGCCTGGAGAATTCCAGGGACGGGGGAGCCTGGTGGGCTGCCGTCTATGGGGTTGCACAGAGTCGTACACGACTGAAGTGACTTAGCAGCAACAGCAGTATTATGAAGCGGACACAGGTATAATTACCCTGTTCAGAATTTTTACCAACCAGTGTGGATCAGGGATTCCATGTTGGGATCACCTGGATCCCACTTCCAGGGATTCGGTCTGTAGTTTGATTGTTCTGGGGAGGACTCCAGTTGGGTTGACGCTCTCCCAGGTTTATCTAATGTGTAGTTAGAGTGGAACTCCTCTGACCCAGATGAGAGCCGAGTTGATGGGCACTAACTTGGACGGCACGTTGCTCACCTGGATCTTAGGGGACCTGAATGGATTACAACCATGTTTGCACCTTGCTGATCAGTGGACTGGCAGAATCAGCATCACCTGGGAGCTTGTTAGAAACACAGAATCTCCGACCTCACGTCAGACTTAATGAATGAGAGCCTGCACTTGAACCACATTCCCAGGTGATTTATGTGTCCTTGAGAGTTTGAGGAGCGGGTCTGTGGTACTTCTGTGAGTGCCGAAGTGGGTGAGGCGTGGAAAATGGGACAGAAATAAATCTTGATGAACACAGGTAAAGTGCTCCCATTGTCAGCAAGAGTAAGGAGGGTGACACAACCTATTTTTCACCATGTAGGCCAGGGAGACAAGAACATCTTGAGATTTACTCCATGTTTATTCTTGTTTCTCTGGAGTCTTAATCTAGTCTTACGAGCTATCAGTAACCCCTTTAAGAACTTGTGTGTGTGTGTCTATGAGTGTGTATATGTGTGTGTTCTGAGAACAGTTGGGAAAGGGCTCTCAGAAGATGTTTACTGCTCAGCAGCCTGACTTGAGACATGGGAGCCCCATGAGGGAGTAGTAGCTGGTGGTAGTTGTGAATAGCAGGAGCACATCCATAGAACTCTGGGTTTCATGGAAGGGTCTGGAGGGTTAGGAGCAGAAGAGATGTGTGCCCTCTCCCTTGGATGTACGTAGGAGTAGGTATGATCAGTGGGTAGGTGTGGTAGTCGCAGTAGTAGTGGTGATGCGATATTGAAGTTGAATGGTGAAACATGGGTAAAGGAGATTGGGGCAGTCTGGAAGAGTGGGATTCAGCAAAACTCAATGGAATTTAATCGGGGTAAATTCAAAGTCCTGCACATATTTTTTAAAAAGAAAGAAATGTACAAGTAAGGATCCCTGGCTTCCCAGCAGGTAGGAAGAGCTGAAACTCTAAAAGGTGTGTTGAAAGCCTGTCTCTAGGAGCTCTGTCAAAGTGGTCACATGCAAGGCAACTGAAAAAGATGGTTGTTCAGCTTGGAAATGAATAAGTAGGGGAACTCGTGCTAAGATGAATCCTATGTCGAAGAGGGAGTTAGTTACTTCGTGCCGGGGAATGTGCAGAACTTTTATTCAGTTCAGTCACTCAGTCGTGTCCGACTCTTTGCGACCCCATGAATTGCAGCACGCCAGGCCTCCCTGTCCATCACAAACTCCTAGAATTCACTCAGACTCACGTCCATCAAGTCAGTGATGCCATCCAGCCATCTCATCCTCTGTTGTCCCCTTTTCCTCCTGCCCCCAATCCCTCCCAGCATCAGAGTCTTTTCCAATGAGTCAACTCTTCGCATGAGGTGGCCAAAGTACTGGAGTTTCAGCTTTAGCATCATTCCTTGCAATGAACACCCAGGACTGGTCTCCTTCAGAATGGACGGGTTGGATCTCCTTGCAGTCCAAGGGACTCTCAAGAGTCTTCTCCAACACCAAAGTTCAAAAGCATCAATTCTTCGGCGCTCAGCCTTCTTCACAGTCCCAACTCTCACATCCATACATGACCACAGGAAAAACCATAGCCTTGACTAGACAGACCTTTGTTGGCAAAGTAATGTCTCTGCTTTTGAATATGCTATCTAGGTTGGTCATAACTTTCCTTCCAAGGAGTAAGCGTCTTTTAATTTCATGGCTGCAGTCATCATCTGCAGTGATTTTGGAGCCCAGGAAAATAAAGTCTGCCACTGTTTCCACTGTTTGCCCATCTATTTCCCATGAAGTGATGGGACCAGATGCCATGATCTTTGTTTTCTGAATGTTGAGCTTTAAGCCAACTTTTTCACTCTCCACTTTCACTTTCATCAAGAGGCTCTTTAGTTCTTCACTTTCTGCCATAAGGTGGTGTCATCTGCATATCTGAGGTGATTGATATTTCTCCCAGCAATCTTGATTCCAGCTTGTGCTTCTTCCAGCCCAGCGTTTCTCATGATGTACTCTGTAAGTTAAATAAGCAGGGTGACAATATTAGAGCATAGCAATTATAAGCAGGTAGACTGAGTGCATGTTTGAAAAAAAGAGTTGTCTAACATTCATAGCTGTTCAAAGACTGAAGAACCAGTCTTGTGCCTGCGTGGGTCTTTGTAGAGGCTGGGATGTTATGAAGACGTCCTCTATCAGGTGGGGGCTTCCTCGTGTGGTGGTCTCTTGCTCAAACTATGTAAAGTGTAGCATATTCCTTAGACAAGTACATTGCAGATAAAACCTTGTTCTTAGTCCATGAAGTTTTTGGTCAATCTCTAGACCTAATCTCAGAGCTGGGTGGGAATATCGTCTGTGAACTTTCTGAAAATTTCAGCCGAGTGTGTGAATGTGCAGGGGTGTTTTTTCTCAGGGGAGAGGGTTTGTGGTTTTCAGCAAATTCTCAGGAGTGTTTATGATATCCCAGATTTAAAAAGTATGCTCTACCTGTGCTGTCTGATAAGGATGCCATTAGTCATGTGTGGCTACAAAAATTAAATTAACATGAAATTCAGTAACTCAGTCACACTGGCTGCCTTTTAAGTAGCTTGTGTGTTAGATATATATATATAGATATAGATATGTGTGTGTGTGTTTTATCTGTGTGGGTAATTCTACTGGACATGTAGTTTTCCTCTGTGGTCTCTAAACCCTCACTGAAGCCTGTTTCTGGGTTGGGGAAATAGGTATCCTGGTTGGCTATTCTTGGGAGGATTTTCTGGGTTAGGATCCTTGTTCCCCCGCCAAGGTAAGTGGTGAGAGAGATAAGGAAGTTGGGTTAGGGTCCCTGTTCCCAGGAGCAGTGCTTTTTTTGGGGGGTTCTAACCCAAAGCAAAGCTTATTGCTTCTCATTGAAGGCTTGAGCCATGTTTAAATTATCTGCTGTGGGGAAAAACAATAGGAATGAGGGGTGGCTCCCTATTCAAAGACACTTTCTGAAACTCCCTGGCGGGGAGTGACTCTCCCACCCTCACTCGTGCCCGCAGCCCTGGTGAGCCTTGTCTGAGTGTTCTTGCTCTGGCACGGACCCCACCCTGTGTCAGCAGCTGCCTGTCTGCCTTGGGCCTCTTGTTCTGGAGGAGGCAGTGTGGGGACTGGGTGAGCTGAAAGACCACTGTGGGGGGCTGGGGTCTCAGGGGTTGTCACTGATTCCCCTCCCCATCCCTTCTTTACAGCTCCCTTGTGGATTGAGGGCAGCATGCTCAGCAGGACAGAAGGTGTTGGAAAGGAATAGGACTCTTTTATCTGCCTTGAGCCCTGCAGCACTTTGGCTGGGAGAGTCCTTTAGACCTCAGCCTGAGTGTGTCTGTGCAGGGCCCAGCCTGCTGGCACACCTGGAGGGGACGCACCCCGCTGTGGCCTTGTCCCCTGTCATTTGCCTAAGAGATCTGATAACCTGAGTTTAATATTAGTCACTGAGGGAGGGGAAAATAAAAGTCGTCACTCAGTGTGGGGTAACTGGCCAGGCCTCTGGTGACCTCTGGGGGGTTGCTCGCTTGCTTCAGGGTGCACGAGCTCTGTTCCTGAACTGCTGGTTCTGACCTGTATGCATTCCAACTCCATTGTGCCCATCTCCCCACAGCCAGCCAGGGTGTCCGTGGACAGAACGGTGCGCCTCCCACTACTGGTGCAGAGCAATTCTTGATGCTCCAAATGAAAAGGGAGTTGCATGAGATAGACTCATTTGGGCCCATTTGTCAGAATGCATGTACCCCTTAGCCCCCCACCCCATTTAATTACTGCCAGAGGAATCCTCAGGAAGGGGTGTGGAGATGCTGGGTCAGAAATAAGCGACAATGTACCAGATTAGAGTCTGTTCCCTTCTGAGTCTTTCTTGTGGGAAGGACACTGAGTGGCTTTCTCTGGTCTCATTTTTTTTTTTTTTTAATTGTTTTTATTTTCTTTTATTCTTTTGGCTGTGCTGCATGGCATGTGGGATCTTAGTTCCCAGACCAGGGGTGGAACCTGCACCCCATTCATTGGAAGCACAGAGTCTTAACTGCTGCACTGCCAGGGCACTCCCAGTCTTTTGACTGATTGCTCTGCTCTTTAAGGGTAAACTCTGGGTGCCCTGGTTGATGCTGGGAGTGATCCTGGAGCCGTAGAGGAGAGAGAGAATGGCATCTTCTCATGGGGAGGCTGGGTCCAGTCTGGATGGTTGACAGTGCAGGATGGGCTGGGGCACTGAGCGCCAGCGAGAGGAGAGCTGGTGCTAGAGGGATACGGAGGAGAGGTGCCTTCCTGGAGTGTCTCCTCGGTCCCTGGCCCTCTTGTGTCCCCTGTGCCGGGGGAGGGCACTCGTGTCACTTCAGTTTCTGGAGGCAGGATGTCACCTGCTTTGACTGGTAGACTGCAAGTTGCCTTCCCAGCCTCCTTCTGCACATCGCGACTGGCTGTGTGAGGCGCTGCGCTGAGCCTGAGTTGGCGGTAAAGGGGAGGCAGCATTTACTCTGTCCTTAATGAGCTCACAGTCTGGGCAGGGAGACAAGCGTGGCAACAAATAATTACAGAGCAGTCTGGTAGGGCTACAAGGGAGGGATGCCTTGAGGGCAGAGACCAGTCTTAGTCACTGTTAGGCCAAGAGAGCCTATCATGGAAGGAAAGGGACCTGTTTTGAGAGTTCAGCAGAGTGAAATGTGAAGGATGAGGTGGGGCTTCCAAGAGGAGGGAGGCATCTCCCCTGAAGCTGAGTTGTACAGAGATGCTACTCAAATGCTCGAGACTGGTGGCAGGGATGTGAAAGGACATAGACAGACCACAGGGCACCAGCTGAGGGTGTTCATGAATCTTCAAGGTGGAAGGTAAGACGCTTTGTGTTAATTACTCTTAGAAGGCTTCCCCTGGGGCTGTCCCCAGGTTTCTAAACCACTCAGTATTCTTGCCTCACCTTCTCAATGACCAGTTAAGTTTCTGTTATTCTGTCATTCCAATTATTTGCTTGGGTCCTGGGACATTTGATGGCCCAAAACTGTTGAATATGGAGTGGGGAGACCCTGACGAAGTTCACAGAATATAAGATCTTCTTAGAAGCATTTAGCACGACATGGGGGGTTGTGGGCAGAGCCACAACTGCTGCCTGCCAGCCTGGGGGGTCTGGGTGCGTCTGTCTGTTGGCATGGAAGTGTCCAGGTAGAGTTGCTGGCTGGCTGTGTTTTCCCTCTGACATCACCGGGTGCCCGAGTTCAGTCTGGTTCTCCTGCATCTCCAGGGAGGAGCACCTTTTCTTCCCTTGCTGCTGTTCTTCCACCTCCTGGGCTTTCTCCTCCCCGCGATTGCCGTTGACACAGACTTCCGCTGCCAAAGCTAATTGTGAGGCCTGATCAGTGAATGAAGGCAAAGGCAGTTCCCATGACAACCGCAAAGAGTTTCAAATATAGGGGATGATGTGTGTGTGATGGGCTGCAATTACTTGGGTGGAAATTGATGCGTGGACACCAGTGACTTCAAACATAGGCTCTGAAGGTGGAGGGGGTGTTGGGTTTCTTTGGCAGGATCCTTTGTGCGGTGGAGAGGGAAGGGAAGGTCACAGACTTCCCCCACGTTGGATTCCAAGTGCCTTCAGTATGTGGAATGCTGGGCAAAGAAAAAAAAAAAAATACCAGGGCTTTGAAGAGGCATGACTCTAGCCATTCTGGTTGGAGAGGCAGGATACACAGACAAATAGCAGTACCAAGTGTCAAATGAGAAACACTGAAAGTGTTGTCAGCTGGCAGAGGACTCGGGTAACCTGAGAAGGCTTCCTGGAGGAAGTGGGGCTTGAACTGAGCGTTGAAGTAAAGCCCTGTGGGGAGTGACCTTGTTCAGGACACAGCCATGGCAAGGCAAGAGAAGTCGTCCGTCTACCCCCTGCCAACTCTAGAAGAGGTAGGTTGATAAAATCATAGAGCTACACAGAACAGCACCACTTGTATTGCTGCCAGTGAGGGAGTGAAGAGGGCCCAACTCAGTCTCCCAATTTCTCCATCTGTAAAATGGGCACTAATAATTCCTATGTCATTGGTTTGTTTTGAGGGGTAAATAAGATACGGTACATCATGCTTCAGTTATGGGGCTTGGCATGGGGTCGCTGCTTGGTTGATCCTCCTATAAAGCCCTCCAAATCTGTGTCTGGATGCATCCCCATTTCTTAGTCTTTATATATCTATGTGGGTTCTGGCCTGTAAGGATCTGTATTTCTGAGGTTCTCTGTGTTGGGGTATTTAGTGGGTTCTGAGAATGAGTTAATCCATTCACCTCTTCTCTAGTGGAGAGAGCTGTGACTCCATTTCTCCTGCTGGGAGTGCAGTGGGGTCATGATGGAAAGCCCCTATGAGGGGGGTCCCAGTTACCTTTGGGTTGGTCACTGTGAAGCCCCAGATACAGAAGGAGGGGCTGATAGAGAGTAGAGGGGGTCAGGTGTGAAGTGTGGAGAGTGTCCCTGGTGGAGGCAGGGTGGTCCTGGGATGCGCCTCTGTGACTCCTCGGAGCCCTAGCATTCCAGGTGTTTCAGAACAGGGCAGGAGGGCAGCGTGGGATGGAGGTGGTTGCAGGCGCACTGCCTTAGGGGCCATGGGCTCTGCTAGTATGTCTGCAGGCTGCCAGGCGGTGGGTGGGACCTGCAGTTGGGGTGGGATTTAGTTAGCACTGAGGCGGGGGTAGTTCAAGCAGAGAGTCAGGGTGGCTTGCAGCCTTGTGAGGAAAACGTGTGCTGGGTGAACAAGGCTGGGTCTTGGCTATAGTTCAGGTGGCAGGTCCTCTCCCAGGAGAGCAAGTGTTCCTCTGATCTCTGGGGACCTCAGAGAACAGACCGACCTGGAGAGTGGCTTCTGGATCTCAGTGCCCAGCCCCCTGCCCTTCCACCCTCCTTGTGTAGAAACTCAGCTCAGCACATTCCAGCTCTGTGCAGAGCCTAGTGAGTGGGGAAGATAGGGCCCCTGCCCACGTGGGAGAGATGGCCGTGTAAATAAATAACTGTACTTGGTGTGACTGCTCTAGAAGAGGCCCCCGGGAGGAGTGGGGTGAAGCTCATGGGGGCTAGATGAGCTGGGAAGGGAGCAGTGGGAGGTGACGTTTGGATTAAGCCTTGTACTGTATTAGCTTGCCAGATGGGGGAGAGGCAGGGGAACCTAGGCAAGGAGCAGCATTGCCAAGTCTCTGAGGCATGAAAATATTACTATTCTCAGATCCATAGCTTAAAGGGAAGTAGTGTGGTTCAAGTGACCCCATCCCTCTTTGCATTTCCCTGAGGTAGGCTGGGAGAGAGGGCTTAAAGAACTGGAATGAGACATGTCTGGCTTGGAATTCTAGCTTACCACTCACCAGCTGTGTGTTGATGGGCAAGTAACTTAACATCTCTAAGCCCATTTCCCCATAAGGTCGTGTGTGGAGTAAGTCAAATGAGATGCTCCCACAGTGTGCTGGCACCGGGCTTGGTACGTAGCAGGGGCTTGATAAACTGTGGCAGCCGGAGCAGCAACAGTATCGATCGTTATTATCCAAGCAGTGTTAGTTGCTCTTATCCAGCAGCAGACTGTGTTTGCCGTGGGTGGGTGGGGCAGGGGTGTTGGGGACCAGGATAAAGGAGGGGACCTCGCTTGGCCTGGCCGAGGTCAGAGCCAAGGGGAGCAGAAGCACACGGCTCAGGACAGTGCCCCTTGGCCCGCTTTGTTACCCGCCTTCCTCCCTGCCCTAGGGAGGAGCCCGGGAGGGCTGCCCTTTGTCCCCAGAGGTGAGGCAGGTGTGGTCCCTGGTGCCTCCTGGAGTCTCCTCGCCAGAGGCCAGCTTTGCTCTCTCCTAGGACAGCTTGTCCCATTCTGAGTGCCCCCTTGGGCATAATTGGGCCGATGTGGTGGAGTTGGTAGCAGAGCACAGCACCTAACGCTCTCACACACCTAACTAGTCCTGCAGGCCACACCTGTGAGTCAGAAGTGGCACACCATGGCGCTCAGAAACGAAGCGTGGTAGTGGAGCACCTTCACTGTGGCAGGCGCTGTGAGGCATCTCTTCAGAGTCCTCATAACTGTGTATGAGGTAGCTGCTATTGCTCATGAGCAGTACTAATCTATAAAATAGAACTACAAATAGGCTGAGAGAGATAAGGTACCATCACCAAGGTCCTGCAGCTGGATAGCGGAGCCAGGAGCTGACCCAGATGCGTGAGTACCAGAGTCCATATGACAATTCCCTTCCTAGAAGGTGGAAACTCTGAGGTGTTAGCTACAGGGACGGCTTGGGGTGAGCAGGATGTCTCTTGGGTTGCCTAGGAACTGCAGGGCTTTCCTCTCCCCATTCTGTTCTCCTTCAGTCTCCTGGGCGTTGCAGCCTTCAAAGGCTCAGAGTCTGGGCTGCCTCCTCTCCTCCGCCTTTCCAGGGGATGGGGAGCCCTGAAGTCTGGGTGTGCCACCTCCCGTGGCCTTTCTGAAAGAGGAGGGAACATTGCGTACGGTGGTGGAGGCAGTGCTGTGTGGAGGGGGTGGCCTGTGTTTAAGCCGCGGGGATGAGCGATAGTAGGGTGAGGTGTAGGTGTTTGTGAGCAAAGGAGGGCAAGTCTGACTTGGTGAGGCTTTGAGCCACAGGCAGTGTTGGCTTCGAGAGGAAATCTGTTGATGGGAGGTGGGGAGGAGACGACTGCATCATGGTTGAGAGTCTGGTCTTTGGTGCGGGACAGCCTGGCTTGGAGTCCCAGAGCTGTTGTTTTCTAGCTGTGTCACCTTGGGTAAGTTACTTCACTTATCTGGCCTTATTTCCTCATCTGCAAAACAGGGTAGAAGGTTCACACTCCAAAGCTTTTCTTTCCTTGGAGGATTGCAGGGGCTGTTGCTTTTATCATAGTGCCTGGCACTGTCCTAGCTGCTGCTAGGATGAGGCAGTTTGCTGGTGTCCTAGGGCCAGAGAGCGGCCTGACGGGGAATCCCGCCAGCGTCTGCCCGACCCCGAGCGCAGTCAGTCTTTGACCCTGGAGATGCAGAGGATGCATCTGGGTATTACCTTCGGGTCCTCGACTCGGAAGGAGGCGGGGGTGCCCCGGGATCCCCAGCCTGCCGGGGGAGCGGCCGCGGGCCTGGGCCGCAGCCAGCCCGGCTCCGCGGCACCCTTGGCGGTGCCCCCGCCTCCCGGCCGGGCAGGTCCAGCCCCCGGCGGCCCTGCCCCCGCCCGGCCGGCCGCGGGGATTGGCTGGCGAGCGCGCCGCCCCCTCCACACCAGCCTCGCCGGCGGCGGGGAGGGGAGCCAAGCCGGCAGCTGGCCGCCGCCGCCTCTGCAGTGCCTCCCTCCGTGCGCTCCGGCGGGGATAATGGGAGGCCCGCCGGCCGATGCACCAGAGGAGGCCGGCCGAGGTAGAGCGGGCAGGGCGGGGAGGGACGAGGCCAGACCGGACACAGGAGGAGGGGCCGAGCCCTCCTGGATCTTGGGAGGGTGGATAGGGGAGAAATGAAAACAAAAACACTCTTGAAGGCGAATGAGTCCTTCCACCGCGCGTCTGGGTGGCAGCTGGAGGCAGGAAGATGGTCCCTGCTATCCTTTCTTTCCGAGGCCCCCCTGCCTTCCCTTCTCCCCCTTTCCCCGCAGCGTGCTGGGAGTGCAGCAGCAGGACTTTGCTGCTTTCCTGGTGGTGGCCTGGCTTATCAGTCTCTCCGGCTTCTTTTGCAGGTGGAAATAAAGGCTGGTGAAGGAGCCGGGCCGTGGGGACAAGGAGCTGCTGTCAAGGTACCTTGTGTGTGGGTGTGTGTGTGTGTGTGTGTGTGTGGTAGAGGTGAAGTGTTTGACTGGATTGGATAAAAATAAAGGGTCTCCTCTGGTGATCCCTTAATCTCCCACTGTGTGTGTAGCAGCAGCTGAGGGGGAGGGGCGGCGGGGGTGTAGGCGGCCAATGAATTCTCAGGCCTGTGTGGGTTTTGTTTGGATTCTTTTTGCTTTCTCAGCTGGATGGTTTGGGTGCAGTTGGGATTGGGTTGGTTGAACTGTTTTTTTTTTTTTTTTTTTTTTAAGACACGCAACCCACTCCCCACCCTTGCCTCTGGAAATCTCTTGAGAATGTCCCTGGCACTGTTGGTTTGCATCCAATCTGCAGAAATCCCCGGGGTGGGGGGGAGGGGGCTGTGGGGGGGGGGGGGGGGGTTGCGCTCCTGAGTCTGAAACTGATAGGGTGTCATTAGTCATGCTGCTGTCACCATGGAGATGGCTGGAGAGGAGAGGAGGTGGTGGGGGTGAGGATATTTTGGGTAGGGTGGGGGCTGATGCAACATCATGACTGGGAATCCTGCAGGCGGTGGGCTGCTGTTACTCTGTGCAGATGGGTGTCTGGGGGACTCGGAAGGGAATGTTACCAGGTGCGTGGGAAGTGGAGAAGGGGACACTGAGCTTCTCCATGTGGTTGTCTTCAGGCCAGGGCTGGGGTATTTGGGGCAGGGCAGAGTCTGTGGAATATAAGCCATTATGAGGAAACACAGATGTTCTTCCCTGGTTGGCAAAGGCCAGGATCAGTAGGTTTCCTTGGGCTTTGCCCTGTTTTCAGGGCTGGGGATCTGCTGTGAGTTTGGGATTACTCAGCAGTATCTTCTGCTGGCCCAGAGTGAAGAAAACAGAGCAGGAGGCAGCTCAGAGTGGCTGCCTCTCAGGTCGAGAGCAGAGAGAGGCTGGGGAAAGAGAGTAGGGACAGGTGGGAGGCAGGACTGGATGGGACTTCTCCTAGGAGAGCGGAACCCTTTCCTGCTCCTGCCTCAGCTCTGTCTTCCCCTTCAGCCCCTGGAGCCTGTGAGGAGCTGGGGGAATCTGGTTGCTTGGGTAGCAGGTGGGCAAGCTGCTCATGTCCCCAGATGCTCTTAGATTTTCCTCCTGGGAAATCCTCCTCTGACTTCCTGGGAAAACCGTGGGAAGCTCCCTGGAGGTGCTGAAAGTGCCACCCTCACTGCCTGGGCGGGACGCTGGCCGGGAGGGCCTCCGCTTTCCCAGGGGGCTTGGGGGTTCCTGGGTGAGGCCGTGGGATGGATCAGGAGCCAGGGTGGTTCCCTGGCCTCCTTCCAGAGGAACTTACAGCAAGGAAGTGCCTGAGGGAGGGCAAGAAATTTACTTCTGGGGGAAGGAGAAGAGCCAGGTGGCACTGGCTGCCCTGGAGAGTTGGGCGAGCCTTGGTGAGGCTGCAAGTGGTGGGCGACTGCCTGGGACTAGACCATGACAGGCCCCTGAGGCAAGCAGAGGTGGCCGATACTGGCCTTGCTGTGGGTGGGGAGGAGGGAGCTGTGAGCTCACTCCATGCCCTTTCTCCAGAGCAGAACCCCCAGGTTCCACCTCCACTTATGCCTCTAGCTGCCCACTGCGATAGACACCTGTGTGCTGTTGAGGGCTGTGGACACGGAGATTGTGCGCCTGCTCTGCCCCCAACTCTAGGGAAAGCAGGACAAGGGGATGAGGACAGATGGGCCCATGGAGCGGGCAGCTCCCTCCCTTCTCTGTGTCTTTGGCCTTGTCCGCCAGAGCTTCCCTTTCTGCTGAGAAGAGGGACTGCTGGCAGGTTTGTTTACTCCAGAAAGCACCCCCTCCTGCCTAGCGATGGCTTCTCTTCAGCTTTCTCAAAGTGTATTCTCCATTCCTCCCTGCCTGCATTGTGCCGGCCCTGCCACCCTGCTGGGATCTCCCAGCCTAATATCTCCGTCTTTAGTGTTGTGGGCATGGAGCAGGGCTGTCTGGGAAAGTAGAGAATGCCCTTCACCCATGTCTTCCTCCTTCCCCCTTCTCAGCGTGGGGCCTGAACTGGTGGTGTTTTTAAAGCTCTGAGGTGTCTGTGCTTGTTTTTATTGTTGAGTTGTCTGTTGGAAAGTCCTAGCTTCCTCTTGGCCCAGCTCGGGCACTGCCAGCAAGCGCTCGGATCTGAGCCCTCTGTTCCTGGTGCCACCTCCTCCTGGCCCCACATAGTTCTCTCACATAGTTTAGCGTGGTGTTCCACATACCCTCGGAGAGCGGTTTCGTGAGATCCTCTTCTGTCAGAAGGTGGTGCTTTAGGAAGATGTGCGTGGTGTGTGAACTCGTTCAGAGCAGTCAAAGACTCTGGGACACAAGGCAAACGGGGTCTCCCGGTTTGGGGGTTCCCATGGGAGGGGCCCAGGATGGGTAAGCTCTCTGAATGAAGAATATCCAGCAGCCAGTGGGAATGTGCACATCTAGCAGGTGCCGAGTCCTGACAGGGTTTCAAAAATATCCGTGATACAGGGTGTGTGTCGTGCCCAGCACAGGCATAAAGCTGAGCTTGATGAATGCAGCTAGTCACTGCTGTCTGGCGTGCTGCATGTCTACCTATGATATCCCAAGGAACATGCCGTAGCACAAGCTGTTGTCACCTCCTGCCTCTTGGCAGCCTGGACAAGAGTGAGTGCCCAGAGCCGCAAGCACCAGGCTCTTGGGCTTCCCACGCTGCTCCCACGCTCTGCCCCATGGGAGCCCTTGATTGGCTGAGGATGTGTGGAAACTATTTTGGGACTGTGCCCAGGGTCTCTGCCTTCTGTCTCTCCTTTGGACCACTGCTCCTTTTGTCAAGGATCTGTGACCCTCAACTTTCCACACACCATGGCGAACTCCTCCTGGTTCTTTCTTGCCTGCTCTTACCGCTCTCCAGCCCTTTGTGAGGGTCCAGTGGGAACTCTTTTATCTCTGAGGTATTGTTTACAAGCGGTAGCGAAGTTGGGCAGATATGGAAGCAGGTGGGCATATCAAGCTAGGCTAGGAAAGGAACCAACCAAGGGGATTTCAGAGTTGAGTTTGAGGATGGAAAGAGAGGGCTTCCCCGTGCATAATAAGTACTGTATTAGAGTCCCAGAGCTCAGATCCACCTCCTTTGTGTCCCCAGCCATTTTTTAATATTGTGGGAGAGGGGGGAAACTTTGCAGTACAGATGGATAAGTGAGTCCAAAGGAGAGCCTTCCTGCCCCTGGAGCTGCCTATAAGGCCACTGTGATGGCTCCTTAGCCCCCGGGCTGGGCTGGCTGAGGAGGGGCCTAGGTGCTGGGCCCCCTTCAGCTGCAGATGGACGTTTCTGCTAGAAATGGTTATTGTGGTGTTGCCAAGTCCCCTCCCATGCCCCTGAGGCTGTAGCAAATGGTTTGGCTGGCTGGGGATGGGAGCAGGCAGGATAGGGAGGGGCCTTGTTTTGGCTTAGTTTTGGGGTCTCTTGTCTTTCCCATCCTGACCTCCTGGGTTTTTGGCCTCATTTTCTCTTGTCCTCGGGCATCTGGGAGTCAGCTGAGGACTCCCCTTGTTACAAGGCTGTCTGTAGCTTCTAAGGAGGAGGTAGCTTCCTTACAGATCAGTTGAGGAAGCCTTTGGGCAAATAGAGATGGGGGTGGCTGAGACAATTAAAATCTACAGATTATCATACTATCCAGAACTGTGACCCTGTCCCCATTCACCTTATCTCTGTTTCTTTCTCCCTTTGTCTTTCTGCATTTACTGTTTACCGTGTTCTATTTATAGCACTAGGTCCTGAAAAATAAGAGAAATCATTATGATATGATATTCACAATATCACTGGAAGCAGGAGACATTGACTAAATTGCCTAAAACTGTAACACTGAATGGGAAAACCAGCTCTGGCAGTTTTTTTTTTCCTAATGCAGTGAATGCTTTTGATCTTTGTGTTTGGGGTTGTCAACTTGCACAAGAGAGAGGAAGCCTCTCGCCCCCCACCAGTCCTAGCTCTTTACATCTACTTTCATCACGGACTTAGTGGACCTCAGGGGACTTTGAAGGAACAATCAACATACCAACTGTGTTTTCACTAAGTTGGCGTTTCTGGGATCTGGCGATTACAGATTAGGGTGGTGGGGTCAAGAAATGGACTAGCTGGGCCGATAGCTTAATTTTGAGAGGAAGGTGTTGGCTTTAGCTACCTTGGCTTTGAGATTCAAGAAAACCTGGAAGGAAATACTGTGCTGGGGCCGTTTACCCTGAACCCCAAATTGTCTTCTACTCATTCGAAGCAGTAAGCAGCCCTCACTGGTTTAGGAGCTGCCATGAGGCCGCTGACTGGGAAGAGGAGGGTGAGAAGTGCAGCCACGCAGTTACTGTTCCTCTCTGATCCCACCTCTCCTGTTCTTGGGTTCTGTCCTTAGCCATTTGGCAGTCCCTGGACTTTAGTCTTCTCTGTGAAGTGAAGGGGTTGTTCTCAAACGAATGGGTTTGAGGGTCAGTTTTCCTAATTTCCAAGATATTGCAGACCAAAACAGCTCCTTCTGTATGTAGAGTTGGCAGCTCTCGCTATGCATAGCTCCCTTCAGGGGTTCAGCACCATCCAGACCAATCTGTGAGCCATTGAACGAGGTGGTCTGGCAGATGCACTCAGGGATGGAGCAGGAAGTTCACCTCACTGTGCTAGTTTCTAAAGGCTTCCTCTTGGTTCCTGTGTTTATGTTGTGATGAACTGGTTTATGGGTCATTCCCTGAACAGCATTACTTTAGAACTTTGCTTCTGGAAGAGCAGAGGGTCTTTGTTTTGACCCCTCTCTTCTGTACTCTCCATCTTGTGGACAGAGCCACTACTTGGAAGAGTATAGATCTTGCCACCCCAGAATTCTCATGGAGTACCTCAAAAGATTTCACTTGCATCATAGCCTCTGTAGATAAGGATGCCTCCTGTCTGTCCTTTTATCTCTGCAAGTCTCAGTTCTGATGGTAGATTGGCAGGACTCTGTGTGTGTGTGTGCGCGCATGCACGTACAGTTAAGGTTGAGGCCAGGCCCCTGTAGTTGCCAGAATAGACTTGGGCCCTGCCAGACACTAAGGCTCTATTGCCCTGGCAGGGTACCTTAACTTCTGAGCTTCTTCCATTTGGTAGCTCTTGATCACATAGGGAGGTTCAGCCCCTTTCCTCTGAGGGCTGGTCACAACCTTTGCCCTGATTTCTCCTAAGGATGAGTCTCTTAATATTTCTCATAGTTTGAGTTCAGGAAGCGCCCTCCTACTTTATGTCACCCCCTTAGCCCCCCCACACTCTGCAAATTTTTTTTTTCTTCTGCTTAAGAGCTTTGATCTTTTCATTTAAGATGCTGAAGATTACAGAAAAAAGTTAAAATATTAATTGCTTTCTATGCCAGCTGCCTCATCCTGGACGAGGGTGGGGGAGGGTCCAAGGTGTAATATTGTCATGCCACAGAAATATACCTTAGGAGGCAGACATTCCAAGGATAGTGAGATCAGTTCAGTTGAGTCGCTCATTCGTGTCCGACTCTTGGCGACCCCATGAATCGCAGCACACCAGGCCTCCCTGTCCATCACCAACTCCCAGAGTTGACCCAGACTCATGTCCATTGAGTCAGTGATGCCATCCAGCCATCTCATCCTCTGTCGTCCCCTTCTCCTCCTGCCCCCAATCCCTCCCAGCGTCAGTCTTTTCCAATGAGTCACCTCTTTGCATGAGGTGGCCAAAGTACTGGAGTTTCAGCTTTAGCATCATTCCCTCCAAAGAAATCCCAGGGCTGATCTCCTTCAGAATGGACCGGTTGGATCTCCTTGCAGTCCAAGGGACTCTCAAGAGTCTTCTCCAACACCACAGTTCAAAAGCATCAATTCTTCGGCGCTCAGCCTTCTTCACAGTCCAACTCTCACATCCATACATGACCACAGGAAAAACCATAGCCTTGACTAGACGGACTTTTGTTGGCAAAGTAATGTCTCTGCTTTTGAATATGCTATCTAGGTTGGTCATAACTTTCCTTCCAAGGAGTAAGCGTCTTTTAATTTCATGGCTGCAGTCACCATTTGCAGTGATTTTGGAGCCCAGAAAAGTAAAGTCTGCCACTGTTTCCCCATCTATTTCCCATGAAGTGATGGGACCAGATACCATAATCTTTGTTTTCTGAATGTTGAGCTTTAAGCCAACTTTTTCACTTTTACTTTCATCAAGAGGCTTTTTAGTTCCTCTTCACTTTGTGCCATAAGGGTGGTATCATGTGCATATCTGAGGTGATTGATATTTCTCCCGGCAATCTTGATTCCAGCTTGTGTTTCTTCCAGTCCAGCGTTTCTCATGATGTACTCTGCATAGAAGTTAAATAATCAGAGTGACAATATACAGCCTTGACGTACTCCTTTTCCTATTTGGAACCAATCTGTTGTTCCATGTCCAGTTCTAACTGTTGCTTCCTGACCTGCATACAGATTTCTCAAGAGGCAGATCAGGTGGTCTGGTATTCCCATCTCTTTCCACAGTTTATTGTGATCTACACAGTCAAAGGCTTTGGCATAGTCAATAAAGCAGAAATAGATGTTTTTCTGGAACTCTCTTGCTTTTTCTATGATCAGCGGATATTGGCAATTTGATCTGTGGTTCCTTTGCCTTTTCTGAAACCAGCTTGAACATCTGGAAGTTCACGGTTCACATATTGCTGAAGCCTGGCTTGGAGAATTTTGAGCATTACTTTACTAGCGTGTGAGATGAGTGCAATTGTGCGGTAGTTTGAGCATTCTTTGGCCTTGCTTTTCTTTGGGATTGGAATGAAAACTGACCTTTTCCAGTCCTGTGGCCACTGCTGAGTTTTCCAAATTTGCTGACATATTGACTGCAGCACTTTCACAGCATCATCTTTCAGGATTTGAAATAGTTCAACTGGAATTCTATCACCTCCACTAGCTTTGTTCATAGAGATGCTTTCTAAGGCCCACTTGACTTCACATTCCAGGATGTCTGGCTCTAGGTCAGTGATCACACCATCGTGATTATCTGGGTCGTGAAGCTCTTTTTTGTACAGTTCTTCTGTGTATTCTTGCCACCTCTTCTTAATGTCTTCTGCTTCTGTTACGTCCCTACCATTTCTGTCCTTTATCGAGCCCATCTTTGCATGAAATGTTCCCTTGGTATCTCTAATTTTCTTGACGAGATCTCTAGTCTTTCCCATTCTGTTGTTTTCCTCTATTTCTTTGCATTGATCACTGAGGAAGGCTTTCTTATCTCTTCTTGCTATAGGGCCTAAGCAAATCCTGGTTACCTTTATGACCTGGAACTCTTGTGCCCTTGGTGCTTAAGTAATTGGATTTCTCAGTCCCACCTCCAAGCATTTTCCATGTGTAATCCGAACCTCATGGACTTTGCAAGGGAAACAAAGACACTGAAAATGTTTTCAGCTTGTCCCTGACAGTGAGCTGCTAAGCTTCTGGCCCACTTGACTTGAGTTTTCCTGCTTTGCCTCTGCAGCATCCACACCACTCCCAGTGTCCTCCTCCCCGGGAGTCTGCTCTTTTAGACTGAGGGTCTTGGTTCCCAGCCCTGCTAAACAGATGGAGTTTGCAGTAGGAGCTGTTTCCTGCCAGTCCACTTCCCATGCATTAGGGGGAAGGTTCTACCTCTGATTACTGCTGGCCACTCTACAGAAGGCGGAAGAACCCGGGAGGCTAGTAACTCCAGACAGGCAGAAACCCTGAAAGGGATTCAGGCTGATAGCCTCATCTGAATCCCCAGACAGACTCCCTTTGCTGCACTTTCCCCCTGGAGCGTGACCCATGGGTTAACTCGTTTCTCTGTTGGCTTGAACAAGTTCAGGCTGGGTGAAGAGGACAGTGCCTGACTGTCCAGGCCCTGCTGGACCCAGAGAGGGGAGACTGTGCCTTCCCAGTTGGGATCATTGTTGCCGTGCCCCCGAACTCCAGTGGGGGAATACAGAAAGGGATTTTCAGTGGCGTGCTGGAGGCTGTGCCTGAGAGATCCCCACCCTGTTTGCCGACACTGCCCATGCCTTTCTCTTCCCCCTCTGTGCTCTCCATCCTAACGTGCTCTTCATGGTCTCAGCCCATCCTCACTCTCACCCCTCGTCCTTTGAGCTTAGTCCTGTAGACTAACAGAGGGCCTCCGAGAACACCGCTTTTCAGAATATGGGCAAAGGCCTCCTTGTGTTGAAATTATCTAGGAGCTTGTAAAAATGCTCTGGGACTGCCAGGCCAAGAGAGCCATCTGTTGGAGCCCCACCTGTAGGTTCCTGTCACATAATTAGGTGGAGTGGATGCAGGATGGGTGGGAGCAGGGGCCCTGGAGGTGTGTGATTGAGCCCCTTAGCACGTGTCTCACAGCATCCTCTTTTACTGCCCCTACTGCTTGTCGCCGGGTCCTACCTGATGACTGGGCTGTGCCCTGACCTCAGCCCTGTGGCCCTTTTCCCCGCTGTTATTTCTCCTCGGTTTCCTGTTTTCCAGCTGTGGGTTCCCAGTGGTGTCATTTGGACCCTGCGTAGTAGTTAGGGCTTAGTTCTGGGGTTGTGTGGTTGGAGCGGTGTATGTCTTGGGACGGTATTGACAAGTGATCCGGAACAGCCTGAACACCCAGCTGGGAGCCAGAGCCCAGGATTCTGTGTCCAATCCTTGGGAAGCCCCTCCCTCTTACTTTCCAGAGGCCACTTCCTTCATGTGGGGGGCATCCCTCCTCACTGGAGCTCTGCTGAGGTCTAGGGAAGCCGGATATGGAAAAAGACCTGGGTGGGTCAGGGCACTTCAGCCCTATATACTTGGTCCCCCTCCCACAGCCTCCACCAGGATGGGCAGGGGCCAGGCTTCAACTTGCCTCAGTGGCTGGGCCTTCTGGTCCAGCTTGTTTATTGCATATTAGAATCTCTGTGGAGCGTTTAAAAAAGAAATTATTGGTGTCTAGGCCTCAGCCCCTGAGAATCTGAAGTAACTGGTCTGGGGTGGAGCCCAGGCCACCAGCATTGTTCAGAGCTCTCAGGTGACTTAAATGTGTGCTCAGGCTTGAGGGCTGCGGCCCTCATTTGATTTGGCTTTCCCTGTGTCTCCTATATCCTTGGGTTGCCCTGGAATTCTTTTTTTCCTCATCTATTGATAATTTTAGTGAGACTATTTGCAGACTCTATTAAGACAGTGAGACATGTCAGACAGAATACTGGGTGGAATGTTCCTTTCCATGAAGCTGACCCATAAGTTCATATTAAAGCCAGAACTTTAGAAGGTAGTTCTGTAGCTGATGACAGAAACTTAAGTTGTTCTCCTCTCAGCTTTAAATTTGAAAAAAAAACTTTTTATTGAAGTATAGCATATACACAAGAGCACATACTGTGTACAGCTGGTGAGTTTTTACAAAGTAAGTACAGCTGTGTGACCAGCGCCTGAACCAAGAAATGAGTACCCTCACCTCACTGCCATTGTTCAGTATTTGTGTGGTATTTGGGCAAAGCAGGTGAGGCTGTGCTTAGTACGAGAGTGTGTACTGGCTTTGGACAGGCTTCAGCTTGTCCTCTGCCAGGAGCACCTTTCCACGCCTGTGTGGGCATTCCTGAAAGGGAGCGGGTTTTGTGGAGATAGGGTGCAGGGCAGAGGAGTCCTGCAAGCTCCTCCCTGATGTTCCTCTTTACTCTGTCTCCCTTTTACTTCCCTTTCCCTCCCTTTCCACCTTGGCCTTTAGGCTTGCTAGTCCTCAGTCTTGGTTAAATCCAACAGTCTATAACATTTGGGGGCTTTTATTCGCTTTTTTGATTATACAGATGCTACATGTTCTTTGGAAACATTAGAAAATAGAAATAAATAGAAGGGAAGGAATTTGTCCACAATTCACAACCTGGTTAATCACTTTTAACTGGAGTATCCCTCTACCCTTGACTGTATGCACACTAGACGCCTGTTCTGTGTCGTTTACAAAAAGAGTCATGCTGTATTGTAACCTGTTTTCCCCTACATGATAACTAACTGCAGTTTACCTGTTGGGCAGTTATCGTGTGTGTGTGTGTGTGTGTGTGTGTGTGTGTGTGTGTGTGTGTGATGGGGCGAAGTTTTCATAGTTCTCTCTCTCTCGGAGTTCTCATTACAGCTTTAAGGCAGGTGGTAGCTCCGCCTTTCAGATAAGAAAACTGAAGTTCAGAACAGTAGTATGAGCAAGGGCCAGTGTTTCATAATGGGGTGGAACTGGAATCAAGGTCAGGGATATTCCACCCCCCCACCCCAGGGATATATTTTCAACATGGTTTGAAGATAAAAGATACTTCTCCTTCACCTACTGATAAAGTGAATTATGGTAATACAGTTCTTAATACTAAGCTATCTTTGATTCCTTGAATATACCATAATTGGAAATGGGGAATTTTTTTAAACATGCTGTTTTGATTTATTAATGTGGGAGTTTGGGATCTATATTTGTGAATGAGATCAACCTATAATTTTCATTTTGTGTTTTCATTGTCAGATATTGGTGTTAGAGTAATGATAACTTCATATAATGCAATGTGAAACTTTTATTCTTTCCTTATGCTCTGAAACAGTTCAAACAGTCATTTTTTGGAACAAAAATCTGATGAAACTGCCTGAGCCTAGTACCTTTTTGAAGGCTGGGTCTTTGCAGCTTCCAGAGTTCTTTCTCTCTGTGGCCGTTGGTACATTTACTTTGTCTTTCCATGAGATCTGTTTTTCAGGTTTATTCCTAAGATGCATATACAGTTATTGCTTTTCAGTTTCCTCAGTAGCTGTGGCTTTTTTCATTTTCTTAATTTCTGATGTTGCATATTCATCTTTTCTCTTTTCCTTCTCAGCTTTGCCAGTTTTCTGTATAAAAGAAGGTAGATTTGTCAGTTGCACCTTCTGTTTTCTGAAGTGTTAATTTCTACTTTAGTCTTTATTAATTGTCTTTTTCTTAGGTTTGTTTGGTATGCGCTTTTTCTAGATTCTCAGTTGGAGCCTTAAGACGCTATTTTTTCTGTCTTTTTCTACTTTTTTCTTCTTTGATCACAAACACATTTAAAAATATGACCTTTTCTCTAAGTTGCACTGTGGCCTCATTCTCCAGGTTTTGCTGTTTTATGTCTGCTGGCGTTCTTGGGGAAGTGCTGATGCTTACCCTGTGGGAAAATAGCAAGTAAGTCCCAATGTAGCCTGACTACCTTCCTCCTAACATGGGCCTAGCAAAGAATCCCTGTATGTGGAAAATGGCAGACTAGACGATGCAGTGCTTGCTTACTTGTCTCCAAACCCCTGGGAAGGGAACTAGTAATAGTTTATCAGCTTATTAGACAGAACCTGTGGAAAACTTTGTTTTTAAACCTAATAAGCAATATCAGTTTGAATTGCTAGGACCAGAGCATATCCTAAACCCAATTGGAAGTTTCAATAGTATTTAGAAAAACTCAGACATTAGCCCCAGAGAAAATAAAGTTAGAAGCTGAGAGGAGCAAGAGAGAAATGTTTGACCCGGAGCTCACGGCCTAGCTGAGCTGGCTTAGGCTGCAGCTTCAAACCTTGCTCCTGCTTCCTTCATGCACCTTTAGAAACTATGGCCCAGCTGGTGTCCCCGAGGCTGTGAAAAACGTCCTCAGATGGAGAGGACAGTGGAAGACAAGTGAAGCGTCCACAGTGCTAGGAGAAACAGGGTGGGCATCTGTCTCCTGCAGTGGTCCACTGAAAATCCATTTCTGTGTGCCCCCTTAGAACTCAGGGTGCTGACAACAGTGGTCCCCGCTGGGACAGTAGATTCTCCGCTCTCTGAGACCAGCAGGGTGTGAGGCGGGGGAGGCCTCTGTACCCAGCCTACACTTGTTCAGGCCAGCAGAGGAGGACTGGGCCTGGGGCTTACGCTCAGGGGAGACAGTGCAGTACCTTGGTCCATAGAGTTTCTCACCTTTCATCTGGACTCCCTAGAGATCAGTCAAGGCCAGGGGGAGGGTTTGGGCAGGGGACAGAGAGAGGATGAACTTCAAATTCAACCTAGAAACCAGTGGCAATATTACTACTTTTTGCTTTTTTTCCAAATGGAAAAGAAATTTTTGAACTTTAAATAAAATAATACATGCCCATTTAAAGAAATAAGATAATGTTAAAATATATAAATCAGAAACTGAAAATCCCTATATCTTTTCCATCCCAGTATAACCTCTATTTGCAATTGAAAATGAGTACATGACTCCAAAATGAGCACATGAACTTATTGCCTTTCCTGCAATAATGTGTTTGTACCATGCCTGTTTTGGGGGTAATGTTTTCTTTTTTTAAATGAAAAATGATTTTAAAATCAAGTGTTTAAAACAATGTTTTAAGTAATGTTTATAACAAACATTATGTTTTGTTTTAAAATTTTTATTAGCGTATAGTTGATTTAGAATGTGATGGTAATTTCTGATGTATAGCAAAGTGAATCAGTTATACATATGGGGTCATTTTTTATTTGCTCATAAAATGCTGAGGCCATCTTTCCATGTTAGTACACTTATCTTAACCTTTTAAATGGCTGTGGAATCTTTGATTTTATGGGTTTATTGTAATGAATTATTTTCTTTTAGTGGACATTTGTAGTTCTAATTTCTTGCGATTATAAATGATGTTAGTAGTTTACATATTTGTACATATATTTTGGGGTTATTTGTTCAAGTATTTGTATAGGACAGTATCATATAAATGAAGTTTTAACTGACATTACCAAATTACCCTCCAACAGGTAATTTGATAATATGTATCAAATATACTCTCCTGCTAACACTGAATGAAAAATGATCAGTTTTTAATTTTTAGGAAATTGGTAAGTGAAAAAAGGATCTAACATATTAGTTTATTAGTGAACGTGAGAATGTTCTATTTATTTGTTTATTTAGGCTGCAATGTATGGCTTATGGGATCTTAGTTCCCTGACTGGGATTTGAACCCAGGCCACTGCAATGAAAAGTACTGAGACCTAACCCTTGGACTGCCAGGGAATTCCCGAGAATGTTTTAAATGTTAACCATTTTATATTTATTCTGTGAATTACCTGTTATATACAGTACCCACTTTTACTTTAGAAATTTTTTTTTAATTAACTCATTCATTTTTATTGATGTATTTACATGGCTGTGCTGGGTCTTCGTTGTGGCATGTGGGATCTAATTCCCTGTTGGGAGCTCAGAGTCCTAGCCACTGGACCATCAGGGAAGTCCCTAGATTGTCTTTTTACTGATCCTTTAAAGTTATTCATATATTATCAGTATTAGCCTCTTATATTTTGAAAAACTATTTGGCCTCTCAGTTTTCTTTCATTGTGTCTGTCAAATGGAATTTGATTTTTGTACAGTCAGAATTCATCAGTATTTTGGCATCCAAGTTTGTATAGTTTTATTTTACATATTTAGATCTCTTTAAGCTGAGATTTATTTTTGTATATGGTATAAGATAGAGATTGAATTTTCCCCAATAGAAAGTCTGTTATCTCCAATCTGTTTATTAAATATTTATAGTTTTCCAGATGATTTGTAATTCTACCATAAGCACTTTATAAATACCCGTATATTCATGGGCAAACATTTTAGGGCCTCTCTTCCGATTCTGTGTCGATATTTCATTGTTTTAATTATTGCAGTTTTTATACAACAATTTGGTTTAAACAAAAACAGAAATTCATTTTTTTCCCCAAATGTTTCTTTAGCTTTTCTTTTGCCAAATAATTTCCTTTTCCAAATAGGCTTATGAACAATTCGTCAAGCTCTGTGGAAAATGTTGGGATTTTTCATTTGGGGATGCATGAAATTTATAGATTATTTGGGGGAGAATGGACAGCTTTATATTGAGCCTTCCCATCCAGGGAATAGAAGGTTTATCTATTTATTGTAGTCTTTTTGTGTGTCCGTCAAAGTTTTTTTAACATTTTCTTCAGATAGGTCTTACCCGTTTCTTATTAAGCTGCTTTGGATACTGTAGCTTCTGCTGCTGTTGTTGCCATTACACTTTCTAGCCTGTTACCATAGGTATATTGGAAATGCTCTGGTTTTTGTCAGCTGCTCTGTGATGGCAGGCATCCCCTCGTTTCCTCACTCCCTGGGTGCACTGGCTGCACCAGTGCAGCGATGCTTTAGTGCCTGGTATGAGTGGCTAGTGATGAGGTGCTCATCTCACTCAATTCTGTTCCCCAGTACCTGGCGCAGAGCCTGGCATGCAGTAAATCCTTTTAGTAAATGGTGTGAAATCAACTTGATGACAGAGACAATGAGCCTCACCTCCTCAAAGTGTGACAACCTAGGCCAACGTGAGGAGCAGAATTGAAAGCAGGCTTGGAAGCTGTGAGGTGGATAGCAAGAAATGGGGCACCTGCTCTGTCCCCACATCAAAAGAATGTCATGGGCCATTTTCCCACAAGCTGATATCAGGGAGGAACCCTCTGAACCCACACCTCATAATTAACTGTTGACTGACAGCCCACTGCTCATTAATCCTCATTAGCACTAAATAATAGGGAGAGCTGCCTTCATGGTTCCCAGATACCTGAAGACGGCACAGAACAAACTTAACTGCTCACTGGGGGTGAGGATTCATCAAGGCTGAACACAGCTTGTAAGACCACTTACTGGTGATACTGGCTCTGCGTCTGTGTGGCTGGTCTCCTTTCTCAAATGTGGTGTCTGTCTTCTGTTTCTGCAGAGTCTATGACGCTCTCCTCCCTGTCCACCCCCAGGATTTCTAGGTGAAGTTGATTCCTATCATTGTGCTACTTCTCCTTATCATGTTTTCATTTTAAGCTTTTACTTATGATAAGGGAATGGAAGTCACCTTTTCTTGGTGGAGCTGTCCAGTGCAAGCCACTCTGCCTCGCTCGCCTGCCAGTCTTCCCGTAACCACAGGTCCCTGATCACTGCTGCTTGGGAAGGCTGGACCCACCAGGGCCCATGAATGAGGGACCCCCTATCCCTGGGGTATGGGTGCTACAGACCTAAAGACAGAGAGTCCCTGCTGCTTTTAAGCAGAAGTTGAGATTTCTCCCTCTTAGCAGAAAAAAGAAAGTAGGAGAGGGAATCAACTTGGCTCGTGCATGTAAAAGAAATAGCAATTAGAGGTGGGCTCTGAGCCGCTTCCCAACCACTCTGTGCTGGCATGCATCTGGTTCAGTGTGTCACGGAGTTGCATTGACTACAGCAGTGAATGGTTCTCATTCAGCCTGTGGTCTGTGCTCACCCTCCCCTTCGATGCTCAGGTGGCAGAGGAGATAAAAACCCTTTCTCTGGCTCTTCTTTCTGCTAGTTCATTTAAATCCCCCAGAAACAGTGGACCCCAGGGTACACCCATGAGGTTGAGAAGAAGGCAGGAGTACTGCTCTGCACGCCTGCCCCAGTTGAGTCTTACTCCTATTCCCAGTGCCCACCCAGGCAGGAGGAGGCTGCCATGGGCCCTACCTGGGCCATGCTGAGTCCTCAGGCTTCTTATGGCAGCCACGGCTGCATTTCTGCCAGCTCTGAAGGAGCTGCCCTCTCCGGGTCCTGAGCAGGAACTCATTGACAGATGGGCCTCTGTGAACCCATGGAGTTGTTCCAAGTGCCTTCTCCCAGAGCAGAGTGCATTCTGGCAGTTCAGCTGCAAAGTGGGGCTGCTTAGGGCTTCAGCTCACCTGTTGGAGAAAGCCTTTTCCTAGCCCTGCCCCCATCTACTTGTTGCCCTCTTCCAGAAGTAGAGGCACAGACCGCCAACGGGTGGAGCTGGGTGTGCGCCTGGTGGGTGGAAAGAAACTGTTGTTCTCTGCCAACCAGTTAAGACCCTCAGTTCACCCAGGTTCTGAACTAGCTAGGACTTCCCATTTTCTACACTCATCCTCACTCCCATAAGGCTATTGGAGGGTGATTCTCAAAGAGTAGTTTGAGGGCAACTGTGTGTGAATCACACAGGGTTGCTCTCTATGGGTGGGACCTGGGAATCTGCATCAGAGGCTAGCTTCCTGCAGGCAATTCCTCTGCCCACAGGAGTTTGAGAAACTGCTGGTCTGCGGAGTGATGTAAAAGGGGCTGTGTTTATTTGGGGCTCCCAATGCTTGATGCGGAGAAGGCAATGGCACCCCACTCCAGTACTTCTGCCTGGAAAATCCCATGGGTGGAGGAGCCTGGAAGGCTGCAGTCCATGGGGTCGCTGAGGGTCGGACACGACTGAGCGACTTCACTTTCACTTTTCACTTTGATGCATTGGAGAAGGAAATGGCAACCCACTCCAGTGTTCTTGCCTGGAGAATCCCAGGGACGGGTGAGCCTGGTAGGCTGCTGTCTATGGGGTCACACAGAGTTGGACACGATTGAAGTGACTTAGCAGTAGCAGCATGCTTGATGAGGACTGAAAAGACATGCCTTTAAATGCTGTGATGGTTTGTGAAAAGGCCAAGTGTTATGCAAACACTTGTGAAAAACCAAGAAAGATTTAAGTGTAAAAGCTATTAAATTTCAGACAAGATCAAACTCTAGGGAATAGTTAACTTTTTTGTTGTTGATTATAAAGAATGCAAATTCACTATAGAAAAATCAGAAAGTTCAGGTATGCAAATAGAGAAAACGTCTGTAATTTTACCACTCAGAACTCCTGTTCATGTTGTTATAGCTTTTAAAACTTTATAGTCTTTATAAGTCATATTTTAAAAAATTTAAATGTCTTTAGTGATTTTTTACCCCTGATTATAAAAATAGTCTATTTACTATAATCTATTTTTAACTGGTATAAAAACTGGTATAAAATACTTTGATTAGCAAAATTTTTATTGGTGTATTTAGGTGTGATCTGCACTTCGTTGTGAATATATTTTGATTTGCTTTGCCTATTATTCTTGTGTGTGATTTTTCTTATGAACTCATAAGAGAACTTTATATGTTAATGGTATTAATGCTTCATTGTACCTTGGCAAATACTACAGATGTCTTAATTTTTTAATGTTTTTATTTTACTTTGCTATACCTTTCTTTTTACATGTTTATATAACTAGTTCTAGTAGTTTAACAGTTGGTTTTTTGTTTTGTTTTGTTTTTTTCCTAAGAGAACAAGCACTGATTTTGCATATTTTAAGAGAAATTTAAGATCAGACTGATAGAGACCATTGCTGTGCTTCTCATTTTTTAATGTCCATTCAGATCACCTGCACATTTTTGTACAGTACATTCTCTAACTCAGCAGGTCTGGTGTGATGCCTGAGAGTCTGCATTTCTAACAAGCTCTCTGGAGATGCTACTGGACCATGCTTTATTTTGGCCCTGCTTTGGGTTTTACAGAATCTTAGTTCCTGACCAGGGATTGAACCTGAACCCTCGGCAGCGAAAGCACACAATCCTAACCACTGGACCACCAGGGAATTCCCTGGCCCACACTTCAAGTGTGGTCAGAAACAAAGGCCAGAAGTTTCCAAGCCTAGCTTATCACAGAGGTACTTAAGGAACATTTTAAGACACAGGGTTTTCTGGGCCTTCTCCTGGAGATGTCAGGCTGTGAGCATGTCTGGCTGGCACTTAGAGACAGTGCCTTGGCCCTTCTGAGCCCTTGGATTTCTTGTCTATAAAAATAGAGAGGTATAGAGAGGTAGTGCTTACTTCACAGGGATCTGGGATAATTAACGAATAAGAAAGATCATCATTTTTTATGATCTAGAAAAATAATGTAATAAACAACCAGTGGGCCTGGTGCCTTTTTTCAAGGGTAGCTCTCTGACAAATTTCTACTTGTTTCGTGATTGCTGTGCTGTGTTGCTCAGTCGTGTCCAGCTCTTTGTGACCCCATGGACTGTAGCCCGCCAGGCTCGTCTGTCCATGGGGATTCTCCAGGCAAGAATACTGGGGTGGGTTGCTGTGCCCTCTTCCAGAGGACCTTCCCAAGACCTGGGTTTGATCCCAGGTCTTCCACATTGCAGGCAGATTCTTTATTGACTGAGCCACTAGGGACACCTGTTTCATGAATAGTATTTTCAATATTTCCACTTCTTGAAAATCATCCTTTCGTCCATGTTTTCCAAGTTTTTAGTAAAGCAGTTCTTAATCACTGATTTTGGTTATATTCTTTTTACATTTCTAATGTAAATTTTTATGTTTTCTGTTAAAAATGATCAACCTTGCCAGAAGTTTGCTTATTTTATTGGCCTTTTGGTTTACCATCTCTTAGATTCATTTATAGATACCACTGTTTTTCGTTTTCTAATCAACTGTTTTTGTCGTTATCTTTACCAGTTTCTCTTTCCTGCCTTTTATTTAGTGTTTATTTTCTAGCTTCTTGGATTGAAATCTTTGTTTTCCTTCTGACTTAACAAAGGTATTATAGAAGCATACATTTTTTTCTGTTAATAATTATTGTTTTCATTGGTATAATTCACCTTAAAAAAAAAAAAAAACTTGCCGCTCTTTTTTTGTGCTGGGTCTTCATTGATGTGCAACGGCTTTCTCTAGTTTGGCAAGCAGGGGGACTGCGATTCTGTGCTCTGCGGGGGGACCTGTGTGTTCTGTTGGTGCTTGTGTGGGTTGTACGTGTTGCTAAAGCTTCAGGCTAGCCCTTTGGGGTGTGCTTTGTATGTGGGGAAGGAGAGGGTCTAGATGGTGGGGAGGGCAGTGGTCTACATTCTGAGACTCTCTAAATCTCCTGACAGCCAGCCCGAAACTGCCCAAGTATCCTCTTCTTCACTGGACTTCTGCCCTGCAGTTCTCATCCAGTGCCCAGGGTGAGGTCTGGGGCTCACTGTCCTTCAGTGGCTGGGAGAGCTTGGGCTCTGGTGGGGAGCAAGGACTTGAGTCAGACACCCTGAGTTCTAAAGCCCTTCTTCTGCTACCAAGGAGCCATACCTACCGTTTCCTGTTCCTTGTCTGTAAAACGTGGATAATGTTACCTTTTCACAGAAACTGGAAGAGTCTTAGAGATCTTCTAGTAACATAACTCTTTTAAAAAATATTTTGATTTTGGCGCAATTTCAGTAAAGTTGCAAGAATAGTACAAAGAATTCTCTTCACTCAGATGCCCAAATGTTAACATTTTGCTACATTTGCCATATTCCTTTTCTGTCTCTTTATAACTTTTTGAAAGTAAGTAGCAAATGTGACACCCCTTTCTTCTCAATACTGAATGTGGATTTTCTAAAATCACATAATTCACCACAGTGCAATGATCAAAATCAGGAAATTAACAGACACAACACCAATACAGACTTAATCTACAGACCTTGTGAACACTAGTAACACTCATCTGTCTGACCTTATTCGAATTTTGCCAATTGTCACCATTTAGCTAGCAGGGGGAAGATAGCCCAGATCATGCATATTCATTGGTCAGGTTTTTTAGTCTCTTTGTATCTGGAACAGATTCTCAGTTTTTCCTGACTTTTTTTTTTTAAAAGCAAGTGAGAAATTTGAGGCCCAGATAGATAAAACGATTTGTCCAAGATTTAACAGCCAAACCATCTTAGAAGAGCTGGGGGCTGGGAGTCTGGTCCCTCTACTCACGGACTCTCCGGGTCACACGCACCGTCCAGCTCAGGTGAACACTTAACTCCTTTCTGATTCGCCAAGTCCCTGGGCAGAGAGGTGGGGCAGGGCCCAGTTCTCCAGGGAACAGTGCCTTCTTCTGCACTTTCCTTTGCCCCTCTGTCTGCAATGCCTGCCCATAGCACCCCTCCCTCCCCTTCCCTAGAGGGTTTGGTGTTGGCCAGGGATCTCTGCTCCGAGGTGGTGAAGGAGAGAGACTTTAAAACTGGTCCAGCCAGCATTACCTCAGGGCAAGTTAGTTACTTAACTTCCTATGCTTCGGTTTTCTCTTGTGTAAAATAAGGGGTTGTGAGGATGAAAAATGTAAAACTCTCAGAACATACCTGGAAAGTACTGGTTGATCAAAAAGTTCGTTTGGGGTTTTTCCATAGTTATGGAGCAAATCCATAGAAAGTTATTTACACGTGTGTGTGTGTGTGTGTGTGTGTATGTATGTGTGTATATATGTGTGTGTGTGTGTGTATTTCTCCAGCCTCTGAGTCAAGTAGGAAAAAATGAGTAATTCATACTAAAACTTTCTGATAGCTGAAGCCAAATAAAAATATACTTCTAATTTTAAACAAACAGAAAAACTGGTTCAGCCACTGCCACTCCCTTTTGAGAACAGGGTTGAAGAGCAAGCATCTCAGCCTTGGGCAGGGTGTGGCCGTCAGCTGGGAATGTGGGATTAACCCCCCGTGCCAATGTTGGTGGTAGTACCCAGACAGCTAGAAGTGGAAGCCCCGGATATGTCCCAAGGCTGGGGCAGAGCTAGCAGGCCACCTGCCCCCCTGCCCCAGGTCCTTCTGTGGAGGTTCTGCAGTGGTCATTTGTGTGGAGCAGACAGTTGAGTATAAGGTTGTCTTGCAGTGGCAGCGCCCTCTTGTATAATGGGCATTAAAAACATGATTCATTTTTTCAACAAAATTTAGCTTTTTAAGGCCATGCTTATTGCTTAATACATGTTCTTTGTCTCACTTGTTAAAATTTTACTGAATCTCTTGCAAACTTCTCCCCTCCCCCCTTTAAATAATAGGGACCTTTTGAACCATCCTACATTTCATGTCTGACTTACCTGTGACTATGTTCCACTGGTCAGCAGGATTTACGTCCATGATTCTTGGTTTTGGGGACCTTGGTGTACGCACTTTCAGAGTTCATGTCTTTCTTCCTCAACCCAGAACTCATGGCCACACAATCTTGCTCGCATCTCCTCTCAGAAGTTACAACTCTGCTCTCCTAAGGGGTCTGTCCCTTCAACACTTGGCAGTGGAGTGGGAGATGGTCTCCCCATCTTGATCACCACCACTTTCCCTGAGCTAAGGGCCATTTTATTATCACTTTCACTCGTAACCCAATGAGGAAATAAGAGGAGTGATAAACGCTTGTGTGAAGGAGTTACTAAGAAGAGTTTTTAAGCGATATTCCTGTCATTCCTCCATCCTTTCCTTCTACCTTTGGGCTGCTCAGCCTTCCCCTCCTGGAGCAAGTGCTCCTCTTTTTAAAACTTCTTGTTGTTGTTTAGTCACAAAGTCGTGTCTGACTCTTTTGCGCCTGCATGGACTATAGCCTGCCAGGCTCCTCTGTCCATGGAATTTCCCAGGCAAGATTATTGGAGTGGGTTGCCATTTCTTTTTCCAGCTTCTTATGGAGATAGAAATGAGGATTTTCTCTAAAGATTTGTTAAAATTAAATTTGAATTTATTGAGATGTAATTTATATAACATACAATTTCTCCATTTAAAGTGTACAATTCAGTGGTTTTAGTGTATTTACAGAGTTGTACAACTGTCAGCACTATCTAAGAACATTTCTATCATCCCAAGGCCTTCCCTGGTGGCTCAGACAGTAAGAATTTGCCTGCAATGTAGGAGACCAGGTTCAATCCCTAGGTCAGGAAGATCCCCTGGATGAAGGGAATGGCTACCCACTCCAGTATTTTTCCTGGGAGAAACCCATGGACAGAGGAGCCTGGTGGGCTTCGGTCCATGGGTTCACAAAGAGCAGGAGAATATGCATGAACTTAGCATGCATGAACTAAGCATGCATGAACTTAGCATGCATGCCTTTGATATTCTCAGTAATTACACAAAGGGCAGCATCACTCAGAGATAAACTTATAGTTAATATCAGTTCTTAATGCTTTCATCACATACTCAAAGTCACAGAGTACATAACAGGTTTATGCTGCCACACACATTTTAGAGATAGTGGTACATGTTTGCTCTCAAGGAGCTTACCTTTGAATGGGACCCAGGACAGATCCAACATCTGTAAAGTCTGTCCATGAGGCTGAGACTCATCTGCTGTATGCCCAGTGCCTCAAACTGACACGCAGACAGTAAATGCTCTGTATATATTTGTTGAAGGGATGGATAAATGAATACCTAATTATATATATTGATATATGAAAGGTATGATTGTTAAAATGTGTTGATAGTATCCACAGGTGAAATTTCATAATTCTTTCGGGCTACTACAGCTATTTTCACTTAAAAAACTCTTACTTTCCCTCTTTCATCATTTGCATGCATGGTTTTACACAGTTCATTCAGTATGATACTCACTTCCCACTTTACCCAGTATATTTCCTTGGTGTTCATAATTTATGGGTTTTAATGACTGTGTAATATTCTACTGAGTTATATCATAATGTACTAAACTGTTATCTTGAGTTTGCAGTTTTCACTAATATATAGAATATATTTTTTGAAGTTCATATTTATAAAGCTAAGTTCCTTGAAGCAGCATGACAAGATGGAAAGTTCTTTATTTCCCTCGATACATTTATCTATTTGCTTACCTATTCATTTATTTCTGTCATTTATATCAAGAGAGAAAACTGAAGTAGTGAATTAGAGAGCACCCTAGCCTGGGAGTTGGGGAATGTGGGTTTGAGGCTTAGTGGATTGAACATGATTCTGAAGCTAGTGTGCTGGGGCAAAAGCAGAGGTGGGTTGTCTGGTCAAGGAGCCTCCTGCGTTTGTCCCTGTGAGAGAGAAGTAAGGAGAGAATTGAAAGAAGGCAGATCTGGAATACTGTTAAGAGGAGCAGTTGACAGGACTGCAGTCTGATTGCATATGGAAACATTAAGAGGAGGACATCAAAGGTGACTGGACATCAAAGGTTTGAGCCAGGATCCCCAAGATAGTGACTCTACACGAATTGTAATAAAGGAATGTTCAGAGGAAGAGTTGCTGGAAAAGGGGAACAGGTGCTGAGTTAGGTTTTGAATGCGTTGGAGTTACGTTGTACTGAGGTGGAAACATGTGCTGGTTGGAGAGCAGGCCGGGAGCTTGAGGAACAGTCCAGGAGAAAGGATGCCTTTAGGTTATTGGTGCAGGCTGAGCAGTGCAGCCTTGGGTGTAGATGAGGTTTCCAGGAGGGCAGGGAGCACCTCTGTGGAGGGAGTGAAGGAGGACCGGAATCCAGGAACGTCACAAAAATCTAGGAAGGGAGGTAGGGGGGTGGGCGGTGGGGGGTGGGCGTCTGCCACAGAGCGGTGGGAGGAGGATTGCTGACTTCCTCGTCACCCCTAACCTCATGAAGGAGAAAATGGATAACAAGGGGCTGAGGTTTCTATTGCCCTTTTTTCCAGCAGTGAAGACAGAACTTTTGAGATAAACATGTACAGGACCCCAGATCACTGGCATCTTTCAGTTATCTGGGCTAACAGACCTGCAGTGACTGCAGAGGATGAGACTTTACGCTGAGATGTACTATGTGATCCCCCCGACCCTGCCCAGGGCTTTAGAATAAATGAAACTTGTTTGTACTCCCCAGTTCCCTGCCTCCTGGCTTCTGTAAGTGTCGGTTTCCCCACTTTCCATTTCCTAACCCACTGTGTGAAGTCTGTCTTATGACTGGCCTCCGCCAGGCTCCTCTGCCAAAAGTTACTTTTCCTATAGGTTTTTGAGTGGTGGCTTAAGAATTCTTTTTTTGAATTAAAACACACACACACACACACACACACACACACGGAAATCCTCTCAAGTCTTTGAGAAAGGAATGGATGAGGGCAAACTCACTCAACAGGGGTTCAAGTAGGAGGCTGAAATCCATAGTTATTAGACTCTTCTGCAAATGTGGGCATGCATTCTCCGAAAGACTAGAACCCTGGTGGTTAGGAGGCCATGGGCATCCACTATTATCCTGATGTTAGATTTGGGCTTTGCCACTCACCAGTTTCGAGGCTTCGGAGCACATGCCTCCATTGCTCATCCGCTAAAATGGGGGTTGGGTTGTTGGAAGACTTCAAAAGGTTGTGTTTAAACATGAAATAATTAAGTGTTACTGAGTAATTGTTATTGCTCACTTGTGTCTGACTCTTTGCAACCCCATAGACTTGTAGTCCACCAGGCTCCTCTGTTCATGGAATTCTCCAGGCAAGAATAATGGAGTGGGTAGCCCTCCCTTTCCCAGAGGATCTTCCCAACCCAGGGATGGAACCTGGGTCTCCCACATTGCAGGTGGATTCTTTACCATCTGAGACACCAGGGAAAGTGCTCTTTTAATCCAGAGGTTAGCACCTAGCACTCAGAACTATTATTAGCTGCTCTCCTACCGTCATTGCCCTCTAGTGCTGGACCTTGTGACACACTGGAACTGTCATTAGGTTTTGTGGGGTTTGGGACACTTTTAGGGAGAGTGCATGGGGCTATTAGTTAAGGATTGGCTCTCTGTTAATGGACTGTGATGCTGGCAAAGTTTCTCATTTCCTTCGCTTTTTAGACTTTGGGGGTAGGAGGTGGGTGGTGAGAACTGCATATGAGCAGCTGGGTGGGTGGAGCTGTGGCTTGCCTAGTCTGGCTGGGGACTCATGGGGGCTTTTCTGGCTGTGGGACGTGCACTGCGTGGCTTAGGCCATGGCCCCGGTGGCTGTGGCGCTGTGTGTGGGGTGTGCGAGGTGTGTAGTGTGTGTGTGTGTGTGTGGTGTGTCAGCGAAGGCGGGCTCTCTTGCTGTCTGGCTGAGGAGCCGCCTCTGCATCCTGACCTGGTTCTCGTGCGCTGGCGGCCTCCAAGGCAGCTGTTGCTCCTTTCGCCAGGCCTCAGATGTGGTCGGCTCCATTTCCTCCCGCTGGCCTCGGCTGGCCGCCGCTTGAGGCAGGGGCTTCCGTCTGGAGAACCAGCAGAGCTGGCTCCATCCCGCCCCTGCCACGGTCATCGTCACGGGGGAGGAGCAAGCTGCTGCGGGGTCAGCGTGGTAGGGCTGTACTGGGCAGGGCGATTTACAGAGGATTTCTAATGGGTGGGGAATCTCAGGCTTGGCACCTTGCCTCAGCCAGACCCAGTCTCCCTCCCAGAGGGCCGCTTTGTGTGTGTGTGTGTGTGTGTGTGTGTGTGTGTGTGTGTGTGTAGCAACAGAAATAGCAAGAAGAAAATGCACCCACGAATCCCTCTCCCTGTCCCCTCCAGTGCTTGTTGAGAGGTCTGCATAGTTTATGCAGAGTTTCAGGTGTGTTGTAGCTACTCTATTCTTAAGCTTCCCCCTCAATAAAAATATAACACCTATAATAAATTCTGGAGCCTGTGAACAAGAGAATATACCCATTCTCTACTACCCAGCGATGAGCACTGTTTGCATTTGTGCAGATTTCCCTTTGCTGTTTTGTGTGTGCAGAGATGTGCATTGTTAATAGAATTGGATTCTTAAACTGAGCAGTAATTCCAATCCTATTTTTTTTTCCACTTCAAATAGTGTAAACACTTCCCCTATCATAAAAACCCTCAGAAAGCGTCCATTTATAAGTATATTCTTCAGTTTCATTTTTTCATTGAAGACATTTCCCAGTGGTTTTATTAATATTATGCTTTTATTCTTTATCACTTTAAGTAGGCATATCTGCTAATGGAATATTATATGTTGGTTTTTCTGATATCTTATTTGAAACACCCTTAGTGTTTTGTATATGGTAAATATATAAAGCATAATAACAAACACATGTAAACTCCCTGCCTGCATTAAGAGCTAGGATGCTGCTAACCTCACTGAGACCACCTGGTATTCTCCCGACCCTCCCCCTCTTCACCTCCAGAGGCATTACCTTGACTTTTGTGTTTTATCATCCCCTTGCTTTTTAAAAAAGTTTTGATTACATATGTTTGTATTCTTACACAATACATTGACATATCCTTTTTTCTTTAAGCTTTTTAGAGTTGATAGACTATATGTAGTCTTTTGAGGCTTGCTTTTTTTTTAACCTTACTCAGTGTAGTCTCTGAGATTCATTCATTTGCACTGCTGTGTAATATTCCATTGTCCATTGTGTGGCTGGTGAGCTCTTAGACTATTACCATAATTGCGAGTAATGCTGCTGTGAACATTTGTGGTACACATTTCTGGAGGCACGGGTGCAGTGTTTCTCTAGGAGTAGAGTATACAATCATAGGGTATGTGCATGTTTATTTAGCAGTAATAGATGGTACCACCGACCTTTCCAAAATGTTTGTTTTGCCCTCTAACAGTGGATCACAGGAAAAAAGTTCCTGCTAAATCTCACCAGCACTTGGAATCAAATCAAAATACCCTTTCCTAGTGCTCACTATGTACCTGGTACTGTTGTAAGTGTTCTTCATATGTTAGTTTGTTTAGTCCTCATGACCACCCTGTGAAGTTAGGTACTGTTATTAATCCAGGCATAGGGAGGTCAACTTTTAACCTCAGGTAGACAGATTGAAGTGAAATGAAAGTCGCTCAGTCGTGTCTGACTCTATACAGTCCATCGAATTCTCCAGGCCAGAATACTGGAGTGGGTAGCTTTTCCCTTCTCCAGAGATCTTCCCGACCCAGGTATCGAACTGGGGTCTCCTGCATTGCAGGTGAATTCTTTACCAACTGAGCTATCAGGGAAGCCCAGATTAAAAAATGAGAAACAGGTTAATTAATGTATTCAGGACCACACAACTGGTAAGCGATGGGAGTAAGATTTTAACTAAACATTCTTGCTCTTAAATTCTTCAACATGGTTATAAAATAGACTCTCACAGCAGTCTTATATTTCTGTTTACTACTGAAGTTGAATATTTTTTACTTATGTTCATTCCCTATTCTCTTCATAAAAAGAAACATTTAAAAATCATTCCCTTAGTGTTGGGTCACTTAAGTTATTGATAACTTTTTACTATTAATGCTTCAGGGAAAATCTTTGTAATTTAAAAATTTAAAACATATAATTTAAGAATTTCTTCTGTTGTTTTATTTATTTTGTTTGCATTTCCTTAATGTGAGTTTGCTAGTGCTCATGCTGAGTCACTCAGTCATGTCCGACTCTGCGATCTCGTGGACTAGCCCACCAGGCTCCTCTTTTCATGGGATTCTCCAGGCAAGAATACTGGAGTGGGTTGCTATTTCCTCCTCCAGGGGATCTTCCTGACCCAGGGATTAAAGCCGAGTCTCCTGCATTTACAGGTAGATTCTTTACCATGGAACCACCTGGGAAAACTCGAGTTTGTTGTTGTTGTTATTCAGCCACTAAATTGTGTCCCATTCTTTGTGACCCCATGGACTGCAGCACTCCAGGCCTCCCAGTCCCTCACCATTTCCCGAGTCTGCTCAAACTCTTGTCCATTGAATCAGTGATGCCATCCAATCATCTCGTCCTCTGTTGCCCCCTTCTCTTTCTGCCCTCAATCTTTACCAGCATCAGGGTCTTTTCCAGTGAGTCAGTTCTTCGCATCAGGTGGCCAGAAAGTATTGGAGCTTCAGCTTTTT
This sequence comes from Tragelaphus eurycerus, assembly GCA_935064755.1. Lineage (NCBI taxonomy): Eukaryota > Metazoa > Chordata > Mammalia > Artiodactyla > Bovidae > Tragelaphus > Tragelaphus eurycerus. The sequence continues at coordinate 26,677,918 of CAKXYN010000016.1, forward strand.
CATCAGTCCTTCTAATGAGTATTCAGGGTTGATTTCCTTTAGGATTAACTGGTTAGATCTTACTGTCTAAGAGACTCTCAAGAGTCTTCTCCAACACCACAGTTCGAAAGCATCAATTCTTCAGCACTCTGCCTTCTTTATGGTCCATCTCTTGTATCCGTACATGACTACGGGAAAGACCATAGCTTTGACTGTACGGACCTTTGTGAGCCGAGTGATGTCTTTGCTTTTTAATACACTGTCTAGGTTTGTCATAGCTTTCCTTCCAAAAAGCAATCATTTTCTAGTTTCATGGCTGCAGTCACCATCTGCAGTGGTTTTAGAGCCTGAGAAGAGAAAAATCTGTCACTGCTTCTGCCTTTTCCTCTTCTGTATAAGAGTTTAGGAGTTGTTAAAGATGTCTGTGCTCTTTTGGGTTGCTGTGTGGTACCGTGCCCTCATCTGTGCCAGCAAGCCTCTGCCTTCTAGGAGTTTATGATGCTTGGAGGAGGTTAATGAGTGTGCAGTGATGAGCATGATACTCGGCCTGTCATAAGAATATTCCATCATTATTATGTAGAGACTTCTCCTAGTCACTCCTCTTCTTTTCCTTTCTTCCCCTAAACCACATTAATTACTATTCGATCAGGAGGCATGACAATCAAGGTCCTGTGCTTCTGCCAGATACAATGACCTCAAGGGATTAGGCCTTGTTGCAGCTTCTCCCTGAGCATCACCCTAACCTTTGAGAGATTTGTTCTATCTGTTCATTTCGTAGTAGAAAAAAAGTTAGACTTTAAACTATGTTATTGGTATGTACATAGTAACCACAAGAAACGGTACCTCCCAGCACCTAACACAGGGACACTTATTTTTATACTGTCCAGTGAGTTTCTGGAAGTTAGGTATAACCCTCTGAGATTTGCTGTCTACATAGAGAACTTGGATGTGGAGCATGAAGTCAAGGGACTGGGTTAGCCAGTGACCCACATACACACACCATTCACTTCTACAAAAAGAGGCAAATGTGTGCGTCCTCTGAAAGGGTTTCCCTGAAAGGGTTTCCCTGCTTATAAATTTGTGTCATCAATAGGTCCCAGGAGAATTCTCTAGAGAGGTGACCAACCACTCAACTCTAGACAGAACATGCCATGAATGCACCCCCTGTGCTACTAGAAGGAGTGGGGCTGTCTATAAGAGGGAAGGACTGGTTTTACGTGGAGGTGGCTGCTGAACCCTAGGACTGGGGAAAAGGATGCAGCTAGAAAGCAGCTGTCGAATAGCTGCCGGAGGAGCAGAGGAGCTGAGTTGGTAGTGTAGGCAGCTGGGAAAATATGGGGTTAGGACTTGCTGGCCTTTGTGGAACCTGCCTACAGGCTTATCCATCCTGGTTCAAAGCGCCTTCTTGGGCATGTTTTTTCCAACATGGTGTATAACTGCTGGATGACAGGACAGCCCCCGGGACTCTTGGCTCTTCTAGTGTCTCCTTTCCCAGAGGCCCTGAGAACGATAGCCAGTGAGGACTTTGATCTCTCACAGTAGTAGTTTTTGTCTTCCAGACTTCCTTCCATTTCCCTTTAATGGAGGACTGCTGATCTGCTTTCATGTGTTGATATTCTGAGAGTCGGAAAAGACTTGGAAAACCTGATGCCATTTCCACACCTTTCATTGTGTTATGGATGAAAAGAGATGTCTAGGGGTGGTGCTGCATGTTTCTGCAGCCTTGCCTGGTATCTGGGGCGCTCTGGAGCCCCTGTGGTGGGGTTGGGGGTCAGGCTGTTATTGGGTGCTTGCAGATGTCTGAGGGGCCAGCTCTGGGAGGGAGCAAGGCGAAGGCTGTAGAGGAGGAGGGACACTGGGCCTCGGGAGTCCTGAGCAAGCAGGGCACAGGGCTGAATTCTGAGCGGGTTTCCTGGGCCCCTGGAGGAAGACCTGGAATCTTCTGCGGATGAGAATGGCAACTGCGGGTGACGATGCTATACATACATGCCAGCCTTTCCTGAAGTAGGTGACGGGTTAGGTCTCTTGGCTCTGAGAAGGGCATTTACTCTGCCTTTCAGTAACAACGCCCTGCTGTCCACCGCCTGGTGAGGGGAGCACATACCCCTGGCCTATCCAGGCCAAGTGGGATGGGCCAGAGTTTTTCTAGTGAAAGCAGGAAAGAGACCTGGTTAGACTGGGTGTGTGGGTCCCCGTGAGGGCAGGGTTGTGTTCTGTGCCTGGAAGGTGGCTCTGAGAAGGGCAGCACCAAGACCTTCGCGGGCCCCCCGTGGAAGCAGATGGAGGGGTGGGCCAGGCTGTTCAGGAGCCAATGGCTTTGGCAGCTTTGCAGACCTCTGTGTGTGTGCACTGTGACAGGTGCCCTAACAGAGGAGGGTCCCAGAGTGCCTGGAGACCCCACAGGTTGCCTCAGAGTCAAGGCTGTAGAGTCTTGTACCAGCCAGATCCTGGGAGGAAGGAAGAAGCAGCTGACTGTTTTGAACACATACTAAGCACTCTGTCAGATTCTGAAGCTGTGATGGAAGCTGTGTCCCCTTGGAGTTTTTATGGGGTAATCGGTCCCCCTGTCTTAGAAAAAGATCCGCAACAGTAGGTGGCCGTGTGTATGTTCTGGCTCCGATCTGTGATGGGCAGGACTGATCCAGAAGACTTTATCATGAGGGGCTGATTCTGTTCCTTGTCTCAGCCTTCATCTAATCACTTGCCTCCATAATCACGCTTCATTCCCATCTCTCTGCTGTTGCTTTAGTTCAGGCCCTCATTATCCCCGATCTGGACAGCAGCATGTCTCCTAACTGGCCTTTGGGTCACCAGCCTTCGACTCTGTCTGCAGTCAGTGCTCTGTGGGATCATCTGAGTGCCCCTCCTGAAATGTGAACCTGCTCCTGTGTGTCCATGATGCGAGCCACACTATGTATGCCTCCCTGTGCCTCGCACTCAGGATATGCCCAGCTGCTCACCTGCCAGGCCTTCTCATGGCTCTGTGCCTTTGCACATGAGAGTCCCTCCATCTACTCCTTCCCCTCCTCAAAAACACCTGCCCATCTTCTGAGTCTCGTCCCAAACGTCTCTTCAAGAGGAAACCTTTCTTGATAGACACGTCTGCCTTCCCAGAGAGAGGTGGCTCCCGTGCCCCAGGCCCTGGAGAGACTGTTCTTATGGCACCAGTGCACTTGAGGGAATTTGTTTGTGGGTCTGTATCCTGCCTTTTGCCTTATAAACTTCTTGATGCTCCTGAAATAGATAGTCCAGTCCATTGTAGGGTAAGAAACCACCCCAGAATTAAGTGGCATGTAGCAGGAATCGTTTTATTAACATTATGCTCATGGAGTCTTGGACCTGGAAGTCAGGAAGGAAACAGCATGGGTAGGTAGCTGGTCTCTGCTCTTTGATGTTGGGACCTCAGCTGGGAGGTCTCAAAAGCTAGAGGTAACTCGATACAGGGCTGGAATTCTCACAGGGCTCCTTCACTCACTGACTTGGCACGTTGATGCCCACTCTTGGCTGGAACCTCGGCCAGAAAAGTCCAGAACACCTTCATGTGGCCCTTCCAGACAGGCTGCGTTTCCTCACAGCCCGGCCACGGGTGCCAAGTGTGGGTGTCCCAGAGAGCCAGGAAGAAGCTGTATTGTCTTTTATGATAGGTTTGTAAAACAGGACAGTGGCGCTCTCACCACTGTCAAGAGACTCACCCCAATTCAAGGGGAGGGAACACAGACCCCACTTCTCCATGGGAGAGATGTGTGTGGGTGGAGGGCTTGTGATGGCCATCTTTGGAGAATAAAACCTGCCCCCTCTGCAAAGCACTGGGTGCGTACAGATGGCACGCTTGAATTCTGAAGGTTGAGCAAGGGTGGTGTGTGAGGAAGAGTCTTGAGGGAGGGGTATGGTCAACAGCAGATTGTAGAGGGGAGAAAGGATGGGGGCCAGCAGCGGGGACTAGGGAGCTACTCTCAAGTTGGACAATTAAAAAGTGTGCACACGCAAGACCCCAGCTAGGGAGGGGAGGAAGGGAGAGGGAGGAGAGAGATGTCTGTGTTTAGAATTGTGTGGACCTGGTGTCTGGACACAGTGGAAGAACGTGGGTGACGCCTGGGTCAGGACCACTTGGGAGAATAGGGGCTGGGGACAGAGCTTTTGGAGGAGGGACATGGAGTTTGGTCCTTTTGAGAGAAGCTGCTCTCAGTGGGCGTGTAGCATGTTCCAGGGGCTGGAAGCAGCTGGAGGCCAGACTTTAAGGAGCATCCTCAGAGCAGTGCTTGCCACAGCCCAGAGGGGAATGAGAAGTGAGGGAGAAAGGGTGGAGGGCTTTAGGGTTAGGGCATGTTGAGCTGGGACTTTGAAAGGGCCTCCCTCCTCCTCCCACATCGTCCTGTGTCTTCCTAGTAATTGTCAAGTAACAGCTTGGTTTCCTTTTCAATACCCCCTGCTTGTTCAGGGGACAGGATTCGGTGCATTTTTTATTGAAGTATCTCTCCGTGTTAAAACTTTTTCCTAAAATGAGCCAAAGTCTTCTTTCTCAAGCTTTCCCCGTTTTCCAATTCCACCTCTTAGGGCCACTCGAAACGAGTTAAAGTTTATTCCCAAACGATAGGCCCTCAGATGTTTAAAGATCTTCTTGAGTTTCGTCTTCTTCAGAGCCAGAAGGGACCTGTTTCTCAAGTGGTTTTGAGCTCTTCTGCTTGCTCTTCCTCTGTGACCCTTCACCGCCCAGGCACAGCTGGGCTGTTGCTGTCTGTGCTGTGGGTCCTGTTCCAGTCAGGTCCCATGTGCGTATCCACCTGCAGATAGCCTAGTGGACTGTGAAATCAACCTGCAAGGAAGAGGGAGGCAGGGATTTGTGTATCTAGTAAGGGGAAATCCTGTTTTGTAAACTTGTCATATGTATACAAGAATCTAGTGGATCACAGTGTAAAATGTGTTTCTTACTGTCCGTTGTATCAATAGTGAAGAAGTTTGGAGAAACTTTGAGTGATAAGACCTTTTGAAGTTGCCCAGTCACATCACATTGAGTATAGGGAATCAGTAAACCTTTCCCCCTCCTGGTGACCAGGATGTTTTCACGTGTGCTCCTGCCCTGTGCGGCTGCCATCTTTGACTTGCACAGGTGTGTTTCAGGACCTCGTTTACCTGTTAGATCTTTTTCTCTCCTGCCTGCTGACTTTTTGGTCTGGTCCTGTCACTTGTCTATTTAATAAGTGTGCCTTCACTATCATTATTAATAAATACATTGGCCAGGGCAGTTCTGAGGACAGAGCCCTGTGGCAGACCACGGAAGACCACCCCCCATCCCCAACTTGTACTCTTGAGTATGGTTATTCCGCTGTTAGTGAGCCAGCCCATCCAGCCCATCATTTCCCGAAGCTGGCCCTCAGAGGGATCACAGCCAACCTCATGGAACTTGGATGTCTGCAGCCTGATTCACAAACCCAGGGCCCTGGCAAATAACACAAATGAATGAAGTGCTAATTAATTTGAGCAGTTAATAAATAATCCCTGACTCCTGGCCTTGGTTTAAAGGAGGCAATGTGAACAACGCGGCTGGGCGTGAGCTGGAGAAGTCTGTGCTCAGTTGTAGACAAAGTTGCCAGACAGGAGTGTGGGCCTTCAAGAATATCTGGGCTTCTTGTGAAATTTGATTTTTCTTCCCCCCAAACAAAAACCAAACGAAACAGATCTGTGGAAGATTTGGCCTGCAGCCCTTGCGTTTGTGACCTGTGACCTCCTCATCTCCTGGTCCAGTGACAATGGAAAATAAAGCACTGATTACTTGGGTGTAGATGGGTTGATGGCTGTCCTTGAACCTGACTCCCTGAGGTCCCTTCAGTTACCCACTCAGGACTCTGACCTGGACTGATCTCACCCAGTGTACTGAAAGTTGGGGATGACACTTGCTCTTTGCTCAGCTGTTGGCACCTTCTCCTGATGGCAGGTTTCTTCTAGGATCGCTGGCAGGTGTCAAGAGTGTGTCAGTGGGCTCCCTTGGCTGGGAAAACTGAGATTTAGAGGTTCTTAAAGTCTCCCACCTATCTTTGCTTCACTTTACTCTTATCTATATCTAGTCTTCCTTTTCTTTTCGGTCCAAAGAGTATTTGCCTTTCCTGGGAATTCATAGGCCTAACTATGGGCCTAACTCTTCCTTGTTCTTCTTATTCACACACCCAGAGTAACTGACTGACTCTGACTATTTTGGAGAAGCCTCTGCTCATACAGCATTAGTCTTCCTGACACTGTTTCTGTAAATCCATGCTAATCTCTCGTGTTTCTTCTTGGTTGTACGTACTTCTTCTGTCTTTTATAGGTAAACATGTAAAATTTGACCACTTCAAATTCTGTAGGCTTTGCAGCCACATGAGTATAGGGTTTAAAGTAGGAAGGAGGGGAGAACTGGGTGTTCAGCCGCATTTCCAGAGGGAAAGGTATTTGTTCCTAGTTCTGAAAGACTGTCTTCCACCAGGGTCAGGGAGAGGCTGATGTGTCCCGTGACCTGTGGGCATGTATGGGGGACTAGGTGGGAGGCACAGAAGTTATTAAGATTTGGCTCTTGGCTTGAAGGAACTACCATCTAGTTGGAGGAGGCAGCTACTTGGTGTGTGGTTAAGTGCTAATAGAAGCATGTATAAGTTACTGTGGGAACCTCAGGAAGGGAGCACTGGTCAGTCTGCCAGCCAGGTCAAAGAGCTGACATCGAGCTGATGCTTGAAGAAGAAGCCAGAGACCTCAGAGAGGCTGAGAATTAGAACTGCATCTGCAAAGTGCAGAAAAGCATATTAGAAAAGCATGAAGGTCCTTTGTGGCCAGAATCGGGCAAGTGACGAGAATGAGGTGGGAACCATTAGGCTGGGTCTTCTGCTCACCTCCCAAAGGCCAGTTCTAATCCCAGCTTCCCACCACTGCTTTGGAGCCCACGATGGCTCTGTTTGACTATCTAAGGACTTGTATCATTTAACATCTGCTCAATATACTTTATGTTCTACCCGAGGGACGAATTTGTTTAACTTTTTATTTTGATAGAATTTTAAAACTTACAGAAAAGATTAAAGAAGAGTACCCAGGACTCCCATATACCCAAATAGTTTACATTTTGCCTTTGCCTTATCTGCTTTATCATTTTGTCTATGTGTGATATTTTAATATGTGCATGTAATTTTTTTTCTGAGCCATTTGAGATTAAGTTGGAGATACCGTTTGTCCCTAAATACTTCAGTGTGTATGTGTTCTAAGGACAAGGACATTCTTTTATGCAATTGTAGTATAATCATCATGTCAAGAACACAGAGATTGCTATGATATGTTCTTAGCCACATCCGTATTCAAATTTCATCCGTGGTTGCAGTCATGTACTCTAAGCTGGTTTTCCCCAGTCCGTGATCATGCATTTTGCTGTCCTGTCCTTTAGTCTCATGTCAGCTGGGAGAGGTGTTTGCTTTTCTTGTCTTTGAAACTTTTTGGAGAGAACAACCCAGATGCTTTCTGCTGCTGCTGCTGCTAAGTCGCATCAGTCGTGTCCGACTCTGTGCGACCCCATAGACGGCAGCCCACCAGGCTCCCCGCCCCTGGGATTCTCCAGGCAAGAACACTGGAGTGGGTTGCCATTTCCTTCTCCAATGCATGAAAGTGAAAAGTGAAAGTGAAGTCGCTCAGTCGTGTCCGACTCTCAGCGACCCCATGGACTGCAGCCTACCAGGCTCCTCCGTCTGTGGGATTTTCCAGGCAAGAGTACTGGAGTGGGTCGCCAGTGCCTTCTCCCAGATGCTTTCTGGCCTGCCCTGTAGTCTCGATCCATCTGATGTTTCCGCATGATTAAGTTTAGGTTATGTGTTCTGGTTGCGAGTCTGTGTGAGTCTTATATCCTTCTCCTCAATGTAGTGTATCAAGAGGCATGTGATGTTGGTTTGTCCCAGTATAGTGATAACTTTGATCATTTGGTAAAAGTGGTGTCCACCAGATTTCTAAATTGCTATTATAACTAAGTCATTTTTAGAGAGAGGTTTTACCAAGCCTTCATCTGCTATTCGTAGCCTCCACTGATGAGTTTCTATATCCTTTTCTAGCCTTTTCTATGTTTTATTCACATTCTACTGTAAGGAAGAGCTTTCCCTTCCAGTGGGATGAATTCATGCAGACTCACTTCTGCCTCTCTGCATTACCTTTAACTTGCTGGACTGGAGCCCCAGCCCACTTCCTCTTGTGTTCTCCCCCTTCGGTGTCCTTCGGGTGGACATTAGCTCAATAATGGTGGCTCCTGGGATTGGGCAGAAGCTTGGTTTTCTTCCCAGCAAGAACTCGCTTTTCATCAGCATGAATGGTTCAGTGTGAGGCTAAACACAGGCTGTATGGGATGGTCAGAGCTTCCTCAGGCCTGGGGCGGGGCTAGGAAGGTCATCCTGTCAGCCACCTGCTCTCAGCCTGGGCTTGAGTGGGGACAGTAATAGGCCAAGAAAAGAACCATGGATTCCTTCCCACAAGAAGCCATGCTGGGCCCTTGTCCAGACTGAATTTGTTAGTCAGAGGTGCTCGTCCCCTGCTCGTCTCACACACACTTTGCCCTGCTGGCGCATTGCTACATGGCTGCTTAGTTAGCTTTCTTCTCCTGGCAGAAAGCAACGGTTCTGGCATCACTTTGGTCATCGTTGAAGACCTTTACTGAGTCCTCAACAGATGCTTGGTTTCAGGGGCCTTTCATCGGTGTGATCAGTATGAGACCCAGAAAGGATCTGAGTAGCATTCAGACGTCCACGTTAGGCTCTCTCAGAGATCCGCTTCTGTGGTGCAGCCCGCTGGGAGAGGAAGGAGGTGTGGGGTGATGGCTGAGGCTCAGGCTCTGTCAGAGACAGGGAAAGCAGGGCTAGGTGTGCCTCTCACTGGTGTGGCACAGGACAGTGCTTTTCATGTATCGTGGCTCATCTTTTTCCCTCTTCTTCCTCCTCCCCTCTCTCTCTCTTCAGACAGGCTCAGAGCTCAGCCCAGTTGATGGACCTGTTCCAGGTCAGATGGACTCAGGGCCAGTGTACCATGGGGACTCACGGCAGCTAAGCGCCTCAGGGGCGCCAGTCAATGGTGCTAGAGAACCTGCTGGACCCAGTCTACTGGGCACCGGGAGTCCTTGGCAAGCAGACCAGAAGCCCGACTGGGACACCGCCCCAGGACCAGCTCACACCGCTCGCCTGGAAGATGCCCACGATCTGGTGGCCTTTTCGGCTGTGGCCGAAGCTGTGTCCTCTTATGGAGCCCTTAGCACCCGGCTCTATGAAACCTTCAACCGTGAGATGAGTCGTGAGGCTGGGGACAACAGCAGGGGACCCAGGTCAGGGCCCGAGAGCTGCTCTGCCAGCAGTGAAGACCTTGACACACTGCAGACGGCCCTGGCCCTTGCTCGGCATGGCATGAAACCACCCAACTGCAACTGCGATGGCCCAGAGTGCCCTGACTACCTCGAGTGGCTGGAGGGGAAGATCAAGTCTGTGGTCGTGGAGGGAGGGGGAGGAGCGGCCTAGGCTCCCAGGGACTCTGCCTTCTGGTGACGCTGGCCTCCCGGCGCCAGTCACCGGGCCACTTCTCAACTCCGAGGTCCCCCAGATGCCTCCTCTGGAGGGCCTGCCCCTGTCCCAGAGTGCCCTGAGCATCGCCAAGGAGAAGAACATCAGCCTGCAGACTGCCATTGCCATTGAGGCCCTCACGCAACTCTCCTCTGCCCTCCCCCAACCTTCTCACGCCACCTCCCAGGCTTCTTGCCCCCTTCCCGAGGTCTTGTCTCCTCCTGCCCCTTTCAGATCTCCCCAGTCCTACCTCGGGGCTCCCTCGTGGCCTGTGGTCCCTCCTGAAGAGCACCCATCCTTTGCTCCTGGCGGCCCTGCCTTCCCTGCAGCAACTCCGAGAACAGAATTTCCTGAAGCCTGGGGCACCGACACCCCACCGGCAACTCCCCAGAGCTCGTGGCCCATGCCTCGCCCAAGCCCTGACCCCATGGCTGAACTGGAGCAGTTGTTGGGCAGTGCCAGCGATTACATCCAGTCAGTATTCAAGCGGCCCGAGGCCCTGCCCACCAAGCCCAAGGTCAAGGTCGAGGTGCCCTCGTCCTCCCCCGTCCCCCGTTCTCCAGAGGGAGGCGCCCACACCATCCTCGGAGCCTGACACCCACCAGAAGGCCCAGACGGCCCTGCAGCAGCACCTCCACCATAAGCGCAGTCTCTTCCTGGAACAGGCACACGACGCCTCCCGCCCGCCGCCCTCAGAGCTTCCTGCTCCTGGCTGGTGGGTGCCACCCAGCTCACCTGCCCCTCGGCCTTCCGACAGACCACCCAAGGAGAAGAAGAAGAAGCCCCTGGCACCAGCTGGAGGTCCCTTGGGAGCCGACAGAGCTGGCCCTGGGATCAAGCCCGGTGTCCGGAAGCCCGTTCACATCAAGAAGTCCAGGCCACGAGAAGCGCAGCCCCTCTTCCCGCCTCTGCGGCAGATCGTCCTGGAAGGGCTGAGGCCCCCAGCCTCTGAGGATGTGCAGGCTCACCCACCTGCCCCCGTCCCCACCTCACAGGGCTCTGTTGTCCCCCTGCCCCCAGAACCTTCTCTTGCGCTATTTGCACCTAGTCCCTCCGGGGACAGCCTGCTGGCCCCTACTCAGGAAATGAGGTCTCCCAGCCCCGTAGCAGCCCTGCAGCCAGGCTCCACTGGCCCTCTTCCCCCTGCTGATGACAAGCTGGAAGAGCTCATCCGGCAGTTTGAGGCTGAATTTGGGGATAGCTTTGGGCTTCCTGGCCCCCGTCTGTGCCCATTCAGGACCCTGAGAACCAGCCAACTTGTCTCCCAGCCCCTGAGAGCCCTTTTGCTACCCGCTCTCCCAAGCAAATCAAGATCGAATCTTCAGGGGCTGTGACTGTGCTCTCAACCACCTGCTTCCATTCAGAGGAGGGAGGCCAGGGAGGCCACACCCACCAAGGCCGAGAACCCACTCACACCAACCCTCAGTGGCTTCCTGGAGTCACCTCTTAAGTACCTGGACACACCCACCAAGAGTCTGCTGGACACACCCGCCAAGAGAGCCCAGGCCGAGTTCCCCACCTGTGATTGTGTGGGTAAGTCCTTCAGGCTGTCAGGGAAGGGCAAGGGGATAAGGCCTGGTGGGCTTGGATTTCTAGGCTCTGACTTTGATTTGGGAAACATTTGCTGTGTGCCGGCCACCACACTGGGCCCTGTGGGCACAGAGGTGAGCACGCAGGCTAGTGGAGAAGATGTTGAAGGAAACTGATGGTGAGGCTGTGTGGTGTATCGTGAGTCAGGGGTGGTGCTTTGTCATACGGATTGAGGTGAAGGCATCGTGGAAGCCTTCCTGTGGGAGGTGGTGCTTGTGCTGAGGCCTGCAGGGCTGTCCGGCGGAAGGAAGATGTGCTGAGAAGAGGGAATAGCTTGGGCAACAGCTTGGTGGCCGTGACAGGGTGGGGCCTATTTCGATGGCCCTTAGCCTGGAAAGCAAAAGGGGAGGAGGATGAATAAAAGCGGCTTGAGAAGCAGGCAGGGCCCAGGTCTTGTGTGCAGGGCCCAGGGAGCCACACTTGGGAGTTTGGCTTGATCTTACTGGTAATATGTAATGAGCTCCTGAGGGTTTTAAAGCACCAATCATCAGCTTGTGCTTTTGAATGACTATTCCGGCTTGTGGGGAGGAAAGACGGGTGGGGGAGCCTGTAAGAAAGGTATTATTGTGAGCCGGGCCTGGACTGAAACTGTAGGTAGGGAGAGGCCACAGAGTTAGTGGCCTCTGAGGAGGGGGCTGTGGGGATGTGGACAGCTCAGGTCTCTGGCTCAGTGGCAGTGAGCGCTGAGAACCCACGTGTGGAGAAGTGGCGAGTTCTGTTTGAACAGCCTGAGTGGAAGGGCAGAGAGACTGTAGATCGGGCCCTGAGTATACATTTGGGCGTAGTTAATTTCAGGTGATGGTTGAAGCCCTGGTGTGAATAAGAGCACTGAGGAATTGGGACTGTTTCTGAGCCTTGCCTTCTGGAAGAGAAGCAGGGCACCGGGCCTCTGGAGGGCTGCTCTGGGGGACTTTGCTGTCTCGGGGGAGGTCATGGATGCCTCGGGAAACTCCAGGTCCACTCTGGAAGGTGGATCTCTGCTACTTACTGAGCATTCCGTAAAAGATATGCATGTTTCAGATGTTGGCCAAAAAACACATTGACACTGATGATGAGCATGTTGAATTGTTGTGATTTTAGGATACACTAATAGATCTTATGAGAAGGCTGTCTTCTCTGCTTGTTTAAATACACTATAATGTTTGGTCAGTTGTGTGATTTGTTGGCCTGTTGTATCCCAGTTGATAAGGAGAAGCTAGGCTGTCCTGCCTGCTCCAGCTATCCCAGACTCCTGGGGTACAAGACAGTGAGTGGGGCTGGCAACAAAGAATCTCTTGGAGAACAAGGAAAAGTTGGCCTCGGTGCTTCCATCCAGGAGTGAACAGATGTGCAGTGTCCTGCCAAAGGCTCACAAACGTGCTCTGAGATTGTGGTTTCCACTGAGGGCCCACTCTTCATTATTGGGTCTAATAATGATGTGACTTTGAGGGCCCCTTATTTCCCAGCATTTGGGGGAGACTTGTTCTGATCATAGGACTTGGGGGGCCCCCTTTTGCTCTTCATGTTTGTAGATGTCTGGCCTGTCTTCCTTGTGTTTAGGGCTTCATTTGCTGTTTCTCCTCCTCCATGGAAGGAAATAGTCTTATATAGGGCTGAGGACGTAGTTGATCCATGATAAATATTTAATTGTGGAATTCAGTGATACAGATATTGGGATGAAATACTATTTTTGGTCAAACTAATTTTTTTAAACTTGAATTTTAATCCCATCACTTCCACATGCCTAAAATGAAGGGGATAGCAGTACGCGGTCACCAGGGTTTATCTGAACATAAATTAGTTAGTACAGGTAAAGCACTTAGGACTGTGTCTAGCCTGTAAGAAGCACTGTAAGAGTACTTAGCTATTATCAAGCCTATCAAGTGCAAAAAAGCAAGAAAAGGGTGTAAAAACATAAATATTATGAAGGAAAAAAAGTGTTGGCTGTTACTTTATTGATCAGTCATTTATTGTTTACCTAACCCAGTCCTAGTGACCAGTATGATAAAATTTAAGAGAAATGGTTTACCTTCTAAGGACATCGTGGTTTGCTTAAAGAGACAGCGTAAACAATGAAATACCCAGTGGCCCAGTCCGCAGGTATCTGCCAGGTGCCTGTGCTGTTGTATGGAAGTGGTTGAACTGCCATAGTGCTCTGAAACACCAGGCTTGGTTGTCATCATGGGGGGCAGTGCTTTGCTTGCTAAGTCACTTCAGTCGTGTCCGACTCTGTGCGACCCCATAGACGGCAGCCCACCAGGCTCCCCCGTCCCTGGGATTCTCCAGGCAAGAACACTGGAGTGGGTTGCCATTTCCTTCTCCAATGCATGAAAGTGAGAAGTCAAAGTGAAGTCGCTCAGTCATGTCCGACTCTTAGCGATCCCATGGACTGCAGCCCACCAGGCTCTTCCATCCATGGGATTTTCTAGGCAAGAGTACTGGAGTAGGGTGCCACTGCCTTCTCTAGTGCTTTGCTTAGGAAACTACTTTTCGGAGCTGGGTTTTGAAGACTGTAGTGAACATAGGTAGGGTGACATGAGAGGGCAGCCACCCTTGCCCGAGGAATTCATGAGCATGGTTCTGCTGGCACATGTAGACCTGAGCCCTCAGGGTGCGACTGCATTTCTTAGGCCAGAGGAGCCCCCCAGGGGATAGGACAAGATTCAGCTTGGAGCTCCTGGGCAAAAGCACGGGCAGTAGAGAGTCAGCGTCAGAGAAACCCAGTGTGGCAATGGTGGCAGCCTGTTGCCAGGCAGGGTTGGGGGGTGGCAGGGGCAGTGGGCAGGAGGTAAGGGGAGCACCAGCACTGGTTCTTTGTTGCTCCAGTTTGTATTTTATTTACATGCAATACAGATAAAATATTTGTATGCTGCTGCTGCTGCTAAGTTGCTTCAGTCGTGTCCGACTCTATGTGACCCCATAGACGGAAGCCCACCAGGCTCCCCCGTCCCCAGGATTCTCCAGGCAAGAACACAGGAGTGGGTTGCCATTTCCTTCTCCAATGCATGAAAGTGAAAAGTGAAAGGGAAGTTGCTCAGTCATGTCCGACTGTTAGCGACCCCATGGACTGCAGCCTATCAGGCTCCTCTATCCATGGGATTTTCCAGGCAAGAGTACTGGAGTGGGGTGCCATCGCCTTCTCCAATTTGTATGCTATCTAATGCTAAACAATTAGAACCAAACCCACCTTGTGTTGTTAAATGTTAAATTGTGGAAGAATGCTAACAATGAAAACAGCAGATACAAAGAATATTTAAACGATCAGCTCACCTAGGGTTAAAACAGGAATAGAGAGGGGACTTCCCTGGTGGTCCAGTGGCTAAGACTCCATGTTCCCAATGCAAGGGGCCTGGGTTCAATCCCTAGCCAGGGAACTAGATCCCATGTGCTGCGACTAAAGATCCTGCATGTCACAGCTAAGACCTGGCACAGTCAAATAAGTAAATATTTTTTTTAAAATAGAGAAAAGTCTAGGAAGAAATACATCAACAGTAGGATTAAAATTCAAGTTTAAAAAAATCAGCTTGACCAAACATGATATCTCATCCCAATATCTGTATCATTGAATTCCACAATTAAAATATTTATTATGGATCAACTATGTCCTCAACCCCATATAAGAATATGTCCTTCCCTGGAGGAGGAGAAACAGCAAATGAGGCCCTACACACAAGGAAGACAGATCAGATATTACAAACATGACGAGAGAAAGGGAGGGGCCCCCAATGCCTGTGATCAGAACAAGTCTCCCCCAAATGCTGGGAAATAAGGGGCCCTCAAAGTCACTTGTGGTCAGCCTGTGGGGAACTTTTCTCTCATTACGTCTTCTGACTTTTCTGTAATGAACTATGTATTTTATAACCAAGAAATATTTTTGAAAATGCCTCCTCCTAGAAGTGGCCCAGAAGATGGATTGGTGAAGAGTGATAACTCTGTGGCAGGAGACCAGTTAGGAAGCTGTTGAGAATAACAATAAGGACTACAACAGTAGCAGTAAAGTAGTAGAGGAAAAGCTTGCTCTCTTCCAGGCACTGTGCCAAGCGCTGCTTTGCAGGCACTGCCTCATTTCATCCTCTATAATGTCTACATGAGATAGATACTCTCAGGAGTTCCATCATAATGATGTTTTTTCATTTCTTGATGTTTCCTGCTTTCTTGCAAAATCAGATTCAGTGACTTTTCCAAGTCAAAGAGCTAGCATGGGTGGAAGTAAGATTTGAACCTAGGCAGCCGGACCACTGTGATTACTGTCATTTACTGTGATTAAAATTGTGTCACTGAAAAATAAGTCTAACTAAAATAGTGGTGTTAGAAATGGAGTGGGCCGAAGAAGGAAGAATTCACTTGGAAACAGTTTCTGGAGGTGCTGAGGTTTTTGTTAAAGTCTGGACAGGTGGTTTGGCAGAATTCAGCTGGTGTGGCAGAATTTATCTCTGTGAACTCAAGCTTGGGACAAGGGTTAGGAATGAAGCTTATTCACTTGGGAATTAATGTCAGGTGGGAACCATCTTATATTCCAGAAACTCAGCCTCTCAACCGTGGTATGTAGAAAGGTGCAGATTGCAGGAAGCATTTTCTGTAGAAGTGCCAGTGAAATTTGGGGATGCCATTAAGCTCTCAGAACAGACAATTTACGTATGGGAACAACTTTATAAAAACATGTAAAGGTCTTGCTGCTGCTGCTGCTAAGTCACTTCAGTCGTGTCCGACTCTGTGTGACCCCATAGACGGCAGCCCACCAGGCTCCCCTGTCCCTGGGATTCTCCAGGCAAGAACACAGGAGTGGGTTGCCATTTCCTTCTCCAATGCATGAAGGTGAAAAGTGAAAGTGAAGTCGCTCAGTTGTGTCCGACTCGTAGCAACCCCATGGACTGCAGCCCACCAGACTCCTCTGTCCATGGGATTTTCCAGGCAAGAGTACTGGAGTCGGGTGCCATTGCCTTCTCCGCGAAAGGTCTTAGAGCATAGCAAAAGAAACCTAATATTCAAGCTCAGTGGTGATTTTTGCTAAATAAGCGTCTTTGGCCAATATGGGCAGCACTAGGTAACCCGTAAGCCAAGCACCAGGAGCATCATTTTGCACTTGTGTGGAGGTTACAGGTTTTCTGAAGGCATGGCTGGGATTCATCTCTACTTGTTCTCTGAATCTTGAAATACTGCATTTAAAGGTACCTGTTGGGGCTTCAAAAAAAATAAATAAATTTAAAAGACCTGAAAGGAGATGCTTTACTCCAAAAGGTAGTATGATATGTACAGACTTGGGAAAACATGGACCAGATTGAAGTTCTGTATTGAAATACTGGGAGAAGAGAGTATTGATGCATTTGTCGTATTTGGGAGAACACACCGGAGACTCTTCTAACCACCACTTCACCTTCCTGTGACACTCCTGTCAGAGGCAGGGTGGTGCACTGCAGTGACGGTTGGCTAGGCCCTTTATGTATTTTATCCATTCTCAGAGATGGGGACGTTCTCAGGACAGGGAATGCGTCCAGACGATGTTTTTGTGGGGAAAGCATTCTTGGAGGTTATCTGCTTGTCGTTTTATAGATAAGGAGACAGGTCCATGTCAGCTTCCACATCTGTCCTGCTGTCTGCGAGGAGCAGTCCACAGGTAGCTGGGGACGTATAATGACAGTGAAAGCAGGAAGTTGAGACAGATGTTAGAGGTTGTTTTCATAGGAATGCTGTGTTTAGTTCAGTTGATCATCTTGCCCTAAAGTAATAGCCAAAGATCAATACAAGAAAAACATCTCTTTGGCTTCCCTGGTGGCTTAGTGGTAAAGAGTCCACTTGCTGATGCCTGAGATACAGGTTCGATCCCTGGTCTGGGGAGATCTCACATGCCCCAGAGCAACTAAGCCCATGTACCACAGCTCGGGAGCCTGGGAACCCTAGAGCCCGTGCTCTGCAACCAGAGAAACCACCTCAATGACACATCCGCGTGCCTCAGCTGGAGAGCAGCCCCTTCTCACAGCAACTAGAGAAAAGCCTGCAAGGCAGCAAAGACCCAGCACAGCCACAGAGAAATAAAAATAAAATTATAAAAAGGAAAGCTTCTGCTTTACCTGGAACATGGTAAAAGTTTGGATGAGGGGGAATGTTGTCCAGCAGATATGGCTGATCGCAGTATCCATGAGGTGACTTCGGTGTGAACCACAGTTTTGAATGGGAGACACAGAAACTTCTGTCTACAGTGAAGTCTATTTCCTATAAGTTTTTTGCTGCATCAGGTCTCAGCTGCGGCATGGGGGAATCTCCGTTGCTTCGAGTGGGAGCTTTCCTCGCGGCACATGGACACTAGAGCTGTGGCGCGTGTGCTCAGTGCAGTACGGGGTCTTAGTTGCTCTGCAGCTTGTGGCATCTTACTTCCCCCACCAGGGAGTGAGCTCGTGTCTCCTGCATTGCAAGGCAGATTCCCAACCATTGGACTACTAGGGTAAGTCCCAATTTCCTATGGTTTTTATGAGAATATAGTTTCCTTCTTTGTATGAAGTTTGATATGAAAAAGAACTTCATCTCTTTTAAAGGTCTTCCCTGGTGGTTCAGATAGTAAAGAATCTGCCTGCAATGTGGGAAACCGGGGTTCAATCGCTGGGTAAGGAAGATCCCCTGGAGAAAGAAATGGCAACCCCCTCCAGTATTCTTGCTTGGAGAATTCCATGGACAGAGAAGCCATGGGGTCTTTTACTTTTCTTTTTTTTTGGCAATAGAATATTTGTATACCAGTATATAGTGGGGGATCTGACTGTATGGTGGGTCGGAGAGACTCAGAAAGAACTGGATGAAGTTTGTCTTATCTGAGTTTTAAAGGATATGTAGAAGTTTAGTAGATTAGTAGGGAGAAGGTAGAGTGTTCTGGGCAGAGGAACATAAAGATTATAGAGATGAAAAACCACATGAAGATGTAGAGATGAGAAAGCATGGAGAAATACAAGTAGTTCTGGTATGACTGGTGTGTTAGGTGAAAGATTGGGCGTGGTTGGAGAGGAGAGTTTCAGGGGAAGAGGGGATGATACCAAAGGTAGAGAAACCAGTTTGCAAGCCCAGCCAAGAAATAATGTGTGCCTAAAGTAAGAATGGGACTTCCCTGGTGGCTCAGATGGTAAAGCATCTGCCTACAATGCGGGAGACCCAGGTTTGATCCTTGGGTTGGGAAGATCCTCTGGAGAAGGAAATGGCAATCCACTCCAGTACTCTTGCCTGGAAAATCCCAGACTGTGGAGCGTTGTAGGCTACAGTCCATGGGGTCGCAAACGACTTGAGCGACTTCACTTTCACTTTCAAAGTAAGAATGACATTGAGTAGGAGGGAGGAAGAGGAGGGGTGGATAAAAGAGAGAATAAGGAGAATTAACTGGTTCAGTGACCCGTTGAATGTAGAAGTAAAGAAGCAGTCACAGATGACTCCTGAGGTTCCAGGTGGATGACTGGGTGATGGTGGAGCCATTCACCAGGATCTGACATACTGGCAGGGAAGCAAGTGTGGGCATCTGCCTTTGAGATGTCTGTGGGACCAGCAGGGGTGCACTTAGTTGGATCTGTGAATTGGAAGCTCTTCACCTTCCAGTGATGGTCATTGAAGTCGCAATTATAGACATTTCACCAGGCTATGTAGATCAAGAACGAAGGATACTGACTTTTATGGCAGAGAATCTCACACTGGAGGCCCTGAGGGAAGAGTGGAAGAGATGTGGGAGGTATAATTGAGGAGGGGATAGGTTAGAACAAACAGATAGTTTTGGAGAGCTAACAGCATCCCTGCTGAAGATGGGTCAAGATTTATTGCCAGGTTCTTCTTTGTCTTACATGATTTGTTGTTAAATATGCATGCTCGTCTTTTCAGTTAAATCCCAGCTTCCTTAAGAACAGGAACTGAACGTTGTATTTCTAAAGCACCTAGACTGCTGCTGATTTTATGGTGGTGCTCCACATATTTTGTGTTCAACTGATTGGCCTTATTTTACCTCTATATTAAATTCTACAAAGATATCAGATAGATCTTACCTTTAATCTTTATCATCAGTGAGTGTGCCCATTGTTATGGAAGCATTTCTGTCTGCTACCAGCAGGCCCAGTTTGCTGCTCATGGATTCACGGGCAGATGACCGAGGTTTTAGTTTTTAAAAAGTTCATCTGGCACACCTGATCCAGGATGGGGCCCAACCATCTACCTGTGAGGATTTGTAATTGCCAGGAGGCAACGTTCTAGCAGTTATTGATTTTCATGCAAGTGGAATTAGTTCCATAAACTTCAGGTGTTTGGCTTTCTGTCTACTAAAATTACATCAGGAAGCTGAAGCGTTACATAGGATTGCTTGGGAAAAGATGGGTACAATAAAACCTTTGTGTGATCTTGACACCTATGCATTAGTTATCAACTGTCTGTCAGTGTTGTAAAGAAAAGAAACGCCTGTGCCTGTATCTATACATGGCTATGAGGTTCCCCAGTGGGAAAGTGTGGGTGCCCTGATCTCTGTGTAGAGTCAGGTAGAGAAGGTAGAAGGTTCTTTTAGAATTTAAGGATTCTTTCTGTTACGCAGTACTAAGTAGTTTCTTGTGTGTTTAATATCTCTTCTGATAGCACAAAGGATACATTACATTCTTTCCCCAGCCTTGTGCAAAAGTGGAACAGAGCATATTTTTCTATTTTGAGAATAAAATTAAGTGCACAGAGCAAAAAAAAAGCATACCTAGAGCCACAGAACTAGCATATTCTCGAAAATTGGATTTTGCTCTCCTGAGCTCTACCCCAGAGCTTTCCATTGTGTATTTTAGGAAAAAACATCATTTCTCTCACTGCTCAAAGCGAGACATAAGAGATTTTACTTTAAGAAGAGCTGAGCCATTTCCTTGCCCTGTCACTTTAACTCTATGAAGAAGGAAGAAATACTATGCTGGGCACTAAAAGGAAAAATGATGACTTAATAGCAAGGTAGTAAAATATTCCTTTTCTGAAATGTGGTAAAAGGAACCAAGACAAACAAAAATAGAAGAGAAAATTTCATCAACTGAAATCTGAAAATGGCCCCGATCTTAAACTATGAATTCCAAGTGCTATCTGCCAGCTGACAGTTTGAGTTGAAATAATGACACGAGGTGTATACAACTCCCAGTGTCGGGCAAAAAAAGAGTGGAGGGTTAGAAGGACTCTACAGCTTGGAAGGATGGGCTGGAGACCACCCATCTAGAAGGTGTGCACTTAGGGAAGTCAGGAATGCAGATAGGCTCCATTTCCTAGTCTATTCCAGTTTCTGATGGATGGTTGGCTGGAGAGTTGAGGAACCATATCTTAGGAGCCAGCCTTGTAGCCCAGGGCCAGTAGCACCAAACAAAGGCCATTGTGCAGAGAAAAATATTTGCGGAACCATCTAACCGACCACAGGACTTTATCTTAACTTGATCAGAGTGACCAGTCCAGTCCTATATGAGAAAATAAACCAGAATCTTAGCATCAGACCATAGCACAGCCCAAGCCTCCACCCCCCAGACATACATACAGATTGAGAGGCATTGGCCCCAGTGAACAGAGCACATAGAGGTGTAATTTCTCAGTTGCAGCTGTTCACAGCCAGATCCAGATCCTCCTGGGCTGCTGAACTTCTGAGCTAATAATTGAAACCTCTACAACATCTAATTCTCCAACCTTAGTTTCTAAGGGAAGAATTTGAGTTAGTGTCCAGGTAAATACAGAAGAATAAGGAGATCCTACCCATTCTGCTTTTAGGCAAATGAGTCTAGACTGGTGACTTTCAACTGAGTGTGTTTTACCTCCTTTTTACCCCAGGGAACACCTGGCAATGTCTGAGGACAGGTTTGGTTATCACAACCAGTGTGGTTCTACTGGCCTCTAGCGGACAGAGGCCAGGGATGCTGTTAAACATTCTACAGTGCACAGAACAGCCACCCCCACCTCCTGCCCCTCAAGGAAGAATTATCTAGTCCAAAGGTAGGGGGGAGAATGCCAGGGGGGAAACTTCTTCCACTGAATGATTAATAAGTAAAAAATCCAATATGTAACCCATTCAGATTCTGTAGGGGAAAGTGGAAAGATTAAATATAATATTCAAATAAAGACTTATATGAGGAAATAAGAGTTTGAAGAACTGTTTAATACTTTCAGGGAAGTTCATTGTGAAACCAGAAATGAAAGATGAGCTTCTAGATTGAAATTACAAGGAAGTCACAGGAGGAATGGATTAAACTGTGCAAGAAGCATGCCGTTTCACAAACCACTTAGAATACACTGAAAGTGGCAAAAAGCAGAATCAGAGTTAAAAAGCAAATCAGTGAGGAAGAGGGACAGGCTTGAAAGATCACTCAAAGTGAGATTAGAAAATAGAAATGAACAGAATCAGAGTGGAGATAAGGGATACAGAAGAGAGACGGAAGGGATCCTTTATACAGACTAGTTCTGTCAGGAATATTGGGAACATTTGCTGCTGTTCCCAATGAAATCATGGAACAAATTGAACAAAGGCAGGAGTCAAAATAGAAAATGTTTTTGAGATGAAAGAAAATAAATAAAAATCAACAAGTAATGATCTAGATGAGTTTCAAGATGAATTTCAAGGATGATGGATTTCCTACTAATAAATTAACCAAAACTTAAGTTGGTTATACATACTTGGTTTTTTAAACTTTTTTTTTAAAGATATACTTTTTAAATGACCCTGTAATCCCACTGATGGGCATGTATCCAGAGAAAACACGATCCAAAAGGATACACGCACCCCAGTGTTCATTGCAGCACTGTTTACAACAGCCAAGACATGGAAGCAAAGTAAGTGTCCGTTGACAGAGGAATGGATAAAGAAAATGTGGTACATATATACAGTGGAACATTACTCAGCCATTAAAGGATGAAATACCATTCGCAAAAATAAGGATGGACCTAAAGATTGCCACACTGAGTAAAGTAAGTCAGATAGAGAGGGAGAAATACCCCTTATGTGTGGAATCTAAAAAGAAGTAATGCAAATGAACTTACAAAATAGAGACTCACAGACTTAGAGAATGAACCTGTGGTTGTCAGGGTTGGAGGGGAGGGATAGTTAGGAAGTTGGAGATGGACATGTACACATTACTATTAATATATTTAAAGTGGATAACCAACAAGGATCTACTATATAGCATATGAGACTCTGCTCAATGTTATGTGGCAGCCTGGATGGGAGGGGAGTTTGGGAGAGAAAATATTCTCTTAATTGAAACATATATAGGAAGGTATATAAATCTTAAGCATACTTCAGAGATACTGCAGATTTGGTTCCAGACCATTGGAATAAAGTGAGTATCACATTAAAGTGAGTCCCATGGAATCTTTGGTTTCCCAGGGCATATAAAAGTTTGCACAATACTGTAGTCTGTTAGGGGTGTAATAGCATTATATATAAAATATACATACCTTAATTAAAAATACTTTATTGATAAAAATGCTAAACATCATCTGAGCCTTCAGTGGGCTGTAATCTTTTTGAAACAGTAGCATCAAAGATCACAGATTACTGTAACATATAAAATAATGAAAAAGTTTGACCTATTGTGAGAATTACCAAAATTCAAAGGAAAGCAAATGCTGTTGGAAAAATTGCACTTATAGACTTGCCCATCTTAAGTTTGCAAGAAAGCTTCTGTTTGTTAAAAACAACAACAGTATCTGTGAAGCACAATAAAATGAGGAATGCCTATACAGCTTTACAAAAAGCGTGCATTTGTGTAACCACATCAAGATCAAGAAACAGAACTTTATTATTTCCCTGGTGGTGCAGTGGATGATAAGCTGCCTGCCAATGAAGGGGGCATGGATTCAGTTCCTTGTCCGGGGAGATTCCACATGTCACAGAGCAGCTGAGCCCGTGAGCCACAACTGCTGAAGTCCGCATACCCTAGAGCCAGCAGGCTGCAGTTGCTGAAGCCTGTGTGCCTAGAGCCTGTGCTCAGGAGAAACCACTGCAGTGAGAAGGCTGCACACTTGAGCACAGAGTAGCCCCACTCATGCAATAGAGAAAGCTTGTGTGTGGCAACTAAGACCCAGTGCAACCAAAAATATAAAGATTTCTTTGAAAGTGGAGTAATCTCAGCAAGGTTTTCTTTTTTAAAAAAATAATTTTGTTTATTTTGGGCTGTGCTGGGTCTTGGTTGCTGAAGACGGGCTTTTCTCTAGTTGCAGTGAGAGGGGGCTGCTCGCAGTTGCAACGCACAGGCTTCTCATTGTGGTGGCTTCTCGTTGCAGAGCACAGGCTCTAGGGTGCTCAGGCTTCAGTAGTTGCTGCATACGGGCTCAGTAGT
Source organism: Tragelaphus eurycerus (assembly GCA_935064755.1). NCBI lineage: Eukaryota > Metazoa > Chordata > Mammalia > Artiodactyla > Bovidae > Tragelaphus > Tragelaphus eurycerus. The sequence continues at coordinate 26,701,295 of CAKXYN010000016.1, forward strand.
GTGACTCGTGGGCTCCAGAGCGCAGGCTCAGTAGTTGTGGTCCACAGGCTTAGTTGCTCTGAGGCGTGGGAGATCTTCCCGGATCAAGGATAGAACTCATATCTTCTGTATTGGCAGCCAGCTTCTTTTTAAAAAATACTGTTGAGGGCCTCCCTGGTGGCTCAGTAGTAAAGAATCCACCTGCCAGTGCAGGGAACACAAGTTTGATCCCAGGTCCAGGAAGACCCCACATGCCTTGGAGCAGCTAAGCCTGTGCACCACACTACGGAGCCCGTGTGCTGCAACCTCTAAAACCCAAGTGTATAGAGCTTGTGCTGCACAACAAGAGAAGCCACCACAATGAGAAGCCCACGCACTGCAACGAAGAGTAGCCCCCACTCGCCGCAACTAGAGAAAGCCGACGCAAAGCAGTGAAGACCCGGTGCAGCCAAAAATAAATAACAGTTTTGTTTGTTTTTTAAAGAAACAGAACTTTACCATCACATCAGAAACCTCTGTATACCCCTCCCTAATCACTTAACACCTGACTCTCTAATATCTAACTGTGGCCTGCAGACCAATTCTGGCTTATTACAGCTGTGAACTAAAAATGTGTTTTTTTTTTTTTTTTTTTAATATTTTTATATTGTTTTTTAAAATCAAAAGAAGAATAGTATTTCATGACTAATGAAAATTATATGATCAGATTTCAATGTCCGTGAAGTGTTAATGAAACACAGTCATGCTCATTTGCTTATGTTCAGTCTGTGGCTGCTCTTGCAGTGCTGCTGAGTCGCTTCAGTTGTGTTCTCGCTTCAGTTGTGTTCGACTCTGTGCAACCCCATAGACAGCAGGCCCACCAGGCTTCTCCAACCCTGGGATTCTCCAGGCAAGAATACTGGAGTGGGTTGCCATTTCCTTCTCCAGTGCATGCATGCATGCATGCTAAGTCGCTTCAGTCATGTCCAACTCTGTGCAACTCTATGGACAGCAGCTCACCAGGCTCCTCTGTCCACAGGATTCTCTGGGCAAGAACACTGGAGTGGGTTGCCATTTCCTTCTCCAGTTTTTGCACTACATTAGCAAAAATGAATAGTTGCTGTAGAGACTGCATGCCCTGCAAAAGCCTTGAATGTTTGCCATCTGGCCTTTAATGTAAAAAGTCTGCTGACTCTTGTCCTAAGGTAACTACTCTTCTAACCACGTTGATTGGTTTAGCCCATTCTTAAACTTCATATGTATGTATTCTTTTATATTCTGGCTTGTTTTGTTCAGTGTTTGTGAGGTTCATCTGTTTGTGTGTAGCAATAGCTCATTGTTACTCCATTTATTAGTATTATAGTATACATTTAAATATTATAGTATTTATTTATTATAGTATAGTACTATAGTATTCCATTTTATGAATATACTGCCATTCATCCATTAGATTGTTGGTAGTCTTTTGGGTTGTTTCCAGTTGGGGGTTATTATGAGTCATGCTGCTATATCGACATTCTTATATACATCCCTTGGTACATGCATATACACACTTATATGCTACTGTTGGGTGTATATCTAGGACTGAAATTATATGTGTTCAGCGTTAGTAGGTACTGTCTGTTTTCCAAAGTGGTTGTAGTAAACTCCCACCAGTAGTACTTCACATCTAAACCAGCAAATGGTATCAGTAGGCTTTCTGCCACTGTGGTAGGTGTATACTCATATCTCGTTGTGCCTTTAATTTGCATTTCCCTCATGATTAATGGGAGAAGGCAATGGCACCCCACTCCAGTACTCTTGCCTGGAAAATCCCACGGACGGAGGAGCCTGGTAGGCTGCAGTCCATGGGGTCCCTGGGAGTTGGACACGACTGAGCGACTTCACTTTCTCTTTTCACATTCATGCATTGGAGAAGGAAATGGCAACCCACTCCAGTGTTCTTGCCTGGAGAATCCCAGGGACGGGGGAAGCCTGGTGGGCTGCCGTCTGTGGGGTCACACAGAGTCGGACACAACTGAAGTGACTTAGCATCGCATGATTAATGTGTGTCCTCTTTTGTAACGTTCAAGCCATTTCCCATTTCTCTGTCGTGTTTCTTTTTCTTATTGATCAGTAAGGGTTCTTTTTTCTGGATGTGAGTTCTTTGTTGGATGTATGAATTCCATTTCTTGGGATATTGAGATTAAATGTTTGACTTAAGAATTCTGTGCCCAGTAAAGTTGCCATTCATGTGTAAAGTCTTCATAAAAACATTTCCAAACATGTTAGAACTCAAAATTTTTTGGAGGTGAATCAAATAAGTAGCAGATCAGGGAAGTGTGATCTGTGGTATGAAGGGGCTGGCAGTGAACACTAAATGTATTGTTTTTCTGAAACAAAAGGTAATGTATTTATTTACACTATACTTGAACTTTGTTTTATATTATATCTTTTATAATAGAGGGGGGAAATATGTTCACAAAGATACCAACAAAAAGCAGGAGGTAAACTGGAGGAAGAAGTATGAGAAACTGTGTAAGGGTGCTGACTTCTTTCTTTCCCAAAGTACTATTAGCATTACTGAAAGCATACTATAGACTGGTGGGGCAGGGGGAAGTAAAGGAAAACACATCTATTTTAAAAGATAGGAAAGAAAACCAGGAAACATGGAAAACATAAAATGACAGACAGAAGACCATGTGTATGTTACAGTAATAAATAGAATCAGTTCGCCTACTGGACTTGATTAATAGCATTAGACAACACCAAGAATACTAACAAACCTTATTTCACTATGGGGAAACAGAAGGATACTTTGTCACTCATTCAAAGCATATACTGTATTTTATAGAACCTTATCCCAACCTTGTGAAATCTTGTCACCTGTCTGGCACTGTAACTAAGTGAGAGCCCATTGCCACACAAAAGAGGCACATATATAATGGTATATATCCTTATGTATGTAAATATGTATGCAAACTAGAAGAATTAAATTCGAGAATATATACTAGTTTTATGGGGCTTCCCAGGTGGCGCTAATGGTAAAGAACCCACCTGCCAATGCAAGTGGGAGATGTAAGAGACGAGAGTTATCCCTGGATCAGGAAGCTCCCCTGGAGGAGGACACAGCAACCAACTCTAGTATTCTTGGCTGGGGAATCCCTATGGACAGAAGAGCCTGGCGGGCTACAGTCCATGGGGTCACAAGGAGTCAGACACGACTGAAGCGACTTAGCATAGCACAGCACTAGTTTATAACTAAGCATATAACTGGCTCTAAGTCCAGTTTCTTCCCACAGAATATCTTCTCCCCCATACAGGCATCTAACCAAAGGAAAGATCTCCATATATGTATAATATATTTTAATATATATATAATGTATTTTAATATGTACTATATATTTTTAATATGTATGTATTGTATGTTTTTAATATATATGTATTATATATTTTAAATAAATAATACATAAAATCAGGGAAAGGGATGTAATTAAGAGAAATAAGACTTCTAAAGGACTACTTGGATGCCTTGTAAACTGCAAGGCATCCATATAGGAAAAGGGAGAGAATTTTCCTTATAGGAAAGGAAGAGAATGCCTTTGGTTTTGCTTGGCACTTGGAGCTGTGTCTGCCCTTTGTGTGTTAGTGGCCTTCCCAGAGGATCTTGACCATCTAATTTCCAGGTTAACTTGGTTTTGGAGCTTCATATCTTTTTCCCTAGCTGCTGGGATGGAGTTGTCAAGATTTTCCTCATGAAAATCTGCTTTCTCTGCCTTTCATTATAGGTTTTGAGTTTTTCTGATTTGGGACACCAAAAGCCACATTACGTTCCAGTTCCTGTGTGAGAGCCTACAGTCAATCCCTTGCTTTGACTTTTCTCCAGACAGTAGAAGCTGGACAAGAGCCGCAAAATTCTGGCATATTCCTGTGTTCTACTTTCTGTACTGTTGGTAGTATCCTAGTGATATAAAGAGGTTTCAGACCACTACTTCCAACACTCATATTCTTACATTCTCTCTTCCTACCCTTACCTTGGTCTCTTCCCTCCCCAACTCCATATATACATCCTTCTTTAATCATCTCTGTCTTATGGTTCCTTTCATTGTAAAGGACTAAAACATTTAAACATTGATAGGTTATGGACTGTGCCAGGCACCTTCCATCTCACATAATTCTCAACAATTCTAAAATATACAAACATTACTTTGACTGCCTAAAGCTCCTAAGTATTGTGTGACTTGGTCACAGTCATACAGTTTGTTTGGCAGAGCCTAGACAGCAGCTGTATATTGAGTTCATATTACACTCCAAATACTGCACTTGGCCCTTTATGTATTTTACACAAGAAGGTGTGAGGATTAGAGCGGCTAGGAAGATAATTCATCACATTTGCCCAGGTCTCTGTAAAATCTGTGTTCATTCTGCTGTGACATGGTAACAATAAAGATGTGATCCCTGCTTTGATACTTGTGTTGTATGCAAGGTGCTCTGGGAGTCCAGAGGGAAAGAAGTCTAAAAAGGCTTCACAGAAAAGGTGGCGTTTAAACTAGGCCTGAGTTTTCCAAAGAAAGAACGAAACGAAGGCACTGTTGCCAATGGGAAAAGGTGTTTCAAGGTACAGGAGTATTGCATGGTTGTGTAAAAGGAGCTGCACTGACTGCCACAGGATGCAAGGCTGGGAGGTATGCGGAGATGACTCCTTGGGAGCCTTGTGGGTTCTGTCTTCTGTCTGGCATGGAACTGGTCTGATCAGATTTCTGTTTTGAGTCTAACTGGTATTGGGTAGGATGGTCTTTGGAGGACTGAGACCAGTTAGGAGACCATGACACTAATTCAAAGGGGGATGAAGCGTCTCCATGGAAAGAAACCGTAAGCAGCAGATAGCATCCATCAGTCAGTTCCTCTACTGATGAACACACCACTGCCAGCCATTTGTTTGTTTTAAACCAGAAATACAACTGAACTCATTTTCACAAATCTAGTCTTATTCTTAGTGTGGGTAATGACATAAACACCTTTATGTGTGCATATATACTGATGTATGTGTGATTGTGTGTATACTAACCGTAACATATTACACACGCTATACTGAAATTTGCTTGTTTTCCCACTTGAAATATCTTGGAGGTCATTATTTGGTTCGAAAATCTGGAGCTGCTTGTTCCTTTTGGTAGATGCTTAGTATTTCATTATATGGCTGTGCTATAATGTATTTATTACACATAATGTATTCTGGACATTTAGGTTTCTGATATTTTGCCATTACAAATAATGCAGTGAGTATTCTTTTATATACATATCACTTTGTACATATGTATGTATATCTCAGTTCCTAGAAATAAATTCTTAGAAGGATTTGACGTTCTTTGAAATTACTGAGGCAAGCAGATTGGGCATTTGTAATTTTAATATATTGCTGAATTACTTTCCATACTGCCTGTCTTCCTGTGCCCTACCAACATGAGGAGTTATCAGACTTTGATGGTGACTCATCTGAAAGGTAAAACTGGTGGTTTATTGTACCTTTACATATGGTTGACCCATTGTCATTCCCTTTCAAAGAACCAGTTTTATATTTTTTTCTTTTACCTCTTGCATTATTGACCTTACTTCGCTGTCGGAGCACTTGATATATTAAAGAAAGCAACCATTTGTCTGTTGAGAGAGCCAAGTATTTCTCCCCAGTGTGGTGTGTTGTCTTTTGACTTGACTTTTGGTAGTTATTACCATAAATTTTTCTTCAGTTACATTTATCAGAGTTTGGGGAGTGTGTGTATTGGCTTCAGAATTTCATCTTAAAGAAGACCTTCCCATTTCCATGATTATTTTTTTAAAACTCATCCATTTTTTTTTTTCTTCTAGAACTTGTATAGTTTAATTTTTTGTATTTAAATCTTTCAACCGTTTGGAATGCATTTTGGGGTAAGGTACTCAGTATGGATCAGGTTTTTCCCCAGTTCCAAGGCTATGCATTAAAAAATGCATCTTTCCCCATCTTTTTATATGTGGGTCTTATCTTAGCCAGCCAGACCATAAACTTTTTAAAGGCACACAATTAGTTATTGTTCTGTCTTGCTTTTCCCCTAAAACTGAGCATGATGTTCTACATAGAATAGGTGCAACATTAATTTTTTACCTTTTAAAAGTTGTGAATTCCGTATATTGGCAAGGACACAAAACATTCATATACAGTTTAATGAACATTTATGAAATGAACACCGGTGTAACCACTGTCTAAATCAAGTAGTAGGCCATTTCCACCTTCCCAGAAATCCCCTGTATGCCTTTCCCAATCACATTTCTCTCCCATCCCCCAGAGGCAACCACTCTCTTGACTTGTGACAATGATTTCATAGTTTTTCTTTATAATAAGATTGAGCTATATGAAATTGCCAGTTTTTGTAGGTAAAAAAAAATCACGGAATATCTAATTTAATTTAGACCTGTGTGTGGATCTCTGTTGGTTGAACCTGGTTTTGAATATCATTTAAATGTAGTCATACTGTATTTACTGTGTGCTGGGCTTCTTCCTCCAACTGTGGTGGTGGAGTACTCTCGCTGCAGGATATGTGCTGTTCCATGACTCTGCTGTGTTTGCTGTGTCTGTTCCACTGTTGCTGGATTATGGGTTGTTTCCAGTGTTGACTACCATGAATAATGTTGCTGTGAAAATTTTTGTACGTGTTTTGATGCATGTGGCCAAGAATTCCTCTAGGACAAGCAAATTAGAGTCCCCTGCATAGTGTGTTGTTTGTTTAAAAACAAACAAACAAACATTTTTCCTTGGAGAAATTCTTTTCTTTTTTTAAAGGACTTTAAACTTACTCATTGGATGTGCTGCGTCTTCATTGGTGCTCGGGCTTTTTTGTAGTTGTGACAAGCGGGGGCTACTCTAATGTCAATGTGCAGGCATTGCCGTGGCTTCTCTTGTTGCAGAGCACCGGCTCAGGGGCACATGGGCTTCAGCAGTTGCAGCTCCCGGGCTCTAGAGCACAGGCTTAATAGCTGTGGCGCACGGGCTTAGTTGTTCTGTAGTGTGTGGGATCTTCCTGGGTCATGCGCCAAACCTGTGTCTCTTGCATTGGCAGGCGGATTCTTTACCACTGAGCCACCAGGGAAGCTCTGTTTTTAAAACTTTTTGTTATGAAATAATTTTACATTTATAGAATAGTTGCAAAGTTGATACAGAGTTCCTGTATGCCCTTTACCCAGTATACCCGAAATATAAATGTCTTACATAATTATGGTACATTTAAAACTAATACCTTAATGTTGATACAGTCCTATTAACTATAGACTCTGGATTTTGTCAGTTTTTCCACTAATGTCCTTTTTCTGTTGTAGGAACCATTGGAGGATACCACATTGTGTTTAGTTGTATGTCTCCCTAGACATGACACAGAGTTATCAGCCGTGTAGTACAGTATTTTACGATATTTGTATAAAGTTCTTTTGTTTATAGCCTTACAGTATCCAGTCAATATAGCATTTTCTAGAGTTACTGTTACATAGAACAGTATTTTTTTTTCCTCTTAGAAAAATTCATATCAAACTTACCCATGTTGTTGTATGAATCATTTTTTTTTAAATTGTGCTGAACTTCATATAACATAAAACCAAGCATTTTAAAGTGAGTTCAGTGACATTTAGCACATTCACAGTGTTGCGAAATAATCACTTCTAATTCCAAAACACTTTCATCACTCCAAAATAAAATCCTGCGCCTATTAAGTTGTAACCTCCATTTCTCCCTTCTCTCAGCCTCTGGCAACTGTGATTCCAGCTTCTGTTTCTCTAGATTTACCTATTCTGGATATTTCATTTGAATGGAATCATGCAATATATGTGATATTTTGTGTCTTGACTTTTCCACTTAGCAAAATGTTTTTGAAGGTGTCTCCACACTGTAGCTTGTATCAGTAATTTATTCCTTTCTTTTTTTAAAATTGTGTTAAAATATATTTGATATAAATTTTGCCATTTTAATCGTTTAGTGCAGTTTAGTGTCGTTAATTACATTCACAGTATTATACAATCATCACCACTATCAGTTTCTAAAACTGTCTCAACACTCTAAACAAACTCTGTACCCATTAAGCAATAACTCCTCATTCCTCACTCCTCCCAGCTGCTGGTAACCTCTAATCTAACTTTTTCCTTTATGCATTTGCCTATTCTAGGTACTTCATGTAAGTGGGATCATACAGTATTTGTTCTCTTGTATTTGGCTTATTTCACATCAGGAAGCTTGCACAAACCTCTTCTCCTCATCCATCAGAGGGCAGAGAGAAGGAGCAAGAACAAACTAGCCAAAATGATCACATGGATCATAGCCTTGTGTAGTTCAATGAAACCATGAGCCATGCCGGGCAGGGCCACCCAAGATGGACAGGTCATGATGGGGAGTTTTGAGAAAACATTTTGTACCATAGAATAGAATGGCAAACCACTTCAGCATTCTTGCCTTGAGAACCCCATGAACAGTATGAAAAGGCAAAAGATATGACACTGAAAGATGAGCACCCCCCCACCCCGATCGGTAGGTGTCCATATGCTATTAGAGAAGAGCAGATAAATAGCTCCAGAAAAAATGAAGAGTCTGAGTCAAAGCAGAAACAATGCCCAGTTGTGGATGTGTCCGGATGGTGAAAGTAAAATCCAGTGCTGTAAAGAGTATTGTTGGGTAGCAACCTGGAATGTTAGGTCCATGAATCAAGGTAAATTGGTAGTGTTCAAACAGGAGATGGCAACAGTAAACATTGACATTTTAGGAATCAGTGAACTAAAATGGACGGGAATGGATGAACTTAATTCAGATGACTGTTACATCTACTATTGTGGGCAAGAACCCCTTAGAAGAAATGGGGTAGCCCTCATAGTCAACAAGAGAGTCTGAAATGCAGCTCTTGGGTATAATCTGAAAAACTACCAAATGATCTCAGTTCGTTTCCAAGGCAAACCATTCAACATCACAATAATCCAAGTCTGTGCCCCAACCACTAGTGCCAAAGAAGCTGAAGTTGAACGGTTCTGTGAAGACCTGCAAGACCTTCTAGAACTAACACCACAAAAAGATGTCCTTTTCATTGTAGGGGATTGGAATGCAAAAGTAGGAAGTCAAGAGATACCTGGAATAACAGGCAAATTTGGCCTTGGAGTACGAAATGAAGAAGGGTAAAGGCTAACAATTTTGTCAAGAGGATGCACTGGTCATAGCAGACACCCTCTTCTGGCAGCACAAGCGATGACTCTCTGCACATGGACTTCACCAAATGGTCAATACTAAAATCAGATTGATTATATTCTTTGCAGTGGAAGATAGAGAAGCTCTATACAGTCAGCAAAAAATAAGACCAGGAGCTGAGATCATGAGCTCCTTATTGCAAATTCAGACTTAAATTGAAGAACGTAGGGAAAACCACTTGGGCATTCAGGTATGACTTAAATCAAGTCCCTTATGATTATATAAGTGACACATAGATTCAAGGGATTAGATCTGATAGACGGAGTGCTTGAAGAATTATGGATGGAGGTTCATAACATTGTACAAGAGATGGAGACCAAAACCATCCCCAAGAAAAGGAAATGCAAGAAGGCAAAATGGTCGTCTGAGGAGGCCTTACAAATAGCTGAAAAAGGAAGAGAAGTGAAAGGCCAAGGAGAAAGGGAAAGATATACCCAACTGAATGCACAGAATAGCAAGGAGAGATAAGCAAGCCTTCTTAAATAAACAATGCAATGAAATAGAGAAAAACAACAGAGTGGGAAAGACTAGAGATCTCTTCAAGAAAATTAGAGGTAACAAGGGGATATTTGATGCAAAGATGGGGACAGCAAAGGACAGAAGCAGTAAGTGCCTAACAGAAACAGGAGAGATTAAGAAGAGGTGGCAAGAATACACAGAAAAACTGTACAAAAAAATGTCTTAATGACCTGGATAACCACGATGGTGTGGTCACTCACCTAGAACCAGACATCCTGGAGTGTGAAGTCAAGTGGGCCTTAGGAAGCATTACTACAAACAAAGCTAGTGAAGATGATGGAATTTCAGTTGAGCTTTTTAAAATCTGAAAAGATGCACTTAAAGTGCTGCATTCAATATGTCAGCAAATTTGGAAAACTCAGCAGTGGCCACAGGGCTAGAAAAGATCCGTTTTCATTCCAATCCCAAAGAAGAGTAATGCCAAAGAATTTTCAGGCTACTGCACAATTGTGCTCATTTCACATGCTAGCAAGGTAATGCTCAAAATCCTTCAAGCTAGCCTTCAACAGTACATGAACCGAGAACTTCCAGATGTACAAACTGGATTTAGAAAGGGCAGAGGAATCAATGATAAATTGCCAACATTTCTTGGATCATAGAAAAGGCAAGAGAATTTCAGAAATCTGCTTCATTGACTACACTAAAGCCTTTGACTGTGTGGATCACAACAAACTGGGAAATTCTTAAAGATATCAGAATACCAGATCACATTACCTGCCTCCTGAGAAACCTGTAGGCAGGCCAAGAAACAACAGTTAGAACCAGACATGAAACAATAGAACTGGTTCAAATTGGGAAAGAAGTACATCAAGGCTGTATATTGTCACCCTACTTATTTAACTTCTATGCAGAGTACATCATGCAAAATGCCAGGCTGGATGAATCACAAGGTGGAATCAAGATTGCTGGGAGAAATATCAATAACCTCAGAAATGCAGATGACACCGACCTAATGACAGAAAATGAAGAGGAACTAAGGAGCCTCTTGATGAAGGTGAAAGAGGAGAGTGAAAAAGCTGGCTTAAAACTCAACATTCAAAAACTAGGACCATGGCATCCGGTTCCATCACTTCATGACGAATAGATGGGAAGAGAATGGAAATAGTGACAAGCTTTATTTTCCTGGGCTCCAAAATCACTGCAGATGGTGACTGCAGCCATGAAATTAAGACACTTGCTCCTTAGAAGAAAAGCTATGACAAATCTAGATAGCATATTAAAAAGCAGAAACACCACTTTGTTGACAAAGATGTGTATAGTCAAAGCTGTGGCTTTTCCAGTAGTCATGTATGGATCATGTATGGATCTGTGGCTTTTCCAGTAGTCATGTATGGATCTGTTGCTGCTGCTAAGTCGCTTCAGTCGTGTCCGACTCTGTGCGACCCCACAGACGGCAGCCCATCTGCTAGTTGAACCATAAAGAAGTCTGAGTGCCCATGAATTTATGCTTTCGAACTGTGGTGCTGGAGAAGACTCTTGAGAATCCCTTGGACTGCAAGGAGAGCAAATCAATCAATCCTAAAGGACATCAGTCCTGAATATTCATTGGAAGGACAGATGCTGAAGCTGCAATATTTTGGCCACCTGATGTGAATAGTTGACTCATTTTAAAAACCTTGATGCTGGGAAAGACTGAGGGAAAGAGGAGAAGAGAATGACAGAGGATCAGATATTGGATGGCAATAGGGACTCAATGGACGAGTTTGAGCAAACTCAGGGAGATAGTGAAGGATAGGAAAGCCTGGCGTGCTGTAGTGCATGGGGTCACAAAGATGGGACACGACTGAGCAACTGGACAGGAATAGGAAAATGTTTTCCAGGTTCATCCATGTTATAGCATGTATCAGAGTAAATCCTTTTTATGGTCAAATAATATTCCATTGTGTGGATATATCACATTTTGTTCATCTGTGTTGATGGACGCATCTGCTGTTTTCACCTTTGGCTCTCGTGACTAAGCTGCAATGAGCACTGCATACAGGTGCTTTTGGAGTCCTTGTTTTCAGTTTGTTTGGGATCCGTACCTGAAAATGGAGTGCTTTGCTAACCCTTGGTTTAGATTATATAGTGATAAACTAAATGCCAAAGTGGTTAGACCTCAGTCTTGATAGTATGTAGTTTTATGAGATTTAAAAATTTTTGCCAACTTGGTCTGTGTATAACGGTGTTTCATTGTGATTTTAATTTGTAGTTCCTGATTTCTAATGAGCTTGAATGTATTTTCACGTGTTTGTAAGCCATTTGAAGTTCCTGCTTTATAATGTGCCATTCATTTTCCTGTTGGTGGTTTGCCTTCCTAAATTTCTGTTGGTGAATTGATGTCTCCAAATGATGTTTACTCTGTTTCTGCAGAACAAATAGTGGAGAAAGATGAAGGCCCATATTATACTCATCTGGGATCTGGCCCCACAGTAGCCTCCATCCGGGAACTCATGGAGGAGCGGTGAGTGACGCACAGATGTCCAAGGAGAAGTGGGCAAGTTGTCAACAGAATGTGCATTTTCAGCACCTCTCATTGCATTGCCTTATCCTAGACAGCCTGCAGAAAGGAATCCCTCACACCCAGACTGTAGGATTTCCCCCCAACAGTGGTCTGGGTTTCTTTCTGTCTGTAGGTCTGCCTTTCGTATATCCCTCTGTCCCCGCTTTCTCTCGCTCTTTATTGACAGTTTTCCTTAAAGAAACGGGGTTGAATGGCTGTCTGTCCTGTGGAGTCCCCAGGGCTGCATTTTGCGCTGCCTTTCCTGTGGTGGTGTTCAACAGATTCTTCTGCCCTGTGTCCTGTAAATTGGCAGTTAGACCTAAAGGCTTGACCAGAATCTGGTTCTTTCTTTCTTATAAAACTACTTCCTAGGTGATGTTTTGTACCACCACTAGGAGGAATGTATGTCTCATATTTGGCCAGTGGACACCTGTTTAGATCATCTCCTGAGTCATTTTGACATGATCCTAGGAATTCTTGATTTCTTGTATTTTTATGGGGGAAAAATTATTTAGAAAAGAGACTCCAGGTGCTGGGAGTGCTCATTTCTCTAGGCCATATCAAATAGAAAGATATGTGTAGGTTTTTTATTTTTGTTATTGTTTAGTGATTAAATACATTTGAGTTTATGTACACTTACAGTTCAACACAAGACTGTAGGGCTTTTACTTAACAGCTCTCTTTTGCTTTTTAACAGTGACTGCTACTGCTAAGTCACTTCAGTTGTGTCCAACTCTGTGCGATCCCATAGACGGCAGCCCACCAGGCTCCCCTGTCCCTGGGACTCTCCAGGCAAGAACACTGGAGTGGGTTGCCATTTCCTTCTCCAATGCAGGAAAGTGAAAAGTGAAAGTGAAGTCGCTCAGTCGTGTCTGACTCTTAGCGACCCCATGGACTGCAGCCCACCAGGCTCCTCCATCCATGGGATTTTCCAGGCAAGAGTACTGGAGTGGGATGCCGTTGCCTTCTCCGTTTAACAGTGAAAGTAGTTTTATATAAATAGAAACTTTTAAATCCACGTGTGTCCACAGTAGATGCTAAATACTATGAGTTCTGGAGTGCAGACAGGTAAAATGGCTTGGTGACTGAGAACGCTGGGACCCTGGAGCTAGACTAAGGTCCAGTCCTGGCCCTTCCACTACTTCTGAGTTCTTTGGTAAGTTGCTTTACTTCTGTGTGACTCGGTTTTCTTATCTACAAAAGAGGGATGATAAAAGTATGTACGCTGAAGGAGAATTATGAAGATAAATGGAATTGATGTCTGGAAAGCATCTGGTGCTTACTAGTAAATATGACATATGGGGTATCTATATCATATCCACATGGACTGTGGGTTTTTTATAACTAATGTTTATTAATATTTTAATAGCAAAGTCACAGATTATGTAAGACATAAACATGTTTGCTCATACATATACCTACAGATGTGGAAGGCCACGGGCTGAGGGCTTAGAATTTCCAGAGATTTGGGGGCCAGATTTTATCTGACCAGTGTAGCTAAACTGATAAATTAGCAGGAAACATGATTTTGAACTGCATAACTATAGTGATGTCCCTGAATGAATAAAAGGTAAGATGGATGGAGGACAGTGATCTGCTGTAAAGACTCTTAATTATCCTGTACCATCTAGAAACATTTATATTCATAGTAGCCCATCAGAAAAGCATTTGATTAAAGACCCAATCTGTAAATTCAAGCCTGATTGAAAGAGCACCTCTGAGTCCATGAAAATCATCAAAAAGTCTACAGATTACAAATGTTGGCAAGAATGTGGAGAAAAGGGAACACTTAAAACAGTATGTGGGCTTCCCTGATGGCTCAGTTGGTCAAGAATCTGCCTGCAATACAGGAGACCCCAGTTCAGTTCCTGGGTTGGGAACATCTGCTGGAGAAGGGATAGGCTACCGGCTCCAGTATTCTTGGCCTTTTCTTGTGGCTCAGCTGGGAAAGAATCTGCCTGCAATGCAGGAGATCTGGGTTCAATCCCTAGGTTGGGAAGATCCCTTGGAGAAGGGAAAGGCTACTCACTCCAGTATTCTGGCCCAGAGAAATCCATGGACTGTGTAGTACATGAAGTCACAAAGAGACGGACATGACTGAGCGACTTTCACTTTCAAAACAGTATGTGGGATTGCTGAGAGAAACAGATATCATATTAACACAAATTATGTGCAATCTAGGAAAACAGTTGTAGTGAATGAACCTGTTTGCAGGTCAGGAATAGAGATGCAGATGTAAGGAATGGACATATGGACAGGGGTTGTGGAGGAGCTGGGGAGAGGAGGGTTGGAGGAATTGGGAGAGTAGTGCTGACATATATATATACACTACCATGTGTAGAATAGAGAGCTCACGGGAACCTTCTTTGTAGCACAGGGAGCTCAGCTCCATGCTCTGTGATGACCTAGAGGGGTGGGATGCCGGGATGGGGTGGGAGAGAGGTCCAAAAGAGAGGGGATGTGTGTATACTTAGAGCTGATTCACTTCATTGTACAGGAGAAACTAACATGACCTTGTAAAGCAGTTACACTAAAAAACCCCAATGAGTGTGCTTTTACACGCACCCCTGCATGTGCCCACATGTACATGTGTTGCAGCTTTGAGGTTGGAGTGGGCATTATTTTGGCCAGTGATTTTTGTGAGGAATTTTGACACCGTTGTTTACAGGTTGAGGGCTGCAATGGAGTCACATATACAAGTTTGATCTGGGATGGTTTCTACATTTGTTCGTTTCTTGGTAACAATTTTATAAGGTTTCTAGACAGCTCTCTAAATAAATTTTAGTTATAGAAGAGTATGTTTTGAAATAAGGATTAAGAGATAATGAAACAGTTGAGATTTGTCCTTTGCTTTTTTCTCATTGCTTTAAAAATAACAGCCAAGTGTAGATTCTTCAGAAACTGATCCAAGGGAGGAATTCCTCTCAAGACCAGGAATACTTGTGTTTTTCCTCAGCAACTGGTTTATTTTTATCTTAAGGACCTTGTAAATCATGAAACAGATTGTGTTTCCATCTTTATGTTGGCTGTTAGTAAGCTTAGCACCAGATTTGTGTATCCTCATTAAGAGGAACGTAATTTCTCATCTTTGGCCCAGGGAAGTCTATGCAGGTTCACCCCTGAGGCCTTTAGATGTAACCCTAAGGAGCCTTCATTAGCTTTCTTGATTTCTTATGCGATGAAATGTTCTCGACTCATCTCTTTAAAATATGCATAAGATCCCACTGTTTGCATTTTGCATACAAACGTCATGTCTGTCTGTCTCCCCCTTTACTCTGATTTCATCACCTGTTATTTTTATCACATAGACATCTTCTAAGCTTCTTCTGCAACAAGGAGGGGAATGAATGATTGCTGAAACTCACCTCGATGGGAGTCTAGTTTGTGAATGATCCGAGTTATCTCTTTCTCTAGACATCCCCCCCTACCCTTTCTCTGCAGGACCTACTCTACAGCCAGGAGTTGGCCAAGAACAGGAGGGAATAAAACTGAAATCCAGGGGATGTTGGTGCTTTTAGCTTCTCTGGTAAAGACTTTGGAAGGAGGGGGAGGTTCAAAACAAGTCCTGAAATATTGTAAAATTTATTAATGGGTTCCATACCTCCAGGTACCCAAGTCCTTGTCATCATAGGTAATTGGAGTCAGGTGTTTAAACCATATCTGAGAAGGGCCTGCTGCACAGGGCCACGTGTCCTCTAACTGGAAAGAGGATTCTCTGCAGCCTAGTGGTTCATTACATGTTCATTCTAGGAATGAAGCACCAACACCCTGCTAGCAAATCCTCTGAGTTTGGGGGGAACTGGTCTCATTAATGTGTGATGGAGGTAACCCCAAAAAATCACAACTTTAAATCAGCGGTTATCAAGCTTGAGTATGCTTCAGGTTTCCGGAGGACTTGTGAAAGCACAAATGGCTGGACCCCAGGCCAGGGTTTCTGAAACAGCAGGCCTGGGATGGGACTTGAGAGTCTGCATGCTGCTCCCAGCACCACCTTTGAGAATCACTGGCTAAGATGATCAAGTTATCCGTTAGAATAAAGTTTCAGCCTATCCTTGCAGACTTTACTTTAGGGTCTATGAGTTCACCTATATCCTAACCTCTTAAAGATAGGCCAGAAACTAAGACATTTAAGAAAAAAAGAGTTAAATCCAGAGTTGTTGGTTGTCTTTAAAAACAGAGACAGTCCTGGTTAAAAAAAACTCTGCCTGATCAGATAGTGCTTGGCCCTTTTATTTGCTCTCAAATACAAAGTTCACTGCAAGAAGCATTTCTCATGAGGATAGGACGGTGGGGAAGGTCTTGGTCAGAAAGCCCGAGTCTGTGTCCTCAGCTCATCATTCTGTGGGGAACGATGATATCCTGTGGGTTTCACTGAGAGTGGTATGGTCTGGAGAAGGCAATGGCACCCCACTCCAGTACTCTTGTCTGGAAAATCCCATGGACGGAGGAGCCTGGTAGGCTGCAGTCCATGGGGTTGCTAAGAGTCGGACATGACTGAGCGACTTCACTTTCTCTTTTCACTTTCATGCATTGGAGAAGGAAATGGCAACCCACTCCAGTGTTCTTGCCTGGAGAATCCCGGGGACGGGGAAGCCTGGTGGGCTGCCGTCTGTGGGGTCACACAGAGTCGGACATGACTGAAGTGACTTAGCATAGCATAGCATAGCATAGCATAGCATAGCATAACATAGCATAGCATGCTTGTTTGGATTCTCATGTCACCACCAGCTACCTACCAGAAAACATCCCCTAACACATACACACACCAAACTCATCCACAATATTTGAAATAAAGAAAAAAACACTGACTCTAAAACAGTGCCATTGCTTACCAAAATAGTGCTTTGCTGTCTCAGAGCTAATTACACACTCAAAGAACGGCAAATTTATTAAAATTCCAAATCATCTACACTAAAAGAAGGAATTAAAGGCAAAGAAAAAAACAATGAATAAACCAAAAGTCATATATTTCTTACCTTGGAATGCTAACTGATAATTTTCTAATAGTGTTTAACCTAGTCAATTATTACACTTCCTAATTTCACACTAATTTATAATGGAAGAGACAGACTGCAAACAGTGCTGATTAGAAGAAGCCCCTGAAGTTCCCGAACCTATTGCGGTAATTCATAAGACAGATATACCCATGTACAGAAAGTTGAGAACCAAGATATCTTAAGGTTCGTGACTTAAAAGAGAGGCAAATGGTTTCCTTTGTATTCTCGTCTTTTAGGTTGGTAGCATTACATTACAATACAATTGAGACAATTCTTACAGTTTGCAATTTTCCTTATTTCGCCTAATTTCCCCTTGCCTTTACCTTGCTGTTCCTTGGATACTCAGATGTTCTCACACCTTCTGATGTACCTAGACACCATCCATCAATTAGATTGTCATTTCTCAGGAAAGAACTGAGGCAAAAAGGTAAAGGAAACTCACAAAATGAGCCATTTCCATTTTTATAGATGAAAACACTGAGCTGATAAAGGGCAACTTCTTGCAATCAAATAGTACTTTCTACTTCTTAAAGGACATCATGTGTATTATTTCAATTTATTTAACTCTCAGAGTTAATAATAGAGTCTGCCTTGGTAATAGAGTTAATAATAGAGTCTCCTTGATCTGAAAAAGTGAGTTCCTATAGGCAGGGGTGGGATATGTTAAGATGTATGCTTATGATACTTGGATTAACTTGGATTAATTTTTCACATATAAATACAAAAATTAGGGATAAAAATGCTAAAAAAAAAAAAATGTCTGGCTCTAAGCTAGAAAATAAATATTCAGCCTTATGTCCAGTCTAAAATAAACTTCTCCAAAGAAAATTGAAGCTTAAAGAAATTGCTTCTTTCAGTCATCTTCATAGTAAAAGATCATGAGGACTTGTAATGAGTCTCAGATTATTCGAGCACATTTTGCTATGGCATATACACAATATTCTGAGAACTGTAATACCCAACATAATACCTGTGCATAGAGAATGTGTCCAAAAAAGAGGTAAGTTTGTAAATGAATAAATTAAATTGTATAGGGAGCAAGAGAATGCTGCTAAGTCACTTCAGTCGTGTCCGACTCCGCGTGACCCCATAGACGTCAGCCCACCAGGCTCTCCTGCCCCTGGGATTCTCCAGGCAAGAAAACTGGAGTGGGTTGCCATTTCCTTCTCCAATGCATGAAAGCGAAAAAGTGAAAGTGAAGTCGCTCAGTCGTGTCCGACTCTTAGTGACCCCATGGACTGCAGCCCACCAGGCTCCTCCATCCATGGGATTTTCCAGGCAAGAGTACTGGAGTGGGATGCCATTGCCTTCTCCATTGAATGGAAATAAAAGTGGAACAATTTCAGTGATATCTTATAGTGGAAACTGTATAAAATTTAGATTCATTTAACTCATTATATTACTTTTATATCATAATTTATTTTTATATTTTTTAATTATATAAGCATTTAAATAATGGTAAGTCTAAAATTATGTCAAATTTTTCTACATTAGAAATTCTCTAAAAACTGTATTTTGTATTACTTTTTAATACTAATATTTTAAATTGTTATATTTTATAAGAAATTAAATCACATTAAAAATTAAGGATTTCTTTCTAAAAAAAAAAAAAGAGTGGTATGGTCACCTTGGGTCATTCTTCCCACAGCGGCCCCAGGACATGCTGCGTACCCAGGCTCTGCGTGCATGGGCCACTTCCTGATAAATGCTTGTGGGGTTGAAAGTTTTCCAGGAGTCAAACAAAAGCAGCACTATCTGGTCTTTTCCTCTTCAGCCAGACCACGCTATATAAACTCCCTGGGTCCTGTCTGCAAACACATTCTATAGCATAGCCTGAGAACTTTAATGTAGCAGTTATCAGCTTTTCACTTCATTCCCAAAATCTTGAGTGAAATAGAGAACATTGAACTCAGAGAAACCTTAGATCAGCATTTTCAAAAGTACTTGTTTTCTTTTCCAGTTACAAAAATAAAACACATCTATAAAAGGCCATTTTAAAAAAGCTTATAGTGAATAAAGCTGTCTAGTAATTATCCTCTGAGAAGAAAACATTTTTTCAAGTTTGATTTTTTTCTAAGTGTTACAAAGGTACACGTATGTGAGTAGAGCAATTTTGAACAAAATGGGATCAAGAATACTATACCCATGTTGGCGGATACTTTTTTTTTTCATGTCAGTACATATAATTCTGTTGAATCCTTTTTGATAGCTATATAGTTTTCCATTACATGGCCATTTATTTAATTATGTTTTATTTAGCCAGTCCTATACTAGATACTTGGGCTTCCCTGCTGGCTCAGTGGTAAAGAATCTGCCTGCCAACACAGGAGATGCAGTTCAATCCGTGGGTCAGGAAGATCCACTGGAGAAGGAAATGACAACACACTCCAGTATTCTTGCCTGGGAAATACTGTGGACAGAGGAGCCTGGCAGTCCATAATCCATGGGGTCACAAAAGAGTCGAACATAACTCAGCAGCTAAACAACAATAATACTGGATATTTTCATTGTTTCTAAATTTTCTCGCTGATGCAACAATATCTTGTTCCTAAATGTTGGTGTATTTGTACAAGTTAAGTCAGAGATAGAGATTCCTGGAAGTGAAGTGGATAAGATAATTATGTATAAGTATATGTATTTATATAAGAATATGTAAAACAGTAGTAGTTATGATAGTTATGATACAAATGCCTAGTAGTTATGATAACATTACCCACTATTAAATAATATACTGAAATAATATGCCATGACCAAATTGGATTTATTACAGAAATATAACAATTGTCGGATTTAGACAGTCTGTTAAAATAACATACCTTGTTAATTGACCAAAGGAGAAAAACCATTCTTCTATGTCCTTAGTTGTTAAAAATGTATTTGATAAAATTGATGAATTCTTTTTTTAAAGTTTTTTAAAACTTTGTTTATGGCTGTGTTGGGTCTTCATTACTACCTGTGGGCTTTCTCTAGCTGCGCTGACTGGGGGCCACTCTCTAATTGCCATGCATGGGCTTCCCATTGCAGTGGCTTCTCTTGTTGCAGAGCATGGGCTTTAGGGCGCACGGACTTAGTTGCCACTCAGCATGTGAAGTCCTCCCGGAACAGGGATCAAACCCATGTCCCTGCATTGACAGGTGAATTCTTAACCACTGGACCGCCAAAACTGATCAATTCTTTATTAAAAATTCTTAAAACAGGAAACCCTTAATAGAGCTCCTCAAAATAAGAGAGTCTATGTCTCTAGTTAGCAAGCTGCATGCTCAGGGGTGAGTCGTTAGAAACATTTCTAGGAAAGTCAGGAAATAAGCAAAGATGCCTGCAAGAGCTCTGGAAGTGCTAGCCAGTACAGACAGACAGGAGCCTGAAGTAGAGCTGTGGAAAGTGGAAAGAAGAAGCTGGCAAATAACTGTTATTCTCAGATGATACAATATTGTGTTAGAAACCAGAAGCTATTAAAAATAAGACAATTTAGTAAGATGGATGTTTGCAGTGTTATGGGCTGTTCCTTTGTGCCAGAAACTTTGACGAATTGGATTGGCCAGGAAGTTCATTCAGGTTTGCCAGCCCCTGTTCCCGAAAGGACTTTTTGGCCAACCCGGTGCTTTAAGGCACTCCCAAGCCTAGGAGACAGGAACCATTTTAATGTCCATTTTATAGATGAGGAAACTGAGGCCTAGAGAAGTTCGGCCGTTTGGCCACATCTTGTAACAGAAGGGCTGCGTGGGCTCTCAGGCCGCAGCTCTCTGACCCCGTGGCTGCGCTGTAGCCAGCACTGCCGCCGGGCAGTTGTGTGCCCTTGAGCAGGTCAGTGTGGCTCTGAGGGCCACAGTTTCCTCACCTCTGAACGTGGCGAATCCCTGAGTGTGTGCACATGTGTGTGGGCCAAGGCAGGGGTGTGTGCAGGAACCAGGCATGTTTACTGTAAATCCAAGGGAATCTTGGAGCCAGTTTGTACTGAGAGGCCACTGTTTAAATGTCATTTGGGGATTGTTGAAAGAGAGTAATAAGGATTTCCCCATTTGTTTTCTTTTGTCTATTGAATTTATCGACTTCATAAGTAGCTAAGACTGCTAACAGGGCTGGATACAAATGCCTATGTTGAGCCTTTGGTTTGAGTGCTCAGAGAGAATCATCAGAGACCTTGTGCCCTGGGGCAGGATGGAGCCAGGTGGGCCAGAGACCCTGAGGTCTGTAAGTGGAGTTGTGTTCCCAGAGGCTCGAACACAGAATAAACGTTTAAATCTTTCTCTCCCTTCTCTGTTGCCCCCATAGTACCTAGATACCCAAGTGGAAAAACCCTGAGACTTGCCTTCTTACCAGGACTCCTTTGGGATTCAGTTGTGCTAATGGTGGCTTCTGTCTTGCTCTCCAGGTATGGAGAGAAGGGGAAAGCCATCCGGATCGAGAAGGTCATCTACACGGGGAAGGAGGGGAAGAGCTCACGTGGCTGCCCCATCGCAAAGTGGGTACGTGTCCAAGCTCCACAGCCCAAACTGGACTGGGGAGTGGGGGGCGTGTGCACTTCCCAGGGAGCTGTGAGCGAGCGTCTGGTGCTGTTAGGGTCATCTTCCCCAGCCTCAGCTGTTGGTCCTCACTTTGTTTAAATGCCAGCTCCTGATGTCCAAGGCTGGCCTTGCAGCTTCTCTAGTTGTTATGCTCAACTTGTACTGCCCTTGCGGTTCAGGGCTGCAGGGTAAGGAGATGCGGAAGCTAACTGGAGACATCATCTTGGTCAAGGCTGGGCCCCACCGTGACTCCTCTGCCCGCTCTGCGTGCCCTGGTGCTGGGTGTCCCGTCTCTAGTCCATAAGAACTAAGCCTCTGAGCACAATCAGGACAGCAGTGCATCTGCTTGACTTCTGAGCCACGGTTTGCTGTAGGCAGCCTGCGTATCATGGCAGAGGGAGCACCAGTAACTCAGACCCCAGTTTCACCCAGAGTTTTCTGACCTGTCCTTCCAGCCCTCATAAAGCACTTTAGAACCACTATAGAACCCGTGCCCACAGCAGCAGCAGATTTATCAGGTAGCTGTTTGCTCACTGCTTGATAGGGAGAATATGCATGGAAAATAGAAGGCTCTGTCCCTGTGTTCAAACTGCTTGTGATGTAGAGACAGCAGGAAGTAAGATCGTGGAGACTTGAATAATCAAAGTTTAACATTGAGAGGCAGGCTTGGTGCTGTTGAGTTCAGGGGCAACGGATGTGAGGGGCAGGAGGAGTTCAGGCTGGGTCTTCGAGAGAAGATGGATATGCATGGGGCCGTATTAAATGGGCGAGGAGAAGGTGGAAGCATTCCTGGTGAGGAGAGTCGTATGGGCAAAGGCAGAAAGGCAGGGTGAACATACACTCAGCTCACTTCGAGTGAAGAATAGTAGTAACATGAGCTTTGTGAGACTCTGTTTTTATCTGGTCTTTATCCCATCCCATTGCACCTTTATGTTTAGTGAAAATAATAGGTATCTAAACCTGAACTACCACATGTCTATTTGTAGCAATTTTCAGACAGTAGCACAGAATGATCTGGGAAAATCTGAAATACCTAAGAGTATTTATGGGTATATAGAAGAATGTTTTCCCCAGCCTTGTGAAAGATGGTCATTACAGTAGGAGGTTAATTACTTCTCTGGCTGATCAGGGTGGGGTGTTATCCCTCCCAGAGAACCCATCAGGGAAGTGGTCTCCTTCCCTTCTTCTTGCTGATTTATGTAGTCGTTGAGGAGTTCCAAAGTATCCGGCAAGAAACTGAAGATCCCTGGGGCATTGGCAGACTTTCCAGCTTCAGAAACAGTTGCCACCTCTAAAGAAAACAGTTGGCTCTGTGGACAGCTTTGAGGATAAGAATATGCATCTTAGTCCTCAGACACCCATGGGGAAAGTTTAGCTCTTGACCAGCGCTCATGTGCCTCTGCTGAGGGCTGGGGAGGAAGGTGCCCAGGTAAAGCGTGAGATCCGTTTCTGGGGCTGTGAGAGGAAAGCAGAATGATGGTGGGAAGAACGTGGTCCTCAGAACTCTGGTCCCTCCAGGCTCTGCAGACAAGCGCCCAGAGCTGGGCTCATGAACGCAGTGCTTTGTCCAAAGGTTGGAATAGCTTGTGGGTATCACCAAGCCTGGTGGAGTGCCCATCACCAATGCCCATCTTCTTTCTTTTTGAAAGAAAAGCTCATATAGAAGGGAATACATAGTGACGGAGAGGTGAGGAAACTCCACATCTGATGAGTGAAAATAAAATGAGAGAGGAGGGAAATTTTGTTAATGAGAAGAGCGGTAGATCGTAGAACTATTACAGTGGCAAGAAAAGGGCTGTGGTGTGTTGTTTCTTGTTTTCTAACCAAATCCCGTAGTGTGGTGAAGTTCCCTTAGTTTTTGCCTACACAGCCACCAAATACCCTGTGTGTTACAGCTGTAGGGCTCGTCTAGAGTTCCACCTCCTTGGAAGCTGAAGAAGGGACAGAGGTTCCCTTTCTCCTCCCCCGTGTGGAAATGGCCCACAAATGCTAAGGGCAGATTGTTCTTCGTGGCAGCATGGCCATGGTCGGTCACCGTGGGGGTGACAGCGTCCAGCTCCCCCGGCTGGGCAGTGCCTCCTGTGCCGTCCCCGCTGCCCCAGCCCAGGTCTAGGTCCTGGGTTTTCTTTCCAGCCAGGGTTCATGTCTGTGTTTGCAGCCTTTACCTTCAGCTACAAGCAATGTGCCCAGCAAGTTTTAGATTTAACCAGTTGGGATCTTGGGCGACAAAGTTGAGCTGCATCATGGATGCCCAGCAAATGTGCGTTCAGAGAATGATCTAAGAAAGTGGGGATCCCCCAGAGAGCCTGCTGGTAATGTCAGATTTTAAGGTGGCCTGTACAAAGTGTGGAAGTCAGCAAGTGTGGAGATGATGGGACGACGCAGGTAGGATTCCAAAAGCTCAGAATAAATGGAGGCATGCCAGACACAAACACTGCAGACACGGTAAATGGGCTTTTGGTAGAAGAGCCATGGAGATGCTGCTTGGGCCCCTTGTAATGGTAGCAAGTCAGAAGGCAGCTGTTTGAAGGCACCCTCGGCATGGTAGAGCAGACTTAACTGGGGAAGCCCAGTGCTGGAGTTGGGATGGAGGGTGAGTCATGGGGGAGCAGATTGGGGTTCTGCCCGGGGCTCTTTAGGCTCCGTGCTCAGGGAACCCCTGGCCCAAGTCCAGGTGATTTCTTTACGGTCCTGTGCTGGCACATGAGCCGTCTGTGCTGCTGTGCTCTGAGTGCTGGTATGTTCACACCTCACGTTGGCCTTTGACTTCTGCACTCAGTATTCCATCCTGCTGGGTTTCTCCATTGAGTATGGGAGCTCCGCTTTGTTGCAGCTTTTTTGAGTTGTATCCAAAGGCCTGTGAGGGTGTGGCCACAGGGCTGTCTGCTCGTGCCTCAGTACATTTATGTGTGACTAGGCACATTTAGCGGAGAAGGCAATGGCAAGCCACTCCAGTACTCTTGCCTAGAAAATCCCATGGACGGAGGAGCCTGGTAGGCTGCAGTCCATGGGGTCGCTACGAGTCAGACGTGACTGAGCAACTTCACTTTCACTTTTCACTTTCACACAATGAAGAAGGCAATGGCAACCCACTCCAGTGTTCTTGCCTGGAGAATCCCAGGGACGGGGGGAGCCTGGTGGGCTGCCGTCTATGGGGTCGCACAGAGTCGGACACGACTGAAGCGACTTAGCAGCAGCAGCAGCAGCAGGTGGCTCAGAGGTAAAGAATCTGCCTGCTAGTGCAGGAGACCCAGGCTTGATTCCTGGGTTGGGAAGATCCCCTGGAGGAGGAAATGGCACCCCAGTCTAGTATTCTTACCTGGAGAATCCCATGGACAGAGGAGCCTGGCGGTCCACGGTCCATGGGGTTGCACAGAGTCAGACAGGACTGACAGACAGGCGCAGACTGGAGACCCACAGGGCATGGCCTCAGTCTGAACTGTGACGGTGCAGGTGTCTCTGTGCACTCTAAACGTGTGTCACAGATCAGATCAGATCAGTCACTCAGTTGTGTCCGACTCTTTGCGACCCCATGAACTGCAGCACGCCAGGCCTCCCTGTCCATCACCAACTCCCAGAGGTCACTGAGACGCACATCCATTGAGTCAGTGATGCCATCCAGCCATCTCATCCTCTGTCATCCCCTTCTCCTCTTGCCCCCAATCCCTCCCAGCATCAGAGTCTTCTCCAATGAGTCAACTCTTCGCATGAGGTGGCCAAAGTACTGGAGTTTCAGCTTTAGCATCATTCCTTCCAAAGAAATCCCAGGGCTGATCTCCTTCAGAATGGACCGGTTGGATCTCCTTGCAGTCCAAGGGACTCTCAAGAGTCTTCTCCAACACCACAATTCAAAAGCATCAATTCTTTGGCGCTCAGCCTTCTTCACAGTCCAACTCTCACATCCATACATGACCACAGGAAAGACCATAGCCTTGACTAGGCAAACCTTTGTTGGCAAAGTGATGTCTCTGCTTTTGAATATGCTATCTAGGTTGGTCATAACTTTCCTTCCAAGGAGTAAGCATCTTTTAATTTCATGGCTGCAGGCACCATCTGCAGTGATTTTGGAGCCCAGAAAAATAAAGTCTGACACTGTTTCCACTGTTTCCCCATCTATTTCCCATGTAGTGATGGGACCAGATGCCATGATCTTTGTTTTCTGAATGTTGAGCTTTAAGCCAACCTTTTCACTCTCCACTTTCACTTTCATCAAGAGGCTTTTTAGTTCCTCTTCACTTTCTGCCATAAGGGTGGTGTCATCTGCATATCTGAGGTTATTGATATTTCTCCCAGCAATCCTGATTCCAACTTGTTTCTTCCAGTCCAGCGTTTCTTATGATGTACTCTGCATATAAGTTAAATAAACATGGTGACAATATACAGCCTTGACGTACACCTTTTCCTATTTGGAACCAGTCTGTTGTTCCATGACCAGTTCTAACTGTTGCTTCCTGACCTGCATACAGATTTCTCAAGAGGCAGATCAGGTGGTCTGGTATTCCCATCTCTTTCAGAATTTTCCACAGTTTATTGTGATCTACACAGTCAAAGGCTTTGGCATAGTCAATAAATCAGAAATAGATGTTTTTCTGGAACTCTCTTGCTTTTTCCATGATCCAGCGGATGTTTGCAATTTGATCTCTGATTCCTCTGCCTTTTCTAAAACCAGCCTGAACATCAGGAAGTTCACGGTTCACATACTGCTGAAGCCTGGCTTGGAGAATTTTGAGCATTACTTTACTAGCGTGTGACATGAGTGTAATTAGCCAGTGCTCTTCTGAGGCAAACCCTAGTACCTACTATGTGTGCAGATGCCCATGAAATGCCCGGCTCAGTCTGCAGAAAGTCAGCCGTACAGGGATATGATGATTGGCATTTCATATATTTACTGATCCACAAAAACAATTTTATAAATAATGTTGCAGTCAATACTTCCACAAAGGGTGGAGGTGGTGGGCACCATTACTGCTGTGGCTCAAAGCAGGAACTCTTGGCCCAGATGTTTTATTTAGTACACAAGATGTCCTTTGAATTTTGAAGGAAATTCTGGTACATGCTGCCTTATGGATGAAACTTGAGGATGTCAGGCTAAGTGAAATTAAGGTGGTCACTGAAGGACAAATGTTGTACAATTCCACTTATGTGAGGTACCTGGCATAGTCAAATTAATAGAGTCAGAAAGCAAAATGGTTATCACCATGGGCTGGGCTCAGGGAGAATGGAGGGTTAGTGTTAAATGGGTGGGGAGTTTCTGTTTAGGAAAATTAAAAGTTCTGGAGATGAAAGAAATTCTGGTGATAGTTTATATAATAACATCAGTGTGCTTAATGCTAACGAATTGTACACTTAAAATGCTAAATTTTACGTTATATATATTTTCCAACCATTTAAAAAATGAATTTTGTGTTCATATCTTTAAAAGGAGAGATTTCATGTGAAAATCTGGATTTCTGTTTTCTTCTTCCCAAACTGGAAGGGGTAGGTACGCTTGGCTGGAATTCTCACCTGGCAGTGACCCAGGGAGAGAGGTCTGGCTTCCCGCCTACCCTTGACTCCTTAGTTGCACCTCTGGCCTGCTTTCCTTATTGATACTGCCTGCCTGGTGGCTCCCTCAGCAGCAGCCTGAACTGATGGACTCATGACCAAGCCTGTCTCCAGCCCAGACACCTCCTGACCTCCAGACCCGTTCTGTTGTTTCTGCTTGGAGAAGCCACTCCAGTGTTCGAAAGTGCCTCCACCTTGGGGTGCTCCCTGCTACCTAGCAGGAAACACTGCCCACACTCCCCACTTTTCTGCACCACAGAATGTCATTTAAGACTTGTGCCTGGCCCTCAGCTCCTATAGTGAGGTGGTCCCAAAGTCACCTTTCTCCTGAAGGTCTCTAGAGTCCGTGTCTTTTCCTGTTCATTCTCCATTGTTCTGGTTCAGACTTTATCCGTTTAGCTTGTCTTATGTCAGTGGTCTCCCCATTTCACCCCTCTCCCAACCATCTGCTCCCCTTCTAAAGCATGTAGCTATGAATGTAAGGGAGCCCCCCTGCTTACTTTGTAGAACCCCTGTCTCAAGTCCTTGTCCCTCCACTCGCCACTCAGAGCCCTTCCTAGTCTTCCCTCTTCACAGGCCCCCACATCTTATCTAGTCACAGAATTCCTTGGGATTTTTGGAGGGGAGATTCAGCCACCTCACCCCCACTCCTGGACCCTTTGCGCTTTGTGTGAGCCAGGACAGTGTTTAGGGCATGGGTGAAGAGTGAGGTGAGAGCCTGGGTGACTGGACAGCTGGACCCCGATGAGCAGAGCAGTACCCCATGGCCTATGCTTTTTTTTTTTTTTAGCAGTCTTATTGAGATGTAATTCACATACCATAAAATTCACTCATTTAAAGTACACAATTTAGTGGTATTGCAAATTGTTAAAACATACATAACATAAAATTTTCATTTTAATCATTTTAAATGTAATCAAGTGGCATCAATTACATTCACATTGTTATGCAACCCATCACCACTGTCTATTTCCAAAATTTTCTCATCATCCCATCCTGAAACTCTGGTTGTATTCTTAGGTGTGCCTGGTCATATATGTTTAACTTTCCAAGGAACTACCAAAAACTGTTTTCCATAGCATCCAGGCCCTTGCTTTTTAACAAAAACCATGAAGATATGTACCATTTTCTCTGCAAATGTTTTAGGACAATGTAAAAATTTCTGAAGTTTTGGCTTATAACTTTATCTATAGATTTTATTCCTTTTGTTCAGTAGTTCAGTTGTATTTGACTCTTTGTGACCCCATGGACTGCAGCACACCCGGCTTCCCTGTCCTTCACTATCTCCCAGAGTTTGCTCAAACTCATGTTCATTGAGTCAGTGATGCCATCCAACCATCTTATCCTCTGTTGCCCTCTTCTCCTCCTGCCCTCAATCTTCCCCAGCATCAGGGTCTTTTCCAGTGAGTCAGCTCTTCACATCAGGTGATCAGAATATTGAAGTTTCAGCTTCAGCGTCCATCCTTCTGATGAATATTCAGGGTTGATTTTCTTTTAAGATAGACTGGTTTAATCTCTTTGCTGTCCAAGGGACTCTCAAGAGTCTTTTCCAGCACCCCAGTTTGAAAGCATCATTTCTTTGGTGCTCAGCCTTCTTTATGGTCCAACTCTCACATCCATACATGACTACTGGACAAACCCTAGCTTTGACTATACAGACTTTTGTTGGCAAAGTGATGTCTCTGCTTTTTAATAGGCTTTCCGGGTTGGTCATAGCTTTTCTTCCAAGGAGCAAGCATCTTTTAATTTCATGGCTATACTCACTGTCCGCAGTGCGTTTGGAGCCCAAGAAAATAAAGTCTATCACTGTTTCCATTGTTTCCCCATCTGTTTGCCATGAAGTGTTGGGACCAGATGCCATAATCTTTGTTTTTTGATTGTTGAGTTTTAAGCCAGCTCTTTCACTCTCCTTTTTCACCTTCATCAAGAAGCTCTTTAGTTCCTCTTTGCTTTCTGCCATTAGGGTGGTATCATTTGCATATCTGAAGTTGTTGATATTTCTCCCAGCAATCTTGATTCCACCTTGTGATTCATCCAGCCTGGCATTTCACATGATGTACTCTACGTGTAAGTTAAATAAGCAGGGTGACAATATACAGCCTTGATGTACTCCTTTCCCAGTTTTGAACCAATCCATTGTCCCATGTCTGGTTCTAACTGATGCTTTTTAACCTGCATACAGACTTCTCAGAAGGCAGGTATTCCCATCTCTTTTAAGAATTTTCCACAGTTTGTTGTGATCCACATAGTCAAGGGCTTTAGTGTAGTCAATGAAGCAGAAGTAGATGTTTTTCTGGAATTCCCTCGCTTAATCTATGATCTGATGGATGTTGGCAATTTGATCTCTGGTTCCTCTGCCTTTTCTAAATCCAGCTTGTACATTTGGAAGTTCTTGGTTCATGTACTGTTGAAGCCTGGCTTGAAGGATTTTGAGCATTACCTTGTTAGCGTGTGAAATGACTGTAATTGTGCAGTAGTTTGAACATTATTTGGCATTGCCCTTTTTTGAGATTGGAATGAAAACTGACCTTTTCCAGTCCCGTGGTTACTGCTGAGTTTTATTTTTATTCCTGCTGCTACTGCTAAGTCGCTTCAGTCGTGTCTGACTCTGTGCGACCCCATAGACGGCAGCCCACCAGGCTCCACCGTCCCTGGGATTCTCCAGGCAAGAACACTGGAGTGGGTTGCCATTTCCTTCTCCAATGCATGAAAGTTAAAAGTGAAAGTGAAGTCTCTCAGTCATGTCCGACTCTCAGTGACCCCATGGACTGGAGCCTACCAGGATCCTCTGTCCATGGGATTCTCTAGGCAAAAGTACTGGGGTGGGGTGCCATTGCCTTCCCCAAGTCTATGTAAATCACCAATTACTTAGGTTTTATAGTAGTTATTTTTCATTTCGCAGTTTAATGTTTTTGTTTTCCGAATTACAATGGTCCTTTAGCCTGTGTGGTTGCTGTCGCCAGGGTGTGACACCCCGGGACACTGCCCCGGGGAGCTGCAGCCTGGGTCTGTCGGGCAGAGGGGAGGGGGCGTGGCATCCGCCGTGGCCGCGCACGGTGCCAGCTCCTGTGGTTCCCAGCGCCCCGCCCCGCCTCCCCACAGGTGATCCGCAGGCACACGCTGGAAGAGAAGCTGCTCTGCCTGGTGCGGCACCGGGCGGGCCACCACTGCCAGAATGCCGTGATCGTCATCCTCATCCTGGCCTGGGAGGGCATCCCCCGCAGCCTCGGAGACACTCTCTACCAGGAGCTCACCGACACCCTCCGGAAGTACGGGAACCCCACCAGCCGGAGATGCGGCCTCAACGACGAGTATGTGGATGTCCCAGTGGCGGGGGTGGGACATGGGGTCAGGACCCTATGTGTTCTGCAGAGTTAGGACTGGGGTAGAAAAGTGCTCACCCCCAGAGCTGGCCTGAGGTCTGACCCTGGCTGGGGAGGGTCTCTTGACTCAGCTTAGCTCTGCTTTCTGCCCCAAATTGACTCTGAGGCTCTAATAATGGTGACAAGTGTGGAAATGTGTATGAGTGCCCCACTAATATAAGGCATCAGTGATAGTCATAAGACCTATCTTTATAGGATCCTCCCCCCATTTTTAAAATTAAGGTATTTTTACTTACAGTAAAATTTGTCCTTTGAGGTATACAGTTTGAAGAATTTGACAGATGTTTATAGCTGTGTAGCCACCACCACAGTCAAGACAGAACAGCTCCTTCAGCCCCAGACTCCACCATGCCCCTCTATAGCCTGGGGCTCCCCTGCACACCTGGCAACCACACACCTTGCTTCCTGTCTATGTAGGGTTGCCTTTATAATGGCATGTGAAAGGAGCCCTGCAGCGGGCAGCCTCCCGAGTCTGGCTTCTTTTCCTGAATAGTGTTTCTCAGTCTCATCTATGGATGTATGTATCAGGAGCTCACTCCTTTTCACCACTGAGTAGTATTCCACCATGTGGATGCATCACAATTTGTTTATTCATTCCCCAGTTGAGGGGTATTAGGATTATTTCTGGATTTTATTAAGTGTTGAATGGTAATGTCTAAAGGCCTGTCAGCACCTGGGCCTGCAGGAAGCAGGCATGTTCAAACTCTGTGGTTCACATTATTTCCCTCTGTGAGTGGTCTGTGTTGAAGCTGATCAAGATATTAAAGTCATGGCAAAGTGTAAACCTGAGTGGGTTTTTGATTAGGTCCTTTCAGCCATCTCACACAACCCAGGTGCTTCTCCCAGCACCAGGCTCTCAGACCTTCAGGCTCAGGGGTGGGAGCCCAACAGGCTACTCAGAACTGCTCGTCTGGCCACAAGGGTAGAGACTTGGGAAAGGAGTTGAGGGCAGGGAATGATGTCATCCCAGTGGTGGGAGGCCGGCGGATCCCAGGCAACAGCCGGGCCTCCCCGTCAGGGAGGGGAAAATTCCAGAACAAAAAAATGTGCTTAGGACGCCTAACATGTCATATGTTGCAGCCGGACCTGCGCTTGCCAAGGCAAAGACCCAAACACCTGTGGTGCCTCCTTCTCCTTCGGTTGTTCCTGGAGCATGTACTTCAATGGCTGCAAATATGCTCGGAGCAAGACTCCTCGCAAGTTCCGCCTCGCAGGGGACAACCCCAAAGAGGTGAGCAGAGCCCCATAGGGAGCCCAGGACCTTCGCACTCACCCTGTTCCTCCTGCTGCCCTAACAGTCCAGATGGCACACAGGATTAGTGCGCTGAGACTCAGATGTGCAGAAAATGGAACTTCCTTTTTTTGTTTTTCAAACTGACCTTATCTTGCAGTGAAATAAGTTATGTGATGTGATGTGGAAGGATATGACAAGTGAAAAATTAGACTTACCAATTACAGGTACCTCAGGCTCTTGCAGTTTAGAAAAGTCTCCTTAAGGTAAATGTTCAGATTCCTCATTAGACTATGGCCCTCTTAAGGGTTATCAGTTCCCTCCATTCTTTGCAAGATATCTTCCTGGGTGTAAAGTGTGGCAGGAAGAGGGGCCTCAGGCCACCTTTTGGCTGATGCTAGACTTCCCTCATCCTGCCTGGCCGCTGGGAACACGTCTCTGTGCGGTTGTCCAGGTGTCCAAGTCTTTGCTGTCCCCTGCTGGGGGCCTGGTATGGTCCTCGGGCACTGGACTGGCACTTACATGATGTTGCCTCTAGGCCTGAGGCCTCCTCCTGCCCTCCGGGGCTTTTCCTCAACCCAGTAACAGCAGGACAAGGGTCTCAGGGTCTCCTCTGCGGGCTGAGCGTAGGCTGGGATCCAGGAGTGTCCAGCCGGGCTGCCTCCCCCTCTGCCACTTCCCCTCTGTTGCCTTGGTTGGGCAGGCCATCCTGAGGGGCTCTGCCCTTGAAGTCCAGAGGCAAAGACAGGCACAGGCTGCAGTGGGCTCCCCCCAGCCTCCCTCCCTCCTGCCTCTGCTACTGCAAGGAGGGGGGTACTGCATCCAGGTAGTACCTTGATCCCACTCTTTACCTTCCAACTCTCTCCAAGCTCCTTGTACCAGAAAGGCTTCCCCCCTTTTCAGGGGGCAAGGACTCCTGGGGTACATTTGTTCCCTAAACCACATATAAATTTCTATGCTCAGACTTCCAAGCTTTGCTTTTCAGAAATAAAAGGAAGCAACACATCCAAATTTAGAAGCTCTTTTTTCTTCTCTCAAAGCCAGCTTTTTTGACTATTACATAACCTAGTCTGACGCTAGACTTTTATTTATGGCAGCACCCTGCCTCCCTCAGAAGCAGCAAATGCAGTTGCTTCAATGAATGAAGGAATCTCAGAGCCGCCAGGAACTAGGAATTATCATGAATGAAAACGATACATGAAAAACAAATATTTATCTGTTCCATCAGCTGCCATTTCCTGTGCACCTACTAAGTGCCAAGTACTCTGCCCAGAACCTAACAAGTATCTCAGTTAATCTTATGACACCCTGAGGCTCTAGGCTCTATTACTGCTCCCTTTACAGGTGAGGCAGATGGCTTGCCCGAGGCTGTGTGGCAGTGATGGTGAAGTCAGCGTTTAACCCTGGCCTGTGTTTCCCCAGAGCCCACAGTCCTCACCCTCATGTTGTGCTTGCTTCAGGCCCCCTGTGCTCATGGAAGCATCTGGAAGGTAGCCAGGGAGGTGCAGTGAGGCTGGCTGGTAGCTCTGCCACCCCACTGGACAGACAGCTGAGCCGTTGGTCTCACCCTTCTATTTCTAATTCTGTGAGTTTGGTCCTTTTTTTCCTTCCCTCTTCCTCCTCGTTCTTCTCTGTAAACTCTTCATCCTGTGCTCAAGGCTAGCTCAGAGCCCCTGTAGCCCTACCCTTACAGGGATAGAGAAAGGCTGTGAATACCTTAAACTCTCTGTTTGGGGGCTGCTTCATTGTGGTCAGCACTGTCTGGTGGAACTTTCTGTGATAATGGAAATGTTCTCTGTAGAGAATAGACAGCCACAGGAACCACTTGTAGTCACTGAGCATTTGAAATATGTCTAGTTCAGTGGAGGGGCTGAATTTTTTATTTTATTTAATTTTAATTAAAATTAACTTATGCCTCAGTATCCACACGTGGCTTGTGAACTGAACACCTGACATGATGCGAGTCTTAAAGGATAGAACGTCGAGTTTGTCTGTGTACTTGGCTCCTGACGGGCGCTGGGCCTGGCTGGCTGTGGGATTCCTAGTGCAGGCCTCAGCCGCCCCTCCCTGCCTCTGTTTACCTGTCTGGACCACTGCAGGAAGGATCCACATTTGCTGCTCATGCTCGTACACGCCTGCCGTCCCCCACCTCTGACCGAGGGTGTTGAGCGAGTGCTCAGTAAGAGCAGGAACCTGTTCTAGGTGTTCTGAGCAGCACTGGGCTGGAGCCTGGCAGAGCCGGTGCTTGGTAGCCAAGGGGACCAGACTCTTGGGAGTGTCTGCTCTGGTGAGCTTCAGCCTCTCCAGCTTTAAATCAGACCTGGCCCCATACCCTTCCCGGAGGAAACACTGTTAAGATACCTGACAGCCCCTTACTTCTTACCTTGCCACCGGGAGCCCAGCAGAGGTTCTAGAATGGAGGTGGGTTTCCAGGGTGCAGAGAGTTTACCAGGCGGAGCTGCTCTGGGGGTGTGTGACTATTCTTGTCTCCACAGGAAGAAGTGCTCCGGAAGAGTTTCCAGGACCTAGCCACC
Organism: Tragelaphus eurycerus; assembly: GCA_935064755.1. Taxonomy (NCBI): domain Eukaryota; kingdom Metazoa; phylum Chordata; class Mammalia; order Artiodactyla; family Bovidae; genus Tragelaphus; species Tragelaphus eurycerus. Next base: position 26,735,674 of record CAKXYN010000016.1, read on the forward strand.
GAAGTCGCTCCCCTGTATAAGCGGCTGGCGCCCCAGGCCTATCAGAACCAGGTACTGCGTCTTGGGCTGTTCTCTGCCCACATGGTACCCCATCTCTGTCCAGCTCCCTGCTGTGTGGCAGGGGCAGAGTGGGCTCCTGATGGGAAAAGCCCAGCCGGTGCTACAGCAGCGATGTGGGTCTTTGTTAAGGCCTCTTGTTTACACCAGGCTCACCCCACCCCCAGACTGTCTTTCCTCTATCCTTAGTCTTTATCTCTGTCCCCTTCATAATCCACCACGTCTTCTCTAGTTTCTACTGAGGAGGCTTGAGTTTGTCTCACCAGTCACCTCCGCACTCCATAGATGAGGCAAGGGGGACTTGAGATAACCCAGAAGGGAGTAACCCCTCCAGGGGCTTCAGCCATAAAACCTCCCTCCTGCAGCCCACGGACAAGATAGTTGTGTTCCTTGACCTCCTCCCTTCCCCCCATGCCCCTGGCCTCCCCCATGCCAAGTCAGGGCCGCTCGTCTCAGGCCACTTGAGCAGCTCTCCTTGGCAATCTACACAGGTGACCAATGAGGAAATAGCGATTGATTGCCGTCTGGGGCTGAAGGAAGGGCGGCCCTTCTCAGGGGTCACGGCCTGCATGGACTTCTGTGCCCACGCCCACAAGGACCAGCATAACCTCTACAACGGGTGCACAGTGGTAAGAAAGCCTGTGAGCTGTCACAGCCCCACCTATGAGATGATCCTGGGAGGGGGCACACACCTGCTCTGTGTGGATAGGTGGGCTCAAGGCTGGGAGAGACCCTGGCAGACTGCCTGCTTCTGCCACCTTCTTTGGGAAATGCAGGGACAGGGCTGGTTTGGGTGGAGGCTGCACAATGCAGCCTCTTGGGCACCCAGTGTGCTCCAGTTATCTAAAGTGTGGGTCCAGGTCTCTCTGAGCACTTGGATTTAAGTCCAGACAGTCTCTTGATTCATTCACTGGGCAAATGTTTATTGCGCCCCAGGTATTGCTCTAGATGCTGGGGAATAAAATGGAGTGTGCTGCCCAAGTATGTGATATAACGTCCAGGGGCAGTGAAGGCTGTGAGGAGAAGATACGGTAGGGTAAGGGATGAGATGACCACAGACGCTGTTGTAGATGAAGTGGAGGGAGCCTTGTCTGGGAAGGGGCACCTGAGCAGACACGTGGAGGTAAGGGACCGAATGGGTGGGGGTGGGGGTGGGGTGCTCCAGGACCAGCACAGGCGAAGGCTCAGAGGAGTGAGATTAGAGGGGCAAGCAGGGCTAGGGTCGCAGGGGGCATGGGGGGCTGGGAGGGCTCTGGGTTGTGCTTTGAGTGTGATGGGAAGTCCTGGAGGGCTTTTCAGCTGGGAATGCTAAGATCTCACTTATAAAGTCAGAAGCACTCTCTTGCTGCTGCAGATGAAGAATAAAGTATGTTGCAGTAGGGGTGGGTGGGGGAGAACCAGAGCAAGCAGGCCAGGTAGAGGCCGGGACAGGTGTCCAGAGGTGATAGAGCTTGGGCAGGAGTGAGGGTGGGGGTGGGGAGTAATTGGACAGGTTTGGGATGATTTTTAAGGCATAGCTGAGGGTGTTTGCTCATGGCCTGGACATGGGATGTGTGAATTGCTTGAGCAACTAGGCAAGTGTTAGTGATATTTACTGAGATGTAGAATATCAGGAGAAGACCAATTTGGGGTGAAAATCAAGAATTCTGTTTTGACAGACACAGACTCACAGACTTAGAAAACAAACTTATGGTTGCTGGGGAGTAAGGATAGGAGAAAGAAATAGTCAGGGAGTTTGGGGTGGACAGGTACACACTGCTGTATTTAAAATGGGTAACCAACAGATCAGATCAGATTAGTCGCTCAGTCGTGTCCGACTCTTTGCGACCCCATGAACTGCAGCACGCCAGGCCTCCCTGTCCATCACCAACTCCCGGAGGTCACTCAGACTCACATCCATCGAGTCAGTGATGCCATCCAGCCATCTCATCCTCTGTCGTCCCCTTCTCCTCCTGCCCCCAATCCCTCCCAGCATCAGAGTCTTCTCCAATGAGTCAACTCTTCGCATGAGGTGGCCAAAGTACTGGAGTTTCAGCTTTAGCATCATTCCTTCCAAAGAAATCCCAGGGCTGATCTCCTTCAGAATGGACTGGTTGGATCTCCTTGCAGTCCAAGGGACTCTCAAGAGTCTTCTCCAACACCACAATTCAAAAGCATCAATTCTTCGGCGCTCAGCCTTCTTCACAGTCCAGCTCTCACATCCATACATGACCACAGGAAAGACCATAGCCTTGACTAGGCGAACCTTTGTTGGCAAAGTGATGTCTCTGCTTTTGAATATGCTATCTAGGTTGGTCATAACTTTCCTTCCAAGGAGTAAGCATCTTTTAATTTCATGGCTGCAGGCACCATCTGCAGTGATTTTGGAGCCCAGAAAAATAAAGTCTGACACGGTTTCCACTGTTTCCCCATCTATTTCCCATGTAGTGATGGGACCAGATGCCATGATCTTAGTTTTCTGAATGTTGAACTTTAAGCCAACCTTTTCACTCTCCACTTTCACTTTCATCAAGAGGCTTTTTAGTTCCTCTTCACTTTCTGCCATAAGGGTGGTGTCATCTTCATATCTGAGGTTAATTGATATTTCTCCCAGCAATCTTGATTCCAATTTGTGTTTCTTCCAGTCCAGCATTTCTCATGCAGCATAACTCTGCATAAAAGTTAAATAAACATGGTGACAATATACAGCCTTGACGTACTCCTTTTCCTATTTGGAACCAGTCTATTGTTCCATGACCAGTTCTAACTGTTGCTTCCTGACCTGCATACAGATTTCTCAAGAGGCAGATCAGGTGGTCTGGTATTCCCATCTCTTTCAAGGACCTACCGTATAGGAGAGGAAACTTTACTCAATGTTACAGCAGCCTGGGTGGGAAGGGAGCTTGGGGGAGAATGGATACGTGTATATGTATAGCTGAGTCCCTTTGCTGTCCACCTGAAACCATCACAGCATAGTTAATTGGCTGTACTCCAATATAAAACTAAAAAGTTTTTTTAAAAATTAAGAAAATTCTGTTTTGAGAAGCCTGCCAGATGTCCAAGCGGAGATGTAGAGTAGGCTGGGGAAGAGAAGGGTCTAGAGAAATAAAGTTGAGACTGGAGAGCACTTAGTTCATAATTAGGGCCATGAGCCTGGATGCAGGTCCCAGAAGAGTGAGGACAAGATGGAGAAGGGAGGAGGTTTGGGCTTGGGTGGGGGCACCCTGGAAGGTGTGATGTGGCTCTCTTCTCTGCTTTTTACCTAGGTCCTAGGAGACAGGGCCCCCAGGGGGCTGTGGAAGAGACAAGGGCGCTGGCATGTTCAACTAAAAAGGAACTCCTAGAATCAGTGTACCTTCTGCCCCCATAGGATGAACGGCCCAACCCTAGGATTTCACTTCCACATCTTGTCCCCCTTTCCCATGCTTAAGACCAAAAAGCAAGATGAGGCAGGCTTCTGTCTACACTGCACCGTGAGGATTTTGTAGCTGAAATACAGAGAAGGAGTGAGCCCTTCAGAGTTAGGAAAGGAGCAGGGAAGGAGGACAGACCACTGGGAGATAAGAGCTCAGTCAGGTTATCTGGATCCCAGAGCGTCAAGGATGAAGTGAAAAATAAGTTTTTTCCAAAATGAATAATGGGTTTTTTCCTACATGAGCAATTATTTATTATAAAAAAAATTTAATAATATGAGAAAGTATGAAGTAAACATTGCCTGACGTCTCATAGATAACCTGTGTTAGCATTGTGATGGCCAGCCATTCAGACACCTGAATGTGTGTGTATGTGCACAGCTGTATACATTTCATGTGTATGTGCTGTTCCCTGACCTTGCTTCTCTGAACTCAGGAGCGCGTGGTGGGTAGCTTTCTGGGTCGGTGGATATCAGTCTACTTCAGCACGTTCTAAGGCTGTGTGTGTGGCTCTGTCACCGTTTGATAACCAGTCCCCTGCGGATGGACAGTACTTTCAGACTCCTTTCCATAAACCGCAGGGAGGGTGTCCTCAGTACAGCTTTGTGCAGTGGCCCCAGGATAAGGACACTTACAGCCTTGGAGTGCTAATTTGCCAGCTTACTGGGCAGCAGTAGAGCTGGTCAGGAGGCAGAGAGGGGAGAGAATGGCCCACAGCTTTACTGGGGATTTCATAAGACGGAATGGGCAAGACAAGATAAATAAGCTGAGTTAAGTTTAGGGTGGATAGTTTGAATAATTTCTTCAGGCTCTGGGCTTTAGAGGTGGTCTCTATGGGGCTATTTCAGACAGGGAGAGTATTTGATGTGTGAGAGTTTGATAAAGGAGATGGCTGGGGTGGGATAGGTTGGTTTATGCATCAAAGTTGCATTGGCGGGGGGTCATTTGCTGCCTATAGGAATTAGCTAGGCTTCCCAGGTGGCACTAGTGGTAAAGAACCCACCTGCCAATGCAGGAGACGTAAGAGATGCAGGTCAGTCCCTGGGTTGGGAAGATCGCCCGGATGAGGGCATGGCAATCCTGGCCAGTATTTTTGCCTGGAGAATCCAATGGACAGAGGAGCCTGGCTATGTCCATAGGGTCGCAAAGAGTCGGACACAACTAAAGCAACTGAGCATGCAGTCTTAGGGAGGGTCAGTCCCTTCAAGATCGAGTCCCCAAATGTTAGAACATCAGGAATTCAGAAAATAAAATATAGTCAATAAAAGAGTAAAAAGAGTAAACAAACAAAAAAATCAGACCTCCTTAGTAATTAGAGAAGCATATTCCAATGGCGAGATACATTTTGATAACAAGTGAAAAGTTTTAAATGAATGGCAAAAATGTCAACAAAAGTATAGGAAAATTGAAAATTCTCCCAGTGTGAGTGAAGCACTGGATGCTAAATCGTTTGGGAGCACAGTTTGGCAGCATGTGGCTGTTCTTCTCCATAGTGTTTATCCCAGGGAATTAAGTATCTTAGAAAATTCAGTGAAAGAATAAAAGTATTACTTACGATGGGAAAAAATGAGAAACAGGTTTAAATAGTCATGAGGGATTAGTTAAATAGGTTAACACATTGATATAGTGGGATAATATAGTGTGGCTCTTAAATCGTATTGGGAAAGAATATCTAACATGTAAGAAAATATACTGTGTAAGAAAAGGTTATTCCAAAACTCTATGCATAATATGGGCTTCCCTGGTGGCTCAGTCAGTAAAGAAGCTGCCTGCAATGCGGGAGACCTGGGTTGGGAAGATGCCCTGGAGGAGGGCATAGTAACCTACTCCAGTATTCTTGCCTGGAGAATCCCATGGACAGAGGAGCCTTGTGGGTTCCACAAAAAGTCAGACACAACTGAGTGACCAAGCACACAGCACATACATAGTATCAGTGATCCTATTTAATTATTAAAAAGTGAGCATGTCTATGACCAAGTATATGTATGGGTTATTTCTAGTTGGTGGGATTATGAAGCTAATTTTCATGTCCTTTGTATTGCTGTAAATTTTCTACCACCGGCACTTATAATTTTCAGTTTTAAGAACAAAAGGAGATGAGTGTTGAGGGCAAGAAGGGTGATAGTGGAAGGTCTGAGGTCTGGGTAATGACATCTCCTGGCAGTGATGACAGTGGCGGGCAGAGCACATCTTCCTGTCCTGACCTGGCCCCTTTTTGGCCGTTTGACCCAGAGCCAGTCATCTCATCCGCTCTCAGCCTTGTTAGGCAAAGTGAATGGATGTGCACTGAAAACTGTCAGATCAGATCAGATCAGATCAGTCACTCAGTTGTGTCCGACTCTTTGCGACCCCATGAACTGCAGCACGCCAGGCCTCCCTGTCCATCACCAGCTCTCGGAGGTCACTCAGACTCACATCCATCGAGTCAGTGATGCCATCCAGCCATCTCATCCTCTGTTGTCCCCTTCTCCTCCTGCCCTCAATCCCTCCCAGCATCAGAGTCTTCTCCAATGAGTCAACTCTTCGCATGAGGTGGCCAAAATACTGTCAAGCAAACTCTAAATATTGGTGATACTGTTACTGTATAAACCAAGACAAGTGTACTTTTTAGATAGTCTGAAAAGTGATAACGGATAGCTGGGGTTGGGACTGTCTAGGGAAGGGGACAGCCTTGTATGTGGGCTGTTCAGCCCTTCCCTCTCAGTGTCGGGCTCCCCAGACCCCTCTCTCTGCTTGAGGCAGGTCTGCACCCTGACCAAGGAAGACAATCGCTGTGTGGGCAAGATCCCCGAGGACGAGCAGCTGCACGTGCTCCCCCTGTACAAGATGGCCAGCACGGACGAGTTCGGCAGTGAGGAGAACCAGAATGCCAAGGTGGGCAGCGGGGCCATCCAGGTGCTCACCGCCTTCCCCCGCGAGGTCCGGCGCCTGCCCGAGCCTGCCAAGTCCTGCCGCCAGCGGCAGCTTGAAGCCAGGAAAGCGGCAGCCGAGAAGAAGAAGGTTCAGAAGGAGAAGCTGAGCACTCCTGAGAAGATCAAGCAGGAGGCCCTGGAGCTGGCTGGCATCACCACTGACCCAGGTGTGTGGGGAGAGGGTGCCCAGCGGGGGTGGCGTGGTGCCATCGGGTCGGGGGGCCCTTACCACCCCTCTTCCTGCCTTGAGATAGAATTCCAGATAGAAAAGTACTGGAATCTCTCAGCCATCTGAACCGTCAGTTTTGTCAGTCAGTGACAGAGGACCCCAGACCCTATGGGAGGCACCTGGGAGCCAGGTGCACGGAAGTCCCCCATCTTCCCGGAGAACAGCTGGGTGTCCCCCAGGTCGCCCACTCCACTTGCGGCGGGGCAGCAGGGTCTTTGGTGTGGGGCAGCCCTGATCTCTGCAGCAGCTGGCACAGGGGCGCTTCAGTGAGGACAGGTGGGGGTCTGCTTGGGTTGGGGGGCCGAGAGCTCTGCTGGCCACTCTCCCAGGGCTTCCTCAGGGCCAGGCCAAGCTGAGCGATGCCGGGAGCAAGCCCAGCCTCACGCGTCTTGCTGCCTGGCTGAGGAAACCTCTCAGGAGAAGAGAAAGCTTCTGTGGCAGTGGTTCTCTATGCTCCTTCTCTGTCTCACCTCCTGTCTTCCTCAGGCCTTTCTCTGAAGGGTGGATTGTCCCAGCAAAGCCTGAAACCCTCCCTTAAGGTGGAGCCACAGAGCCCCTTCAGCTCCTTCAAGTACAGCGGCAACACGGTGGTGGAGAGCTACTCAGTGCTGGGCAGCTGCCGGCCCTCCGACCCGTACAGCGTGAACAGTGTGTACTCCTACCATTCCCACTATGCACAGCCTGGCCTGGCCGCCGTCAACGGCTTCCACTCCAAGTACGCGCTTCCGGCGTTCAGCTACTATGGCTTTCCATCCAGTAACCCGGTCTTCCCCTCTCAATTCCTGGGTGCTGGTGCCTGGGGGCACAGTGGCAGCAGCAGCAGTTTTGAGAAGAAGCCAGACCTCCACGCTCTGCACAACAGCCTGAGCCCGGCCTACGGTGGTGCTGAGTTTGCCGAGCTGCCCGGTCAGGCTGTTCCCACAGACACCCACCACCCCGCTTCTCACCACCAGCAGCCTGCTTATCCAGGCCCCAAGGAGTATCTGCTTCCGAAGGCCCCCCAGATCCACCCAGTGTCCAGGGACCCCTCTCCCTTTGCACAGAGCTCCAATTGCTACAACAGATCCATCAAGCAAGAGCCAGTTGATCCACTGGTCCACACTGAATCTGTATCGAGAGAGCCTGGCAAGATGGGCAAAACACCTTTGCCTGAAGCATCTCAGAACGGGGGTCCCAGTCATCTATGGGGACAGTACTCAGGAGGCCCAAGCATGTCCCCCAAGAGGACTAACGGCGTGGGTGGCAGCTGGGGTGTGTTCCCTCCTGTGGAGAGCCCTGCCGTTATCCCTGATAAGCTCGGTTCTTTTGGGGGTGCCTGCCTGACCCCTTCCCACTTCCCCGATGGCCAGCATCAGTGGGGGTTGTTTCCTGGTGAGGGACAGCAGCCAGCCCCACAGCCTGGAGGACAGCTGCGAGGCAAGCCGTGGAGCCCCTGCAAGTTTGGAAGCAACGCCTCGGCCTTGGCCGGGCCCAGCCTGACTGAGAAGCCATGGAGGGTAGGGGCAGGGGATTTCAGCTCCACCCTGAAAGGTGGTCCTGGATTCCAAGACAAGCTGTGGAGCCCCTTGAAAGGGGAGGAGGGGAGGATTCCAACCCCGGGGGTGAGCCAGCTAGACAAAGCCTGGCAGTCCTTTGGCATGCCCCTGGGCCCCAGTGAGAAGCTGTTTGGGGCCCTGAAGTCGGAGGAGAAGCTGTGGGATCCTTTCAGCCTGGAGGAGGGGACAGCAGAGGGGCCCCCGAACAAGGGGACGGTGAAGGAGGAGAAGGGCGCTGGTGGGGCGGAGGAGGAGGAGGAGCTGTGGTCGGACAGCGAACACAACTTCCTGGATGAGAACATCGGCGGCGTGGCCGTGGCCCCCGCCCACGGCTCCATCCTCATTGAGTGTGCCCGGCGGGAGCTGCACGCCACCACGCCCCTCAAGAAGCCCAACCGCTGCCACCCCACCCGCATCTCGCTGGTCTTCTACCAGCACAAGAACCTCAACCAGCCCAACCACGGGCTGGCGCTCTGGGAGGCCAAGATGAAGCAGCTGGCAGAGAGGGCACGGGCACGACAGGAGGAGGCTGCCCGGCTGGGCCTGGGCCATCAGGAGGCCAAGCTCTATGGGAAGAAGCGCAAGTGGGGGGGCGCCGTGGTCCCCGAGTCCCAGCATAAGGAGAAGAAGGGGATGGTCCCCACCCGGCAGGCGCTGGCCGTGCCCACGGACTCAGCGGTCACCGTGTCCTCCTATGCCTACACGAAGGTCACCGGCCCCTACAGCCGTTGGATCTAGGCGCCAGGGTGCCAGGGAGCCAGCGTACCTCAGCGTCGGGCCCGGCCCGAGCTGCCTCTGTGGTGCTTTCGCCCTCACACCTGGGGGCGGGTTGGGGGTGCAGAAGTCTTTTTATCTATATATACATATATAGATACGCATATATATGTATTTATGGTCCAAACCTCAGAACTGACCCGCCCCTCCTTTCCCCCCCACCCCTATTTCCCCAGCACTTTGAAGAAGAAACTACGGCTGTCGGGTGATTTTTTTTGTGATCTTAAATATTTATATCTCCACATTGGTTTTTTTTTCCTCCCTTGTTTGGGGGGCTTTTATTTTCTCTTGTTTTTAAAACTCTATCCTTGTATATCACAATAATGGAAAGAAAGTTTATAGTGTCCTTTCACAAAGGAGTAGTTTTAAATTCCATTTAAAATGTGTATTTATTGGATTTTTTTTAAGTGACAATTGTAATGGTAAAGGATCGGCAGGAAAGGCCAGAAGCACTCATTCCTGCCCAGTTGTGCTGGGCCCGGTGAGCCTGGCCCTCTTGGGAGATGACGAGGTTCTCTCAGCCGTCGGCCCCTCATGAGCCAAGTGCAGGCTGTAGCCACCCACTGTCCCCCTGACAGACACCCTTCCCTTTAGGGGAGGGAGCTCTCAGGACAGCCTCTGTCCTCTGCAGTAGGATGGGAGAATCTGTAGAGGAACACCTGGGGTCCCTTTTCCGGTCACCGGCTTGGAGTCGGGTATGGGGGGTAGGTGCACCCCAGGCCAGGCACCTGAGATGCTGACATAGATTTCCCCCGAAACCAGGTTGGAAGTAGATAGCTTCAAGCTTGCTAGTCTCCACACTGAATCCTCTCTGTCCGTTAGCTATCAAGTCACGTGGTACCGTGGTCCCCTCGGCAGCACCTCCGGACGGAGCTGGAATCGAGAGGTTCTCAGGAGCCTTTTTCCACCAAGCTGACTAGCCAATGAATACTGGCTGAAGGAATTTGTCTTAGTGGCAGGTTTAAAAAACAAACAAAAAAAATGCCTCCAAAGTCGATGCTGATACCGAAAAGGGCTACTGTATCTTTAAGAACAAGAAGTCAAACCCAAGCTGTGAAAAGCTGGCGCAGAGCCTGGCGCTGTAGTGCTGTGCTGGGGCTTCCTTGAGCGGGCAGGCCGCACCCGCGGGAGCTCCGCACAGCAGTGTGACAGCGGGAACGCATCTCCTTATCCCTGGATTTCACAGTGGACAATGGTGCATGCCTCACACCTGAGCCCACCCCCTCCACGCTATCATTTGAGGAGTGGGCCTACACTTAACGATTTTTAAATGCAAGAGTCAAACATTTTCAGCAGGTAGCTATGATTTTCCTCCCTATTTGGTGCCATTTCTCTATTTGGTCATCTTCTCCTTTCCTCCTTCCCCTCTCCACCCACTTGAACATGCCCATTCTAAAATTCTGGTGCATTCGTTCAGTTCTTTGAAATGAGAATGTGGTGCTTAATTTTTTGACATTTGTTAAGAGAGGTTGGGCCTGACAGGTAGGAAGCAACATCCGTCGACAGCAAGTCAGACTTCTTGGAGTGTGTGTTCTTCCTGTGGTATTAGCAAAGATGATGTCCAGCTACCCATGTGGATGTATGTGGTGCGTGAGAGGCTTCTAAGGACACAGAGGGGAATATGGCCACACAGTGATTGACAGCCAAACCCTGAGATAAACATCAGATATTTATTGAGCAGTTTTATTCAGATGTGGGTCTTCATAAAATGAATTTAACAATCAGATGACGATGCTAAAGGCAAGTTCCTGAGCTTCCAGGTGCCTTGTGAAAGAGCTGAGAATTGACCCGTTGGGTGTTTACTGTAACTGTTCCAGAAGCACTGGCGGAGAGTCGCTGTGAGATATCCTAAGCATTTATGTGGTCTGGTTTTAATTGTAAATAGTGAAAAAAAATTTTTAAGCACTTTTGCCTAGATTTAAACAGCAACTTGAAAAAAGTATGTTTTAACATGTAATTGTGGGAGAAATTGTAAATAGTAGCTGAATATTTAACGTGCTTTGTCTAGCCTTCACTTTTACCATATTCTGTAAAGTTGCATTTATTTTACAGGACAAAAATGAAATATTATTGCTTTTGAAATAAATACCCAAGAGCTTATCAGGATTTCGAATTATTCAGAACTCAGATTTATAGGAAAACCTCTGACCTTCAGTTTGACAAGCTAAAGGAAGCAGAGTCTTTAATGAGCATGCTGATTTTCTAGTTTTGAGGAAAAGTTGGGTCCTTTAAATGCTATTTTGCTTAACGCATCAGTACTTTTATGCAGGTCTCATTTGACTCCGTGCTTAGGTAGATGCGGGGGTGCCTTGAAAACTTCATTTTAAATTATCTTAAACAAGAAATACAATATTTTACAAAACATTTGGAGAATGTGACCGTCTGTATGACCCAGGAAAGCCCCAGGTTGGCTGTTGGTTTGGAAGGTCCCGAGTGTAACCCAGGTGATTCTGATACTTGGCATGTATGAATCTCCTTGATGTGTGTTCAATAGACTCTTCCCCTCATCACCCTTTGGTAGCAAAGCCATTAGATGAAAGGAGAAACCAATACAATCTAAAAGCATGTGATGTCTGTCCCCCCAGCCCAAACAGCCTTTGGTTCATAATTTCTAGATGAGCAGATAGGCTGCTGAGAAGTGAGTCAAGAGGCAGTCTCCATTGGACGTCCCCATGCCCTCCAGAACGGTGTTTCAGAGATTAGGTGGTGCTGTTGCCATGCTCAAGCCCATACTGATTTTTACACACTACATGTATAACCTACCTCAAATCTCAGTCATTAAATTAGCATGCTTTAGACGTGTGTTTAAAAAGTAACTATGCACAGCTCTTTATCCCCTCCCCCTTGCTGCTGAAGGTTTCTTAAAAGAGAAAAATCGAATTTTTATTTTTTACTGGCACTATCATTTTTTAAGTCCGAAAGATGATTAACAGACATTTTTATCATGAGAAGAAAAATAAAGCCATTGCAACTAAAGAACCTAACAGCATGACCAAGTTTTAGGAATAATAGTATAGCAACAGAAATGATGGAGTCCTAGAGTCATCTCCCCCAGTGTGCCCTGTCCACAGATGCCATCCACATGCAGTGCAGACAGTTGGTTCTTCTTTTGTTTTCCCTTTTTCTGCATGCAAGGAAAGTGCTTGCAAAGTTTTGTGCTAAGAAGTTTTTAAAATTAAAAAAATCGCTTTGCGGCAGGTTCTCGCAAAATAACTGGTGCTAGCTCAAGAAACCGTTATCCAACCATCAGAAATCTTGACTGACGTGTCTCATGGCTTTTGAGGTTTCTTGTTTGTGTTGTTGTTTGGTGTGTGTTCTGGCAGGGCCTAGGTTTCCCACACTCTGGCTTCATGGGTACTGCTTTGCCGTCCCACTGAGATGACAGGTGCACATGGAAAGAGGTCATACCCGCCCCTCTTGGTCCTTTCACCAGCCTCTTTTGGAAACAGTAGTATGCAGAGCAAGGGACTTTAAAAGTGCTGAAGCAAGGAAAGAAGAAGCAGATCTTAATTGCCTTGTACCCGACAGCAGTGGGTATGCGAGGACGGGTGACAGTGAGTAGATGGTAACCTGATTCCATTAAGAGAACCCAGCCAGGCTTCATGAAGTTGACCACCGCCAGATCCCACACCAGGGCAGTGCTGCGGAAAATTAAAATGATAGCCCCGACGTGCCTCAACCAATCTCTTTCCTTTTGTTACTGAAGTGTGTTTTATGGACTAGGAAGCATTTTTATGAATTGAAATAGTCTAAATAAAATGGTGCTATGGTGTTTTAATGTGACTGTCCCTGATCCTGTCCTGCTGAGGTGCTATCAAGGTTCTGAAACCACAACCAACCAAAAACAAGGTGGGCTCCAGTCTCTCTTGGCTTCTTCCCCCGCCCCCTTTTGGTGCTGTCTCCTTAGACTTCTGTTTACGTGCTAGAACCTGCTCTGAGCAGTTTTTCTGTTTTGTTTTATTCTTCCCTTGCTGGCTATACAGAAAGGCAAGTCTCGAAGGCAGCCAGCCCTCTTACTGGGGCGGGGAGTGGGCCTGCCTGGCTTGGAGGTGGCGGGCACGCTGGTTTCACATGTGTCCTCTTGGGTCTATCAAGAAAGGAAACGTGAAGGGGTTTTGGGGGGTTCTTTGGAGGAAGGGGAGTCGGGTGCTCTTGCGTCTTCTAACATGGCAGGCATTTTTGCTGTCCAGGGTGCTGACTAGATGTCTCTGAGAGTTCCAAAGGTGCTCTGCAGGCCAGGGTGGGCCGGATGGGCCTCCTTCCTCCCCAGCACTGGCCAGGACCGTGATGGGCAGGGGGCTCATTCCTTTGCTCCTCACAGCCTTTGCCCCAGCATTGCTTCTGCCTGTCATTGGTATCCCCTCGTGTTCAAACTAAAGGAAGGAGCTTTGCTCACTTGGTGCCACTGAGGCTGTTTTTAGTTGGTGCTATTCTAAATTTCTTCTTGGGTCCACAAAAGTTGGTATTTTAAAAATTCAACAGGAAGCTCCATTTTGTGTCATCCACTGTCACAATAATTTTTTTTTAAATACCTCAAAAACAGGACATCATGACAACTTTGGTAAAGTAGATTCCAGGAGGGTCTGATACATACAGGTTGTCCATTTGATGACCTACTTGACCTTGAAGAATCTGGGGTCATTTTAGTTTTCATTCTTCAGTTAAAATGGCAGAATGCTTAAAGGAAGGACTGTGGTTAACTTTTATTTTGTTTCACGTTTTGCTTTTGAATAAAATGTGAATTTCCTATGCCCATCTCACTGAGCTTTTTCAGTCATTGTTGCTGTCATTGGAAATGACTCCCTCACAACCTGTTTTTATTAACCAGCTGCATCTGCTGTAGTACATGGCCAACTTCAACATACCCTGGACCAACCTGAATATTTTTTGAGGTGCATACCCCCAGCATAGGTTATACAGTCCCACACGCACTCACACGCACAGAGAGAGTTTTTCCACGTGCGAGGCCCCGTCTTGGCACTCCCAGCCCTTCCTTCCACAGAGCTGCCAACAAGAGAAAAGCAATAGGCTTCTTCCCTGAGCAGAGATTGCAGCACAGAAATGCAAGGTCTACGGTCGCTTTTTGCCTAAGAATCAGTGAGAATTGGCCTACTTCCTCGTTTGCTCCTCTTCTGATATCAGGGATGATTTTTGTAGTGGTGTTGTTCGCTCTCTTTTCTCATTTTGACTACCTGTCATTCAGGGATAACTCATCATTGTCACATAAGGATTTTAAAAATTCTATTTGGCTCATTGAATATCCAAATTTTCTTGGTTCCAGTATTTTTTTTTCTTTTGAGGGGAAAAAAGGAGGAGAAAAACAGGAGTGACGTAATTTCTTTTTCATCTATTCTAATTAAAGAAACAAGGGCAGGTCATATTGTGGCATATTAATGCATTAGACTTAATCTAGAACCCCTGTAGCTTTTTGATGTGTTTTATTTCTTCTCTCTTTGAATTCCTGTTTGGTTACTTGGCTTCCAATGGAGGTGAACTTAACAACCATACTTGAATATTCCGTCTTGACTTTGTAACTGTGGCTACTTGAAATGAAGTTTATCTGGGGTTGATGGATGAATGGTAGATTTTTGCAATGTCTCAAGGCAATAGGATGTGTATTATTAAACTGTAGATATTCTTAGTACAGTAAATTTATGCTGATAATTTTATTTTGTATAATTTTTACTTTTTTGTTAATATTTTTTCCTCCCACTTTATTGGTTTGCCTCCTGAGCTACCCTCCTTGCCCTCCCTTTTCCCCCAGTGTTTCAGCAGATTTAATTTAGGGTGCCTAGAAATTGCAAGTATGTATCCTTTTTTGATTTGTATTTTATTATAATTTACACAAACAACTGGGTTTGTGAACTGTATTACTCCTGGTATCTTTAAAATATTGTGGGTGTTTTAATAAATTTTATATTTATTTTTTGCACTCAAATTCTGTGTGGCTTCTTTTTCCCCACCTTGAATTGGGCCCAGATTGTGGTATTTAAGGTTCCCTATAATCCCACTGTGGTCCAACTCTCAGATCCATACATAACTACTGGAAAAGCTGCGGCTTGAAGTCCCACTACAAGAGAATCACACATTACTGATCACAAACGTTTTCAGAGTACTTAAATATAACCATATGCGTGTCTAACATTTTAAGTGGAATGAAACAATAATACTGTCCTCTTCATGGATCATAGCCTTATAGTAAAGAGACTTATGTAACTCAATGAAGCTATGAACCATGACATGCAGGGCCACCCAAGACAGACAGGTCATAGTGAAGAGTTCTGACAAACGTGGTCCACTGGAGAAGGAAATGGCAACCCACTCCAGTATTCTTGCTTGGAGAACCCCATGTACAGTATGAGAAGGCAAAAAGATATGACACCAGAAGACGAGCCCTCCAGGTCAGGAGGTATCCAGTATGCTACTGGGGAAGAGCAGAGGGCAGTTGCTAATTGCTCCAGAAAGAATGATGTGGCTGGGCCAAAGCAGGATTGGCACTCAGTAGTGGATGTATCTGGTGGTGAAAGTAACGTCCAGTGTCATAAAGAACAGTACTGCCGAACAACCTGGAATGTTAGGCCCACGAATCAAGGCAAATTGGCTGTGGTCAAGCAGGAGATGGCAAGAGTGAACATCGACATCTTAGGAATCAGCGAACTAAAATGGATGAGAATAGGAGAATTTAATTCATATGACCACTATACCTACTACTGTGGGAAAAATCCCTTAGAAGAAATGGAATAGCCCTCACAGTCAACAAGAATCTCCAAAATGTAGTACTTGGGTGCAGTCTCAAAAGCGGCAGAATGATCTTGGTTTGTTTCCAAGGCAAATCATTCAACATCACAGTAATCCAAGTCTATGCCACAATCACTGATGCCGAAGAAGCTGAGGTTGACTGGTTCTATGAAAACCTACAAGACCTTCTAGAATTAACACCAAAAAAAGATGTCCTTTTTGTTATAGGGGATAGGAATGCAAGAGTTAGAAGTCAAGAGATACCTGAAATAACAGGTAAATTTGGTCTTGGAGTACAAAATGAAGAAGGGCAAAGGCTAACAGAGTTTTGTAAAGAAAGTGTGCTGGTCACAGCAAATACCCTTTTCCAACAACCTAAGAGAAAGCTCCACACATGGACATCACCAGATGGTCAATACCAAAATTGGATTATGTTCTTTGCAGCCAAAGATGGAGAAGCTCTATATAGTCAGTAAAAACGAGGCTTGCAGCTAAGTGTGGCTCAAATCATGAGCTCCTTGTTGCAAAATTTAGGCTTAAAGTGAAGAAAGTAAGCAAAATCATTAGGCCATTCAAGTGTGACCTAAATCAAACCCCTTATGATTATACAGTGAAAAGTGACAGATAGATTCAAGGGATTAGATCTGACAGAGTGCCTGAACTATGGATGGAGTTCATAGTTGACTGCCTGAAGAACTATGGATGGAGTTCATAGTTCTTGTACAGGAGATGGTGACCAAAACCATCTTCAAGAAAAAGAAATGTAAAAAGACTAAGTGGTTGTCTCAGGAGGCGTTATGAACAGCTAAGGAAAGAAGAGAAATGAAAAGCCAGGGACAAAGGAAAAGAAATAGCCAAGAGAATGCAGAGTTCCAGAGGATAACAAGGAAAGGTGCAAAGGAATAGAGGAAAACAATAGAATAGGAAAAACCAGAGATCTCTTCAAAAAAATTGGAGGTATTAAGGGAACATTTCATGCGAGGATGGGCATTATAAAGGACAGAAATGGTAGGACCTAACAAACGAGATTAAGAATAGATGGCAAGAATACACAGAACTATACAGGAAAGGGCTTATCCACCATGGTGTGGCGACTTACCTACAGCCAGACATCCTGGAATGTGAAATCAAGTGGGCCTGAGGAAGCATTACTACGAACAAAGCTAGTGGAGGTGATGGAATTCCAGCTGAGCTATTTAAAATCCTAAAAGATGATGCTGCACTCATATGTCAGCAAATTTGGAAAACTCAGCAGTGGCCACAGGACTAGAAAAGTTAGTTTTCATTCCAATCCCAAGGAAGAGTAATGTCAAAGAATGTTCAAACTACCATAAAATTTATTTCATTTCACATGCTAGCAAGGTTATGCTCAAAATCCTTCAAGCTAGGCTTCAGCAGTAGTTGATTGACTAAGCTAAAGACTTTGACTGTGTGGATCACAACAAACTGTGGGAAATTCTTAAAAGAGATGGAAATACCAGACCATCTTGTTTCCTGAGAAATCTATATGCAGATAAGAAGCAACAGTTAGAACTGGACATGGAACAATTGACTGGTTCCAAACTGGGAAAGGAGTACCTCAAGCCTGTATATTGTCACCCTGCTTATTTAACTTATAGGCAGAGTACATCATGTGAAATGCTGGGTTGGATGAATCACAAGTTTGAATCAATATTGCTGGGAGAAATATAAACAGCCTCAGATGTGCAGATAATACTACTACAGTGGCAGAAGGTGAGAGGCAAGCAAATAGCCTCTTGATGAGGGTGAAAGAGAATGAAAAAACTGGCTTGAAACTAAACATTCAAAAAACCAAGATCTTAAGCATCTGGTCCCATCACTTCATGGAAAATAGATGGGAAAACAATGGAAACAGTGATAGACTTTATTTTCTTGGGCTCCAAAATCACTGCAGACAGTGATTGCAACTGAAATTATGATGCTTGCTCCTTGGAAGAAAAGCTATGATGAACTTAGACAACATGTTAAAAAGCAGAGACATCACTTTGCTGACAAAGGTCTGTATAGTCAAAGCTATGGAATTTCCAGTAATCATGTACAAATGTGAGAGTTGGACCATAAAGAAGGTTGAGTACTGAAGAACTGATGCTTTGGAATTCTGGTTCTGGAGAAGACTCCTGAGAGTCCGTTAGACAGCAAGGAGACCAAACCTGTCAATCCTAAAGGAAATCAACCCTGAATGTTCATTGGAAGGACTGTTGCTGAAGATAAAACTCCAATACTTAGGCCACCTGATGGGAAGAGCCGACTCATTGGAAAAGACCCTCATGCTGGGAAAGATTGAAGGCTAAAGGAGAAGGTGGCGACAGAGAATGAGATGGTTAGATAGCATCACTGACGCTATGGACATGAATTTGAGCAAATTCCGGGAGATAGTGGAGGGCAGAGGAGCCTGGCATGCTGCAGTCCATGGGGTTGCAAAGAGTTGGACTAGACTTGGCAACTGAACTACCAACAATTATATTGTAATCTTTTTTCACAACCTTATTACAAGTTCTGCTGATGCTCTTGTAGACTTCTTAACCTAAAAGAGCTGTTAGTCATTTTGAGTCTCCCAGTGTACTCTGAAAACAATAGGCACTCATCGTCCTGTAAGAAGAAATGAATGAGTACCCTTAGTGAGTGGGGGGATCAACTAAATACATTCAACACGTGGAACTCAGCCACATTCTCGTCAGAGACACAGGACACCACAGAAGACACAAGAGGACCACACGTAGGAGACACTATAGCACGTGTAATCAAAGCTCCATCAAAATCTAGATCCTTCCAACGCCATCCAGACTCCCACCTGCAGAAGCCTTGGCAGATAGTAGCTCTCCTCCTCTTCCAAGAAGCCCAAACCCAGGCCCAGTTCCCCTTCCTTCCCCTTCAAACATCATCCTCTATTTTTTCTTTTTTTCTCACACGAACTGATTCCTACTCCTTGGGACTGCTCCCCTCCCCCTGCCCCGACATTTTCTCTGGATTTGCATCTTTCGCTCTGCCTCTGGGACGTGCCTCTTCAACTATCCTCTTTCCGCAGCTCCTCCCTCAGCGTGCTCTCAGGACCATCAGCCTGATCCTGCTCTGCCTTTAAGTCACCACTTTTCTCCCCACTTCCTATCACCACCACGTTTCTGCAGGTATAGACAACCTCCTGGTTTCAACTTCCACACTACTCACTCACTGTATCCTTGTCCCTCCAGAAAGAGCTGTCTTCTAGGCCCATGATTCTGTCTTCACTGATCTCTCAAAACCCTCCACTCCTGGAATGTGTTAATACCACCAGTGACATCCCATTATCCCAGAAGCCTAAAGCCCCCCACTCTTCTCATGGCCTCTCATGACCTTTAAACACAGATGCCCCACCAAGAGAACAGGTTCAAGCCTCGCTATGACTAGGCTTTCCCTCAGAGGCCTTGTTCAACCACCAGGCCTCAACTATGACCCTAATGCCAAAGTTGTGTCTAGAAGCTCTGGATGGCTGTTTGGCAGGGCCAAAGTCTTAAACTGAACATCTGAAACTGACCTCTTCGAACTTCCCTGGTGGTCCACTGGTAAAGAGTCCACCTTCCAGTGCAGGGGGACTCAGGTTCAATCCCTGGTAGGGGAACTAAGATCCTGCATGCTGCAGTGCCGCAGGGCAGCTGACCTGTGTGTGGCCACTAAAGAAAGCCTGTGTGCCACAACGAAGACCCAACACAGCCAAATGTTTTTTTTAATTAATAAAAATAATAAAGTTAACCTCTCAAGTCTCTGTCATATTTTCCTCGGGGTGTCGATGGCCCTGTCATTCTATTGGTCATATCCTGACACCTGCCAAGGCTGGATTTTACCTTAGTGTCCTCAATCCTGCCTCCCCTTCCATGATTATTAGCAGTCCACACTGTGCAGTTGCCCAGGCTGCACACTGACATAGACTGACATGTGGGCCTTGATGACTGGCAGACTCCCCACGGCCAGGAGAGGACCACAGCAGGGCCTTCTAAAGCCAGGGGCCCAGGCAGGGGCCTCTCACATTTTGGCCTAAAAAATGAGAACTTTCAGGAAGTGTAAGTGACTTTCACAAGACCATCAGCTAGGAAGTGGCAGAACCCAGACTCAAACCAGGTATGTCTGACACAAAAGCCTGTGAAAATATACCTCTGCTTCTTCTGTACCTTAAGATACATATTGTTCTCGCTGGCAGGAATCTATCCACAAGCTGAGCTTAAGGCGTGGCTGGCAGCCTGAGGGTCTACGAGCACAAGAGACATAGGACAAGATGACTCTGCAGGAAGACGAGCTTTTCAGAGCTTTTCAACAGGTATCAATATGTGAAAGTCTGCATTCTAGCTCCCATTTTATCTTTCCACTCACCTCACTGAAAACAGTCTCCTTATCTAGATAATCTTCCTTAAACTAAAAGAGATGAAACAACAACACTGTTTCCCAACAACACTCCTCAATGCTCTCCACTTGGCACAGCTCTCAGAGTAAGGTGCAACAACCCTAACTCTGTCAGAAGGCCCTGCAGGACCTGGCCTCAGCTCACTCTTTGTCTGACGATCTCCTCAGTGGCCCCTCTCACTCGAGCTAAGTGGCTTCTCACACATGAAGGTGCTTTCAGGCTAATGGTAGGGCAAATGATACCACCATGAACTCACTCCTTTCAAAATCCTTAAAATATTTACATAAACTATAAAACTACTCCAAATAAATTATCAATAAGAATAAAAAGATCAACAAGGTTTAACTCAAGAAAGTGAATAAAGTCAAGTTATCTGAAACCAAAGATAAATTTTTACTGCACTGCTGCTGCTAAGTCGCTTCAGTAGTGTCCGACTCTGTGCGACCCCATAGCCGGCAGCCCACCAGGCTCCCCTGTCCCTGGGATTCTCCAGGCAAGAACACTGGAGTGGGTTGCCATTTCCTTCTCCAATGCATGAAAGTGAAAAGTGAAATTGAAGTCGCTCAGTCGGGTCCGACTCTTAGCGACCCCATGGACAGCGGCCCACCAGGGACCTCTGTCCATGGGATTTTCCAGGCAAGAGTACTGGGGTGGGGTGCCACTGCCTCTCTTTGCAACTCCATGACTATACAGTCCATGGAATTCTCTAGGCCAGAATACTGGATTGGGTTGCTGTTTCCTTCTCCAGGGCATCTTCCCAACCCAGGGATTGAATCCAGGTCTCCCAAATTGTGGGCGGATTCTTTACCAGCTGAGCCACCATGCAATTCTAAAGAATATCATTCAGTTCAGTTCAGTTCATTTGCTCAGTCGTGTTTGACTCTTTGCAACCACATGGACTGTAGCACACCAGGCCTCCCTGTCCATCACCAACTCCCGGTGTTTACCCAAACTCATGCCCATTGAGTTGGTGCTGCCATCCAACCATCTCAACCTCTGTCATCCCCTTCTCCTCCCCACTTCAATCTTTCCCAACATCAAGGTCTTTTCAAATGAGTTAGTTTTTTGCATCAGGTGGCCAAAGTATTGGAGTTTCAGCTTCAACATTAGTCCTTCCAATGAACACTCAGGACTGATCGCCTTTAGGATGGACTGGCTGGATCTCCTTGCAGTCCAAGGGACTCTCAAAAGTCTTGTCCAACACCACAGTTCAAAAGCATCAATTCTTCAGCACTCAGCTTTCTTTGTAGTCCAACTCTCACATCCATACATGACTACTGGAAAAACCATAGCCTTGACTTGACTGACATTTGTTGACAAAGTAATGTCTCTGCTTTTTAATGTGCTGTCTAGATTGGCCATAATTTTTCTTCCAAGGAGTGTCTTTTAATTTCATGGCTGCAATCACCATCTGCAGTGTTTTCAGTTCAGTTCAGTTCATTTGCTCAGTCGTGTCCGACTCTTTGTGACCCCGTGAATTGCAGCACGCTGGGCCTCCCTGTCCATCACCATCTCCCAGAGCTCACCCAAACCCATGTCTGTCGAGTCGTTGATGCCATCCAGCCATCTCATCCTCTGTCATCCTTTTCTCCTCCTGCCCCCAATCCCTCTCAGCATCAGGGTCTTTTCCACTGAGTCAACTCTTTGCATGAGGTGGCCAAAATATTAGAGTTTCAGCTTCAACACCAGTCCTTCAAATGAACCCCTAGGACTGATCTCCTTTAGGATGGACCGGCTGGATCTTCTTGCAGTCCAAGGGACTTTGAAGAGTCTTCTCCAACACCACAGTTCAAAAGCATCAATTCTTCGGCACTCAGCTTTCTTCACAGTCCAACTCTCACATCCATACATGACTACTGGAAAAACCATAGCCTTGACTAGACGGACCTTTCTTGGCAAAGTAATGTCTCTGTTTTTTAATATGCTATCTAGGTTGGTCATAACTTTCCTTCCAAGGAGTAAGCGTCTTTTAATTTCATGGCTGCAATCACCATCTGCAGTGATTTTGGAGCCCAGAAAAATAAAGTCTGACACTGTTTCCCCATCTATTTCCCATGAAGTGATGGGACCAGATGCCATGTTCTTAGTTTTCTGAATGTTGAGCTTTAAGCCAACTTTTCACTCTCCCCTTTCACTTTCATCAAGAGGCTTTTTAGTTCCTCTTCACTTTCTGCCATAAGGGTGGTGTCATCTGCATATCTGAGGTTATTGATGTTTCTCCTAGCAGTCTTGATTCCAGTTTGTGATTCATCCAGCCTAGCGTTTCTCATGGTGTACTCTCCATATAAATTAAATAAGCAAATGGACAATATACAGCCTTGACATACTCCTTTTCCTATTTGGAACCAGTCTGTTGTTCCATGTCCAGTTCTAACTGTTGCTTCCTGACCTGCATACAGGTTTCTCAAGAGGCAGGTCAGGTGATCTGGTATTTCCATGTCTTTCAGAATTTTCCACAGTTTATTGTGATCCACACAGTCAAAGGCTTTGGCATAGTCAATGAAGCAGAAATAGATGTTTTTCTGGAACTCTCTTGCTTTTTCCATGATCCTGCAGATGTTGGAAATTTGATCTCTTGTTCCTCTGCCTTTTCTAAATCCAACTTGAACATCTGGAAGTTCACGGTTCACATATTGCTGAAGCCTGGCTTGCAGAATTTTGAGTATTACTTTACTAGCATGTGAGATGAGTGCAATTGTGCGGTAGTTTGAGCATTCTTTGGCATTGCCTTTCTTTGAGATTGGAATGAAAACTGACTTTTTCCAGTCCTGTGGCCACTGCTGAGTTTTCCAAATTTGCTGGCATATTGAGTGCAGCACTTTCACAGCATCATCTTTTAGGATTTGAAATAGCTCAACTATAATTCCATCACCTCCACTAGCTTTGTTTGTAGTGATGCTTTCTAAGGCCCACTTGACTTCAGATTCCAGGATGTCTGGCTCTAGGTGAGTGATCACACCATCGTGATTATCTGGGCTGTGAAGATCTTTTTTGTACGGTTCTTCTGTGAACTCTTGTCACCTCTTCTTAATATCTTTTGCTTCTGTTGGGTCCATACCATTTCTGTCCTTTATTGAGCCCATCTTTGCATGAAATGTTCCCTTGGTATCTCTAATTTTCTTGAAGAGATCTCTAGTCTTTCCCATTCTATTGTCTTCCTCTATTTCTTTCCACTGATTACTGAGCAAGGCTTTCTTATCTCTCCTTGCTATTCTTTGGAACTCTGCATTCAAACGGGTGTATCTTTCCTTTTCTCCTTTGCTTTTCACTTCTCTTTTTTCACAGCTGTTTGTAAGGCCTCCTCAGACAGCCATTTTGCTTTTTTGCATTTCTTTTCCATGGGGATGGTCTTGATCCCTATCTCGTGTACAATGTCATGAACCTCCATCCACAGTTCATCTGGTACTCTGTCTATCAGATCTAGTCCCTTAAATCTATTTCTCACTTCCACTATATAATTGTAAGGGATTTGATTTAGGTCATACCTGAATGGCCTAGTGGTAAGGCAATAAATGAGGTAATATTATGGTATAACAAGGAAAAATTAATTAACATTTTTTTAATTAATAAATTTTATTTATAGTGAGGTTTTGTTGTTCAGTTGTTAAGTTGTGTCCAACTCTTTGCAACCTCATGGACTGCAGCACACCTGGCTTCTCTGTCCTTTACCAACTCCTGGAGTCTACTCAAACTCATGTCCATTGAGTCGGTGATGCTATCCAAAACAGTCTCATCCTCTGTCACCCCTTCTCCAGCCCTCAGTCTTTCCCAGCATCAGGGTCTTTTCCAATGAGTCAGCTGTTCACATCAGGTGGCCAAAGTATTGGAGCTTCAGCTTCAGCATCAGTCCTTCCAATGAATAATCAAAGTTGATTTACTTTAGAGTTGACTAGTTTGATCTCCTTGCTGTTCAGGGGACTCTCAAGAGTCTTCTCCAGCACCACAATTCAGAAACACCAGTTCTTCGGTACTCATCCCTCTTTATGGTCCAGCTCTCTCATCCGTACATGGCTACTGGAAAAACCATAGCTTTCACTATACAGACCTTTGTTGGCAAAGTGATGTCTCTGCTTTTTAATACGCTGTTTAGCTTTTTCTTCCAAGCATTTTTTAACTTCATGGCTGCAATCACCATCCACAGTGATTTTGGAGCCCAAGAAAATAAAGTCTGTCACTGTTTCCATTCTCTCCCCATCTATTTGCCATGAAGTGATGGGACTGAATGCTATGATCTTAGTTTTTGAATATTGAGTTTCAAACCAACTTCTTCACTCTCCTCTTTCACCCTCATCAAGAGGCTCTTTAGTTCCTCTTCACTCTCTGCCATTAGAGTGGTATCATCTGCATATCTGATGTTGATATTTCTCCTGGCAATCTTGATTTCAGCCTGTGCTTCATCCAGCCTGGCATTTCACATGATTTACTCTGCATATAAGTTAAATAAGCAGGGTAACCATATACAGCCTTGATGTACTTCTTTCCCAATTTGAAACCAGTCTGTTGTTCCATGTCTGATTCTGTTGCTTCTTGACCCACAAACAGGTTTCTCGGAGATAGATAAGATGGTCTGGTATTCCCATCTCTTAAAGAATTTTCCAGTTTGTTGTGATCCACACAGGCAAAGGCTTTAGCATTTTAGAGCAGTTTGAGGTTTACAGAAAAACTGAGTACTGAGTACAGAGCTCCCATATACTCACCTCATCCCCTCCTATTTTCCCTACTTTTAGTGGTTTGCATTAGTGTGGTACATTTGTTATAACAGATGAGTCAATATTGATATAAAAATATGAACCAAAGTCTACAGTTTACATTAGGCATCACTCTTTGTCCTGTACACTTAAAGCGCTTTAACAAATGTGTGGTGACATGTATGCACCATTACAGCATCCTGCAGAGTAGTTTCACTGCCCTAAAAATCCTCTCTGTGCCACCTGTTCATCCTTGTTTCCCCTCCAACCCCTGCCAGTCTCTTATCTTTTTGCACTGGTGTCTCCACAGTTGTGCCTTTTCCAGAATGCCGTATAGCTGGAATCCCACCCACAGTGTGCAGCCTTTTCAGGTTGGCTTCTTTCACTTACAGTGTGCATCTGAGGTTCCTCGTGTGTTTTTGTGGCTTGGTAGTTCATTTCTTTTTATTGCTGGAATCGACATATTTTAACTGCATGAACGTATATGTTGAAAAGGGAGGGAAGAGAGTGGTTTCTGTGGGTGTGAAGTGAAGTGTTTGGTGTGGACAGAGCACCAGGCCTGAGGAAGCTGGGGCACCGAGGAGCAGAGCCAGGAGAGGGGCAGGGGCGGGTTAGCGAGAAGATGCGGCGTGGAGTCTGGGTACTGATGGCGTGCTCCTGGCGGCTGGGGGAGCCCTAAGAAGCACTGCGGACAGACTTCAAGTCAGAGGCAGCCTGGAGTCCCCAGGCGGGGTCTCTGTTTTCAGAGAGCGCTTGGGGAAGTCTTCCACGAGAAGCCCACATTGTTGGTCTAACAATTATAGTTACTCTTTTTAACAATAAAGCACCTTCAGATTAGCACATTTTAAAATTGCTTACTCTTTGATAAACATTACACTCTACAGGCAAATTAGTACCAAATCAGCCCACGACATGCATGCTCAGCAGCATGCTTTTATTTATTTTTTAAAATTATTACTATTATTTGAGCTACAGTGGGTTTTCTCCTTGGCTTCTGTTTACTTAGCAGTTTAAAATTTTTTATTTATTATTTTATCTTTTCTATTGCTACTCAGCAATTTTTAAGACCTTTTTTTAACTGTATAATGTACATCAAATAAAATTAACAGTTTTAACTGTTTACACATGTATATTTCAGTGGCATTAATTACCTTCATATTGTAGTTCAATCTCCACCATCCATCCCCAGAACTTTTTCATCATCCCAAACAAAAACTCCATGCCCACTTAACAGTAACTCCTCATCTGCCTCCCTCCTACCTCCTAGCAACCACCTTTCGATTTTCCCCCTCTATGAATTTGACTACTTAGGTTCCTCTTACTGGTGGAATTATACAATAATTGTCCTTCTGCTTCTGGCTTCTTTCACTTTGTAGTAATGTCTTAGAGATGCATCCATGGAATAAAATATGTCAATATCTCACTCCTTTTTAAGGCCAAATAATATTCTATGGTATGTAGGGTTAGACGTGACTTACCGCAACAAATGCGCATACCACGTTTCATTAACCGCATACTTTTGTGAGTTCTGCATCTTTGGCTCTGGCTTTGAGCTCCTTCATGCTGCTAACTAACCCCTCCCACCATACACCTCTTTAAACTGCACATTTGAAATAAAATCCTCACAATAAAATGTGAGAATGAAGAAATAGACATATTTCAATCCCGTCATTCTGTGTGGCCACTTTGAAATGCCTTGGATGTTAGAACTTTTCAGTTGAAGACAAATTAAACCCACTAGAATCAGTCCTGAAAAAAAAAAGAAGCTATAATTGCAATTTCTGGAATTCATTGTGAAAAGACACTTTCATGAATCTCTGCCAAATGTAGTCATTTGTTCTCTTCCTATTGGAATTCTTTTTCCATAAGCTGTGACTAAAGATTGACATATCTGTCTGTACTGTCAACTGAACATGAATATGCAAAGAAAATCTTTTTGACAAAATTTGCAGAAATTAAAGACATAAAAAAGAAATTGTAATGTTATTTTTATTACCATGATAGACCAACATGTAGGTATAAATTTGCTCTCTTTCTAAAAGGCATATATTACTATAATTTTAAAGTATTAATCCATTTTTTCCTCTTTTGTGCTGTAACTTTACTTTTTGTTTTACATTTTCTTCCAAATATAAAATACTTCTAAGTTTTATATGTACGAATGTATATATATGTAGCAGATTAAATAATGTACATTTATTACTACAAAAGTAATATGCCACAATGACTAATGGTTGTGAAAGCTATGAATTACACAAAATCAGTTGTTGATAATTTACAAATAACTATAAATTTAATGACAGTTAATACAAAGACTCAGAGAAGACAACGGCAACCCACTCCAGTACTCTTGCCTGGAAAATCTCATGGACGGAGGAGCCTGGTAGGCTGCAGTCCATGGGGTAGCACAGAGTCGGACATGACTGAGCGACTTAGCAGCAGCAGCAGCAGCAATACAAAGACTGAAAGACAGTTAATTGGATAACCTTAGAAAGAACCTATATTCTTTTTCAGCTGAAAGAATATTCTTAGTGAGCTTCGATCCAAACCTAAGAAGGAATATGATGAGAAAGAAACTGTCGAAAAAAAAATTAACTACTCATTTTATTTTACCGATCTGACTCCAAACAATGGTCTTTATAAAAAATACTTTAAAGAAAAAATTTATACCTTTACGATTTTAAAATAATGTGGGACTTCCCTGGTGGTTCAGTGGTTAAGAATCCACCTGTTAGTGAAGGTTCGATCCCTGGTCCAGGAAAAGTCCACATATCACAGGACAACTAAGCCCATGCATCCCAGCTACTGAGCCCACGTGCTGTAAGTACTGAAGCCTGTGTTCCAGAGCCTGTGCTCTGCAACAAGAGAAGCCACTGCAATGAGAAGCCCATGCATTGCAACTAGAGAGCAGCCCCTCTACCTGCTACAACTAGAGAAAGCCTACACGAAGTGACAAAGATCCAGAGCAGCCATAAGTAAAAATAAATAAATGAAATAATGTGAAGCATAAAAATGAGATTAAATCTTAATTCTAATCTTTATAGAATGTTAGGTACTAGCATTCCTAACTTTGGACATGCTAATCTTTAAGAACTAAATTAATTTTATTTAGTTACATTTAGGTCATGAGGCTTTCAAGAGAAAATACTATTTGGGAATTCTGTGCATTACATCTGGATGAATTAAAACATCATCAATATACATTTCTACCTCAAAACATTGCAAGGAGAAAAAACTCCAAGATTATGTACCATTGTCTATGTTCAGTGAGCTTCAATCCAAACCTAATAAAGAATATGATAAAAAGAGAAACTGTTGGGAAAAGTTCTCATTTGTTTTACTGAACTGGCTTCTATACAACGGCCTTTATAAAAATACTTTAAATTGTTGTTTGTTGTTCAGTTGCTAAGACATGTCTGACTCTTTGCGACCCCATTAACTTCAGCATGCCAGGCTTTCACAATCTCCTAGAGTCTGCTCAAACTCATGTCCATTAAGTCAGTGATGCCATCCAACCATCTCATCCTCTGTCACTCTCTTCTCTTGCCTTCAATCTTTCCCAGCATCAAAATATTTTCCAAATGAATCAGCTCTTTGCATCAGGTGGCCAAAGTATTGTAGCTTCAGCATCAGTCCTTCCAGTGAATATTCAGGATTGATTTCCTTTAGTGTTGACTGATTTGATCTCCTTGCAGTCCAAGGGACCCTCAAGAGTCTTCTCCAGCACCACACCTTGAAAGCATCAATTCTTCAATGCTCAGCCTTCTTTATGGTCCAACTCTCACACCCATGCATGACTACTAGAAAAACCACAGCTTTGACTATATAGAACTTTATCAGCAAAATGATGTCTCTGCTTTTTAATATGCTATCTAGATTTGTCATAGCTTTTCTTCCAAGCCTTTTAATTTCATGGCTGCAGTCATCATCCATAGTGATTTTGGAGCCTAAGAAAATAAAGTCTATTACTATTTCTATTCTTTCCCCATCTATTTGCCATGAAGTGATGGAACTGGATGCTATGGTCTTAGTTGTTTTGTGTTTTTTTTTAATGTGTCCAGCCAGCTTTTTCACTCTCCTCTTTTACCCTCATCAAGAGGCTCTTTAGTTCCTTTTTGCTCTCTGCCATTAGAGTGGTATCATCTGCATATCTGAGGTTGTTGATATTTCCTGAGCAACCTTGATTCCAGCTCAGCATTTTGCATGATATACTCTGCATATAAATTAAATAAGCAAGGTGACAATATACAGCCTTGACATACTCCTTTCCTAATTTGGAACCAGTCTGTTGTTCCATGTCTTTTTCTAACTGTTGCTTCTTGATTTGAATAGAGGTTTCTCAGGAGACAGGTTGGAGAAGGCAATGGCACCCCACTCCAGTACTCTTGCCTGGAAAATCCCATAGATGGAGGAGCCTGGTAGGCTGCAGTCCATGCGGTCACTAAGAGTTGGACACGACTGAGCAACTTCCCTTTCACTTTTCACTTTCATGAATTGGAGAAGGAAATGGCAACCCAGTCCAGTGTTCTTGCCTGGAGAATCCCAGGGACGGGGGAGCCTGGTGAGCTTCCGTCTATGGGGTCACATAGAGTTGGACACGACTGTAGTGCTTAGCAGCAGGAGACAGGTAAGGTGGTCTGGTATTCCCATCTCGAAGAACTTTCCACAGTTTGTTATGATCCACACAGCGTAATCAATGAATCAGAAGTAGATGTCTTTTTGGAATTCCCTGGATCAGCCCTATGATCCAGCGGATGTTGGCAATTTGATCTCTAGTACCTCTGCTTTTACTAAATCCAACTTGTATATCTGGAAGTTCTTGATTCACATACAGCTGAAGCCTAGTTTGAAGAATCTTGAGTATAATCTTTTAAGCATATTAAATGAGTACACTTTTTCTGTAGTTTGAATATTCTTTGGCATTACCCTTCTTTGGGATTGGAATGAAAACTGACCTTTTCCAGTTCTGTGGCCACTGCTGAATTTCCTAAATTTGCTGGAATATTAAATGCTGCACTTTAACAGCATCATCTCTTAGGATTTGAAATAGCTCAGCTGGAATTCCATCACCTCTACTAACTTAATTCATAGTAATGCATCCTAAGGCATGCTTCGCTTCACACTCCAGAATATATGGCTCTAGGTGAGTGACCATACCATGGTGATTATCTGGGTCAGTAAGACCTTCTTTGTATAGTTCTTCTGTGTATTCTTGCCACCTCTTCTTAATATCTTCTACTTCTGTTAGGTCCTTGCCATTTCTGTCATATATATATATATATACACACATACCTATACCTATTTTTGATGAGCCATTTGAGAATTCATTGCAAACATCAGAACACTTTCCTCTAAGTCCTTCTGCCTGTATCTGCTAAGAATAAGGTTATTCTTCATAATGACATAATTACTGCCCTCAGAAAATTTAAGATCAATATAATATTATCTAATATAAACATCAGATGTTAGGTCATACCCAGTGGTTGTCATAATGTCCCTTGTAACTATGATTCCCCCTAACCCAGGAGCCAACCCAGGATCACACTGGCGTTCCGTTGTAATGTTTCCTTCATCTCCTTTACTGCTGCCACATTTGCCCTATCCCTTTTTTCTTTTGTGATATTGTTATCTTTTAAGAGTTCAAGTCAATTGCTTTGCAGAATGCCCTTCGATTTTGGTTTGTCTGTTTCTTCATTATTAGATTCAGGCCAAGTCCATTTGACAGGAATCCTACCCAGACAACGTGTCTTTTTCGGACTTGTCCTGTTAATGGTAATGTGAGACTTGTCATTGAGCTCAGGCAGTGTCCAGCAGAATTCTCTGCTGCACAGGTGCTTGAAAACTTTCCCCTTTGTAATACATCAGTAATTTGTGAGGAGATGCTTTGAAACTGTATGAGTAACCTGTTCCCCAACAATTTTGCACCCTGTGGTAGGGTTTTGTTTGTGGTGAAGGAAAATGCAGTGTTTATTCCAGGGCACCCACCCAGTGGTTTTATTTCCCATTGATTCTTGTGTGAATCAATCATTAACCCTAGTTGTTACAAAAATGGTAATTTTTCAATGGTAGAATTCCTTCATTTATTGATTAGCATTTTTTATTTAAAAATTTTTTTCCTTCTCCTTTTATATTGTTAATATTATTAGTACTGTGAACTCATAGATTATTTATCATTGCATATTTTTAAATCATTCATTTTTGATACAGAAGTTGTCTCATGTTTAACCAGTGGCAGCCTCTCAAGCTCATGCCTGTGACCTTTGACACGTCCTCATGTTTTTCTTATTTTCTGTCACACAACATGTTCCAGGCTTACCTCACACTTTCCCTGCCCCAGTCCTGGAATCGACCATTTCTCCAAAAAGCCCTGGCTCTTTTTAAATGGGAAATATTCAGAGATCAAAATCTGAGAAATATTCACGTCCAGTGCTGCTGGAGTATCATTTCCCAGTGGACAGATTTAGAAGATACACGGACACATTAAAAATATATCTATATGGCATTCAAATGGATAACCCTAGGTTCACTCTAACACCGCCTTTCCTCTTATTTCTGTGTTCTCCGTCTGTATTGTAAAGTCCCTTCATCAGCCAAAGGCCACCAGAAGCCCACCTATAGTTGAACAAAGTTATGTTTATTGACCTGTTGTGACAAGGGAAACCGCTCAATTCGGGGAGCCATGGAACGTCCCAGGGAGAGGGTGTCAGGAAGAACTTAGCAGGATTCGGACTTGTGTTGGATTATTATGAAGAGAGGTTTGAAGGAGTGGGCTTTGCTCTGAATATGGCTGGTAAGGAGGCAAAGCTAATTCTATGGGCAGGTATCTTAATTCTTATCTAGAAAGACAGAAGCGTGGGAACAAGGTTGCCAATCACAGTGTTAGGCCATTTTGTAGTTTAAACAATATTCAAGGACTTCCCTGGTGGTCCAGTAGATAGAAGTCCATCCCTGGTCCAGGAGGATTCCACATGCCGCGGAGTGACCAGGCCTTTGTGCCACAACTACTGAGCCTGTGCGCTGCAACTACTGAAGCCCATGGGCCTAGACCCATGCTCTGCAACAAAAGGAGCCACCGCAGTGAGGAGCCTCTGCATTACAACTAGAGAGTAGCCTCCACTCGCTGCCACTAGAGAAAGCCTGCATGCAGGAACAAGACCCAGCACAAACAGAAATATAAACAAATAATTTTTTAAAAAAACAACTAGAACAAAAAACAATATTCACATTGTTTTTTTAATTTTTTTTGTCTGTTTGGACATGATTATAAGTGAAAGTGTAGTTGCTCAGTTGTGTATGACTCTGCAACCTCAGGGACTGTAGCCCACCAGGCTCCTCTGTCCAGGGAGTTCTTCAGGCAAGAATATTGGAGTGGGTTGCCTTGCCCATCTCCAGGGGATCTTCCCGACCCAGGGGGATCAAACCTGGGTCTGCCACATTCCAGGCAGATTCGTTACCATTTGAGCCACCAGGAAGTGGTGGACATGATTATAAGGTAACCCTGCTTTTTTTTGGGTCTATCACCATCGCAGAGCGACCTTCTCTGATGTTGCTGTTCTGTGAAATTGTTTACTTTTAATTCAAATTGTTTATAATTTTTAATTATAATAATTTAATAATATAAGTGTTTTAATAAACTCCACAGCTTAGCTCCCGGTGCCAGGGCCTAATTCTCTCTCGGTATATTCCTTTTTCCACAGTGCAAACATTCACTCCCAACGGTATCAATATATTTAGGTCATTTGTTCAATCCTACAACACACACAAAATGATTTCAGAATTGTTATACTCATGCCACTGTCAACAAGAAAAATATCAAGTAAAATCCAAGATTTCTTTGTAGATTTTTTTAAACTCTCAGAATATGTCCAATTAAGAGAACTGTGTTTATTGCTGTATTTAAAATGGGTAACCAACAAGGGCCTACTGTAGAGCACAGGGAACTCTGCTCATGTTATGTGGCAGCCTGGATGGGAGGGGAGCTTGGGGGAGGATGGACACATGTATGAGTATGGCTGAGTCCCTTCGCTGTACACCTGAAACTATCACAACAGCGTTAATCAGCTATATCCCAATACAAAATAAAAAGTTTTTTTTTTTTAAAAAGAAGACTATGTTCAAAGTTCTTGAACTAATCACTGTTTTTTCTTCTCTATGAGTTTGTTACCAATTTGATTTACAGCTAAGTTCATTTTAAAATGTTAAGTATTTTCCCCATCTTCATTGATTTACTCTTATTTTTTGAATATGTAAAATATTAACACAGTTAGAAAGTCAAAATTATATGAAAAAGATGTATTCAGAAAAGTCTCATTCTTTCCTGTCTTCCTCCCTCTGCATTCCCACCTAGCCCCTCTAGGTAAGCCAATCTCATTAAATTTCTGGCCTATCTTTCCAATCTTTCCTTTTACAAAAATAAGCAGACACAATATACTTTTTTAAAAATTAATTTATTTGTTTTAATTGGAGGCTAATTACGATATTGTGGTGGTTTTTGCCATACATTGATATGGATCAGCCATGGGTATATCTACCATGCGTCCCCCATTCCGAACCCCCACTCCCACCTCCCTCCCCATCCCTTCCCTCTGGGTTGTCCCAGTGCACCGGCTCTGGGTGCCCTATTTCATGCATCCAACTTGAACTGGTGATCTAGTTCACATATGGCAATATACATGTTTCAATGCTCTTCTCTCAAATCATCCCACCCTTGGCTTCTCCCATAGATAGAGTCCAAAAGTCTGTTCTTAATATCTGTGTCTCTTTTGCTGTCTCACATATAGGGTCGTCGTTAACCATCTTTCTAAATTCCATATATATGCGTTAATATACTGTATTGGTGTTTTTCTTTCTGACTTCACTCTGTATAATAGGCTCCAGTTTCATCCACCTCATTAGAACTTATTCAAATGTGTTCTTTTTAATAGCTGAGTAATACTCTATTGTGTATATGTACCACACCTTTCTTATCCATCCGTCTGCTGATGGACATCTAGGTTGCTTCCGTGTCCTAGCTATTGTAAACAGTGCTGCAATGAACATTGGGGTACATGTGTCTCTTTCAATTCTGGTTTCCTCAGTATGTATGCCCAGCAGTGGGATTGCTGGGTTGTATATAGACTTTTATTTCCCTTACTTACACAAAAGTCAGCATATGAAGTATACTTTCAAACTTTTTTTTAAAAGGAAGGTTTATTGAAGTATGATATATTCACTACTTTTTAAGTGTATAGTTAGATTTATACTGATGTATTAAACTAGGTGCTTTTGAACTGTGGTGTTGAAGAAGACTCTTGAGAGTCCCTTGGACTGCAAGGAGATCCAACCAGTCCATTCTGAGACTGCAAGGAGATCCAACCAGTCCATTCTGAAGGAGATCAGCCCTGGGATTTCTTTGGAAGGAATGATGCTAAAGCTGAAACTCCAGTATTTTGGAGTTTGAGTTTTCGCCACCTCATGCGAAGAGTTGACTCATTGGAGAAGACTCTGATGCTGGGAGGGATTGGGGGCAGGAGGAGAAGGGGACGACAGAGGATGAGATGGCTGGATGGCATCACTGACTCGATGGATGTGAGTCTTAGTGAGCTCCAGGAGTTGGTGATGGACAGGGAGGCCTGGCGTGCTGCGATTCATGCAAAGAGTCGGACATGACTGAGCGACTGATCTGATCTGATCTCTGATTAAACTAGGTAACCAGCACCAAAGGCAAGATACAGAACATGTCCATCACCCCAATAAGTTCCCTGTCCCCTTGTAGTCAATCTTCTTCCACTCCTATCCTCTGGCAAGAACTGATTTAATTCCTCTCTCTATTATTTTACCTTTTCTAGAATATCTTGGGCTTTCCTGATATCTCAGTTGGTAAAGAATCTGCCTGCAATGCAGGAGACCCCAGTTCGATTCCTGGGTTGGGAAGATCCACTGGAGAAGGGATAGGCTGCCCACTCCGGTATTCTTGGGCTTCCCTTATATATCAGCTGGTAAAGAATCTGCCTGCAATGTGGGAGACCTGGGTTTGATCCCTGGGTTGGGAAGATCCCCTGGAGAAGGGAAAGGCTACCCATTCCAGTATTCTGGATTGGAGAATTCCAGGGACTGTATAGTCCATGGGGTTGCAAAGAGTTGGACACTATTGAGCGACTTAAAAAAAAAAAAAAAGGACATCATACAAATGGGATCAGATGGTATTTAGCCCTTTGTATCCTCTGGCCTCTTTCATTTAGCATAATGAATGTGATATTCATAATTGTTAAAAATACTAGTTGTTCCTTCCTTTCTATTGCTGTGTACTATTCTGCTCTGTGGCCAGAACAATTTATTTATCCTTCTACCAGTTCATGGCCTTGCTTCCAGTTGATTGCACTTTTATATCCTAACAGCATCAACTGGAAGTAATTTTTTATCACTTTATAGAGTTCTTTCCTATTCTCTTACCTCCACTTTCATATAGGTTATAAAAGTAACAGCTTTATTGAGATATAATTCATAAAGCATAAGGTTCACCACTTGAAAGTATACAATTCAGTGGCTTTTAGTTTATGCACAAAGTTGTGTGTGGATCAACACTATATAATTCCAGATATTTTCATCACCACAAAAAGAAACTCCATACCCATTAGTCGTCACATCTTATCCCCAATCCCGTCTACTTTCTTTTTCTAAGAATTTTTCTTTTGAGGATTTCTCATGTAAGTAGAATCCTATGGGGTCTTTTTTTTTCTGGCTTCTTTCGCTTGGCAGAATGATTTCAACGTTCATGCACACTTGTTGCATGTATTAGTACTTCATTCCTTTTAAATATAGCACATTTTGTTTACCCATTCCCTAGCTGATGGACATTTGTATTGTTTGTACTTTTTGACTACTAGAAACGAATCTATGAACATTTACAAAGAAGATTTTGTGTTGGCATGCTTTTACTTCTCTAGGGTAGATATCTAGACTTGCTGGGTCATGTGGTAACTCTATGTCAAACTATTTGAGAAACTGTCAGACTGTTTTCCAAAGCACCTGAATTATCAGGCCAGGATACTGGAGTGGGTAGCCTTTCCCTTCTCCAGGGGATCTTCCCAACTCAGGGATCAAACCCAGGTCTTCCACATTGTGAGTGGATTCTTTACCAGCTGAGCCACAAAGGAAGCCACAGGGATAGAGACTGTGTTGCATCTATATAGATCAATCTGGAGAGTACTGCCATCTTTACAATATTCTAACTCACGAACAGGTGGTGTCTATACACTTATTGTAGATCTTCTTCAATTTCTTTCAATAATGTTTTATGGTTTTCAGTGTACAAATCCTATACTTATTTAAGTAAATTTATTCCTGAGTATTTTATTCTTTTTATGCTATTGTATGTGGAATTGTTCTAATTTTATTTTCAGATTATTCATTATTAGTGTATAGAAATACAACTGATATATTGATCTTGTATCCTACAACCTTGCTGAGCTCATTTACTGGTTCTAATATAGTTCTTTGTGGATCCCTCAGGATTTTTAAAACAAGTTTAATTTTATTAATTAATTTATATACTTGATTAACAAAAGGATTTAGCTTTATTTTTTTTTTTTCATTTTTTAGTCCCTGGAACAATTTGCATAATGTTAGGATTATCTGGTGTTTGAGGAATTTGATAGAATTCCCCTACATATGGTATATATTGCAAGTAAATTGCAAGTGAAGTCGCTCAGTCATGTCTGACTCTGCAATCCCATGGTCTGTAGCCTACCAGGCTCCTCTGTCCATGGGATTTTCCAGGCAAGAATACTGGAGTAGGTTGCCATTTCCTTCTCCAGGAGATCTTCCCTACCCAGGGATTGAACCCGGGTCTCCCACATTGTAGGCAGACGCTTTACGGTCTGGACCACCAGGGAAGTCTGATATATGGTATATATAGGTGTATTTATTTGATAAATTTCTCTATTATTTTATGGAGACTGGTCTGTTTTCTGCCTCCACAAGGGTCCATTTTGGGAATTTTTTTCCCTTGGAAATTATTTATTTTACCTGTGGTTTGAAATTTGTTTACATAAAATTGTACAAAGTAGTCTCTCTTTTTTTATTTAGTTTCCTCTGTTCCTATGGTTATTTCCCCTATGCACCTTCTTATTGTGTATTTTTTTTTTTTGCTTTCTTCCTTTTTCCCTTAATTAGTTTAGCTATTGATTTGTTGATCTTGTTAATTTTTTCCAAAAGAACCAGCATTTTGATTTATTATTTCCACTATCTTTTGTTTCCTACCGCATTAATTATGCTTTTATGTTTATTATTTACTTCCTTGTTCGTTCTTTGATTAGTCCTTTTCTGGTTTCTTGTGGGAGCTAAAATTTTAAATAAACAAAAGATAACTTACAGTTTGCCAACTATTTTTTAGCAAAAAACGAAGGGTTTTAAAAACCCTTCAATTCAAAAACCCTTGAATTGAACCCTTCAATTCAAGCTATGAATTCTAGGAACAAAGTTCCTCCTAGAATATTTTACTTAAAAAATGTCCTTCATGAATTAAGGTTAATGACATCAATGATGTGATATTATGATGTGAACATAAACATTTGTTTTATTCCACAAATGTGTAATATGAGGACCACAGGAACAATCTAAGCCTGACATATCTGAGATACTGTCTGTACACCCTATTATATAATTTTAAGTTTTCAGTTGAATTTTTAACCATAAAGTATCAGATTATTGGCGATAATTACCTCTGAAGCTAATTTTCCAATGATGGCATTCCATTTTATGCTTGGCTTTGACTTAACATTTATTTTGCCATATGGACTGAATGTGTTTGGTCCACTTCTACCCGGAAGAGGGCGAGGAGCTTGCGAGACACAGTCTGGTTTAGGGGTGGCCGAGAGAAGGGAATGGGGTAGAGGTTAGTTAGGCTTGAAGTGCCAGCTAGAAGGCCCAGTAGTGGTCCAGGAGCCCTGGGACCACCTCCCTTGGGCCTCCCATGGACCACCTCCCTTGTTACCCAAGAAGGCCTCTTGGACCTCGGGGCTCCTCCCAGGATGCTGCATCCCAGAGACCCGTAGGACCTCCCTCTGGGGCGCTCCATCCTGCTGGGCTCTGGAGCCAAGGGCCAAGCTTCCAGGGCATTAACAGGCGACGTCCATACCTACCCATCCTCAATCTTTCCTTCCCGGACCTGTGGCCCTTCGCCTGGACAAAGCTTCAGCTCGCACTTCTGGACTTGGGAGAACAACCGAGTCATTTACAAACTACAGCAGGCAAGAGGCTGGGCGATGGATCGGCCATCTTGGTGCGGAGCTCCGGGGAGTGGGGTCCCCGGAGAGACCAGCAGCAGGCTGCGCATTTGCCAGGCCCGGAGCCCCTTCCCGACCCTTTCGCCCAGACTGGGGCACCGAACTCAGGGATCCTTTTGACCTAGGAAAACATATGCAGTGAGAAATTGGTGTTCTTAAGAAATACATCACATTTGTCAGACAGAGATTGAACTCAGCTATACAAAGCAAGTCAGGAATCTTCTGAGGAAATAGCAACCTAAAAAAAAAAAACAAAAACAACAAAAAACTAGGAGAAGGACAAAGAATACAAGTATGTTCTCATGTAAAGCGTCCTTTCTCATCCCATGAGCAAAATGATTGGCCACTCTGGATGGCATGAACTTACCTTGGAGAACCTGACCTCGCAGGTCACTGTGGAGTTAGCCCGCTGTATTGAAGACCAGAAAAGAGTGGAAATCACACTTTTTGTGGTGCACAGAAGGCAGAGCCACGGTTAGACACT
Organism: Tragelaphus eurycerus; assembly: GCA_935064755.1. Classification (NCBI taxonomy): domain Eukaryota; kingdom Metazoa; phylum Chordata; class Mammalia; order Artiodactyla; family Bovidae; genus Tragelaphus; species Tragelaphus eurycerus. Next base: position 26,774,141 of record CAKXYN010000016.1, read on the forward strand.
TGCTGAAAGCAACGTAAATTAAGTAAAAGCCTGTATGTGTGAGATTCCCAAAGACTGACAGAACACAGCAGTATTTGGGGGGGAGAAAAAAAATCATACCACCATTTGTATTTTAAAAGGTAGGTGTTGAAAGGGCACACCAACAAACTCAAAAGGCACACCAACAGCTCCTCAATAACAGGACGACAGGGCAGATTACTCCCCAAGTCTTCACGAAATTCGACCAGGGAATATATGCATGCCTATGGCTGATTCATTGTTATATGGCAAAAACTAACACAACATTGTAAACAGTTATCCTCCAATTAAAAATAATTTTAAAAAATAACCCATAGTTCACACACACACACAAACCAAATTGAAATAAAGACCAGTTTCAGATAATAAAAAAGAGAGAAATTTGACCAGGACGTGTATGAATATTACCATACTCATATATCCATGTACTGATCCCCTTATATCCACATTCACTTATCTTTCAGAAAATACAAGAGATGGAGGAAAGAAAGATAGGGAGAACCAGAAAATCAATGAAGACATTCAGAGATTGATCAACAGACAATAGCAGTCGATGTGAAATGCTTGTGGATACCATAGTTAAGACAACTGAATCAATGATCAAATAAATGGCACAGTTGATAATAGAAACTGTCAAGTCAGAGATTGAGCCTCCTGGAGACATCTGAGGATGACACTCAGCCAATGACATGTACTGTGTCTGATAATAGTCTTTCAAATTGCAGAGAAGGCAAATCAGAAGTCAAATCTGATAGCAAATCCAAAGAAAAGTTATGGCTGTTCATGAGACTTCCTTGGTGGTCCAGTTGTTAAGAATCTACCTTCCCATGGAGGGTATGTGGGTTCATCCCTGGCTGGAGAACAAAGATCCCACATGCCCCACAGCAACTAAGCTTGCTCTAGGCAGCAACTGAGCCCATATGCTGCAGCAAAGACCCAACACAGCTGATAAAATAAAGTATTAAAAAATAAATAAATCTCTTATACAGTAAAAGGAACTCATTGCTCCAATGAGTTCATGATCTTCAAACCTCAAATTCACTTCTTTAAAAACCTAAAGTATGGTGCCGTGGGGGTTGGAGGGAATGCAATACGAGAGAGTTCCAGCAAGCTTTCCCTTCAACAAAGAAGAAAACAGCTATATAAAGTCAGTGAGTTGAGTAAAGAAATCCAAATGGAGATGGATCGAAGAGATGGCCTAACAAAAATGAAGAGTGACTGTTCAAAGAATCCTCAAATCGGAGACCCAACCAGTTTGGGGCACAAATTAAATATATGTATATATGTATATGAAACACATTCTCTCTATATATAGATAAAGAGAGAGTGTGTGTTTATACATATATATGTATATGAAGCATATACATAGGAAAACTGTGACTACAGGCCCAGAAACTTAAAGTGTGGTTGGCTGAGGTTGAACGCAAGCAAGCTCCCAGCACCAAGTGAACAGGCCCGACAACAGAGTGGAATGCACATAAATCGTGGTTCCAAATAACTGCACAAGACTGGAGGCACACAGACACCAGTTACACAGAGAAGCAAAGTCAGATTTGGCCATGGACTAGGTTTGGCCATGAATTTTGATAGGAATCTCTTCTCCCTACTCTCTACGGGGACTTGTAAAACTCTACATATTAGAAGCTCAGAATGAAGGAATTCTTTCAGTAATTGTATGTTATAGAGGAAATGAAAGTGATTCTGCATCTGAAGAAATGAATATGAAAAAGATTATTTTCCTACTTTGTCAAAGTCTATTTGGATAAAAACAGTAAAGGTGCTAAGATGTATGCAGGCAAACCTCAGAGATACTGCAAGTTTGGTTCTAGACCACTGCAATAAAGTGAATATGATAATACAGTCACATGATTTTGTTTTTGGTTTCCTGGTGCATATAAAAGTTATGTTTGCTCTATTGAAGTTTAGTAAGTGTGCAATACCATTATGTCTGAAAGAACAACATACACATCTAAATTTTTAAAAATACTTTATTGCTAAAAAACATTAACCATCATCTGAGCCTTCAGCAAGTTAGGTCTTTTTGCTGGTGGAGGATCTTGCCCCAATGTTGATGTGCTACTGACTGATTGGGGTGGTAGTTTCTGAGAGGGGAATGACTATGGAAATTTCTTAAAATAAGACAGCAATGAAATTTGCCACATCTGTTGACTCTTCCTTTCATGGACAATTTCTCTGTAGTATGCAATCCTGTTTGATAGCATTTTATCCACAGTTGAACATCTTTCAAACTTGGAGTCAATTCTCTCAAACCAGCCGCTGCCTTATCAATCAACTATGTCTATGTAATATTCTAGATTCTTTGCTGTCATTTCAACAGTCTTTACAGTATCTTCACCAGGAGCAGATTCCATCTTGGGAAACCCCTTTCTTTGCAGGTGTGCAAATATTGCAAGTTTGGTTCCAGACTACTGCACTAAAGTGAATATAATAATAAAGTCACAAGACTTTTTTTGGCTTTCCAGTGCGTATAAAAGTTCTGTTTATGCTATACTGTAGCCTACTAAGTGTGCAATAGCTTTGTGTTCGAAAGAACAACATACCTACATCAATAAGATGCAATCCTTCATCTGTGAAAAGTTTTACCATGAGATTATAGCAACTCAGTCACATCTTCAGGCTCCACTTCGAATTCCAGTCCTCTTGCTATTTCCACCACATCTGCAGTTACTTCCTCCAGGAATGTCTTGAACCCCTCAAAGCTATCTGTGAGGACTGGAATCAACTTCTTCCAAACTATTAATGTTGATGTTTTGACCTCTTCCCGTGAATCATGAATGTTCTTAATGGGATCTAGAATGGCGAAGCCTTTCCAATTCAGAGGGTTTTCAACTGACTTTGCCCAGATCCATCAGAGGAACCACTAACTATGGCAGCTATGGCCTTACAAAAGGCATTCCTTTTATTTTCTATCTGAACTTTAATAGATATTGCCAAGTTTTTCTTGTTTAGTTAAAAATCAACTATGACTAATAAAATAAAAAATGTATTTCTTAACTACTAACACTTGAAAATCAAAATTACCCCTTGGCTGCAGAATGAGTGTTGTGTTGTATTGTGTGTGTGTACTCAGTCATGTCCGACTCTGCAGCTCCACCAACTGTAGCCCACCAGGCTCCTCTGTCCATGGGATTTTCCCCGCAAGAATATCGGAATAGGTTGCCATTTCTTCTTCCGGGGATACTCCTGACCCAGGAATTGAACCCACTTCCTGCATTGCAGGCAGATTCTTTACTGCTGAGCCACCTGGGAAGTCCCAAGTTGGGTTAGCAGATATGAAAACAATGTTAATCTCATTGTATATCTCCATCAGAGCTCTTGGGTGACCACGTGCATTGTCAACGAACAGTGATATTTAAAAAGGAATCTTTCTTCTTAATAGCAGTGAGTCTCAACAGTGGGCCTAAAATATTCCGTAAATCATGTAATAAATCGATGTGTTGTCATCCAGGCTTTATTGTTCTACTTGCAGAGCACAGGTAAATTCTAGCATAATTCTTAAGGACCTTAGGATTTTTACAATGGTAAATGAGCCCAGGTTTCGCCATAAAACAACCAGATGCATTAGCACCTAACTAGAGTCTTCGACCAACCTAGATAGCATATTCAAAAGCAGAGACATTACTTTGCCAACAAAGGTTCACCTAGTCAAGGCTATGGTCTTTCCTGTGATCATGTATGGATGTGAGAGCTGGACTGTGAAGAAGGCTGAGCGCCAAAGAATTGATGCTTTTGAACTGTGGTGTTGGAGAAGACTCTTGAGAGTGCCTTGGACTGCAAGGAGATCCAACCAGTCCGTTCTGAAGGAGATCAGCCCTGGGATTTCTTTGGAAGGAATGATGCTAAAGCTGAAACTCCAGTATTTTGGCCACCTCATGCGAAGAGTTGACTCATTGGAGAAGACTCTGATGCTGGGAGGGATTGAGGGCAGGAGGAGAAGGGGATGACAGAGGATGAGATGGCTGGATGGCATCACTGACTCAATGGATATGAGTCTGAGTGACCTCCGGGAGTTGGTGATGGACAGGGAGGCCTAGCGTGCTTCGATTCATGGGGTGGCAAAGAGTTGGACACGACTGAGCGACTGATCTGATCTGAGAGTCTTCGAAAGCTGAGCACTGAAGAATTGATGCTTTTCTTTTATGAAATTTTATTTTATTTTTTAACTTTACAATATGAATTGATGATTTTCAACTGCGGTGTTGAAGACTCTTGAGAGTCCCTTGGACTGCAAGGAGATCCAACCAGTCCATTCTAAAGGAGATCAGTCCTGGGTGTTCATTGGAAGGACTGATGCTGAAGCTCCAATACTTTGGCCTCATGTGAAGAGTTGACTCATTGGAGAAGACTCTGATGCTGGGAGGGATTGGGGGCAGGAGGAGAAGGGAATGACAGGGGATGAGATGGCTGGATGGCATCACGGACTTAATGGACTTGAGTTTGAGTGAACTCTGGGAATTGGTGATGGACAGGGAGGCCTGGCGTGCTGCGATTCATGGGGTCACAAAGAGTCAGACATGACTGAGCGACTGAACTGAACTGAATTGAGAGTCTTTGAAGCTCTGAAACTAGGCATTGATTTCTCCTCTTTACCTGTGAAAGTCCTAGATGGTATCTTCCTCCAAGATAAGGCTGCTTCATTTACATTGAAAATCTATTGTTTGGTGAAGCCACTTTCAGCGAATTATTTTAGCTAGAGCTGTATAACTCAGCAGCTTCTACATCAGCAGTTGCTGTTTTCCCTTGTACTTCTATGTTATGGAGATGGTTTCTTTCCTGAAACTTCATGAACCAACCTCTGCTAGCCTCACACTTTATTTCTGCAGCTTTCTCATCTCCCTCAGCCTTCATAGAATTGAAGAGAATTAGGCTTTTGCTCATGGCACCCCACCCCAGTACTTTTGCCTGGAAAATCCCATGGACGTAGGAGCCTGGTAGGCTCCAGTCCATGGGGTCGCTGAGGGTCGGACACAACTGAGCGACTTCACTTTCACTTTTCACTTTCATGCATTGGAGAAGGAAATGGCAACCCACTCCGGTGTTCTTGCCTGGAGAATCCCAGGGACAGGGGAGCCTGGTGGGCTGCCGTCTATGGGGTCGCACAGAGTCAGACACAACTGAAGCGACTTAGCAGCAGCAGCAGCAGCAGCAGGCTTTTGCTCTGGACTAGGCTTTGGCGTAAGGGACTATTGTGGCTGGTCTGAGCTTCTATCCAGACCACTAAAACTCCGTGTCAGCAGTAAGGCTGTTTCACTTTCTTATCATTTGTGTGTTCACTGGAGTAGCACTTTCAGTTTTCTTCAAGAACTTCGCCTTTGCATTCACAACTTGGCTAACTGGCACAAAAGGCCTCAGCTTTTGGCCTATCTTGATTTTTGTCATAACTTCCTCACTAAATTATTTCTAGTTTTTGATTTAAAGTGAGACATGTGCAACTCTTTATTTTTTTCTTTTTTTTAAATATAAATTTATTTATTTTAATTGGAGGTTAATTACTTTACAATATTGTATTGGTTTTGCCATACATCAACATGAATCTGCCACGGGTATACATGTGTCTCCCATCCTGAACCCCCCTCCCACCTCCCTCCCCATACATCCCTCTGAGTCATCCCAGTGCACCAGCCCCAAGCATTTAGTATCAGGCATCGAACCCGGACTGGCGATTTGTTTCATATATGATATTATACATGTTTCAATGCCATTCTCCCAAACCATCCCACCCTCTCCCTCTCCCACAGAGTCCAAAAGACTGTTCTATACATCTGTGTCTCTTTTGCTGTCTTGCATACAGGGTTATCGTTACCATCTTTCTAAATTCCTGAAGCTCAATTCCAGAAAAATAAATGACCCAATCAAAAAATGGGCCAAAGAAATAAATAGACATTTCTCCAAAGAAGACATATAGATGGCTAACAAACACATGAAAAGATGCTCAACATCACTCACTATCAGAGAAATGCAAGTCAAAACCACAATGAGGTACCATTTCACGCAACTCTTTCTTTAACTTGAGGCCATCTTAGGGTTAAACTTCAATATTGTTACCTCTCAGGAAATGGGGAGGCCCAAGGAGAGGGAGGGATATGGGGAATGGCTTGTCGGTAAGCAGTCAGAAGACACACAACGTTCAGTTTGTGTAGTTTGCTGTTGTATATGGGCGAGGTGCATGGCTCCCCAAAGCAATTACAATAGTAACATCAAGTCAGCCATAAAAAAAAAATGAAATGTCATTTGCAGCAATATGGATGGACCTGAAGATTGTCATACTGAGTGAAGTAAGGCAGATAGAGAAAAATAAATATCATATGGTAATTGCTTATATATGAAACCTTTAAAAAGAGAGGGTACAAATTAACTTATTTACAAAACAGAAGTAGAGTCACGGATGTAGAAAATAAAGTTATGGTTGCCAGGAGAGAAAGGTGGGGGAGGGATAAACCGTAAGATTGTTACTGACATATACACACTACCATATAAAATAGATGATTCATGAGGACGTACTCTCGGAGAAGGCAATGGCACCCCACTCCAGTACTTCTGCCTGGAAAATCCCATGGGTGGAGGAGCCTGGAAGGCTGCAGTCCATGGGGTCGCTGAGGGTCGGACACGACTGAGCGACTTCACTTTCACTTTTCACTTTCATGCATTGGAGAAGGAAATGACAACCCACTCCAGTGTTCTTGCCTGGAGAATCCCAGGGATGGGGGAGCCTGGTGGGCTGCCGTCTATGGGGTCACACAGAGTCGGACACGACTGAAGTGACTTAGTAGTAAGGACGTACTCTACAGCACAGAAAACTCTTCTCAATGCTCTGTAATGACCTATATGGGAAAAGAAGTTTTAAAAGAATGTACACATTTACATCTATAACTGATTCACTTTGCTTTTCAGCAAAAACTAACACATTTTAAAATCAACTATATTCTAATAAAAAAATTTTAAATAGTAACATCAAAGATCAAAGATCACAGGTCATCATAACAAATAAAGCAATGGTGAAATTTAAAAAAATTTTTTGAACTATTGTAAGAATTACTAAAATGTGACACTGAGATACAAAGTGAGCAAATGCCATTAGGAAAGGGTGCCTATAGATTTTCTCAGTGCAAGGTTGCCACAAACCTTCAACCTGCAAATAATGCAATATCTGCAGAGCACAATAAAGAGAGAGAAAACAAGGCATGCCTACATTTAATATCACTTTAAAACCTTTAAAAAAATCAGCAACACTGGCCTTTTTTCTACCCACAACTGTGACTATTACTGGAAGTTCTTCAAAATACTGCATAGGGACTTCCCTGGCAGTCCAGTGGCTAAGACTCCACACTCCCAATGTAGAGGGCCCAGGTTCGATCCCCAGTCAGGGAACTAGATCCCACATGCCCCAACTAAGAGTTCGCATGCTACAACTAAGAGCCAGCACAGCCAAATAAATAAATAATAAATTTTAAAAATGATGGATGGATAGTACCACAACACATATTTTATTTATTAATTATTAATAAATTATTTTACTTAATAATATTCCTTGACTAAATTTTGACCCTTAATCAAGTTTTTCCTGCTAAGATGAAGTTTTACATTCAAAGCTGCCAAGTGTCAATTTCCAACCTACAGTATTTGAAATCTGATAAACATTTCTGCCTTTGGCAGCATCTATAAATAACAAAAGCTGGATTCTACCTCCTAATCATTTTTTCTGAATGAAAAAGCATAGTAGGGTGCTTCTGCTCCTTTATTTATATGCAGAGTTTGTCATAAATTGAAGCATGAATGTTACTTTTTGTAACTGAATAAATCGAACTATGCTCGTTTGCTAAACTTTGCCATTATTCACTTGGAGGAAATTTTGAACAAAGCAAAATCTTACTCGAGTAAAGTAAGAAAATACTTACATTGGTACCAAATGGATAACTGTGGTGAAGATCATGGTTAGTTCATCATGATTTTCTCAGCATGTCTATGTGATCCCAAATGACTAACTGAAATCTGTAAAAGTTTGGTCAATCAACCTGTTGAGTTTTACATATGGTACCAGCTGAGCTCTCCACCAAATCGTAGATCAGACAGTCTCGACATGAAAACAGCTCATGTCTATTTCTCAGTCACCTTGGTGCTGTTTCAGCTGGAAGTTTGGTGGGAGAAGCAGCTGTATTCAGCTCACACTTTCCCAGGCTGGGCTATAACTTGAATGCAGTGTGGTGATAACTACAGTTAAGACCTAAATTTATTTATTTATTTTTTTTTAGATTACTGAAACTTTTAAAAAGCAGTAAATGTAAGGGCTCACTTCAGAAAGTGTGATTAACTTTAGCCAGGATAAAATAAACATTTCTCACTGTCTTTAAAGAAATCTGACCACATAGGATTTGCATTCTTAAATTAGCACTGAAGTAGGAGGATGGAAGGATAGTGAAACAGTCACATGCATAGTCAGCTACCAAATCCAGTGTTTAATTGTTCTCAATAAAGAGATATACCCAGAGATTACAGAGAACCAGTTATAAATGGGTCAGAGGGAAGGGTTAAGTTGAGACATATTCTTTTTTTTTTTTTTGGCTTTGAAAAATATTTATTCATGTCTGTCTTACTTTTAGATAGGAAAATTACCTTTTTGCCCCTACTTTATGGGCTTATTTCATAAGCACACATCAGAGGACCAGAAGATGTTAGGAAGGCCTCAGACTTGTTGCTCAGGGTGGCCTGTGTTTCAAGGTAAGTTAGTTGCAATCAGCTTACCTTTTACACTGGCTACCAAAGTGAATTGTAGTGGACTGTACTTAAAGACAGCCCAACTTACAACTATGGTTAATATAATTTCTAAAATTTTATAATTAAAATTTCTTTTGAATTATTATGCCTTTACTGACATGATATTGATAAAGCCACTTATCTAGATCCAGACCTCTTCAGGGGATTGCTTTAGTTCTCTTTTTTAAGTCTTGCAGAAAGAAAATCAGCTGACACTTAAATGATGGATATTTGTTTTAATGAGCCATCATGCTCATTAAACTAGTACATTAACTGCTTCTGGCATTTAATCAGATGAATGAAGACCAAAGATATTAAAATCTGACCTTCTTATATCAGATTATGAGCTCATTTCCAAACTATTAACTACCAGAAAAAGTCCAGAATAGAGCAAGTTAACATTAGCTTTCAAAGAGACTGACTTGAAAAACATCCTGTTCTTTGAAGCTTATTTTTCTTTAGGACTTTGCAAATTTGATTCAGAAAATAGCTCAATTGGCTTGTACAGAACAAGTGTTGTGTGCATAAACTTATGGTCACTATTTTAAGTTGTAGCATCTGCACCAAAAACAGATGAAGACATGGGACAATGAGTAAATAGTTCAAGATATTTTGTAGCTTCAGTTGCTTTGGTCAGTGCCTGAAGTATTGGAAAAATTACTGAACAATTTCCAAAGCATCAGGAATTTCCATTTCTACCCAAAGTATTATTTTCTTCCAACAGTTCTCTGTTAAATAAAGGAAGGAAAATCTCAGCCTGTTTATAAAGTTTTCTTCCTTTATTTTACAGGTTAATGGTAACACATTCATGATAGGTACAGAGTGAAGGGGCAAAGTAGGTGATTAAATACTTAATCCCGCTAGAGGATTATAGGTAAAAAAAAAAAAAAAAAGTATGCGAGACTCCTGTAAGTTAATGATTACTCAAGAAAGCAGGCTTGTGTAGCAACAAAACCACGCAACAGTAGCATGAGACATGCCCCTAAACAATAAAACAATGGTGGAACGAGACCCACATCCTGCCCAGTGAGGTCAGGGAGTTAATGATTCCTAGGACAGGCTCCTCTGAGAACATTAAAAACAAAAATAGAGGGAAACGATGACATTATACTGAAACCTGAGATGATTTGTCAGTTTTAGTATGTGTTGCAGGCTTTTTGCCCCTTTCCTTTGCACCATGACCGTCCTGGTTTGACCATGTAGGGACAAGAAAACTCCCCCACTCGGCATGGAGGAGGAGCTGATGATGGAAGTTTTATGTCTAATCAAGAATGAGGAAGACTTCTGGTGATCTTCTTTCTCTCTCCATTTTTCCTTTGATTATAGAAATGCAATTCACCCAGCTTTCGGCGAGGTACTCCCTTCCCTCCCCATTTGTATCCCCTCACAAGTGTCCTATACTAATAAACTCTTTTCTTACCTGTCATTCTGCCTTTCACTGAATTCTTTTAGCACCAACACAGAAGAACTTATGCTCTACTAAGTCCCAAAATGTGTTCTGCAGTTTCACCTACTAGTTAACAATGTGTGTGTTAAAGTCTTTCCTTTCTAACCTTGTTTATAAATCTATCAAACCGTACCCCAGACAATGCCTTCCTTTAAACTCATCCTGTTTGGCTGAAGCTGTTACTTCCTAAGGTCTGAAACTCAGGGCACTTGTTTTCTTTTTCCTAATGTTAGAGTACTTGTGTGTGTGTGTGTGTGTGTGTGTGTGTGTGTGTGTGTGTGGTGTCTAAGATGTGATTACCTAACCTTTGCCAAAATGTTTAGAATAATTTTCAATTGGCCAACTGGATTGTGACTCCTTTTGTGATTTTGTTTTTGTTTTAAAATTGCTTTCAATCAATCATATCTATAAGTTACCCCTCAGAATATATTTGTATGTACTGCTATTCAAAGAGTCACCAAAAACAAAGAAATTCTGAGAAACTGTCTTGAGGGACAGAGGCCTAAGGAGACAGTATGACTAAAAATAATATGGTATGGTGGATGGGCTAAGGCATCAGGGAAAAACTATGGAAACCTGAATAAACTTTGGGCTTTAATTTGTAATATTGTATCCGTATTGGTTTACTAACTGTAACAAATGTGCCATAATAATGTAAGCTGTTAATACTAGGGGAAAGTGTGATATAGAACTCTCTATACTATCTTCTTTTTTTTTTTTTGGTAAATCTAAAACTGTTCTAAAAACAGTTATATAGGACTTCCCTGGTAGTCTTGTAGTAAAAGAATCCACCTGCCAATGCAGGGGATGTGAGTTTGATCCATGATCCAGGAATATTCCATATGCCTAAGGACTGAACTGAACTGAACTGAAGGGCAGCTAAGCCCATGAGCCACAATTACTGAGCTTTTCGCTCTAGCGTCTGTTTGTCTAGAGCCCAAGCTGTGAAACAAGAGAAGCCACGCAACAAGACTGTGCACTGCAGCTGGAGAGTAGACCCTGCTTGAAGCAACTAGAGAAAGCCCGAGTGCCCCAATGAAGACCCAAAGTAGCCATTACAAAAAAGGTTTCACTTGGACAAATAAAATTAGCTTTAAAAACAAAAGGAAAGTTAGGCAAACTGTGCTGTGTGTGTGCTTTGTTACTCAGTCATGTCCAACTCTTTGCAACCCCATAGACTGTAGCCTGCCAGGTTCCTCTGTCCATGGGACTCTCCAGGCAAGAGTACTGGAGTAGGTTGCCATTCCCTTCTCCAGGGATAAACTGTGCTAAAAACTGCTTATAAAAAGCTAAAAACCTAAAGTGAAGTAACAGAACTGGACATGGAATAGTGGACTGGTTCAAAATTGGGAAAGGAGTATATAAGGAATATACAAGGCTGTATATTGTTACCCTGCTTATTTAACTTATAAGCAGAGTACATCATACAAAATGCTGGGCTGGATGCCTCACAAGCTGGAATCAAAATTGCTAGGAGAAATATCAACAACCTCAGATATGCAGATGATACCACTTGAATGGCAGATAGTGAAGAAAAACTAAAGAGCCTCTTTATGAAGGTGAAAGAGAGCAAAAAGGCTGGCTTAAAACCCAGCATTCAAAAAACGAAGATCGTGGCATCCAGTATCACTTTATGACAAACAGGGAAAAAGTGGAAACAGGGTCAGATTTCATTTCCTTGGGTTCCAAAATCAATGTGGACAGTAACTGCAGCCGTGAAACTAAAAGACTTGCTCCTTGGAAGAATAGCTATGACAAACCTAGGTGGTGGTGGTTGAGTTGCTAAGTCGTGTCTGACTCTTGAAACTCCATGGACTGTAGCCTGCCAGGCTCCTCTGTCCATGAGATTCTCCAGGCAAGAATACTGGAGTGGGTTGCCATTTTCTTTGCCAGAGGATCTTCCTGACTCAGGATTAGGAACCCAGGTCTCCTGTGTTGCAGGCAGATTCTTTACTAACTGAGCTACGAGGGAAGCCCGATGACAAACCTAAACAGTGTATTAAAAAGCAGGCATCACTGTGCTGACAAAAGATCTGTACAGTCAAAGCTGTGGTTTTTCTAGTAGTCATACACAGATGTGAGAGTAGAAACAAGAAGGCTGAATGCTGAAGAATAGATGCTTGGAAACTGTGGTGCTGGAGAAGACTCTTGAGAGTCCCTTGGGCTACAAGGAGATCAAACCAGTCAATCCTAAAGGAAATCAACCTTGAATATTCATTGGAAGGACTGGTGCTGAAGCTGAAGCTCCAACACTTTGGCCACAAAGAGCAACATCATTGGAAAACACCCTGATGCTAGGAAAGATGGAGGGCAAGAGGAGAAGGGGGCAACATAGGAGGAGATGGTTGGATGGCATCACTGACTCAATGAACACGAGTTTCGGCAAACTGGGAGATAGTGAAGGACAGGGAAGCCTGGAATGCTGCATTTTATGGGGTCACAAACAGTTGGACACGACTGAGCAACTGAATAAGAACAAAGTGATTAATTGAACTTCAGTTGTTTTACTTCTTACACGTTTATCCATTTGTTTATCTGGTTATTCTGCTCCATAACAACCTTTTGGTTTTCATAACTGCCAGGGAAGCTGCCTGCTGAGTGAGACGCCAGGCTACCATAGACACTGGGTTTTGAATAAACAGCGTTTGAACAAAGGTCAACACGATCGTTTCTTTTTATTCTTTTTCTAAAAGAAATGAAACCGTCTGGCACCGTTTACTTGTATCCTGTTTTCTGTCTCTCTAATAAATATTACATTTTTCTCAAAAAATTTAAGTACATAAATGTTCCTTTAAATTCACAGTATCTGAGTATTTTATCACAGCTTAAGAAGGGGTCAGTTCCCTGAAATGAGGTGCCAAACGGAAGACTTGCACCCATCAACACTGTCAAAGCAAACAAACAAAAACGCGTCCAAAGCCGGCCCCGCGGGCGAGGGGGTGGAGACCCCGCCACGGCCCGGGGAAGGGCGCCGGAGCCCCGGGGAGGTCCGGACCCGGCGCCAGGGGGCGGGGGCTGGGCCTGGGGGCTGCGCTGAGCCGCGGCCGCGGACCTCGGCCCGGGGCTCTGCGGCGCGCCGACGGGTTTGGGTTGTCGCGAGCGAGAGCAGGGCGGGAACACGGACCGGCTCCACTCCTGGCGGCTCTTGGCGGCTCCCCGGAGAGGGTCGAGGCTAGTAGAGGTCCGGCCCGTTGGCCCTGGGTCCCCCGGGTCTGACTCCGCGCCGGGCAGCGTGGCCTCCGCCCAGGTTAGGTCAGGGCTGCGCCGGGCTCGGCGCCGGGCGCGCACTGCCGCGGTCTACCCTGCGGTTAGGGGACTGGGGGTTGCGCCCCCTGGACGCGGGAGGCGAGCTGGCCGACTGACGCATGCGCAGCAGCTCCCTAGAGGGACAAGGGGGTGGGCAGGGCCGGCTTGTCCCGGTGGGCGCAAGCAAAAGGGGGCTGAGGAGTGGGTCCCGACCCCGGGGGCTCTAAGGAGTCCGTGGCGGTTCACGTCCAGTCTGTCTTTAACTTAGGCTTCGGCATCCACTAGCTGGTCTGTTTGACTGGGAGGGGCCAGGTATGGGTATTTTTAAAATACTGCTCGAGGTAGTTCTGATTTGCACTAGGTTGACAGTCGCTGTCTTTATTTCCTAGTGTTGACTTGCTCTTAACGCGGAGTTACCAACGCCCCTCATGACAGCTCCTAGGCCGCTTTTTTCAATTTCCGCTTCTCCTTGACTCTCTTCGTATTTCCCGATTTGAACCAGATTTATTTACCCAGAGCTTTCCATCAGCCAGTAGCTGTCCTTTGATCTTACTCCCCTTTTCCAGTCAGGATTCCCAAGAAAGGAAATTGAATCTACTGACCCCCTGGCACTGCCATTGTCTGGGTGGGACTTTGCAGCCCTAGTCCTCTCCCAGGTTGCAGGCCAGCCTGTCCCACAACTGCTAGTTGGGTGCCCTGATCTCAGTAAGAGGGGCTCCACAGGAACCCCTCTTAACAAAACAGGGAGGACCAGAGGACCTGGCAATGTCCCTCACTTAGGTTGACTTGCTTAGTTAGCTTGCATTTTCCACAGGAAAACTATACATTGTTTTTATTTATTTATTTATTTATTTTTAATTAGCTAATTTACTTTTTTTTTTTTGATCAAGAATCTCTTTTATTGATTATCAGAAACATTACAAACATCTAGTATGAACAAATTGTAACATGATAGTGTTTAGTTTGAACAATTAATACATTTCAGATATAATATTATACATATTTCAATGCTATTCTCCCCAATCATCTCACCCTCTCCCGGTCCCAGAGTCCAAAAGTCTGGTCTATACATCAGTGTCTCTTTTGTTGTCTCGTAAATAGGGTTATTTTTTACCATCTTTCTAAATTCCATATATATGCGTTAGTATACTGTATTTGTGTTTTTGTTTCTGGCTTACTTCACTCTGTATAATAGGCTCCAGTTCCATCCACCTCCTTAGAACTGATTCAAATGTATTCTTTTTAATGGCTGAGTAATACTCCATTGTGTATATGTACCACAGCTTGTTTATCCATTCATCTGTGGATGGACATCTAGGTTGCTTCCACGTTCTGGCTATTGCAAACAGTGCTGCTATGAACATTGGGGTACATGTGTCTCTTTCAATTCTGGTTTTCTCAGTGTATATGCCCAGCAGTGGGATTGCTGGATCATAAGGCAGTTCTATTCGCAGTTTTTTGAGGAATCTCCATACTGTTCTCCATAGTGGCTGTACTAGTTTGCATTCCCACCAACAGTGCAAGAGGGTTCCCTTCTCTCCGCATCCTCTCCAGCATTTATTGCTTGTAGACTTTTGGATAGCAGCCTATACATTGTTTTTAAAAGGACATTTCACTCAGAAAATGTACCATCTTAATTCAGCAGTTTCTGTAAGTAGCCATTAATCTAAGCTCTAGGAATTGGCTGTATCAGATGCAGTGTGATATATACTGTGGCTGCTAACATTAAACATTTTCTTCTTATTCAGTCAGGTAGAAAGAAACACGGTGATTCCTCTCCCAGCTTGCCTTTTAATTTGGGAGTAAGAACAACGGGGGGTGGGCAGGGGAGTCCTCCGGGGCAGGGATGTGGTGAAGCAGAGGGAAGATCGTAGTTTCTCTAGTGCCACCACGCTCCTACCAGACTTTCTCTCCCTAGTCTCTCACTCACCTTTTCCTGCAGTTGACCATGCGTGTTGTCTCATCCCCGTCTCTGCTTTGGAAAATAGAACCCCTACTTCTTTTGGCAGTTTTCCTCCCTCCACTCCAAACCAGAGTCCAGAGACAGGCTCAGTGTCCCCCTGACTCCTGGACTCCAGCTGATCAGTCCAGGTGGCCCCTGATTAGAGGCCCTCCCTAGCATCCTTCGAAGGGGAAGTTGGAAGGAAAGTCTGTCCCTTTCATGCTGCTGCTAAGTCCTTCAGTCGTGTCTGACTCTATGTGACCCCATAGACGGCAGCCCACCAGGCTCCTCCGTCCATGGGATTTTCCAGGGCAAGAGTACTGGAGTGGGCTGCCATTTCCTTCTCCAGTGCATGAAAGTGAAAAGTGAAAGGGAAGTTGCTCAGTCGTGTCCGACTCCTAGCGACCCCATGGACTGCAGCCCACCAGGCTCCTCCGTCCATGGGATTTTCCAGGCCAAGAGTACTGGAGTGGGGTGCGATTGCCTTCTCCTGTCCTTTTCATGAGGTACACATTAAGATTTTAAAATTAAGAGCTACTGGCGGTATGGTCAGTTGTATACTGACAGCATGTGGTGAACGCTGATTTACAGTGACACAATAAAGTGGATCTGCAGAGAGCAGACAGGAGAGTCAAGGAGCCCCAAGTGGTCATGGCGGTGGTCCTGACATTTAGCTGTAGCCCTGTCCTTTGTGCAGTTTGGCTTTTCAGCCCTTCCTTTAATATGTGTAATCCCCAGTGTTGTCCTAGTAATGTACGTGTGTATCAGTTATCTATTGCTGCATAAAAATGTATCCCAGAATGTTATAGTTGGAAACAACAAACATTATCTCATGGTTTCTATTGGTCAGGAATTGAGGAGTAGCCTCGCTGAGTCAACCTAGATAGCATATTCAAAAGCAGAGACATTACTTTGCCAACAAAGGTTCGCCTAGTCAAGGCTATGGTCTTTCCTGTGGTCATGTATGGATGTGAGAGCTGGACTGTGAAGAAGGCTGAGCGCTGAAGAATTGATGCTTTTGAACTGTGGTGTCAGAGAAGACTCTTGAGAGTCCCTTGGACTGCAAGGAGATCCAACCAGTCCATTCTACAGTTTTCTGAAGACTTCACTGTAATGGACTTGGAAGGATCCACTTCCAGGATGAATGGCTGTTCTCTGTGGGCTGCTGGCAGGCCTACTTCACTGACCTTGTTCCTCATCACCTGGACCTCTCCACAGGCTGCTTGAATGTCCTCACAATATGGCAGCTGCCTTCCCCCAGAGCAAAGCTGGCCAAGAGAGCAAGGAGGCCTTGGTGCCTTTTATGACCTAGTCTCTGATGCTGCACATTGTCACTTCCACCTTAATCTGTTCTTTAGAAGCAGATCACTGTGTCCAGCCCACCCTCAAGAGGATAATTAGGCTCCACACAAGTAATCAACCTGTATCTAATTCTGTGGCCTCTCTGTTCTCACTGACTCCTGCCTCCTTCTCTGGGACTTAGGTGATTCCTCACTACACCACCTAAAAGCTGTCCTCCAGGGTGTGTGGCTCTTTCAGGGGTGCCTTGGGTCCTTAGGAGTTCTCTTTTATCCTTTCTTCTCAACTCTGATAGAACTGAATGAATCTATTCCTTATAAGAGTCCATTCTGCCTTGGCAGGACACCAATCCCTCCCCTGTACTGTGGGGTTAGAGGACAATTTTAAACCAAAAAATGAGGGCAAAGTATATGAATGGAACATTTAAAATTTGTGCTGCTCCAGAGCTCAAAGTTGTTTTACCTACATACTTTTCTTTCTTAGGGAGGCTTTTGAACTGTGGAGTTGGAGAAGACTCTTGAGAGTCCCTTGGACTGCAAGGAGATCCAACCAGTCCATTCTGAAGGAGATCAGTCCTGGGATTTCTTTGGAAGGAATGATGCTAAAGCTGAAACTCCAGTATTTTGGCCACCTCATGCGAAGAGTTGACTTATTGGAAAAGACTCTGATGCTGGGAGGGATTGGGGGCAGGAGGAGAAGGGGACGACAGAGGATGAGATGGCTGGATGGCATCACTGACTTGATGGACATGAGTCTGAGTGACCTCCGGGAGTTGGTGATGGATAAGGAGGCCTGGTGTGCTACAATTCATGGGGTCGCGAAGAGTCAGACATGACTGAGCGACTGAACTGAACTGAACTGAAGAGGAATCTTAAGAATAGTGACCAATAGTGACCAATGATTTCTCTGGTGGTCAGTTCTATGGAACACACAGGAGTTTGAGGAAGGAGTGGATGGTCAACCTCCCATCGCCGTGGTGATGGGTCACGTGGAAGACAGAGTGCCAGTGGATGTGGTTTCTCAGCTTTCCAGCTGGGAGGCGGGAGCAGGTGGGCAGGAGTGGCACGCACTGTGCGGGGCAGGTGAACCCATCAGGGCTCTTGTTTGTAAGCATCAGACACTGACTAGGCCAGTGTGAGCAGAAAGGAATTTAGTGAAAGGACCTGGGGATAATCATAGAATTTCTGGGAACACTGACGAAGCAGCTTCTGAAAATGGACTGGAAGAGGAAGATAAAGCCCAAATCATGTTGCAGACAGTGTGACTACCACCGTGGACTCCAGAGATGGTAGCCTATGACACAGCCACCTCCCAGAATACTGGACATTGCTGCCACAGCTGCCAAAATGGACAGGCCACTGCCCCTGCTTCACAGCGTCACTTGCTCCCAGCGCAGAGTTCAAGGCAGATCCATCTGATTGGCTGAGTCTAGATCATCTGCCTGTACTTTGTTTGCCAAGGAGCTAGGAAAGCAAGCCTTGTCAGCTTCTGTCATGGGAGGTGGGCTCAACCTTTGACCAGGGTGGTGCAAAGGGTGGGGGATCTTCAGACTCTAGACCCTGACCCAGGCAGCCAACACTCCTCAGAGTCCACTCCAGGAAGTAAGAAACTTGAGGGTCCAGGATCATTCTGGTAAGTTTAGAGGGAAAGGGAAAGAGAGTGGTAAACTAAGGGAAGAGCAAAACCAAAGTCTTTCCTTTCTTTTTGGTAAGATTAAGGGACCTGAGCAGTTTCATAGAGGAGAATAAAAAAGGAAGTTTCTTGACAAGGAAGCTTGCACTCCATTCTGCCTCTAGCATCAGGACAGAACTGTTCAAAAGACAAGACCACTTTAAATAAAAGGACATGTTTCTGAAATAAAGGAACTAAAAGCATTACTCATGACTCTTCAAAAATTTCATATAGTCTTTCTTGGTCTGCTTCTATTAATTGCATTATCCCCATGTTAAGAATGTTGCCTAGGCACAGAGTGGGATTCAGTACATGTTTTACATAAGTAAAAGAAAAAAATTTTTACTTATCTGTTGCCTTTAATATAATATCTAAATAGATACCATATTCTTCTATAATTACAATATGGAAATGTCTATGAACAAAATAGATAAATTTTTTGTCATATGCTGAGGGAAGAACGGTGGTAGTAAGATTCATCCAAAGTTTTAGCAGTAGCATCAACGCAGCCAGAGTATGGTCAGTGTTTGGGGACAGAGGTAAATATCCGCAATCCATGCATACCTTTGATTTCTTCTTTTAGTGCCTAAGGAAGCAGAAGAGCATCATCATTGTTTTGTATTTGACACTGATTACAGTAAGTCTCTACTGGAATATTTTTATATATTAATAGCTTTATCTCTGTAGGACACTTGGCACACACACTTTTCTTTAAACAATTTTTACTTTTTTTTTAAACACTTTTTTTTGGAATCACTATTTAAGTTCACTCAAAAATCAAAAGCCATAAAAAAGGCATGTCCTGAAGTCTCCCTCCCACAGCTGTCCCCATTTCCACCTCCGTCCCAAATATAAAATTGTTGTTGCTTGCATGTGTATCTTTGTGACAATTTTAAAAATGCCTATTCAAGCTAATGCCACCCCACTACCCTTCTAAAACAAATGATGGCATGTCAAACACACTGCTCCACACTTTGCATCTTCCCCTAACTCGGGGTCTTTCCATATCAGGCATAAGGCATACCCTCTCTCTTTTCGGTATCAGCACATGTTCCATCACATGCATGCTAACTTTTTAGGCTGCCCCCATGAACAGCTTCTAGGCTGCTCCTTGTGTTTTGCTCTTTGAGCAAAGAACAGCTGTTCTTTAAAACCACACTGAGGAGGCTTCCCTGGTGACTCGGTGGTAAAGAATTCGCCTGCCCATGCAGGAGATGTGAGTTTGATCCCTGATCCAGGAAGACCCCACACGCTGCAGAGCAACTAAGTCTACGCACTGTAACTAGTGAGCCTGCGCTCTAGAGCCTGAGAACCGCAACTGCTGAACCCGTGCACCTAGAGCCTTGCTGCACAACAAGAGAAGCCACCACAATGAGAAGCCCTCCCACCAGAGCCTGAGTGTAGCTCCTGCTCTCCACGATCAGAGAAAAGCCCTTGTAGCGAGGAAGACCCAGCTTAGCCAAAAATAAATAAATGAAAAAAAAATTATATTAAAAAAAACCCCACACTGGGAGTGCCCTCGTGGTCTAGTAGTTAAGAGTCAGCACTTCCACTACAGAGGCCTGGGTTCAATTCCTGGTTGGGGAACTTGAGATTTTGCAATCTGAGCAACACAGCCAAACTTTTAAAAAATTACTTGAAATATAGCTTCATGTAAAAATATTTTTTTAAACAAAACCATGCTCATCTGTACCAATTCCCCAATTTTACTCTAGATCAGAAGAAATAAAGTTGTAAATTAGGAGGTTTGTTTAAGGCCACAAATGATGTCAGGGCCCAAGTATAAACGAGGAACCACAATCAAGTAGGTATTTAGTCCCTGCAGCACCAGGACCTGAATGAGGCGGAGGTCAGGCTCAGGCCTTCCTTCCCTGCCGACCCTGCTCCAGTGGTTGTGGGCCGTACACCAATACCAGGAGGTGAATTCTCTGAAGTGGAAAGTCTTTCAGGCATTAAACATTTAATTTCTCTGTAAAATAATAACCAAACCCAGGCCAGCTCTCCTTTCCCTCTATCAACTATGCTCCAATATAAAATAAAATTTACGAAGAAAGAAAACGGACGCAGGGCTGGCCTGCAGGGTTGGCTTCCTAGGGCAATGACAGACAAGTAAGCAAGATTCTCCAGGAAGGAGGGACCAGCTGGCACGTGTTCAGTAGGGGCCCACAGGAAACTTTGAGCCCAGGCTGATACAGATGACATTCTCCCAAGCAGAGGGGATTGCTGTCCTGCCCCTTGGACTTGGTGCAGGCTCCTCGCAGCGCTTACGGGTCAGATGGTGATGGTGATGGCCGCTGACGTTTCTAAAGGGCTCACCGTGTGTCAGACACTTCTCAGTACTTGACACGACTTTACCACGAATGCCTCCAAAGAGGCAAATCCTGTTAGTCTCCCTGTTACAAATTAGGAAACTGAGGCAGCACTTGAGCCCAGCAAAGAAGTGAGGGAGGGGCAGCTCAGGCAGGAGGTCTGATCTGGGCAAAGGGCCAGAACATGGAGAGACCAACGGGCAGGGGCCGGAAGGAGGGTCCATGCCAAGAAGGGTGGGAAGGGCCTGGAAGAGTCGTTTGGAACACCTGGATTTGACTTTCATGGCCAGGGCTGTGCTTTACAAAAGTTAAACTAATTTATAAAGTCCAACTTTCCAGAATGATAAACACACAGATGGAGGGGTGAGTTTACAGACACAGGTGCAAGGGTCAAGGCTGGTATAAATTTCAAGTGGAATAAGCATAGATAATGAATACACTGGGCCTTAATCAGGTTAAATCTGACGTTCTAGCCCCCTGCTGTTGTTATTGGGTCTGGGACAGCTGGAGCAGCTCTCAATCAGGCCATGCCTCAGTTTACCCACCTGTAAAGTAGTCCTAAAAGAGGCTTAAATGAAACCTTCAAATCTACAAGAACATGTATCTTTTTTGGTCTTATGTTTACAAACACTATTCAATATGCAATAATAACAGTAAACGTTGGTAGTACTATACAGGGAAATATAACTATCGGGTGGCCTGTTTTCCATTTTGAATAAAATTCTTATTTGCCTACAGTACAATCCCAGATAGTTTCAGTTTATATTTTTCTCAGATCCTGAGTCCTGTTGACATGACGTGGTACCGCGTTATGCTTTCCTAGGATGGGTAGTACAATACTGTCTCCACTTGCAGGCCCTTTCAGATGCAGAGGCGTGACAAAGAAGCACTGCTGCCTCTACTGACCTGATTAACCATCTGGTGCTGCTGGACAGTTCTCTTCTCCTTAAATTCTTCTGATTCAATTTTAATTTCATACATTGCCCCACAGCCTCCTGAAATAAATGTTGTTTGAAAAGTGTTTCAGTTATTAAGTTACAGCAGCCACAGCTCCTTATGTCCTTGAATAAGTACCACACAATCCAAAGAAGGTCTGAATGTCATCATTCAGCAGAAAGCTGCTAAGATTGTTAGACAACCATGGCTTACAATCTGACCCCAGCCTCCTCCTGGCAGGCTGCCTCAATCCCAAATGTGCTCTTCCTTCTGCAGAGCACTTGTATTTGGTACCCAGCATTACTGCTTCCAGGGTAGGAAAGAAATAAGGCACAAAACATGCAAAGCCTAAGAAATGTCAGTTGTCCTATTAGTTCCTTTTATAAGCCAGCAAATGCCATGGAAGAAGGTGGGAGGGACTGAATTTCAATGTCCCACTTCCCAAAGGACCAGTAATTGGTAAAAACACATTAAAATCTGATTTGAAAACCACATGCAGTAGTATCTGAAAGTAAAGGAATAAGGAAGTGTGAGAGAGATGATCTGAATGCTAACATTCAGTAGAAAGCTGAATGATATGGACACAGCATTACAATAAACAGTGAAGACGTGCTAATCACAGAGTTGGACTCTCCAGCACCCCTGGTCTACAAGCTGAATTAAAGGTTTCCCCCTGGGCTGTGGCAGGTAAGGGACAGCTCTCAAGGCAGAGTTTGTGTGGACCCATCTACCCCTAGACCAAGCTTTGTCTCTATGTGGCTAGAGAGCTAGGGCTGATGAATGATAACAATAAAATGTGCTGCTCTAGCATGAAACAATTCAGCAAGAAAGTGCCATTCATTCAATAGGTTTTGTTAAGCTTTTCTTTGCTTCCCTGGTGGCTCAGACGGTAAAGCGTCTGCCTGCAATGTGGGAGAGCCGGGTTTGATTCCTGGGTCGGGAAGATCCCTTAGAAAAGGAAATGGCAATCCACTCAAGCACTCTTGCCTAGAAAATCCCATGGATGGAGGAGCCTGATAGGCTACAGTCCATGTGGTCGCAGAGAGTCGGACACGACTGAGCGACTTCACTTATATGTTCTAGCAGACTAAGCTTTGGCTAAACCAAGGTTCCCAGCTTTGATCCCTTTTCTGCACTCTACCCAGGACTAGGCAGAGCCAGACCAGAGGTCAAGTTCAGCTCTGCTCTAACTGGGCCTGTGGCAGGTACAGGACTGGTGACATCAAGACCTCAGCATTGCCCTGGGACCCCTGCAGAGGGCTCACTCAACCTGTCATTCTAACAGATCTTTAGATTGGTTCATTTCCTATAGTGACCAGGATAAAAGGACTCTCTGAACTTTCTCCTAATCCTTGTAAAAGTTATGTACTCAGAGAAGCCAGTGAGCCCTAGAGCATGGAGAGTGATAAAGACTGTCTGGGTGTAGGAATCACCAACTCTTCCACAGGCGTGTCTGGATAAAGGTTTTATCTTTCCTGTCCAATGGGGGCAGACGTTGATTGCCCAGCCTGTTCCTCATACACAGTCAGCCTGAACTTCTGAGGCCCCAGCGGTCATTTGAGAAAGGTGGGGCCTGGCTAGGGCTGGTCACTGGGCTCAGGATAGTCTCCCTGGGTCCTGATTCTGCTGCCGCCTCCCTGTGAAGGGCCAGGCAAGTTCTTTGGCCTCATTCTTCCTGGAATCTGTTCCAGCTCTGGCATTCTAGGGTATCAGAAGAATGTGGGAAAATTAAAGTCCGGCTCATCTCAAAGTCAAACTGAAGACTGGAGCTGAGCCCCACGGTGACTGAGAGGAATCTAATCTGAGCCGGGCCAGGTTGGCAACCATGAGTCCTAGAAGTTCCCTGCTGAAGTCTCTGCATTCCCACCTCCACCCTTTCCGGGAGGAGAGGCCAAAATCCATACATCCTGAGAAGCCAATGGTGGTGGGTATCCTCCAAGTCCCCTGCCCTCTTCCCCTCCAGCGAGTAAAATCCTACCAAACTCTGTGGGAAAGATGAGAGAAAACCTTACCTGAAATGTCAGTGACTTTGATAGCTGTAGCTCGAGGAAACTTTTCTTTGAGAATCTGGGTCACTTTGAGCTCCCCCTCAGTCTGTGAGGCAAACATGCGCTGGGCCCAGTGGACCAGAGGAAGCTGCCACAGAACAGAGGAGAGTCACTGTGCAGGTCCCTCTGACCTCCTCTGCAAGGCAGGGCCCTGGGCTAAACCAGAGGCACTGCATGGCATCGGATGTCCATTTAAGTTCCCCAGGATGCAGAATAAACTTTTTTTTGAGGGAGGAGTGGAATTGTAAATAACTTGGACTCCAGAGATAACAAGGTCCCTAAGTTCATTCAACAGATGTTTATTCCTCAGGATAGTGAGACACTATCATGAAGACAGTTTTAGTGAGGTGCCTGAAGCACCAAGTGACATGCCCAAGGTTGGATCCCTTAGTAAGATACAGACCAGGAGAGGCCAGGCATGCCCTGCTTGGGGAAGCATGCCACTGACCATGTACTAATGGGACCAAATACCACCTACCCTTTAGCCCTGATTAACATTCCACATTC
This sequence comes from Tragelaphus eurycerus, assembly GCA_935064755.1. Classification (NCBI taxonomy): domain Eukaryota; kingdom Metazoa; phylum Chordata; class Mammalia; order Artiodactyla; family Bovidae; genus Tragelaphus; species Tragelaphus eurycerus. The sequence continues at coordinate 26,798,336 of CAKXYN010000016.1, forward strand.
TCTCCAGTGGGGTATAACCCCACCTACTGCTCAATAAGGCAGCTATTCTCTGCAATCCTTACTGGAAAGAAGAAGCAAAATTCTATGAAAGGATCTGAAAGAGGAACATTTTTAGATTATTTACCATTGGAAGTAACATTCTTCCCTCCCCCAGTGGCTACCCTAAGGAGCCAGTGCTTCTGATGGGAATGTGTCTCAACCCTTAGGGATGAAGATGCAGAAAATGATGTCCGCAGCCCCTTGGCTAAGTTAAGCCCATGCTGAAAAGAGAGACTGAAAATAGCATGGCAGGGACTTGCCTGGAGATCCAGCGGCTAAGACTCTGCACTCCCAATGGAGGGGGCCTGGATTTTGATCATTGGTGGGGAAACTAGATCCCACACGCAGCAACTAAGAGTTTGCATGCTGCAACTAAAACTCCTGTATGCTGCAACAAAGATCTAAAATTCTGCATGCTTCAGCTAAGACCCAGTACAGCCAAACAAATAAGTAAAAATAAATATTGAAAAAAAGAAAATGGAGTATGGCAGGGCTTCAGTGTCAGGACAAAGATTTTGGACTTTTTACACAGGCTTCTTGAGGCCAATGTAACAATGCCTTTTGAAGCAAGTCAGGAAAGATTCCCAGATAAGAGTATCCTTAACAAGGGACTAGTACCAGGCTCCCTGGCTGGAGGGTGGTGGTGGGTGGAGTGCTGTTCACCACATGCTGGTGCTGAAGGTACCATCCCTTCACCCCCTGGTCTTGCCCATCCTCAGGCCTTTCCTGATGGCCTAGAGTAGGCTCCTGCATTATAGAACCTCAGAACACCTTCTTTAAAATACCCTGTGCACTGACTCTTTCACCAATTGGTCTTAGAGGCCAAGACATGGGTCTTTCCTGCTATTGCAGTCTTCCAGAACTGAGCCAGGGCAGGCCCCCAGCAGAACCTGAGTGATGGATGAATGAATGAATGAGCAGGGGTAAAAATCCACACAATTCAGGGCATATGTACTGTGCAGTCAGTTGCTCAGTAGTGTCTGACTCTTTGCGACCCCATGGACTGTAGCCCATCAGGCTCCTCTGGCCTTGAGGATTCTCCAGGCAAGAATACTGGAGTGGGTTGCCATGCTCTCCTCCAGGGGATCTTCCCAACCCAGGGATCGAACCCAGGTTTCCCTCATTGCAGACACACTGTTTACCGGCTGAGCCACCAGAGAAAACCGGCAAATGTACTAGGCACCTGCAAAGAAGTCCTGATTCTAGCAGGCAGCTGAAACGCAGGTCAGGAGAAAGATCTGGAGGGACAGTGAGTGCTGTTCAGAGGGACAGAATCTTATGTTGTGGACCTGGGTAAGACTGGGTGGACTGGAGACCTCCTCTGAAAACAGTGCCCTGGGGGTGGGGGTGGGAGCAAAGGCAGAGGGTAGCCAGGTGGCAGGCAGCGCAGCAGTCACTAAAGGGTGAGAGGGGTTAGCACTATGACTTCTTGGGAAAAGTCTTTCCCTCATCTCTGCTGATCTGCAGGCATCGGCCTTTAAACAGCAATCTGCTGACCAAACCCCTGGAATGTCGGTTGCCCACAAAGAAAGTCACCAGCAGCAGTGCCCTTCATGCTTGGGAGAGGTAGGTCCAAGAGAAGGAAGAATGTGAGAGGAAAGCCAAAGAAATGGATGGAGTGAAGGAAGAATGAATCAGCAAAGGGAAGAGAAAATTAGGAGAGCGTATGGGATTACTTTGGAAGGAATGATGCTAAAGCTGAAACTCCAGTATTTTGGCCACCTCATGCGAACAGTTGACTCATTGGAGAAGACTCTGATGCTGGGAGGGATTGGGGGCAGGAGGAGAAGGGGACGACAAAGGATGAGATGGCTGGATGGCATCACTGACTCGATGGATGTGAGTCTGAGTGACCTCCGGGAGTTGGTGATGGACAGGGAGGCCTGGCGTGCTGCAGTTCATGGGGTCGCAAAGAGTCGGACACGACTGAGCGACTGATCTGATCTGATGGTGAGTGCCCTCTGCTGGCTCCCTAGTCCAGGAGTGTGAGATTTGGAAAGAGTCAAGGTCACAGAAGCCAGGAGGACGTTCCGGAGCCCTGACTCAGTCACAGGAACCAGCACGCACGCCGCGACTCCAGGCTCTGACTCCATGTCTTCGGCTCGGTAAAGCAACATTGCTTTCTCCGTGCCTGCTGCATTACGACTGTTGACGTACCCGTTCCCCTCGGCCTCAACCCCCACCCCGTTGGGGAGCTGCCCCAGCACGCGCCGGGCCTGACACTTCTCTCAGTACCCGTGGCCGGGGCCACTGAATGAATGAAGCAGCAAATCAATGAATGAGAGAAAAGAAGGCGAAGCCCCTGGCCCGGTGCGTCGCCCTCCGCAGGCTGTCTCTCCAAACGCGGCCCGCCCCGTGGCCCCAGCGCAGTTCCTGCCCCGGGGAGAGTGGCTCGGTCCCCGTCCGCGCTCACCCGACGGGTTCCGCGAAGCAGAGGCACTGCCGCGGCCGGGCTCCACGCCGCCATGCCCGGCCGACGCGGCCCGCCGTCCGAGGTCGCCGCGTCACCCGAAAGACTCGGAATCCGGGACCAGAGCCGCCGCCGCCACGGGCGAGGCCGCCCCCTGCTGTCCGGAGGCCGCGAGCCGCCACGCACGCCCAGGGCGCCCAGGGCCCCGCAGTCTGCCCTCTCACCTGGCTTCCTCTGCCTCCCAGCCCTCGCCCCCAGTGGGTCCTTCCGCCTCGGCCTAGAAGCCGGTGCTCGGACTTTCCCTCGTCCCAAGGACCCTGGTGCTCCAGGTGGAACGGCCCCATTCCTACTCTCCAGAAAACCTGCTGCTAAACGGAGGAGCTTCGACTTCTCGCTCCATGAGGGACCCGGGGTAGGATTTTGAGCAGGGGAGTCGTTTTCAGATTTGGGCTTAAGATCACTGGCCCCTGCGAAGAGCGGGGACAGTCGCAATGGTCCAGAGACTAAAGGCCTGAACAGCAGCAGGAATGGGAGGAGTGGACTCAGACACCTGGGAGGTGAATGAATGGACTGGAAGACGGTGTTGGCAGGGAGAGGCGATGAAGTTGTCAGGGATGACTCTTAGGTTTCTGGCTTGGACAATGAAATGGGTAGAGGAGGACTAGGTTTGGGGTGAAGAGGGTCGACTAACTCAGTTTTGGATGTCCGTGAATTTAAGGTGCCTGCAGGAAATGGCTCAGCAGAAGAGCTACTTGAGCCACAGACTTTGGATAGCCTGGCAAACTCTTTGAGTTGTTTTGCAAAATTCAAACACCACTCCCATCCCCTGGAAAGCTCAACCAACAGATCAACTGGAAGCTAAGGAATGATATTGACCTTTCCTGACCCTCCTGACTTGAATCAACTAAAACTTTGACTCTGACAACTTTTGCCACCGTTCTAGACTGAATTCTCCTGAGCCAAGCCCCTTCATGAATGTGCATATAACCTTAGCTTAAAATATCTCCACTTTTGCTCTTGGAGACATACTGTGTTCTCCTTACTTGTTGTTGTCTGATCACTAAGTCATGTCCAATCCTTTGCAACCCCATGGACTGCGGCATGCCAGGCTTCCTTGTCCTTCACTATCTCCAAGGGTTTGTACAAACTCATGTCCATTGTGTCAAGGATGCCATCCAACCATCTCATCCTCTGTCATCCGCTTCTCCTGCCCTCAATATTTCCCAGCAACAAGGTCTTTTCCAGTGACTCGGCTCTTCACATCAAGTGGCCATAGTTTCAGAGCTTCAGCTTCAGCATCAGTCCTTCCAATGAATATTCAGGGTTTATTCCTTTAGGATTGACTAGTTTGATTTCCTAGCTGTCCATGGGACTCTCAAGTCTTCCACAGCACCAAAATTCTAAAGCATCAATTCTTTGGCACTTAGCCTTCTCAACTGAAATATAGCCTTCATTGTTACTGGACTGCTTGTACCTCCCTATGCAAACTGTGCAAGATGGCTTGTGTGGTAACCAATTCATCTTTTAAAGTCAGTTCAAGCCTTGTCTTCTGATTAGTCACATTCTGTTCAGCACCAATAAGATAATCTGTCACAGAGAAACCTTTTCTCTTATAGATAGGTTGCCTAAGCCTGAAATAACCTTTTTACTTGCCTTTTAAGCTTTTTCATTTCTGTAGCCCTTTGGAACTCCCCTTTACTGGCTAGATGAGATGCTGCCTTAATTAAGAGTCAATAAAGGCAATTAGATTTTTTAAATTTACTGTTGAATTTTGTCTTTTTACTATTTTGATCCTCGTAATTTTTCATCAGTGCTAATGCTCAATTGCATCCAACTCTTTGTAACACCATGGACTATAACCTGCTGGGCTCCTCTATCCATGGGATTTCCTAGGCAAGAATACTGGAGTGGGTTGCCATTATTTCCTCCAGGGGATCTCCCTGACTCGGAGATTGAACCCATGTCTCCCACAGCTTCGGCATTTGGCAGGCAGATTCTTTACTACTGAGCCAGCTGGGAAGCCCCAGTTTCTCCTTTGCATTACTATTAATAGCCTCTTTTTTTCTTTGCTAGATTCTTTTAACAATAAGGGTTGGTGGCATTAGGGATAATTTACAAACTTTCAATTTTTCTTCAGAGATGTAACTAAATTGCCAAAGATATTTCTTCCAGAGTATAGTGGAGAATCACCTCTGCTACTCAAAACAGGGTGGTCTCAATGAGGTAGACCATATCCCATAACCTAGGCTGGTTGATCAGATTTAGGGATTGGCTTAGAGTTGGTCACATGATCTGAGCCAGACCAATCAGAATTTGTCTAGACACTTGGGGGAACTAAGGAAAATAAAAGATCATTTGCACCTGGATTGCTAAACTGGTAGAAGGTGTACTCTTGGGGACCATCTTTGTAACCATGTGGGTAGTGCCACAGTGGAAATGAAGCAGGCACAGAAGAAAGGAGAGCTGAGAAGAGACACACGTTTGACATCATTTGTGCAACTGGAAACAAGCAGAGCCAGAAGTACTTTTCATTGGTTTAGTTATTTTTAACTGAGACCAGTGTTAAATTCACTGAACTGCATTTGCAAAATTCCTTGTTTCCTTTACTGAAAATCAGTTCTTTTGCTCCAACAGTCTTCACCCCATAACTTAACAGTGACTCACTTTTTTCCCCCACCCTGGCTGTGCTGGGTCTTCAGTGTAGCCTGTGGACCTCTCTTGCTGTAGAGCATGCAGGCACAGTAGTCATGGCCCACGAGGCCACAAACTTAGCTGGGCTATGACAACTTGGACCTTAGTTCCCTGACAAGGGATTGAACTTAAGTTCCCTACATTAGAAAGCAATTTCTTAACCCCTGGATCACCTGGGGAGTGGTTATTTTGGATTATCTGCTTTAGTATCTTCCTCCTACCCTCAGTTTTTGGAACTGCTGTTGGAGCCACCTGAAATGAAAACTTGTCCATTATTTGCTTAATTAAAATCCTTCAGTCATCACCTACAAGCAAAAAACCCAAGTTCTTTCATTTGACTTACCTCTACCTACTTGTCCAATTGAAATATATCCTTCACTAATATTGGACTGCTTCACTTCCCTATACAAACCATGCAAAAATTGTTATGTTGTAACCACCCATCTTTTAAGGCAGTTCCAGTTTTGTCTTCTCCAGGGAGCTACCTGAGTTTTCCAGTGAGTCAGCCCTTCCCTCAGGTAGCCAAAGTATTAGAGCTTAGCTTCAGCATCATTCAGCTTTGAACGAATATTCAGGGTTAATTTCCTTTAGGGTTGACTGGTTTGATCTCCTTTCTGTTCAAGGGACTCTCAAGAGTCTTCTCCAGCACCACAATTCGAACCCATCAATTCTTCCACAATCAGCCTTCTTTACCGTCCAACTCTCTCATCCGTATATGACTACTGGAAAAACCATGGCTATGACTATACGGATCTTAGTTGGCAAAGTGATGTCTTTGTTTTTTAATACACTGTCTAGGTTTGTCATAGCTTTCCTTCCAAGGAGCAAGCATCTTTTAATTTCATGGCTGCAGTCACCATCCACAATGATTTTGAAGCCCAAGAAAGATAAGATCTGCCACTTCTTCCACTTTTTCCCCTTCTATTTGCCATAAAGTAATGGGACAGATGCCATGATCTCAGTTTTTTGAATGAGTTTTAAGCCATCTTTTTTACTCTCTCACCTTCATTAAGAAGCTCATTAGTTCCTCTTCACTTTCTGCCATTAGAGTGCTATCATCTGCATTTCTGAGGTTGCTGATATTTCTCCTGGCAATCTTGATTCCAGTTTGTGATTCATCCAGCCTGGCATTTTGTATGATGTACTCTGGGTAAAAGTTAAATTAAAAGGGTGACAATATAAACCCTTGTACTCCTTGCCCAGTTTTGAATCAGTCAGTTGTTCCACGTAAGGTTCTAATTGCTGCTTTTTGACCTGCATACAGGTTTCTCAACAGACAGGTAAGATGGTCTGGTACTCCCATCTCTTTAAGAATTTTCCAGTTTGTTGTGATTCACACAGTCAAAGGTTTTGGCGTAGTCAATGAAGCAGATGTTTTGCTGGAGTTTCCTTGCTTTCTCTATGATCCAATAAATGTTGGCAATTTTCTAAACCCAGCTTGTACATCTGGAATTTCTTGGTTCACATACTGCTATAGACTACCTTGAAGGATTTTGAGGATGATCTTGTTAAGCATGTGGAGTGAGTACAACTTTTCCATAGTTTGAACATTCTCTGGCATTACCCTTCTCTGGGAATGGAGTGAAAACTGACCTTTTCCAGTCCTGTGGCCACTGCTGAGTGTTCCAAATTTGCTGACATGTTGAGTGCAACATTTTAACAACATCATCTTTTAGGATTTGAAATAGCTCAGCTGGAATTCTGTCACCTCCACTAGCTTTTTTGTAGTAAAGCTTCCTAAGGCCCCCTTGATTTCACACTCCAGGATGTCTGGCTCTGTGAGTCGCTGCACCATCATGGTTATTCAGTTCATTAAGACCTTTTTTGTATATTCTTCTGTGTATTCTTGCCACCTCTTCTTAATCTCTTCTGCTTCTGTTGTGCTGTGCTTAGTTGCTCAGTCCTGTCCAACTCTTTGCAACCCCATGGATTGTAGTGCACCAGGCTCCTCCGTCCTTGGGGATTCTCCAGGCAAGAATACTGGAGTGGGTTGCCATGCCCTCCTCCAGGGGATCTTCCTAATTCGGGGTTGAACCCAAGTCTCCTGCATTGCAGGTGAATTCTTTACTGCCCGAGCCACCAGGGAAGCCTCTCTACTTCTGTTAGGTCCTTCCCATTTCTATTTTTTACTGTGCCCATCCTTGCAAGAAATGTTCCCTTGATATCTCCAATTTTCTTGACTAGATCTCTAGTCTTTCCCAGTCTATTGTTTTCTTCTTTCCATTTTTCTTTCATTGAGGAAGGCCTTCTTATCTCTCCTTGCTATCCTGTGAAACACTGTATTCATTTGGCTATATCTTTCCCTTTCTCCCTGGCTTTTTCCTTTTGTTCTTTTCACAGCTATTTGTGAAGCCTACTCAGACAACCACTTTGCCTTCTTGTATTTCTTTTTTGGGGGGATGGTTTTGGTCACTGCCTCCTGTCAGGCCCTCTGTCTACCAGATCTACTCCCTTGAATCTACTTGTCACTTCCACTGCATAATCATAAGGGATTTGATTCAGATCATACCTGAATGGCAATGCTATATTAAACAGACCTAAAATTAGGCATCTGTAATTTGAACCTCTAAAAATAACTAGTATTTCTCCTATGATAATGAAAAATGGCTGTTTAGGGTATGGGGGGTGTCTTACGCCAAGTACTCCTTTCAAGGTCAGAAAATTAATGAGTCTAGTCTTTCCTCTTTCCTTTTATCAATCTCATAATCAGCAATGTATAAAAGAGGTCAAGAGCTTGTCCAGCGTGGTAAAGAGACAACTTATTTTTTTGTCTGGGATGGGTTTTAGCCACTGCATCCCAAGGCACAGTTCGTTTCTTGGGGGTGGGGCCCTGGTATTATAATACATTTAGTTCACTTAGGAACTTCCCTTTCTTCTAAGAGTTAAGAAAACATTTTCACTCCTAAATGATAAGCCAAGGTAACCTTCCACAGACCCTGCAAAATTCTCAAGTTTCACAGTTAAATAGAAACAAATGTGTTGAGACATACTTTCATCAGTCCTTTCTTTCTTTCAATATATTTTATTCTGATGAAGTTACAAAAGTAGATACAAAACACTTTTTTTAAAAAGTACAGTTAACCGACTTAGAAAAATAGATAAAGGCCCCTAAAGGTTTAAAAATACAAAATAAATTTTCATGTAAAGAACATTTAAAAATATTTTAGATAATCAAGACTAACTTAAGCAAGTTATTTTCAATGTAGACCAAACATAGAATGTTGTCTTTAATCTATAGCACACTGGTAATCCATTTGGATTTACAGAATACTTGTTTGAAACAGAATCTGATGAGAGAAAACCCAAGTGAATTTCAATGAAGTTGCTTCAGTAAAATTACTGCTACCACAGATACTGTCATCCCCCAAAGCCCATTACAGCCTGAAATATCAAAATCTAATGCAAAAGCACAGGAAGACTGAAGAGCTACTATTTTCCCTCTGCCAGAATTGTACAATAGTTTAAAACCAAGTCCTGAACCAGTTACTCAAGTGGTATTAGGAGGAAATAATGTCCCTGTTGAAGCTGCTTAGTTTGGTGTCCCGGCTTTTATTTTCAGGCCAGAATTCTACAGAAAGCAGAGACAGACTCCTGTCAGGCAAAGGTGACACCAGCAGCATAACTAAAGCTGCTTAGAAACAAATTTCTAGGACGTACACTCTTTGGGACTGGTTTGTTTATGCGTATGAGGTAATGATGTAATGTTCAGAAGCTTCTCCACTTCTAATGTGACCTCACTGCTCAGAGAGAGGGCCAAACAGCATTATCATGAAATCTCAAAAATATTTAAAAAATTAATGTCACCACCAGGACTCTTGCCTCTGCTCTACTAGAAAAACTTTCCTTTTGTTGTTATCAATGTCACGATGAATACAGATGTGCATTTCTCAAGTAGGCAGCTACATGAGCTAAGGATCTACAGGTCTTAAGATGAAAGGAAATACTTTGTTAACTGGCAGCCTACTGAAAACCACTTTTTTCACAGTTTGGCAAAGAATAAAGGAGCCATTTGGTTGTCAATACAAAAACTGTAGTACAAGGAAGTTTCACTATTTAAACAAAAATCTGCACATCATTGTCCAAAAGTTTTTTTTTTTAAGGCCTGGAAATTAAAGCACCATAGGATTAACTGCATAATTCAGCAAGTACTAGCCAACCCATGATTTTAGTCGGGTGTGAAGAGCAGTGATGAGACACTGAGAGAGGACTTCTGATTAGGAGGAGCCAGGGGAGTGAGTGTTACTCAGGGAGATAAATCAAGATCGAGAGGAGTCAAAGGAAGACTGACTCCTTCCAACTTTAATCAAAGGCTGACCTTCCAGCCAAGCCAAGAAGGTGCTCTCTTCTCCATGTTCTCTGCCCTTTGTTCCATCTCTCCTGTTCACTCCCTGGTCTTGGATGTAAATAATGTTAACACTAATGTTTGGTTGCACTGTTGGTTAAGCCAGATTAACTGGGAATGCTTTTATTTTTTTTTTTTAAAAAGGGACATTTTCAATTACCTGAATTCTTAATTACCAAAAAATTTTAAAATTTACGTTCCATTATTAAGCTGTCTCTACTACTGTTACTTTAGTTGCTTAGTTTTAGGGTTCTAAGTCATGAAGAGAGGCAGGATTTCTACCACTAAAAATAAATGAAGGAAAGTAAGAACAGTTTTATTTGATGATACCTGAAATATTAGAAATGATAAAAATATAATCTTACTTGAGAAGTATTTCATTCATAGCAGACTTAATTAACGCCAACAATGTTCAAAGTCAAGAGGCACCAACATCCTAACATTCTAAAAACCTTCTTGTTTGGAAATGATCAACATAAACATACAGAATGCCTGATGGCTCTTTTGGATAATCTTACAATGAGGATTATGGAATGTTTCATAGAGGACTTTTTTTAATAAGGGATTTCCCCACTATTTCCCAAAACAACGATATATGGTTTCTGCCTAAATCAGATAAAATGTTTTGTTTCCTTTAAAATTCTACATATATTTAAGAATTTACTGAAATTGAGTTATTACAAAAATGGAGTTTCTAAGTCATTTTTTCTTTACAATCTAATAGAATAATAAAAATAAATAACAAAAAAACTTTCAAATTTAACCTTAACCAAAGGTATCCAGGAACATGGTGAGTACTTTGCAAAAAATCATAGCTCTGAAACAAATGTTGATGAATTTCAAGTGTTGCCAGTCTGGCAAGTCTTTAGTAATATGTGTGCCTCAATACACTTCAAACAGTCTAGATCAGAAAAATCTAATGAAAATTAGATCTTTTCTTCACTAAAGGAGATTCTTTTTACCCCAACAGAATAATTTCAAGTTTTTATACAAAAACAATTAAAACAGAATAAAATGCCAATCCATCCTTTGACTATTAACAGAATGAAGTTTTTTTTACTTATCCCATTTTTGTCTCCTTCAAACATATACCCCCCTACCCCCAACACACACACACATTAAAGAACATGTAGCACACCAAACTTTTAGCTGGGTTATAAAATGTGCATACCTTTAAGGTTTTTTATTATGGTTTTCCTTATGTTTTAACCTTATTGGGATAAAGTTCATGCATTTCTATACTACTCTTAACTAAGTCTCAAGACACAATAAAAATACATAGAAGTAGTTTCTATTTTAAGGAAAACTCAAAATAATCAAGTACTCTTGAGTTCTTTCTTCTACTCTCCTATCCAAATTTCAAGGCCTCTGAAACCAAAATCATGAATGAAAATAATGGTTTTTGAGACCCCAAATTTGTTATAATATTTTTGGAAGTCTTCCTTTTCTCAGCCAAAACCTACATATTAAAATTAATCTGAATGAAGCTTTTCAAAATAAAAATCTGCAAGACAATTAATTCTTAGATGCCTTAAAAAAATTCTTTGATACACACTAAAAATCCAGATAGGCTGTGAATAAAATCCCAAATAAAAATTAAAAAATAAAGTCATTTTAGAAATAACTCTGGTTGCTCCCATACCATGTCTTATGATGATTTAAACTGCAATTATGGATTTTGAAAAAAAATACATGTATATAACCTATAAAAACATGAGCATACAAACTTCAAACTAAAAGGTTATCCAAAGTGACACAAACGTTTTTAATCTAATTTCAAAATGCCTTCTATTTGTAAAATAAAGGCAGAATAAAACTGATCTGATTGCATTATTAGGAAATTTGTTCTGTAAAAACATGAGCATACAAACTTCAAACTAAAAGGTTATCCAAAGTGACACAAACATTTTTAATCTAATTTCAAAATGCCTTCTATTTGTAAAATAAAGGTAGAATAAAACTGATCAGATTGCATTATTAGGAAATTTGTTCTGGAAGCTTGTTAACAAATTATTGGTAGAAATTTTTTATATCCATCATGCTGTTACCTGAATCAGACTTCAGTCATCTTCTTCAGTAAATGAATAAGTAAACTAATAAACTACAAGTTAGTCCTCATATACTACAACCAAAAATGACTCTGTGGTAGTAACAGCAGTGATCATACAGTGCCTCAAATTCAGCCATGTCCTACATTTTTCTCTCTGAAGGTATTAGGCCAACCTACCTTTGGGACAATTTTATCAGTAGACACAGACAACTGGTGTCTTTTTATCCTGTCTTAAAGTCTGTATCACTAGTCTATAATAGAAAGCAATGAGATAGCTCTAGCAGTAGATGAAGCAAGAAGGTAACTGTTCCGGAGAAAAATTTATCTGTCTTTTGATCCAAGCTTCTCAATTAATTCCTGAAGAGGTGCCAACTCACGCCTATCAATCAGATTAAACTCCTAAAAAAAGAAGAAAAATAAAATTTAAAAAAAGATCTAAAATTAAAACTCTATGTCATTCAGAGAAAGGATTCCCAACTCTAGCTTTCTGAAATCCAAAAGAATGATGAAATAATCTATGAATATTTTAAAATAGGATCATTTTTACTCCTTATTTTAAAATACAAGGGACTTAATAGATAGTGGCCTCCATACCTACATCTACATACTATCTATGACAGGCAACAATCTCTAAGACAAAAAAGAAAGCACAGTACATTCTCCTCTGTGTGGTACACAGAATTGGATATATAATATCTACTGTAAAAGCTACTGGTTTTCCCATCAAAATATCTATAGAGAGATATATTTATATTTGCATAAAGAATTATATATTTGTAAAGTTAGGCTAAGGAGTCCCTATTCTTTGATCTTTTCAAACAATGTGAATTATTTTGACTTTAAAAAGTTCTAATCCCAACTAAGGGCCCATAAGGAAATAGGCCACACCTCTGAAGGGGTGGTTCTTTGTGACATTTCTAGCTGCTAACTTTGTAAGATTCAGCCTGAAGTAGACTTCTGGAAACTTAAGATAGTAGCTAACGAGTTCTTCCAAAAGTTTCTCCTCCAGGCATAGACATCTCATGAAATGACACAACCCCAGATGTTTTTCCCATGGCATCCCTTTATAAAGCACTGGCAATGGGACGTGAGGGTGTTGACAAGCTTCCCTGGGTGCTTGGTGCTTCATGTCATATTCTAATCAGAGACCGGGGCAGGTCTCTCCAGAGGCAAAAGTCCCCAAAAGGGGGTGACGCCTTCTATTCTGTTATGTACATCAAAAAAATAAACAAGAAAAAGGGAATAAAACAGGAGAACTGCATGCTTACCTCTATATCTATAAATAAGACACTATAAATACTCTTTATTAATTACCAATTCAAATACCTCCATGCCAAAGGACACACCAAATTCAATGCAATTCAACTTACCTGAACGAAGAAAATAAAGTGCTTAAAGGAGGTGTTGAGGTGGGCTTCCTCCTGAAGCTGCATTACAGAATCAAAGTGCTGGTGATAAATATGGGCATAAACCCTGAACAGACGCTTTAGAATGGTCTTTGCCACAGACATAAAGTTTTTAGGAAATGGGACACCTGTAATATATATATGTCTCAATCAGTCTTTTATCAGGAAGAGGAAAATAAATGGCAGAAAAATTTATACAATGCCATGAACATCTCCAATACACAAATTCACAAATACAAGCTTCTATCCATATATATATATTTTTCAAAAAGGCAAGGGAAAAAACCACCCAAACCTAAGTATGTGAGGTATCCTCATACCACACTTTTGCTGACTGCCTTAGAATAGCAGGCACAAGTGACAGGTTATGGAAGATGACGCTGGATCAAAGCTGAATTTTACTTGTTTAATACTGGAGAATTTCTCCCTAAAATTAACAGCAACAAGTTTGTTTGTTTCTTGTTTTTTTGGCCCTGTCACGCAGCCTGTTGGGAATCTTAGCTCCCCAGGCAGGATCGAACTTGAACCTCCTGCACTGGAAGCGTGTTTTAACCGTTGGACTGCCAGCAAACTCCTGGGAAGTTCTATTTACAGTTTAGACTATAAACAGAAGATTTTTACTTTTGGTGATTTATAACTCTAAAAAGATTTTTACACACACACACACACATATATACTCCACCAGGACTGGAAACTTTCCCAAGCAAAAGAAAAAGGCACACCTTGAGTCATTGTTATCTACTGTCTACAAATAAATATTTTATCTTCTGAAGTACTCTGAAAATCTAGTCTTCCTTCTTAGACTAGGAGTCCCCAACTTTATATTTCATTTTTTTAAGTGCTATTTCCATTTCCCTGTAGTGTAAGAAGAGGAATAATACTTTCTATAAAGGGGAAGAATGGCACCTCCCTATTTTTCAAAGAAAATAAATATCTCCACCTAAAAGAACTGGGAGAGATCTTAGTCCTCTCTCTCCAAGCAGTGCAGGTGGGGATCTGATTGGCTGCATTTCTGAGAATTCTGTTGACAAGATCAATGTTTCTCAGGAAACAGGCCCAGAAGACAGTATGACACGCACTGAGCACAGTTAACAAACACACAAGAAGGCAGTGGCATCCCAAATAACCTACAGTAGTCGGCCTAATAACACTACACTGCTCTTGAACGTGTCCCTTTCTCTAATTTTTCAGAAAACAAAAGTTAAAACACTTTCTACTTCCCTGCATTCTGTATTCTTGACTTCTCCACCAGTCCTTAATAGTTTGAAATGTAGTGTCTTTTGCTCTTGTAAGCTGATGCATGTGTATGTATTCCTCCACCCCGCATCCCCAGTCTGTGTAACAACGTGCCTTTTCACACATTATTCTGAGGGTTATGGACATGTTTTTCTGGACTTGGTCTTATGTTCATGTATTGAAAAGATGGATTTTTAAGACAAATCCTTTTTCTCTCAGAATTAGCAAACGGGCACCTTGCTATTAAAAAGAATATTAAAATGAGTAACAATCAAGTTTTGTCTAAAACAATAAATAATGGCATAAGTTAAGATCTGGATAATAGTCTAATGAAGGGGGAAATAATTCCAGAACATTAGGATAAAATATTGAAGAATTGGGAAGCTGAAGAAAGAGAATAATGACAAAAGTATTCTTTACCTCCATTAAGAGGTAGACTCTGATAAATAAATACAAGTGGTTTATTTTAATCTAAGCACTTTCCAAGCTGATTTTAACATTCAAGCACAGCCAATACACAATAAAGGATCTAAGAGAAAGGAAACAAAAGGCTTTACAGAATAGAAAAACTGACCAACAGCAAACAGACCAAATACAACAACATGACATAAATTCTTCTCCTGAAAGCCTCTGATTAGATTTCAAAAAGGAATTTGCCGTGTTCTGAATGTGTGTGTATGCACAAACGTGCACGCACTTTGTTGCTCAGTTGTGTCCAACTCTTTGTAGCTCCGTGGACTGTAGCCCATCAGGCTCCTCTGTCCATGGGGAGTTTCCAGACAAGAATACTGGAGTGGACTGCCATGCCCTAATGCAGAGGATCTTCCCGACCCAGGGATCAAACCCAGGTCTCCCACACTGCAGGCTCTGTGTCTCCTTCAAAATCATATTGAAATTCTAACACCCTAGACAATGGTATTAAGAGGTGGGGCCTTTGGGGTGATAAGGCCATAAGGCCTCTGCCCCTTTGGCTAGAATTAGTGCCCTTATAAGAAGAAACAGAGATGATTTCCCTCTCTGCCATGTGAGGATACAAGAAAAAGACTGTTTTCTTGCTATCTGTAAACCAGGAATAGGACCTATGACAGAACCTGACCATGCTGGCCTCTGATCTTGGACTTCCAGACTTCAGAAGTTAAGAAACACATCTTTATTGCTTATAAGACCTCCAGTCTCTGGTACTTTTGTTATAGCAACCCAAATAGACATGACAGAATCTAACAATATGTTGTTCATTAGATACCCTATACTGAAAATGATAAGGCCCAATCACATCCATGAATATCAATGCCAAAATCTTAATCACATATCCAGAAACAAAACAAAAAAACCTCTTGCAATGGAACATTGTAAAAAATAGAGAAAACCTTATGATCAACAACAGAAAATAGAAGAGCATCTGATAAAACCCTACAATCAATTTGATTTTTAAAAATTCACAAATCTCTAACCAAAAGTAAGATTTCTGCTTAATGCTGAAAGACTAGAAGCACTCACATGAAATTAAAGAAAAGGATCTTTGCCTTCATCACCTTTACTCAGCACTGTTCTGAAAGTACTAGTTACTGCAATTAGTTAAGAGTACACAAGTAGTGTATTTATCAGAAAAGAATAGATGAAATTAGTATTATCTTAGTCTGATGTGACTATAAACTTTAAAAACCCAAGAAAATCAATCCAAAAGAAATAGAAACTGATGGTCAATTATAAAATTCATAGATACATCAACAGCTTTCCTATATACTAAACAATAACCAGTTAGAAACCAGATTATCAATAAAAACATTAAGTGCCTATGAATAAAGAAACTTGAAGGACTAAAGTAAAATACAGAATTTTTCCAAAAGGGAATAAGAAATAATTAAAAGACTGTTCTTGGATAGAAAGATTCAGTATTGTCAAGAGAACAAGAATCCCTACATTAATTTACAAACTGAATGAAATCTTAATAAGAATCTCACAGGTCTTCTTTTTACCTTGACAAAATGTTTATAAATTCTTTGGAAGAACAAACTTTCCAGAATAGCCGTGAGTATTCTGAAAAAGAAGAGCAAGGAAGAGACTAGCCCTACAAGATGTTCAAAGATGCATGGCCATGGTAATTAAAACAGTGTGGAATTTCTATAAGAATAAAGACATTAAAAGACTCCAAAACATATGTCAATTTGCTGTACACACACGAAAATTAGGGGATAAAAGATACATGTATTTGATAAATGGTACCAGACAAAGTGACTAGCATTTATAATTGGGAAAAAATTCCTGACAGAACAAAGATTTAAAAACAAAACCACAAAAGTACTAAATAAAAGCATCGACAAATATTTTTATGATCTTTAGGTAGGAAAGTCCCTTCTGATCATTGTATTAAAATCCAATCATCATAAAGGCAAAGATTAATAGGTCAAAATAACATACATAGCCAAAAACCCCTCATAAACAAAATAAGTCAATAAGGCAACCTCAAGAAAAATACAACATGCACGACAAAGATCTAATATATCCTTAACATAAACAAACAGAAAAAGGGTATAAACAGAAAACACACAATGATCAATAAACCAAAAAATGCTCAATCTTTTCAATATTTTATAAAATGAACATTATACTAGAAATTTATTTACCCATTTTAGAAAAGCAACACTGAGAGGCAACTAGTACTGACGAAGAAACACAGGCCGACACAAACATGGCTGGAAGGAGTATACATCTATGACCTTTTTGTAGAGAAATCTGGCAGTCTTTATTAGACTTTGTTACACTAATAGAGCATTAAAAAGAACAAAACACATTTATCATTTGAAAAGAATATTAGTTCTACAACATTAACTCACCAATTTTAGAAGGAAAAAGAGTTTCATCATCAAGTTGATCCTGAACCCAAGTCATCAAATAGTCAATGTATTTTGGTGCAGAACATTTGATTGGCTTTTTAATATTAGTACCATCTGCCCAATGATATTCATATCTGGAGAGAAAAAAGTTTTAGTAATAAAGTTTTAAAAAACATGTTGCAACTTATAGTAGGTTCACAGTATGTCTATATTGTTAACTGTGTTCACGCACACACACACAATTTTAGTAAATTAACCAAAGTTCTACTGAAGATTACTTGGGAGTTCCCTGCAGAAAGGAAGCCGACTCTTAAACAACATGGGTTTGAACCACACAGGTCCACTTACACAGATAATTTTCAATGGTAAATACTACGATTCACAGTTGGTTGAATCCATAGATGCAGAGGGACCATGGATATGGAGGGCCGACCCAACTTACACAATATTCTGAAATATGATGATAATAAATGGAAAAGAAAAAGATAGTATGGCAGCTGGCTGTGCCAGAATTTGTTTTACAACACAGCCCTGAGAAAGGTCAAGGAACTGAGTTCCTGTCAGTTAGACAGAGGGTGCTGAGGAGTGGGTAAGGTGCTGGTGGATCCTCCATATTCTGAGCTTGTTGGCCATTAGGTAATTATCAATAGAGCCAAGATTACAAAACCCTGTTTTTTGGAGAGGGTTCTAAAGAATAAATCTTATGCATTCATCTTTTTCTACCTCACCTTTGCTAAGCTAGAATGATTAATAATAAAACTTCACTTTATGAATCATTTAAGCCAAAGATAGGAAACTTGAGGACTAAAACAATACTTCACAAAATAAAAAACATCTCTTCTAAAATAATGTAATAAAAACAGAACTCAAATTCACTGGGGACCTTTTTCACCTTTACGTAAAAATGACAGCAAATTCAGAAAGGACTATTTTTTCCCAAGAGGTAAATCTCTTAATACCATCTATCATCACATAAAAGCAATCAATTGCTAGAGGAGAAAAGACTGGAAGGATACTAAAATGTTAATTCTATAACATCTTAATCTTGTGGGTGATAAAGGGTTCTATCTCTTTGTCAATATTTCTAGAAATTTATTACAGTAAGAAAATTTTAATCTAGCATCTTTAAGCCAGGTAACTAAAGCAGCACAACTTGGAAGTAATTAATATCAAATAAACACAAGGAAAAAAATCAAATATTAAAGGGTCAACTAGGGGAGTGTAAAAAATAAATAAATAAATAGTCAACTAAAAATTCTAAGAAATTAATTTAAAAAACAAACAAAACCATAAATTTAACAAAATTGAAAAAATAACTTTTGCAAAAGCAAGATAAACCTAAATTTCTTTACTTTCGATCCTAATGAACATTCATACTTGCTGCTGCTGCTGTCACTTCAGTCATGTCTGACTCTGTGCAACCTCATAGATGGCAGCCCAGCAGGCTCCCCCGTCCCTGGGATTCTCCAGGCAAGAACACTGGAGTGGGTTGCCACTTCCTTCTCTGATGCATGAAAGTGAAAAGTGAAAGTGAAGTCCCTCAGTCGTGTCTGACTCTTACCGACCCCATGGACTGCAGCCCACCAGGCTCCTCTGTCCATGGGATTTCCCAGGCAAGAGTACTAGACTGGGGTGCCATTGCCTTCTCCAAAACATTCATACTTACTACAATGCAATTATAAAAAATCAAAACACTAGAAAACACATACCAAAGTATTTAATAACTAAAAGGTTAAAGGTAAGCTTTTGTTTTCACAAGCCAACAGGCAAGAAAAACAACAAGTGTTTACTATTTAATTTATATCAATTGGTGATTAGCTCTATTTAGTATTTCAAATACCTATATAATAGTCAGTATAAGTACCTTGGACCTGCAGACATGACTGGACAGCTCGCTTCAGTGCAGAATTCTGTGATAGTTCCATATAACATGTTGATCTGGTTGAAGAAATCCACAGCTGGAAAATTAATAGCAGAATTGTGTTAAAATGTCCATGTAAACACAATAAAACATCAGATCTTTCAAATGCAGGATTCAGTCAAGAATCCTCAGGAGATTCAACAATCCAGGGACACTATAAATTCTTTTTTTTTATTGTCATATCTAAAGTAAACAAAAAAAAGTATTTATGTGGCTGTGCCACGTCTTAGTTGCAGCATGTGGGATCTTTAGTTGCAGCATGTGGGATCTGGTTCCCTGACTAGGGGTCAAACCTGAGCCCCCTACACTGGGAGCTCAGAGTCTTAGCTACTGAAATCACCAGGGAACTCCCTTAAGTAAACTTTTAATACACACTTATTTTTAATATACTAAACTTTTAAACAGCCTTTAAGCAGAAAAATATTAGAGATATTAATAACTTAATGGCAACTGAGCTTCCAGTTCAAGATGGCAGAGTAGAAGAACGTGCACTTAGATCCCCTCCTTCAAGAGCACCAAAATTTCAACTAGTTATGGAACAACCATAGACAGGAGGATGCTGGAACCTACCAAAAGATAGCCCATGTCCAAAGACAAAGAAAAAGCTGCAGCACGATGGTAGGAGAGGCGCAATCATGATAAAATCAAATGCCACAGCCACTGGGTGGGTGACCTACAGAAGTTCTCCCACTGTTGTGAAGATTCTGAACCCCACATCAGGCTTCCTGACCTAGGGATCCAACAAAGGGGCTGGGAATCCCCAGGGAATCTGACCTTGAAGGCCAGCAGGATTTGATTACAAGACTTCCACAAGACTGGGAGAAACAAAGACTCCAGTCTTGGAGGGCACAAACAAAACCTTGTGTGCACCAGACTCAGAGGAAAGGAGCAGTGACTACCCTTCCATGGGGAAGCTTACATGAGCCTCTTAGCCTCTTCCATCAGAGGGTAGAGAGAAGACGCAATAAGAATCACAGTCCCCCAGCAACTAAAACAAAAACCATATTACAGGAAGTTAATTAGCATGAAAAAGCAGAAATTTATGTCCTAGATGAAGGGAAAAGATAAAACCCCAGAAAAACTAAATGAAGACAGGATACCTTCCAGAAAAAGAATTCAGAGTGATAGTGAAGATGATTCAAGATCTCAGAAAAAGAATGGAGACAAAGATAGAGAAGATGCAAGAAATGTTTACCAAAGAACTAAAGAACAAAGAGAGATAAATAATACATTAGAAAGAATCAATAGCAGAATAACTGAGGCAGAAGAACAGACAAATGATCTGGAAGACAGAATGGTGGAAATGACTGCTGCAGAATAGAATATAGAAAAAAGAATGAAAAGAAATTAAGACAGTCTGAGACCTTGTGGCTAAGACAATAAAGCGTCTGTCTACAATGCAGGAGACCTGGGTTCGATCCCTGGGTAGGGAAGAATCCCTGGAGAAGGAAATGGCAACCCACTCCAGTACTCTTGCCTAGAAAATCCCATGGACAGAAGAGCCTGGTGTCCATGGGGTCGCAAAGAGTCGGACACAACTGAGTAACTTCACTTTCACTTTCATGAGACCTCTGGGACATCATTAAATGCACCAATAATTGGATTATAGGGGTCCCAGGAGGAGAAGAGAGAGAAAGAAACTGAGAAAATATCTGAAGAGACAATAGCTGAAAACTTCCCTAACATGGGAAAGGAAGTAGTCAACCAAGTCCAGGAAAACAGAGTCTTAGGCAGGATAAACTGAAAGAGGAACACACCAAGACACACAGTAATCAAACTGACAAAAACTAAAGACAGAGATAAAACATTAAAAGCAAGAAGGGAAAAACAACAAATAACATACAAGGGAACTACCATCAGACTATCAAGTAGATTTCTCAACAGACATTCTATGTGCAAGAGGGGAATGGCAAGATATATGTAAAGTGATGAAAAACCTACAACCAAGAATACTCTACCCAGCAAGACTCTCCTTCAGATTTCATGGAGAAACCAAAAGCTTTCCAGATAAGCAAAAGTTAAGAGAATTCGGCACCACCAAACCAGCTTTACAACAAATGCTAAAGGAACATTTCTAGCCAGGAAACAAGAGAGAAAAAGACCAACCTACAGAAAATAAACCCAAAACAATTAAGAAAATGGTAACAGGATCATATACAATCAATAATTATCTTAAATGTAAATGGATTAAATGCACCAACAAAAAGACAGACTGGCCGGGTGGATGAAAACATGTGCATGTATGCACTTCCATTTACCACATCACTCTGCTTGACCCCTCAAATTGTATGTAATTATGTTCTTAGGTTAATCATGTCCCCATTATTGCTTACAATTGTAATTATCTTTTTTGTCTGGCTATTGATTGTGAAAATTGATACACATCTCCCACTACTGTGATTATGTAGCTATCTCTCATTTAATACCATTGTATCATGATTGGTCAAAAGGAAAATAACAGAATTCTGTACTACCAAAATTACCATTTAATAGGAAAACCTGTAATCACTTCTTAAAATCTGGACACATTATCAGAATTTGGAAATTTTTGAAAAATACAAATACATAAGTATAGATTTTTTTTTTTGTGCCAGAGTTCCAGATATGTTTCTAATGAGCAACCATGTTTAAAAACAACTGGACTATATGAGGAAATTTTACTTTTATCTAGTTTGTTTCATTTTTTCTATTTCTTATTCAGTGCTCCCATTTCATTTAGTCAATGTTTTCCAATTTCTCCATCTGTTCTTTTTTTTTTTTTTAATTTTTCTTTCTCAAGCCTTTATAAACATAGTAGAAAACTCTTGTATTCATATATACAATGTGCAGAACACATAAATTTAGAAAACTTCTGAATTTTTGCCTAACTGAAAAATTTAGTCTGTTTGACTCGGTTTAGTTTGATTCTACTTGTTTGATTCAGCATGAATAGAATACTAGATTTCTAATTAAAAAAAAAAAAGATATGCAAGAAGCAACAAAGGTTTACTGTATAGCACAGGGATTATTGACTGTTACAAGATACAGTCAATATCTTGTAATAATCTATAATGGAAAACAATTTCAAAATTAATATGTGTACATATATAACTGAATCACAAAAAGAATTCTACTTGTTGAAATTTAGTAATGTTTATCTTTTTGCCAGTTTTTCTAAATGTCCTATTAACATCTAGTAACAATGTATGAGATACAAAATTTTAAATACATTTGTTTAGAATATAAGATTGTTATTATTCAGTGGCTAAGTCATGTCTGACTCTTTGTGACTCCATGAACTATAGCACACCAGGGTTCTCTGTCCATCAAAACTCCGAGTTTGCTCAAACTCATGTCCACTGAGTCAATGATACCATCCAACCATTTCATCCTCTGCTGCCCCTTGTCCTCCTGCTCTCCATTTTTCCCAGCATCAGGGTCCTTTCCAATGAGTCAGCTCTTTGCATCAGGTGGCCCAAGTATTGGACCGTCAGCTTCAGCATTCATCCTTCCAACAAATATTCAGAGTAGACTTCTTTTAGGATTGACTGACTTGATTTCCTTGACGTAAGGGACTCAAGAGTCTTCTCAAGCATCACAGTTCAAAAGCATGAATTTTTTGGCGACCAGTCTTCTTTATGGTCCAACTCTCACATCCATACATAACTACTGGAAAAACCACAGCTTTGACTGAATGGACCTTTGTCAGCAAAGTGATGTCTCTGCTTTTTAAAACACTGTCTAGTATTGACATAGCCATTCTTCCAAGGAGCAAATATCTTTTAATTTCATGGCTGCAGTCACTATCTGCAGTGATTTTGGAGTCGAAGAAAATGAAATCTGACACTGTTCCTACATTTTCCCCATCTATTTGCCACGAAGTGATAGGATCGGATGCCATGATCTTAAAGTTTTTTGAGTGTTAAGTTTTAAGCCAGCTTTTTTACTCTCCTCTTTCACCTTCATCAAGAGGCTCTTCATCTTCAGTTCCTCTTCACTTTTTAACATTAACGTGGTTATCATCTGCATATCTGAGGTTGGTGCTATTTCTCCCAGCAATCTTGATTCCAGTCCAATGTTTCATGTCTAACTCAGTGTTGCTTTTTTAAAAATAATTTTATTTAATTATTATTTTTGGCTGTTCCGAGTTTCTGTTGTTGTGTGAGGGCTTTCTCTAGTTGCAGAGAGTGGGGGCTACTCTGTTGTGGTGCCCAGGCTTCTCATTACAGTGGCTTCTCTTGTTGCTGACACAAGCTCTAGGGTGGGTGGGCTTCAGTAGCTGTGGTACATGGACTCAGTTGCAGCTCACAGACTCTAGAGCACAGGCTCAGTAGTTGTAGTGCACGGGTCCATGGCATGTGGGATCTTCCTAAACCGGGGATCGAACCAGTGTCTGCTACATTGCAGGCAGATTCTTAACCACTGGACCACCAAGGAAGTCCCTTACTGTTGCTTCTTCTTCTGCATACACATTTTGCAGGAGGCAAGTAAAGTAGTCTGGTATTCCCATCTCTTTAAAAATATTCCAGTTTGTTGTCAACCCAAACAGTCAAAGGCTTTAGTACAGTCAATGAAGAAGTAGATGTTTGTTTGGAATTCCCTTGCTTTTTCTATGATCCAGGGTATGTTGACAATTTGATCTCTCGTTCCTCTGCCTTTTCTAAACGCAGCTTGTACCTCTGGGAGTTCTCAGTTCATGTACTGCTGAAGCCTAGCTTGAAGGATTTTGCTGGCATGTGAAATGCATGCAATTGTACAGTAATCTGAACATGCTTTGGCATTGCTTTTCTTTGGGATTGGAATGAAAACTGACTTTTTCCAGTCCTGTGGCCACAGGGGAGTTTTCCAAATTTGCTGGCATATTGAGGGTAGCACTTTAACAGCATCATCTTCTAGGATTTGAAACAGCTCAGCTAAAATTCCAACATCTCCACTAGCTTTGTTCATAAAAATGCTTCCTAAGACCCACTTGACTTCACACTCCAGGATGAACGGGTCTAGATGAGTGACCACATCATCGTGGTTAACTGGGTCATTAAGAGCTTTTTTTATACAGTTCTTCTGTGTATTCTTGCCACCTTTTCTGCTTCTGTTAGGTCCTTGACATTTCTGTCCTTTATTGTGCCTATCTTTGTATGAAATGTTCAAATTAATATAAATAAAATCTACTATATTTAAATTATTAATGACATTATTCAAGATGCTCCTATTCTTATTTTTTCTGCATTTGATAAAATATTCTCAGAGAAATGTTAATATGTCTATGATTATATATTTTTTTCTTTTCCCTTATATATCTTCTGATTTTTGTTTCATGTATCTTTGTTGTTAGATGTCTAATGGTTAATGATGTCTATCTTCTTTGTGAATAGTATCTTTTATCATTAAAAATGCTCATCTTTGTTTCATTTAAAAATAAATAAATTTAAAAACAAAACAAAACAAAACAAAATTCTAACTTAAAAGGTAATTATTACATTAGAATATACAATTTGATGATATCCAAGCAAATTAAAATCCATAACATATCAGTCTCAACCAGACAATACCATTTGTGGTAGGAAAGAGAAGAAAAGTATTGTGAATATACTGTGAGGGTGGTATTTCAGTTATATCAGGCATTTAAAAAATCTAATTTTTCATAAAAAATTGAGACCCAGTGCATATTGAGGACATAAAAAATACATGAGATAAAGTCCCTTGTCCTAGAGTCTCTAGCTAACAAAAAGGACAAAATCAAGAGAGGGATAATACAACATATAAGAGAGCATCCAAAGGCCAACAAAAAATGCTAGAAGAATTCAGAGAAAAGGTAGCATCTTGGGAAGCTGAGACAGTCAAGGAGTACCTCCTTAAAGAGCTTCAGCTAGAACTGGAAGAAAATAGAAGAGGAAGGGGTTAAGAAACACAGGCGTAACTGACTGAAACATACTGCTTTGCACAGAGAGAACCACAAAGTCTTGGAAAGATTTGTTAAAATGTCTCAGTTCCCTGTCTAAAAGACTACCTAAACACAACTAGGGCTTTTCCAAGTTTCTTAAAAAACAAATGAATTAAAAAGCTCCACCATGTCAAAAGGAATTTTATACAAAACCCCCTCACTTATAAACTTTCCTCTTAAATTAGTCATGTTTTCTAAGAAAGTAATACATTGAATACTCTTTCAAAACAAAGAATGTGCCTAGATGGTGTGCTGGTTATATTGGTCTGCTCAAAATATGGTCCAGAGGTTCCCTGTTTCATAGGGGAAACTGTGAGGTCAGAAACATTTTAATTATTGCTCTGAATTCTCACTCTCTTAGGAGGCACGGTGGAGCTGTCCAGAGGCTCCACGGTGTGACACCACAACAGACTGAATGCAGAGGCAAGTATGAGAATCCAGCCATCAGACATTAAATAAGATTTGCAACCGGTGCCATACTTCTCACCAACATTATTTTGGAATATAGCTATTTTTATAAAAATACATTTATGTTAACATGTAATGGGTTTATTATTGCTATTTCTAGATGAATTTTAAAATAAATATTTTTAATTGCTCAGTTTTAATTTCTAACACAGGATCATTAAACACAGCTCATATAATTAAAAACTCTTTGGGTTCTCAATAATTTTTAAGAGAAGAAAAGGATCCTGGAACCAAAAGGTTGAGACTAGCTGATTAGAGCAGTAAGTCTCAAAGAAAAATCTAAGGCTGAAGAAGGCCAACAGATTCCTTCAGAATGAAAGATGATACACAAATAGCCAACAGATACATGAAAAGATGTTCAACACTGGGGCTTCCCTGCTGGTACAGTGGTTATGAATCTGCCTTGCAATGCAGGGGACACTGGTTCTATCCCTGATCTGGGACGACCCCACATGCCTTAACTATAAGCCTATGTGCCGCAACTACTGAAGCTTGTGTGCCAGAGCCAGTGCTATGCAATACGAGAAGCTGGTGCACTGCAGCTACAAAGCAGCCCCCATTCTCCACACACAGTGGAGAAAGCCCAAACAGTAATAAAGACCCAGTGCAGCCAAAAACAAAGAAATAAAGATGAGAATAACAAACAAGATGTTCAACATCACTGATTATTAAAGAAATACAAATCAAAGCTACAATGAGGTATTACCTCATACCAGTCAGAATGGCCATCATTAAAAAGTCAACAAATAACAAATGCTGGAAAGGATGTGGAGAAAAGAGAACACTCCTACAATGTTGGTGGGGATGTAAGTTGGTACAGCCACTATGAAAAACATTATGGATGTTCCTCAGAAAACTAAAAATAGAATTAGCATATTATCTAGCAATTCCACTCCTGGGCCTATATCCAGACAAAGCTATAACCCAAAAAGATACATGCACTCCTATGTTCCGAGTGGCACGCTTCACAATAGCCAAGACATGGAAACAACCTAAAAGTTCAAAGACGAATGTATAAAGATGTGGCACATATCCACAATGGGATATTACTCAGCCACAAAAAAGAACAAAATATGGCACTTTCCTGCTGGTCCAGTGGTTAAGACTAGGTGCTCCCAATGCAGGGGGCATGGGTTCAATCCCTGGTTGAGGAACAAAGATGCTGCAATGCTGGCTCCCGCCCCTCGCAAAAAGGAACGAAATAATCTCATTTGCAGCAACATGGATGGACCTGGAGACTATCATACTAAGTGAAGTAACTCAGATAAAGACAAATACTATATGATATCACATATATGGAAACTAAGATATGACACAAATGAACCTATTTATGAAACCAACCACAGACAGAACAGACTGGTGGCTGCCAAGGATGGAGGAAGGATGGGGTAGGAAGTTGAGATTAGCATTTGTAAGCTTCTTATATATAGAACAGAGAAACAACAGGTCCTACTAATAGTTGGGAGAATTAACATCCTATGATAAAATATAAAAAACGTATACATAACTGAATATATGTATGTATAACAATCACTGTGCTATACAGCAGTAATTAGCACAACACTGTAAATCAACTATACTTCAATTAAAACATCTAAAAAAGAATAAGATAATAATTTGAATAAGATTACAAAAAAGGGGTCTTTTCTGAATAGATAATACTTAACATGGGTCACATAACAAAAGAGAGACAAAAATATATAGAGAAAAAATTCTAGGGACTTCCCTGGTGGTCCAGGGGTTAAGAATTCACCTTTCAATGCAGGGGATGCAGGTTCAACCCCTGGTCAGGGAAGTAAGATCGTTCATGCCATTGGGCAACTACTGAGCCCATGAGTTCTAGAGCCCATGCGCCAAAACTAGAGAGAAGCTTGCATGAGCGGCAAGGAAACATCCTGCATGCCACAACTAAGATCCAACACACCCAAATAAATAAATAAGTTTTAAAAAAAATCAAATCTCAAACATTCCAACTTCCCCCCTACTAATTTTTTCTCTTGCCCCCTAAGTTTCCTTATCCCATCTAACACAAAAGAAAACACATTATATAGTTTTGCACCTTGGGTTTTTTTTTCCCTCTTAGTAATATGAATAACATTTTTTAATGAGTTGAGGAAAATAAAATTTTTCTTAATGTGGCTACTGGAAATTTTTAAATTACATTTATAACTTACAATGTATTCCTATTAGACCACACTGACCAAGGCAATGATTATCAACACAGAAGCATCTACACTGTTGGAAGAGAAGTGTCTTAAACAAAATCAAACCTGAATTTGAACAAAGCTCCAAATCTGTACTAACTTGGTAGGCACTAGACACACAGGGCAATTTATATTAAAATGAAGTACAATTTACATTAAAATGAAGTTAAATTTAAAATTCACTTTCAGTCCCAGTAGCCACATTTCAAGTGCTAAATGGCCACAGGAAGATACACATTTTCATTATCAGAGAAATATGTCTGGGATTTCCTTCAAAATAATCAGGGTAGTGTACAGAAACAGCACAACTGGCCATGAACTGATAATTGCTGAAGCTGGATAACAGATACCTGGAAATTCATTCTACTAGTTTCTCTACGTCTGTATGTCTGAAAATTTCCATTAAAAAGTTTTAAAGATTCCTGGGAGGGACTTCCCTGGTGGTCCAGTGGTTAAGAACTCGCCTGCCAATGCAGGAGACATGGGTTCGATCCCTGACCCAGGAAGATTCCACATGCTATGGGGCAACTAAGCCCTCGTGCCACAACTGCTGAAGCGCACATGCCTAGAGCCCATACTCTGTAACTAGAGAAGCCACCACAATGAAAATCCTGTCAAGGAAGAATAACCACTGCTCGTTGCAACTAGAGAAAACCTGAACACAACAAGGAAGACTCACGGCAGACAAAAGTATAAATAAATAAATTATTAAAAAAAAAAAAAATAAAGATTCCTGGGACAACAAAAATTCCTAATAGACTTAAACCCTATCATCCAGAACTGATCTCATCTCAAAAATGATGAACTCCAAAATGATGCTCCAGTCTCAGCATATCCTCCAATGTCATGCCCTTACTTTCCTGAACTCAGAGTGACTTTCAGCTCATGGATCACTCTGCTTTCTCCCAGTCTCTCAATTTCCTTCTGACTACTCCAAAGTCACAATAATCAAGTGACTGACCAAAGCAAGTACGCTTGACTTTTCTGCAGACACAGGCAAATGAAAGGTGCTGGGAGTGGGGGCACAAAAAAAGAAGATGGATCCCTACAAAGTCATGTCCATCACAGGTAGGATCTTTACATTTTATCCATTTCTCATTTGCCCTTACTCAGCAATTCAGACCATTTTCAGAGATTACGCCAAAGCACTCTTCGTTTCTCCTCAGGTCTCTCTACTCAACCACACAACTACACCCTGAAGACAAAACAGTCTGGATGTATTTGCACTTACATGTTTCTTCACAGATAATGTTTTATTATGATACTTACACTCAAAAGGGATTCCTTGGTGGCTCAGATGGTAAAGAATCTGCCTGCAATGCGGGAGACCTGGGTTCAAGCCCTGGGTTGGAATGATCCCCTGGAGAAGGGAATGGTTACCCATGCCAATATTCTGGCCTGGAGAATTCCATGGACTGTATGTGTAGTCCATGGGGTTGCAAAGAGTCGGACATGACTGAGTGACTTTCACTCACTCGCATAAAAGAAAATTCATTAACAAAAAGATTTTAGCAAAATCTTATCAACTAGTAATGTTGAAAGTTATTAAAAAACTTACTGTTAACAGCAATCCATTCATTGAGGTCCTCTCCCTCTGGCAACATAACAGCTTGTCTCAAATTCCCACTTCCTAGAGTTGCTTCTGCATGTTTTAAGAGTTCATACTGATGAGATCCTTCAGGGATATTCTTCTTTGGTTTGAATGTTTTAGAAGAGCGGCTACTACTGTTAGAGTAGAGTAAAGTAAGAGTCTATCAATTTTTAGGACCGGACATAGAATGTACATTTTAGGCATATAAATTGTTTTGAAATTAAAAAATATTTCCTGAAAAGTATAACAATGTGGGGGTAGGGGACACACAATAAAGTAAAGATTTAAAAGTTTAAAAAAGTTTCCCCTACACAGAAATAGGAATAGCAGCACAATTTCACATAGAGGGCAATTTTACTAAGCTGCACAAAGCAGTCTGGTATAATAGAAAGGGCAACCTAACCAAAAGAAGAAAAAACCTGGATTCCAGTTCTTGATCTGCCACTAACTATGTGATGACTTGAGAAACCTAACCTCCTTTTGGCCTGTTTTCATCGACAGAAAGCAGTGCTGCGAGAGTGGTAGTTCTAAGGCTCTTCTAGCTTAAAAATCCAGTTTTCTATATCAAAATACTTGTGGTGCCATCAAAGCAAACTACATTTGGAATCACTAACATTTGGAATTTATGGAAGGGAAAATAAACAACTGGTTTTGGAGGGGAAAAGCAAGCTTTTATTCCTATCTCACACCATTCATAACGTCTTCCTAATTATGACACAAAGCTCGGGAAAAAATGGACAGATTTCTAACTATAACAATTAAAACTTCCATAATTCAGAAAAAAAGAAAGTACTCGTAATACATATTACGAAGTGTGAACTACATAATAAAGGGCTTTTATAATTGGTTAAGAAAAAGGCTTTAGAAAAATGGGCCTAAGAGATGATTATATAATTCAGAAAGAAAAAGTGACAAATGAACAGATGTGAAATGCTCCTCAATCTGTCCCTTCTCCTTCTAGGAGATATCCTTGATATGAATAAGGATGTGTTTTCCAAGATTGTTTTTCATAGTGAAAAACCTGGAAACAATCCTAAAGCTTCCCAGTAGAGAAATGAGTATGACACATCTATACCATGGAATACCATATGGCAATTAAGAAGAAAAGACAGAGCTACATGAATTCACATAGACAAGAGTTCAATACATGGTCACACATATTACAATATGAAATGTACAGCAGAAGTCTATTTTGTAAATGCATAGAAAATGTCATCCATCAAACTGATACTGGTGACTACTTCCAGGAAGGGAAGGAAATAAGACTGAGGACTTTCACTTTACCTGAGTAATCTGAATTTTAAATAAGACTGATTGTTAAGTAAAAAGGAGTTATGAAAACAATAAACATCTAACATGGGAAGCTTGTGTTTAACATAATAAAGAGCTAAATTTAATAGGGAAGTATTACATTAGAGGGAATGGCCCTTTACAATAAAAACAAGCTGTGAATGACAGGAAGCTAAATATGGAAAACTACCAAGAAAAGATGTCTCAAGGTTCTGTATGATCTTCATGTAAATGAAGACGTCTGTGCTTCAAATGGCACCATCAAGACAGTGAAAAGAATCTACAAAATCGGAGAAAATTTTGTAAAACGCAGATGTGATTAAGGGACTTATACTCAGGATAAAGAATTTTTACAACTTAAAACCAAAGACAAACCGATTTAAAAAATGGTTGAAGTGTTTGAATAGATGTGACTTCAAAGAATATACACAAGCTGCCAATAAGCACACAAAAAGGTGCTCAACATCATTAATCATTAAGGAAAAACAAATTAAAATCACAATGAGATACCACTTCACATCCACTTAGGATGTGCTATAATCAAA
The DNA here is from genome assembly GCA_935064755.1 of Tragelaphus eurycerus. Classification (NCBI taxonomy): domain Eukaryota; kingdom Metazoa; phylum Chordata; class Mammalia; order Artiodactyla; family Bovidae; genus Tragelaphus; species Tragelaphus eurycerus. The sequence goes on from CAKXYN010000016.1 coordinate 26,829,283, forward strand.
AATTCAATTAACAAGTGCTAGAGAGGCTGTGGGGAAATTTCCAAGAGAATTAACACATACATCCAAAACAAAAATCTATACACAAATTTATAGCATAATTATTCATAATAGCCAAAAAGTGGAAATTCAATTGTCTATCAACAAAACAAAGTTTAAAAGAAATAAACAGAGCCATATTTAGGTCCAAAAAACCTGTGCATCCACAAACAAACTACTGACTAAACATCAACATAAGAAAAAGACTGGTTATAGGGGGGGATTGTTCTGGTAATAAGGAAACTTTCAATTAAAATATAAATCAAGTAGATTTTTTGATATGGTAATCTCACTTTGAAGGCTATTCGCTTAAAAAATCATTCAAAGGAGGGGAAAAGCGACTGTTAGTCAAAGCTTTGTAATCCTATTTTACAATAGCAAAATACTAGAAAAGAATCCAAATTTCTCACAGTAAGAAATGGGGTGAACTCTGGTTATGAACACTTAGATGTCAAGTATGTGGGTGATGCCCATAACTAAAAATGGATTCGCTCATACAATACATATTTAAGCAGTACACTAGGTAGAGAGGGCCACTCGAGGAAAAAAAAATGTGTTAGAGCAATGCTTCCCAAACGTTAATGTGCTTAAGAATCATCAGAGAATTTACAAACTTCTCCCCCTTGAAGGCTCATTTGGGTCCAACAGCTATCTCTAAAACAGTATTCTACTGAGTTAAAAAGATGTTAATTACACAAATTCACAAAGTGGGCTGAATCAGAACTGTTTGTAAAGGCCGCAGCTTAACTTTAGAGACACTCCCACATTTTCCAGGGGCGGCATTTTTCCGCGGGGGTAATTTAATCCTGACGATAATAAAGCTGGCGTACGGTGGAATAAAAAGCTTAGTCAGCATGCATCGTTACTAAAAAGCTGGGGACATGAGAGAAATTGGGAGCCCCGGATCCTCTCTCTGCCCTCAGGCGCACTCGGGCGGAAAAGTTTCGAGGCGCTACCGGCCTCGGGGCCTTTCTATACCCCAACCTTCTCGCTCCGCTTCCTTTGCCTCGACCTTCATCTCCGTCGGCTTCTGCCCACATCCTAGACTCCCCCAAGACTCCGAGCGCTAGCAGAGCAAGCACCTGGCACCCCTACCCCGGCCCGGGGGACTGCCCTCGCCTCAGGCGCCTCATCGCCCCTTCTGGCCCTCACTCAGCACCGGAGCCCCGGCCACACTCACAAGAGGAAGCTCATCTTCTGTCCTCGGACGGGAGGGGCCGCTGGCCCCCGCCGCGGTCAGGACTCGGAGTCCGCGCGCAACCGGGAAGGAGCGGAAGGTCCGAAGCCGGCGGACAGCCGAAGCCGGCGCCGCCACAGCTCCAAGCCCGGGTGGAACCGAGGCAGAGCCGGTGCAAGCGGGTGTGAGCAACTGAACCCGCCTAGTACTCCTCCCCCACCTTCCAGACCCAAAATGCGGAACCAGCAAAATCTCGCGATCTAAGGCTTCGTTCGGCACCGCCCCCCATCCCTAGAGCGTATCTACAAACCCCTTTTTGCACCGCCCGCTCCTTCACCTCAGCCAATCAGGGGCCTCTAAGGTCGGGTTTCCGCTCCGGAAGTCGTGGTGGGTTCACGGTCCTTGGCCTGGAAGAATGGCTGACCTTGCGCTTGGTTCTGAATGTCGCTGTTGTGTGCCTCCTGTCTCTCTAGGTGGCAAGGGTCTTTGTGAGCGCAGAAACCTTAGGTTTTTTTTTTTTTTTTTTTCCCCATTGTGGTGTGAAGTTTGTGAAATCTTAGTTCTTTGACCGGGGATGGAACCTGGGCCCATGGCATAGAAAGCCCTGAGTCTTCATTCCCTAAAAAAAATGTTTTAAATTTTAATTTGATTTTTAATTTGAGATTTAAAGTTTACTCCATTTATTTTTGAATAATTTAATTTGTTTTATTATTTCTTGGCTGTGTTGCATCTTCGTTGCTGAGCGCCAGTTTTCTCTAGTTGACACAAGCAGGGCCTACTCTCTAGTTGTGGTGCACGGCCTTCTCACTGTGGTGGCTTTTCTTGTTGTGGAGGGAACTTAGCCTCTGGGGCGTACCAGCTCCAGTAGTTGCAGCACCTGGGCTCAATGGTTGTGGTTCCTGGGCTCTAGAACACAACGTAATAGTTGTGGTACACAGGCTTGGTTGCTTCTCAGCATATGGGAATCTTCCTGGGTTAGGGTCGGAGATGGAACCTGTGTCTCCTGCATTGGCAGGTGGAGTCTTTACCACTGAGCCACCAGGGAAGCCCCAGATTCACCCTTCTAAAAAGTACACTTTTGTGTTTTTTATCACAGAGTATTCAGAGTCCTTCAACCCCTATCTGGTTCCAGGTTTTTTCCCCCAATACCTCCCCCCAAAACAGCTACCCATTAGCATTTGCTCCCTGTGCCTCCCTCTTCCTAAGTCCTGGCACAACTCATCTACCTTCTTTGTATATGACTTTGCCTAATCTGAATATTTCATATAAGTGGTGTTTTGTGACTGCCTTCATTCAATCACCATAATGTTTTAGTTTCACCCACATTGTAGTGTCAGTATTTTATTCTTTTTATAAATGAACACTATTCCATTGCATGAATATACTATATATTTTTAATCCATTCATCTATTGATGCACATTTGGGTTGTTTCCACTGTTTGGCTATAATGAATACTCTTGCTACAGTTCTTGTGTGGATGAATGTGTTCTTTTCTCTTGGGTATATGCCTAGGAGTGGCTGTGTCATACAGATACAGATAACTGTATGTTTAACCTTTGGGGTAACTGCCAGACTGTTTTGCACGTTAGCTGCCCCATTTTACATTCCCACTGGCAAATATCCAAAGATTCTGATATTCCACATCGTGTTGATAACATTTGCTAATATGTATCTTTTTGATTATTGCCAGCTTAGTGTGTGTGAAGTACTTTCTCTTGCTTTTGATTTGCATTTTCCTATTGCCGGATGTTGAGAATCTTCATGTGTTTATTGATCTTTGAAAAAAGTGTATTTTTCTCTTCAAATTTGTTTTGTTCAGTTGCTAAGTCCTGTCTAATTCTTTGAGACCCCCATAGACTGCAGCACACCAGTCTCCCTGCCCTCTACTACCTCCAGGAGTTTGCTCAAAGTCCTGTCCATTGAGTCAGTGATGCTGTCTAACTATCTCATCCTTTGCCACCCTCATCTCCTTTTGCCTTCAATCTTTCCCAGCATCAGGGGCTTTACCAATGAGTCAGTTAAAGCTTCAGCTTCAACATCAGTCCTGCCAGTGAATAAGCAGGGTTGATTTCCTTTCAGATTGACTGGTTTGACCTCTTTGCAGTCCAAGAGACTCTTTAGACTTTGCTCCAGCACCACAGTTCCAACCCATCAATTCTTCAGCACTCAGCCTTCTTTATAGTCCAGCTCTCACCTCTGTACATGACTGCTGGAAAAACCATGCTTTGGCTATACTGATCTTTGTTGGCAAAATGATGTCTGTGCTTTTTAATATGGTGTCTAGATTTGTCATAGCTTTCCTTCCAAAGAACAAGCATCTTTTAATTTCATGGCTGCAGTCACCATCTGCAGTGATTTTGAAGGCCAACAAAAGTAAAATAAAATCTATCACTGCTTCTACTTTTTCCCTTTCTATTTGCTGTGAAGTGATGGGACCGGATGCCATGATCTTAGTTTTTTGTTTTTTTTTTTTTAATGTTTCCAGCCAGCTTTTTTCACTTTCCTCTTTCACCATCATCAAGATGCTCTTTAGTTCCTCTTTGCTTTCTGCCATTAGAGTGGTGTCATCTGCATATCTGAGGTTGTTGATATTTCTGCTGGCAGTTTTGTGATTTATCCAGCTTGTGATTATCCAGCCTGGCATTTCACATGATGTACTCTGCATAGAAGTTAAATAAGCAGGGTGATAATATACAGCTTTGTCATATTCCTTTCCCAATTTGGAAACAGTTGCTTATTCCACATCTGTTTCTCACTCTTGTTTCTTGACCCCCATATAGATTTCTCATGAGACAAGTAATGTGATCTGTTACTCCCATCTCTTGAAGAATTTTCTACAATTTGTTGTGATCCACACAGTCAAAGGTCTTACAGATTCAATGAAGCAGAAGTAGATGTTTTTCTGGAATTCCCTTGCTTTCTCCATGATACAATAAATGTTGACCATTTGATCTCTGATTCCTCTGTCTTTTCTAAACCCAGCTTGAACATCTGGAAGCTGTCAGTTCACATACTACTGAAGCCTGACTTGAAGGAATTGAGCTTAACCTTGCTCAGCATATAAAATTAGTGCAATTTTATGGTAGTCTGAACATTCTTTGGCATCTCTCTTTTTTTGAATTAGAATGAAAACTAACCTTTTCCTGTCCTGTGGCCACTGCTGAGTGTTCCAAATTTGCTGACATGTTGAGTGCAGCACTTTAATAGCATCATCTTTTAGGATTTGAAATAACTCAGCTGGAATTTCATCACTTCCACTAGCTTTGTTCATAGTAATGCTTCCTAATTAGTAATGTATTAGTAATGCTCAAAGGAAAGTAACTTTGTCTTTTGCACAAAGTGATACTCAAGATTCTCTGAGCCAGGCTTCAACAATACATGAACCATGAACTTCCAGATGTTCAATCTGGATTTAGAAAAGGCAGAGGAACCAGAGATCAAATTGCCAATATCCATTGGATCATCAAAAAACAAGAGTTCCAGAAAAATATCTACTGCTTTATTGACTACACCAAAGCCTTTGACTGTGTAGATCACAACAAACTAGAAAATTCTTCAGGATATGGGAATACCAGACCACTTTACCTGCCTCCTGAGAAATCTGCATGTAGGTCAAAAACCAACAGTTAGAACTGGATGTGACACAAGTGACTGTTTCCAAATTAGGAAAAGAGTACGACAAAGCTGTATATTGTCACCCTGCTTATTTAACTTCTATGCAGAGTACATCATGAGAAACGCTGGGCTGGAGGAAGAACAAGCTGGAATCAAGATTATGGGAGAAATATCCAATAACCTCAGATATGCAGATGACACCACCCTTATGGCAGAAAGTGAAGAAGAAGCTGAAGAGGCTCTTGATGAAGGTGAAAGAGGAGAGTCAAAAAGCTGACTTAAAACCCAACATTCAAAAAACTAAGATCATGCCAGCTGATCCCATCACTTCATGGCAAATAGATGGGGAAACAATGGAAACAGTGACAGATTTTATTTTGAGGGGCTCCAAAATCACTGCAGATTGTGACTGCAGCCATGAAATTAAAAGACGCTTGCTGTTTGGAAGAAAAGCAATGACCAACCTAGACAGCATATTAAAAAGCAGAGACATTATTTTGCTGACACAGGTCCCTATAATCAAAGCTATGGTTTTCCAGTAGTCATGTATTGATGCGAGAGTTGGACTATACAGAAAGCTGAGCGCCAAAGAATTGATGCTTTTGAACTGTGGTGCTGGAGAAGACTCTTGAGAGTCCCTTGGACTGCAAGGAGATCAAACCAGTCAATCCTAAAGGAAATCAATCCTGAATATTCATCAGAAGGACTGATGCTGAAGCTGAAACTCCAATACTTTGGCCACCTGATGCGAAGAACTGATTCATTGGAAAAGACCCTGATGCTGGGAAAGATTGAAAGCAGAAGGGGAAGGGGACGATAGAGGATGAGATGGTTGGATGGCATCACTGACTCGATGTACATTTACCGACTTGATGGACATTCACCAACTCGATGGACATGAGTTTAGCAAGCTCAGGGAGTTGGTGACAGACAAGGAAGCCTGGCCTGCTGCAGTCCATGGGGTTGAAAAGAGTCGGACACAGCTGAGTGACTGAACTGAACTGAATGCTTTTTAGGGCCCACTTGAGTTCATACTCCAGGATGTCAGGCTTTAGGTGAGTGGCCACACAATCATGGTTATCTGGGTCATTAAGACCTTTTTTGTATAGTTTGTGTATTCTTGCCATGTCTTTTTAATCTCTTCTGCTTTTGTTAGGGCCTTACTGTTTCTGTCCTTTATCATTCCCATCCTTGCAGGATATGTTCCCTTGATATCTCCAATTTTCTTGAAGAGATCTCTAGTCTTTCCCATTCTATTGTTTTTCTCTATTTCTTTGCATTGTTCATTGAGGAAGGCCTTCTTATCTCTCCTTCCTGTTCTCTGGAATTCTGCATTGTTGGGTTTATCTTTCCTTTTCTCTTCTGACTTTTGCTTCTCTTCTCAGCTATTTGTAAAACCTCCTCAGACAACCACTTTGCCTTCTTGCATTTCTTTATCTTGGGAGTGGTTTTGGGCACCCCTTCTTGTGCAGTTTACAAACCTGCATCCATAGTTCTTCAGGCACTCTGTCTACCAGATCTAATTCATTGAATGTATTCATCACCTCTACTGTATAATCATAAAGAATTTGATTTAGGTCATACCCGAATGGCCTAGTGGTTTCCTCCATTTTCTTAAATTTAAGCTTGGATTATGCAAAAAGTACATGATCTGAGTCACAGTCAGCTCCAGGTCTTGTTTTTGCTGACTGTGTAGAGCTTTCCATCTTTGGCTGCAAAGAATATAGTCAATCTAATTTCAATATCGACCATTTGGTGATGTCCATGTGTAAAGTCATCTCTTGGGTGTTTGTTATGACCAGTGTGATCTCTTGACAAAATTCTGTTAGTCTTTGCCCTGCTTCATTTTATACTTCAAGGCCAATCTTGCCTGTTACTCTAGGTATCTCTTGACTTCTTACTTTTGCATTCCAATCCCCTGTGATGAAAAGGTCATCTTTTTTTGATGTTAGTTCAAGCAGGTCTTGTGAAAGAAGGCAATGGCATCCCACTCCAGTATTCTTGCCTGGAAAATCCCATGGACAGAGGAGCCTGGAGGGCTACAGTCCATGGGGTCGCTAAGAGTTGGACACAACTGAGCTACTTCACTTTCACTTTTCACTTTCATGCATTGGAGAAGGAAATGGCAACCCACTCCAGTGTTCTTGCCTGGAGAATCCCAAGGATAGGGGAGCCCAGTGGGCTGCCGTCTATGGGGTCGCACAGAGTTGGACACAACTGAAGCGATTTAGCACCAGCAGCAAGCAAGTCTTATAGGTCTTCTCAGAACTGGTCAACTTCAGCTTCTTTGGCATCAGTGGTTGGGACATAGTCTTGGATTAAATGAACCCAGATCATTCTGTTGTTTTTGAAATTGCACCCAAGTATTTGGAGAAGGCAATGGCACCCCACTCCCGTACTCTTGCCTGGAAAATCCCATGGATGAAGGAGCCTGGTAGGCTGCAGTCCATGGGATCGCTAGGAGGCAGACATGACTGAGCGACTCACTTTCACTTTTCACTTTCATGCATTGGAGAAGGAAATGGCAACCCACTCCAGGGTTCTTGCCTGGAGAATCCCAGGGATGGGGGAGCCTGGTGGGCTGCCGTCTCTGGGGACACACAGAGTTGAACATGACTGAAGCGATTTAGCAGCAGCAGCAACTGCATTTCAGACTTTTTTGTTGACTGTGAGGGCTATTGCATTTATTCTGAAGGATTCTTGTCCACCGTAGTTGATATAGTTGTCATCTGAGTTAAATTCTCCCATTCCAGTCCATTTTAGTTCACTGATTCCACGATGCTGATGTTCAGTCTTGCCATCTCCTGCTTGACTACATCAAATTTATCTTGATGCATAGGCCTAACATTCCAGGTTCCTATGCAGGGTAGTTCTTTATAGCATCAGAATTTACTTTCCCTTCACGGATCACAGTCTTTCATGGCAAAAGGGCATGCATATCTCAATGAACCATGCCATGCAAGGCCACCCAGATGGATGGGTCATAGTGAAGAGTTCTGACTAAACGTGGTCCACTGGAGAGGGAAATGGGAATCCACTCCAGTATTCTTGCCAGGAAAAACCCATGAACAGTATGAAAAAGCAATAAGATATGACACTGGACAATGAGCCCCCTCAGGTCAGAAGGTGTCCAGTTTGCTAGTGAGGAAGAGTGGAGGATAATTACTAAGAGCTCCAGAAAGAATGAAGCAGCTCAGCCAAAGCAGAAATGATGTTCAGTTTTGGATGTGTGTGGTGCTGAAAGTAAAGTCCCTTAAGTTAGGCCCCCAAAAACACCATCTGAAAAAGGGTCCTGGTCCAATTACAGTCTTCATCCACAACATTACCAATTCCTTTGTTCCTCAACTCCAACCAATCCAGATTCTGCAGAGTGCCGGCCCTCCCACAAATTTTTCTCACCATACTCTCCAGTGTCAGTTTTCAAATCCCATAGGCATTTTTCAGTCATTCTCTTACTTGCCATTTACTTCTATCTGGCCCATTCTGCTAGACTCCTGATTTGATCAGTGATTCTATTTTCCAAGCACCTGATTGTCCTTCCCTATGACCAGGCTTCTACAAGGTACAAGTAGGGTACAGAGAAGAGGAGACCATGGTCAGATACGTTGGTAATAGTCTACTTTAGCCAGACTTGGTAGCAACTGACAGAAACCACACTGTTTATGTTCACAATAGAGCTATTTTCTTTACCCCTACACTGTGAATTTCCTTTGGAGACAAAGATATACCTTGTTTTCTTGTCATCCCCAGTGCTCTGCATAATACTTGGCACACAATAAATGTTCAGTGAATTAAGAGGGATATAGACTGAAATTCTCAGGCTAATAAAGGAAATTGACACAGGGATAAATGGTAATTAGTACAGTATTACCAGTACTGATAAGATGATAGGTAGTGGAATTCTAGTCTTTTTATTTTTTGGCCTTTAGTTTTCTAGATTGATTACTCAAGGTGGTTTTCCAGCCAAACTACTTCTTGCTGTTTCACCAATAACCCTTGGACATCCTCCAGGCCACGCTCCTGTTCTTGCAGTTCTTTTTGCCTGGAATGCCCCAATATCCATATCTTATTTTGTCCTTCAAGATCTAGTGGAAATCCTTTTTACTTCCTCTGAACTCTTGTAGCCCTTTATCTATATCCTTCTTATAATATATTATTATAGTTCAAGTTAAAAAGTAGTGTTTGTGGACACTCCCCTGGTGGTCCAGTAGGTGAGACTCTGAACTCCCAATGCACAGGGTCAGGTTTCAATCAGGGAACTAGATCCCACACACTGCAGCTAAAGATCTTAACTGCAGCAACAAAGATCGAAGGGTGTTCCAACTAAGACTGGTACAGCCAAATAAATAAATAAACATTTTTTAAAGAGTAGTATTTTCACATTTAACACCTGTTGTGTTAGATGGTAGGACTTTGAGAGTATCTTTTCTATTTTTCTCTATCATTCTAATTTTTCTCTAAGAAGACAATAACTAATATTAGTTTCTTTTTTTTTCCTTCTGAAAAGAGATGAAAGAATAGTGACTAAAAAACTTGTATTTTGAAGATGACTTATTTGAACCCTGAGTGCTGCTTAATAACCATATAACCTTGAGTATTTTCATCACTTTTTGCCTCAGTTTTCTTATTTGTAAAATGGGGCAATCTTATAGGGTTGTGATGATTAAATAAGTTAAGGTATAGAATTCTCTTAGACAGTTCTATGCTATGTGCTAGGTTGCTTCAGTCATGTCCGACTCTTTGCCACCCCATGGACTGTACCCCACCAGGCTCCTCTGTCCATGGGATTTCCCAGGCAAGAATACTGGGGTGGATTGCCCTGCCCTCCTCTAGGGAATCTTCCCAACCCAGGGATCGAACCCGCATCTCTTATGTCACCTACATTGGCAGGCAAATTCTTTACCACTAGCGCCACTTGAAAAGCCCCTAGACAATTCTAGAACATAGATTTACTCAATCAATATTTGCTACTTAAAAAGGAAGAAATTTTGACGTGTTTTATTACTCTATTGGATGACCAGCTTCCTGAAAGCAAATCCCTGAATTCTTTATCTTTGTATTTTAATCATGCCTACTGTGGAGATGTGTATCAGGTATTTAGCAAATATTTGCTAAATAATGTAACTGAATATTTGGGTATTATTTTATTTGCTTATTGGCAGCACTGCACATCTTGTGGGATCTTAGGTCCCTGACCAGGGATCCAACCTAGGCTCTCAGCAGTGAAAGTACTTAGTCCTAACCATTGGACCACCAGGGAATTCCCAGCTAAATATTATTTTACTTTTTTAAAGTTAGTTTTTATTGGAGCATAGCTATTTTACAATGTCATATTAGTTTCTGCTATACATAAATATTAGACCAATTTTTAAAACTGATACAGCCCCTGAATTGCAGCAGTTTTTATGTACCTTGGGAAGCCGTTGCATCTGCTTGCCCAAAGAATACAGTCTCACTTTTTTCTATTGTTATTTATCTACCTCAGGTTTCCTCAGTGGAGAACAATCTTTGATCAAATGGTAGTTAAATAACCAGGTAAGGGGATACATATTTTCTGGAAGGGATGGAAGTGCCTGGATCCTTCCCCCAAATATTTTTTATAAGAAACCATGTAGGAAAACAACAGAGATATTATTACCAGTAAGCTACTAGAGTGAGACCCATGAGAAACTCCCATGCTTGTTCTGTAACCTTGGATGCTGACAAAGAATGCAAGGATTAAATGGTAGAGCAGTGGTTTAAACTGGAAACTTCTTCATTATCCATGTGTTTTCTGTGAGAATTTTTTGATATGATATTTTCAGTTTGTTGTACACATTCTCACTTTCCACACACACACACACACACACACACACACACACACACACACAATTATTCTAGAAAGGTGCAGTCTAGAATATAGAGTTTGTGCCACATATGTAATTTTAAATTTTCTAGTAGAATATATATATATATATAATTATATGTATATATATATATATGGCAAAAATAAAATTAAAAAATTTGAGTGGAATTAATCTCGATAATATATTTTATTTAGCCTAATGTGTATCCATTAGAAGTGCACTGGCTGCGACAGACCATGCAGAAGCGTGGCCAAGAGGAACTACTCCTTGCCCAAGTCAGGGGCGTCGGCTGAGAGGGCAAGGCTGCGAGGGCACAAGAGCGGCTGAGAGGAGCTACCCCACGTCCAAGAAGTGGCAGGTGCAGGAGGGTTGAGAAGAGCTACTCCACGTTCAAGGTCAGGAGGGGCAGCCAGTGAGGAGATACCCCTCGTCCAAGGTAAGAAGCAGCAGCTGCGCTTTGCTGGAGCACCCATGAAGAGATACCCCACGTCCAAGGTAAGAGAAACCCAAGTGAGATGGTAGGTGTTGCAGGAGGGCATCAGAGGGCAGACACACTGAAACCATAATCACAGAAAACTAGTCAGTCTAATCACACGGACCACAGCCTTGTCTAACTCAATGAAACTAAGCCATGCTGTGTGGGGCCACCCAAGACGGGCGGGTCATGGTGGAGAGGTCTGACAGAATGTGGTCCACTGGAGAAGGGAATGGCAAACCACTTCAGTATTCTTACCTTGAGAACCCCATGAACAGTATGAAAAGGCAAAATGATAGGACACTGAAAGAGGAACTCCCCAGGTCAGTAGGTGCCCAATATGCTACAGGAGATCAGTGGAGAAATAACTCTATAAAGAATGAAGGGATGGAGCCAGAGCAAAAACAATACCCAGTTGTGGATGTGACTGGTGATATTAGCAAGGTCCATTGCTGTAAAGAGCAGTATTGCATAGGAAACTGGAATGTTAGGTCCATGCTGCTGCTGCTAAGTCGCTTCAGTCGTGTCCGACTCTGTGCGACCCCATAGACAGCAGTCCATGAGGCTTCCCTGTCCCTGGGATTCTCCAGGCAAGAGCACTGGAGTGGGGTTGCATTTCCTTCTCCAGTGCATGAAAGTGAAAAGTGAAAGTGAAGACGCTCAGTCGTGTCTGACTCTTTGTGAATCAAGGCAAATTGGAAGTGGTCAAATGCGATGGCAAGAGTGAACATCGACATTATAGGAATCAGCGAACTAAAATGGACTAGAATGGGTGAATTTAACTCAGATAACCATTATATCTACTACTGTGGGCAGGAATCCCTTAGAAGAAATGGAGTGGCCATCATGGTCAACAGAAGAGTCTGAAATGCAGTACTTGGATGCAATCTCAAAAATGACAGAATGATCTCTGCTCATTTCGAAGGCAAACCATTTAATGTCACAGTAATCCAACTCTATGCCCCAACTACTAATGCCGAAGAAGCTGAAGTTGAACAGTTCTATGAAGACCTACAAGACCTTTTAGAACTAACACCCCCAAAAGATGTCCTTTTCATTATAGGGGACTGGAATGCAAAAGTAGGAAGTCCAGAAACACCTGGAGTAACAGGCAAATTTGGCCTGGGAATACAGAATGAAGCAGGGAAAAGGCTAATAGAGTTTTGCCAAGAGAACATATTGGTCATAGCAAACACCCTCTTCCAAGAACACAAGAGAAGACTCTACACATGGACATCACCAGATGGTAAACACGAAAATCAGATTGATTATATTCTTTGCAGCCAAAGATGGAGAAGCTCTATCAGATCAGATCAGATCAGATCAGTTGCTCAGTCATGTCCGACTCTTTGCGACCGCATGAACTGCAGCACGCCAGGTCTCCCTATCCATCACCAGCTCTCGGAGGTCACTCAGACTCACATCCATCGAGTCAGTGATGCCATCCAGCCATCTCATCCTCTGTCGTCCCCTTCTCCTCCTGCCCCCAATCCCTCCCAGCATCAGAGTCTTCTCCAATGAGTCAACTCTTCGCATGAGGTGGCCAAAATACTGGAGTTTCAGCTTTAGCATCATTCCTTCCAAAGAAATCCCAGGGCTGATCTCCTTCAGAATGGACTGGTTGGATCTCCTTGCAGTCCAAGGGACTCTCAAGAGTCTTCTCCAACACCACAGTTCAAAAGCATCAATTCTTCGGCGCTCAGCCTTCTTCACAGTCCAGCTCTCACATCCATACATGACCACAGGAAAGACCATAGCCTTGACTAGGCAAACCTTTGTTGGCAAAGTGATGTCTCTGCTTTTGAATATGCTATCTAGGTTGGTCATAACTTTCCTTCCAAGGAGTAAGCGTCTTTTAATTTCATGGCTGCAGTCACCATCTGCAGTGATTTTGGAGCCCAGAAAAATAAAGTCTGACACTGTTTCCACTGTTTCTCCATCTATTTCCCATGTAGTGGTGGGACCAGATGCCATGATCTTCGTTTTCTGAATGTTGAGCTTTAAGCCAACCTTTTCACTCTCCACTTTCACTTTCATCAAGAGGCTTTTTAGTTCCTCTTCACTTTCTGCCATAAGAGTGGTGTCATCTGCATATCTGAGGTTATTGGTATTTCTCCCAGCAATCTTGATTCCAGCTTGTGTTTCTTCCAGTCCAGCATTTCTCATGATGTACTCTGCATATAAGTTAAATAAACATGGTGACAATATACAGCCTTGACGTACTCCTTTTCCTATTTGGAACCAGTCTGTTGTTCCATGACCAGTTCTAACTGTTGCTTCCTGACCTGCATACAGATTTCTCAAGAGGCAGATCAGGTGGTCTGGTATTCCCATCTCTCTCAGAATTTTCCACAGTTTATTGTGATCTACACAGTCAAAGGCTTTGGCATAGTCAATAAAGCAGAAATAGATGTTTTTCTGGAACTCTCTTGCTTTTTCGATGATCCAGCGGACGTTGGCAATTTGATCTCTTGTTCCTCTGCCTTTTCTAAAACCAGCTTGAACATCAGGAAGTTCACGGTTCACATATTGCTGAAGCCTGGCTTGGAGAATTTTGAGCATTACTTTACTAGCGTGTGAGATGAGTGCAATTGTGCGGTAGTTTGAGCACTCTTTGGCATTGCCTTTCTTTGGGATTGGGATGAAAACTGACCTTTTCCAATCTTGTGGCCACTGCTGAGTTTTCCAGATTTGCTGGCATATTGAGTGCAGCACTTTCACAGCATCATCTTTCAGGATTTGGAATAGCTCCACTGGAATTCCATCACCTCCACTAGTTTTGTTCGTAGTGATGCTTTCTAAAGCCCACTTGACTTCACATTCCAGGATGTCTGGCTCTAGGTCAGTGATCACACCATCATGATTATCTGGGTCGTGAAGCTCTTTTTTATACAGTTCTTCTGTGTATTCTTGCCACCTCTTCTTAATATCTTCTGCTTCCATTAGGTCCATACCATTTCTGTCCTTTATCGAGCCCATTTTTGCATGAAATGTTCCCTTGGTATCTTTGATTTTCTTGAATAGATCCTTAGTCTTTCCCATTCTGTTGTTTTCCTCTATTTCTTTGCATTGATCGCTGAAGAAGGCTTTCTTATCTCTTCTTGCTATTCTTTGGAACTCTGCATTCAGATGTTTATATCTTTCCTTTTCTCCTTTGCTTTTTGCTTCTCTTCTTTTCGCAGCTATTTGCAAGGCCTCCCCAGGCAGCCATTTTGCTTTTTTGCATTTCTTTTCCATGGGGATGGACTTGATCCCTGTCTCCTGTACAATGTCACGAACCTCATTCCATAGTTCATCAGGCACTCTATCTATCAGATCTAGGCCCTTAAATCTGTTTCTCACTTCCACTGTATAATCATAAGGGATTTGATTTAGGTCATACCTGAATGGGTCTAGTGGTTTTCCCTATTTTCTTCAATTTAAGTCTGAATTTGGCAATAAGGAGTTCATGGTCTGAGCCACAGTCAGCTCCTGGTCTTGTTTTTGCTGACTGTATAGAGTTTCTCCATCTTTGGCTGCAAAGAATATAATCGATCTGATTTTGGTGTTGGCCATCTGGTGATGTCCTCTATACAGTGGAAGTGAGAAATAGATTTAAGGGCCTAGGTCTGATAGATAGAGTGTCTGATGAACTATGGACAGAGGTTCATGACATTGTACAGAAGACAGGGATCAAGACCATCATGGAAAAGAAATGCAGAAAAGCAAAATGGCTGTCTGGGGAGGCCTTACAAATAGCTGAGAAAAGAAGAGAAGCAAAAAGCAAAGGAAAAAAGGAATGATACAAGCATCTGAATGCAGAGTTCCAAAGAATAGCAAGAAGAGATAAGAAAGCCTTCTTCAGCGATCAATGCAAAGAAATAGAGAAAAACAACAAAATGGAAAAGACTAGAGATCTCTTCAAGAAAATTAGAGATACCAAGGGAATATTTCATGCAAAGATGGGCTCGATAAAGGACAGAAATGGTATGGACCTAACAGAAGCAGAAGATATTAAGAAGAGATGGCAAGAATACACAGAAGAACTGTACAAAAAAGAGCTTCATGACCCAGATAATCACGATGGTGTGATCACTGACCTAGAGCCAGACATCCTGGACTGTGAAGTCAAGTGGGCCTTAGAAAGCATCACTACGAACAAAGCTAGTGGAGGTGATGGAATTCCAGTGGAGCTATTTCAAATCCTGAAAGGTGATGCTGTGAAAGTGCTGCACTCAATATGCCAGCAAATCTGGAAAACTCAGCAGTGGCCACAGGACTGGAAAAGGTCAGTTTTCTAATCCCAAAGAAAGGCAATGCCAAAGAATGCTCAAACTACCGCACAATTGCACTCATCTCAAACGCTAGTAAAGTAATGCTCAAAATTCTTCAAGCCAGGCTTCAGCAATACTTGAACTGTGATCTTCCAGATGTTCAAGCTGGCTTTAGAAAAGGCAGAGGAACCAGAGATCAAATTGCCAACATCCACTGGATCATGGAAAAAGCAAGAGAGTTCCAGAAAAACATCTATGTCTGCTTTATTGACTATGCCAAAGCCTTTGACTGTGTGGATCACAATAAACTGTGGAAAATTCTGAAAGAGATGGCAATACCAGACCACCTGATCTGCCTCTTGAGAAATCTGTATGCAGGTCAGGAAGCAACAGTTAGAACTGGTCATGGAACAACAGACTGGTTCCAAATAGGAAAATGAGTACGTCAAGGCTGTATATTGTCACCCTGTTTATTTAACTTATATGCAGAGTACATCATGAGCAGTGCTGGACTGGAAGAAGCACAAGCTGGAATCAAGATTGCTGGGAGAAATATCAATAACCTCAGATATGCAGATGACACCACCCTTATGGCAGAAAGTGAAGAGGAACTCAAAAGCCTCTTGATGAAAGTGAAAGTGGAGAGTGAAAAAGTTGGCTTAAAGCTCAACATTCAGAAAATGAAGATCATGACATCTGGTCCCATCACTTCATGGGGAATAGATGTGGAAACAGTGGAAACAGTGTCAGACTTTACTTTTCTGGGCTCCAAAATCACTGCAGATGGTGACTGCAGCCATGAAATTAAAAGACGCTTACTCCTTGGAAGGATAGTTATGACCAACCTAGATAGCATATTCAAAAGCAGAGGCATTACTTTGCCAACAAAGATCTGTTTAGTCAAGGGTATGGTTTTCCAGTAGTCATGTATGGATGTGAGAGTTGGACTGTGAAGAAAGCTGAGCACGAAGAATTGATGCTTTTGAACTGTGGTGTTGGAGAAGACTCTTGAGAGTCCCTAGGACTGCAAGGAGATCCAACCAGTCCATTCTAAAGGAGATCAGTCCTGGGTATTCTTTGGAAGGACTGATTCTAAAGCTGAAACTCCAATACTTGGGCCACCTCATGCGAAGAGTTGACTCATTGGAAAAGACTCTGATGCTGGGAGGGATTGGGGGCAGGAGGAGAAGGGGACGACAGAGGATGAGATGGCTGGATGGCATCACCGACTTGATGCACATGAGTCTGAGTGAACTCCGGGAATTGGTAATGGACAGGGAGGCCTGGCATGCTGCAATTCATGGGGTCACAAAGAGTCGAACATGACTGCGCGACTGAACTGAACTGAATGTATCCACAATAATTGTTTTTATCATGAAGTCAGTTTAATCATTTTAATAAGATATTTTACTTTCTTTTTGAAAATATGATATGGATGTATTTACATCTACGCATAGCTCAGTTTGGACTAGCCACATTTCAAGTGCTCAGTAGCCACATATGACTAATGGCTGCCATGTTGGACAAGAATGTTTTAGATCTCTGCTTAATCCTCTTATAGCATACTTTGGTTTGTGCTTGCTCTTGTTGGTACCAAAGTACCAAGTTGTTATGACCTAATGAAACATTAACAGAAGCAAACAATGTGAAAACAATGCCTCAGTACCAACTGACAGCCACATGACAATCCATGGAATGAAGAAATCAAGAAAAAGGATAATTGTGGGAGAATAAGGATAGCTCTGCAAATAGTGGTTCTGGATGCCCAGTGCAAAAGTGTTTATGTATGTGTCACTACTGCATTCTTGTTGCAGGTGACTTTATTTCACCCAAATATTACCTGTCACGTGAAGTAATGATGTGTCAACTACAAACTGGCACTTGTCAAGGACATTTGCCACCTGCCTTAGGGGATTGAATCCTATGCTGCTGTAGCTGTTGACCTTTCGCATGCCCTGAAGAGGGTTTAGGGTGGAGAATGAGGCACTTTGTGTGTCAGGAAAACTGGTGGAAGAGGTCTTTAGATAGTTAGATATTTTCAGGAACTGATTTCATGATGAGTTTCATGATCATGATTTCACAATCCTTGCATTTCTTCATATCTAGAAAAGCAGTAAATCCCTTCATAGTGACATCTGTTCCTCGTGACTAGCAAACAGACCTTT
Organism: Tragelaphus eurycerus; assembly: GCA_935064755.1. NCBI lineage: Eukaryota > Metazoa > Chordata > Mammalia > Artiodactyla > Bovidae > Tragelaphus > Tragelaphus eurycerus. The sequence goes on from CAKXYN010000016.1 coordinate 26,846,851, forward strand.
TGTAAGATATATGCTTGATTGACTCCCCCTTCACCACCTATATTGACACTGACCTTCCCTGGCTGCCTCTTTGGAGCAGTCTCTCAGAGCTATCTGAGGTGCTGTCTCCTGGGCTGCAGTCCTCATTTTGCCCCAGATAAAACTTAACTTGCAGCTCTCACATTTTGCACCTCTTTTTTAGTCAACGGATGTTATTTTGATTTTCATTAACTTTCCTTTATTAGCTTTGTTGGTGTTTAATTTATAACTGTGATAACTGTTTAAAAGCTATAAACATAAATACATTTAGAAATGTATACTTTCATAATAATTTGTATTATTTAAATAATGTCATTGTTGTTAAAAATGTTTCCAGACAACATGAGGAGAAGGAAATTCATGAAAGTTTTTCTCCCTTTTACTGGAATTGTTCTCTAAGTTGGAGAATCACTGAGGATATGAAAAGCCAGCCATTTATTAGGAAACCTTTCCAGATAGCTAGATTTGAGAGCAGAGGGGCGGTGGGGGAGCCTTAAGAATTCGGGAAACATCCCATGTCAAACTTTGACCAGGACATCAATATAGACCACTTAGGGACCAAACATAAGATTTTGGAATGAACAAACGTAACGAAACAGAACCAGACTCACATACACAGCAACTTGGTGGTTGCCAGGGCTGGGGATGGGGGTAGGGGGAGATGAGTGAAATAGATGAGGAAGATTAACAGGTACCGACTTCCAGTCAAAATAATTTATTTAGTCATAGAGATGTAATGTAGGACATAAGGAATATAGTCAATAGTATTTTAATAACTTTGTTTGGTAACTAGATTTATGGTGGTGATCATTTATGTATAAAAATATCGACCTGAAACTAATGTAAAATTATAAGGCAATAACACTTCAATTTCAAAAATAATAAAATATAAATCTAAAAAAGTTAAAAAAATGATAAGACTTCTGAGAGAGAGAAAGAGTGAAATATTGAAATAGAAATTGCTAATTGCTACAGGGTAATTTGCTCCCCTCAGACACAGTCTGTAGTTTACAAATACTGGTAAGGTTTTCCTCTTTCCTTGGCTCAGTTAGCCAGAGAGATCACTGCACACCATCTGGTCACAGCAGATGCTGAAAGCAGAAGCTAAGCAGCAAATTATACCGCAGCCAATACTGCCTTTTCTGAACCTCTCCCACACCTCCCCTGCCCGCCCCATTGATCACACAGTTCCCCTTTCCAGCTCCCTCGGGCAGGATTTGCAACCTTGCATTTTCATTCTGTGTAAGTGCCCTGTCTAATCACTTGGTAAACTCCAGCCTTGCCTGAACACAACCTTGCTCAAGCTGGTGTGGCTTCCCTCTTTGGTCACAGCAAAGTTCCCACCCCTCCCAGCATGTCTGTGCTCTTGGCAGCCTGTGTTTTAGCCCCTGTCACAAGTGGATGAAAAAAGATAAGACAGTGAAGTACCTAAGCTGTCACTACTGGTTATCTTAGGACTCAGGCCACAGGTGGTGAGAGAAATCCCAGCTTACGACTAATCTTGAAAGTTCCAGGAAGAGAACCAAAGGGCAAGTTTATAAATGTGGTGACCTTGGGGAAATCTTTTGAGTGCATTTTCATCTTCTTGTTCCATTGTGGTGATTAGGAGAGAGGCTGTGTAAATGCCATCAGTGAGGGGGAAGAGAGTCAGGCAGAAACCAAATGTACTGATGAAAATCTTTGTCATCCAGGCATGTCCTGCGGTGAAGAGAAGCCTTCTCTGAAAGTGCACTTTTTTGCATCAGTCTTTTTAATCACACAAAAGATTCTTTAAATTCTCTAGTGCTTTACAATTTCAAAAATTTCATGTACGTGGTCTCATATAAGCCCACTGAAAGTGTACTCCTGAGTGAGAAATGGTGGCAAGAATTTGGGTCATATTATCCTCAGTCAGAGACTCCAATGACTCTATAAAGCCTTTAATGCCTTTTCTCATATATTTTTGCCCTTTTCGTTTGCTATTTTAACTCTGCCACTTACTAGCTGTGCACCTAGGGCAAGTTATTTAATCTCTTTGTACCTCAGTTTTCTCATCTGTAAAATAGGGACAATAATAGGACTGATAAGAGGATTGGACACTAGATGTAAAATACTCAGAACAGTGCTAGTATATGTTGGCTATTATTATTAGTCTCAGAAACTAAACATTGTGTTGCTGACATCTTTTTTTTTTCTCCTAAAATTCAAAAGCTATTTTTCTAGTTTCTTAAGAAAGAAAATGGATTTGAAAATTAGATTTGCCATTTACTAGCTGTGTGATCTTCAGGAAGTTATTAACCACTCTGTACCTCAGTTTCATCTTCTGGAAAATGAGGATAATATCAGTATACTGCTTTATGGGATTATGGTGGGATTAAATGAGTTATGAAGCATAGAGCATTTAGAACAGTGCTGGCACGTAGTAAGTGCTACTTGTTAGTTATGTTGCTGTCTGCAGCTAATCATCTCCCTCATTATTACCACCACCTTTAATGTGGAATGTAATAAAATGAGGACAAGTAGAAAGTATGTAGAATTTTTTTCACGATAAAATGTTTTATTTGTAATTAATTATAAGGAGATTATAAACAAACAAGAACACGATGAATTGGCAATGAGTACTGAAGTCTGGGAAAAAATGGAAAACAATATTTTCCATAACAATTTTTAGTACTGCTGTTAGGAACATGAATTTTTAACCACTTTGGTTAAAGTGATTAAAAATCATCTCTCTCCTTTAAAAAATCATACAAAACTTTGTAAATGGTAAACATTTAGTAAAAGTTCTTTTTGGCAGGCCAAAAAGAATAAAAAGGAGGAAAAAGCTGAGAAGAAAAGGAAGAAGTCAGGAGGGCAGGCAGGCAGGCTAGTAAAGTACTAATACAACCTTCATGGAGGATCATGTCCTTAAATGTTCCATAAGCTCATCAGCTGTCCTTGTCCCACTTGCTCCCTTCCAACTGTTGCAGGAAAGGGGACCCCTTCCAGGGCCCAAGAGTGGGCTCTTGTCTAACACTTGGGAAAGAACTGTCAGAGGAGACACACGTGCTGACAAAGCAAGAGACTTTATTGGGCAGGGTTCTTTAGAGCAGTAGGCTAGCAGAACCCGGGAGAACTGCTCTGCCACGTATCTTACAAGTCTCAAGTTTTATGGTAATGGGATTAGTTTCCAGGTTGTTTTGGCCATTCATTCTGACTCAGGGGTCCTTCCAGGTGGTACACACATTGCACAGCCAAGATGGATGCCACTGAGAATTCTGGTAGGTGGGACGTGGTGTCTCCTTTTGACCTTTCGTGAGTTTTTCCAGTTGGTGGTGACTTGTTAGTTCCGTGTTCCTTACCAGGACCTCCTGTAGTAAAATAATTGACACAAATGGTTATTATTGTACCTGACCAGGGTGGACGGTTTCAGTCAGTGTGCTTCTTCTCACACAACCACTGCATTCTGACAAATGACCTCTCTTCAAACTGACCTCACACAGCTGTGATTGGCACATTTTGTGAAAGAACAGGAATTTTGGATGGAGACAGACCTATGTTTAATCCTGGCACTGCCATTACTAGCTGGTGGTTGTGGACAAACTAACTTCTGTTGCTTCTTTTATAATAGGTATAATAATATACTGACATCACAGAAATATTAGGATTTTATGAGTAGATATAGGGGAAGTTTCTAGCACAGTTCCTCGCACATGGTTAATTGTCTACAAATTTAATTCCCTTTTCTCCACACTCTGACTCCCTGCCCACTGTCCTATCCTGTCAAATAAGGTTCCCTTGCTTCCTTTTGAAATTAGAAGAAAACTGAATTGCATTTCCTCATGTTACCCAAGTCCAGGCTCACTCTGCTCACCACTCAACAGGTCAATAAATCTGAGAGATGAGCTGTTGAGGCAAGTAGTATGGCTTTAGTCAACTGACCAAAAGGATGGCAGAATAATGTTTCAAGGTAACCATCTTGGTTGGGGGGGCGGTCTGGATGCGTTTGTTTTATAGAACAGAGAGGGGGACGAGTTGAGGAAGTAAAGTAGAAGCCATTATCTTGCCAATACCTCCTGGAATGGCCAGCCTCAAGGAGAAGATGTGTTAATCTCTTCATTCTTACAGTCATTCACAGGTGGCAGGGTCAGATCATCTCCCTGTGAGCTGAACAAAGGCACACTTAGTTTACAGCTAGGCAGAGGGGCAGGGTTCCCTTCATGAACAGTATGAAGAGGCAGGCTCTTATGTATGATTATAATAACAAAAGCAACAAAAAGCAAAGGTTAAAGTCAAAGGAACATATTCATCATAGAGTGAGAATAGACTCTTCTCTGCAATAGTCAGGGTGCCACATACTCCTCCAATATCTGGAATGCTCTACAGGAGTCACCCCCAGTTCAACGATAAGAAAGAGAAGACTTGAAGAAAGAAGCTAAATCCTGGAAATTCTGAGATTGGTATTCTCCAGCCACAGGATCCTTAACCAGATGCCTTTCACCCCATAACAGTTCATAAAGGAGATATACAAAGTGGGCCTGTAAATCACTGAAGCCTTCTGTGCAGTCTTCTGTACAAAGTTCTCAGCTTTTATGAGGTGAGGTGAATTACTGCCTGTGAGCTGTAAGCTCTCCTTTTTTCTGTCTGCTCTGTGGCCCTTTCAAAAAGGCTGAACATGCTCCTCAGCCTGCTTCCCCAAGGCTACACTTTCACTATGGCCATAAAGGTGATTCCAGTCTAAAAGCAAGGATAGTACTTTGCCTAGAGTCAAGGGTCCCTCTACTCAGCTTCTTGAGACCCCTGGGCAAACCTCTGGCACTTACCTACCCAGCTATTAACATGATTTGTCTTCCACCTCACTGGGCTAGAACCAGTGTGCAACTTTTTCAACTTTTAAAAAATATCTTTACATCCAAGCGCAGTGCCATTTACCTAATCCTGAGTGTTTCTGATTGGTGCTGGAGTGTTATTTTGTCTCTCCTTCTTAGTCTTTTTTTTTTTTTTTTTGGTAGATTCCAGTGTGTATGCATATGTGTGTGTGTGTTTTAAATGAAGAACACACATTGCTTTCATAGTAAGAAAAAAGTCATAGCTCTCTCTGGTTGAATGTTCTAGAGACTGGGCTGCCTGTCTTAGTGCTGTCTACTTTAGTGGTATTAAAATAGAAGGTACATTGGCCAAAAAATAGTATGTTCCAAGATGGGAGAAATTCAGGGGATATGAGATGGATAGACATGTTCTAAACTGGCCTACTGTGAAAGCAGGATCATGGTCTGGGTGTCAATATTAATTTCCCTAGGGAGAGAAGCTAGGGTGTGATAGACAATCAGAGAGCTTAGAAGAGCAGGTTTCACTGATTGATACAGAAATATTTCAATGTTTCACAACTGTAGTGGCTGTGCTGGTACCATTATGAGTTCCAGATCACGAGGGATGGCTGGCATAATCCTTACTTAGAAATTGCTCTGGGATGATAATGAGTCCTTGATTTCTTCAGGTAAATCAGTTACACTGGAGGTTTGATGGGTGGTGGGATGGGTTGGTATTCTAAATCTCTGTGGGTTCCTTCTAGACATGAAACACTGTTAGAGTTTAGCTACCAACTCTGTGGTTTCTACCACAATGGCCTTCTCTGCCCAACTGTTCTCTCTCACCCCTTTATGGTTCTAAGTTACTTTGCCTGTGTGTAGTCTGGGTTTCTCCTTATCTGTTCATTAAATATTCAGGCCATATGAAGTAGAGGGCTAGAGGCAAGGATTCCATGTCAGGCCCGTCTAGCTTATCTTGCTGGTGAGTGACTTCAGGCAAGAGCTGAGTCTCAGCTCTTTCATCTTTCAGCATAATATATACCCCACAGGATTGTTTGGATCAAAGAAGATGGTTCTGAACCCAGTTCGGTTCTGTTTAGTTGCTTAGTCATGTCCAACTCTTTGCGACCCCATGGACTGCTGCAGCACGCCAGGCTTCCCTGTCCATCACCAACTCCCAGAACTTACTCGAACTCATGTCCATCAAGTTGGTAATGCCACCCAACCATCTCATCCTCTATCGTCCCCTTCTCCTCCTGCCTTCAGTCTTTCCCAGCATCAGGGGCTTTTTCCAGTGGGTCACTTCTTCACATCTGGTGGCCAAAGTATTGGAGTTTCAGCTTCAGTATCAGTCCTTCAAATGGATATTCAGGACTGATTTCCTTTAGGATGGACTGATTGGATCTCCTTACAGTCCAAGAGACTGAACCCAGTGTCTGACACCAAAGAAGTGCTCAATAAATTGTAGCTAATAGCAGAGCATAGGCTCTGGAGCCAGTCTGTCTGGCTTCAGTCTCTGCCCTCCCCTTACTAGCTCCCTGACCTTGGACATGGTCCTTAAACTTCCTATGCCTCGTTTTCCCTATCTGTAAGATGGAGGTAATAATGGTACTTACTTCATAGGGTTATTGTGAAAATTAAATAGGATAGTATATGCAAAGGTCATAAAACAATGCCTGACACATTGCAAGTATTCAGGAAGACTTAGTTAATATTAGAAGGATTATTAATAGATGTTTGATTATAAAGGAGGTTTGTGCTTGCATAAATGAAATGAGTCAGGAGATATGAATGGTCTTGGTTTAATAAGCCCACATCATATTGAGACAGGAGGGAAAGGGGCAGAGCACAGCCTTTAAAAGAATGACATAGCCATGTTGCTGTTGTTGTTTAGTCGCTAAGTCCTGTCTGACACTTTTGTAACCCCGTAGACTGTAGGCTATCAGGCTCCTCTGTCCATGGGATTTCCCAGGCAAGAATACCAGAGTGGGTCGCCATTTCTTTCTCCAGGGGATCTTCCCGACCCAAGGATCGAATCAACGTCTCCTGCATTGGCAAGTGGATTCTTTACCATTGAGCCACCAGGGAAGCCCTGACATAGCTATAGGCATGAGAAAAACTGGTTAGAACCAGCTAGGTCCAAGATGGCAGAAGACTTGACTTCCAGTGGACCTTGAGCCTCATTATACAGTCATTGTAATACATTAGGATGTCAGGTGACACATCTACAGGTGCCATGACAGTTCTGAGACCAACTGTAAGAGGCCCCAGAGTTGCCCCAATTCCTAGAAATCCCCTCTTCCCTGAAATAATCGGAATAATCCTCTCACTCATTAGCCTATGAAATTACCCAGCCCATAAAAACCAATCATGCTGTATTTTGCCTTCTGAGATGGCCCACACGGAGTTTTTTTCTTTCTAAATAAGTCCACTTCTTACATATCAGTTTGTGTCTCACTGAATTTGTCCTGTGACAAGACATCAAGAACCTGAACTTCATTAGATCCTGAGACTAGGTGTGTGATCTCAATTAAAGGACCATGGGGGACTTTTCTGGTGGTCCAGTGGTTGAGAACCTGCCTGCCAATGCAGGGGCCATGGGTTCAATCTCTGGTCCAAAAAGACTCCACATGCTGCAAGGCAGTTAAGCCAGTGCACCACAACTACTGGGCCTGCATTCTAGAACCCTTGAACTGCAACAGCTGAAGTCTGTGCACCTAGAGCCTGTGCTCCGAAATGAGGAGCCACCACAATGAAAAGCCCGCACACTGCGATAAAGAGTAGCCTCTATTTGCTAAAACTAGAGAAAGCCCACACACAGCAATGAAGACCCAGCACAGTCAAAAATAAAAATAAATAAGTAAATAAAAGAAAAAAGACCTTGGGTTCAAGTCCCAATCTAGCTTGCAGGTTTTCAGCTGGCGAGCCATGAAGGAACAGTGATAAGGTAAGAAAATATTGAGAATTAGAGGTTGGTCCTAGATGGGCTTGTGGGACACCATGAGCTAGGTGTACCAGGGAGGATGCTCTGCTGATGTGTACCCATTTTTATCAGACTGGTCAACCCAGAATGTTTTGGGCTCTAATGCAGAACCTAGGTCCAGACTAGAGGAATGATGGCAATTAACATGGTTTATTATAGAAAGATGATATGGAATGGCTATGCTTATGCACATCCAACAGCAGGTCTAGGACAGAAATGTTGTTGGAGGTTTTGATAATTTATACTGTTCTTCTGACTCTGAACTTTTTCTTCTGTATTCATTCCTATTCCATTTCTTTCTTTTCTTAACCCCAGAAAACTGGTGTGGCTACCAAGATGTACTTTCTGTTGACAAGTGCATGTGTGCTAAGTTGCTTCAATTAGGTCTGACTCTTTGCGACCCCATGGACTGTAGCCCAGGCTCCCCTGCCCATGGGATTCTCCAGGCAAGAATACTAGAGTGGGTTCCCATGCCCACCTCCAGGCAATCTTCCGGACCTAGGGATCGAGCCCACATCTCTTTTGTCTCCTGTTTTGGGAGGTGGGTTCTTTACCACTAGTGCCACCTGGGAAGCCCTCTGTTGACAAGTGCTGACCCTTTATTTCCAACCTGCAGCTAGGTCAACTCCTGCTGATCATTCACACCAGGTGATACCTTCTGTACCATTCCTTTGCAACAACTTTTTGGGCACTAACATCTGGTTGGGAGACTACCTTGGAAGGGATAACATCTAAAATCGTAAGTGCATGGTGGATTTGTTTTGCCACACCACACAGCTTGCAGGATCTTAGTTCCCCAACCAGGGACTGAAGCTACACCCCCTACACTGCAAGTGTGGAGTCCTGACTACTAGGCTGCCAGGGAAGGAAATGGTAAATTTTGACAGCAGAATTAAACCTATAAATAGCACTGCTAAGCTACTGCTAAGTCGCTTCAGTCATGTCCGACTCTGTGCGACCCCATAGACGGAAGCTCACCAGGCTCCCCCGTCCCTGGGATTCTCCAGGCAAGAACACTGGAGTGGGTTGCCATTTCCTTCTCCAATGCAGGAAAGTGAAAAGTGAAAGTGAAGGTGAAAAGTGAAAGTGAAGTCGCTCAGTCGTGTCCGACTCTTAGCGACCCCATGGACTGGAGCCTACCAGGATCCTCCGTCCAAGGGATTTTCCAGGCAAAAGTACTGGGGTGGGGTGCCATTGCCTTCCCCGAGGAGTTAGCAAATCACCAGGTTCAGGCCTGAAACGGATCAGGCTGTATCAATCCTGTCCCCTCTGGGCCATATACTCTGGGATGGGATTGGGAAAAATTAAGACAGCAGGAATTAAAACAGAAAAAAACTTACTAGCTTATGTAACCTGATTTGGCCACAATCTGAGTTAGGATATTTAAATGAGTGAGATGTTCAAATTTTGTATCTTGGCAATGGAACCCAAAAGGAATTTAAGGCATGTGTAGCTCAGAGGTATAACTTTAGGAAGGACACAGAGGACATATTAACTGACCCAGCCTACAGGGTCAAGATCCCATACAAACGAAGCTCCCTCCTCCCTGAGGTACAAAATCTTTTGGCTATGAATTTCATAGCCTACTGTGCCCCAGACATTAGGCACAAAATTCAGAAAACAACTGCTGATCCTCAGGCTCCTGATGAACGATTTCTTCCAATTGGCCTAGTTGATTTTCAATAATAGGGATATGGCTGAAAAGACTGAACACACCCAGAGAAATATGCAAAAGGCCCAGATGATGGCAGTGGGGTTTTGATCACTCAAAGGCCAACAAAGGGGAAACTGGTTTTTCTGGACCAATTTGATCCTTGCAGACCATTAGTCCCATGGGTACCTGGATAGGACCAGTGTACCCTGTGTGTACAGAAGGGGCACAGGAGGGAGGATGGCAATAAACACGCCCTGTAGGGCGTTGGAAGAGGGAATGCCCCAGACACCAGAGAGCCACGGGGTGGCCCCTTGGCCATTGAGGGTTTTGCAATCAAAAGACTGAGGGAGCCCAAAGCCAAAAGTGACTCTGCCTAGAGATATCATCTACATATCTAATGCCTTGACTCAGGTGGTCATTGATGTAGCAGGCTATTTGATAGAGTTCCTTACAGATACTAGTGCTATTAGAGGAGCCACTGACAAAAGCTGTCTGCCTGGACTGGACACAATATTAACCACTTGCATGAGTTATCTTACAACAGGAGGTCCTGGTAAGGAACCTAGAACTAACAAGCTACCACCAACCAGAAGAATTCGGGAAGGTCAAAAGGAGAGAGACTAGTCCATATGTCCTACCAGTTTCCCAGAATCTACTCACTGGATCCCTCTTGGCTGAGCGATTTGTGTGCTACCAGGAATGACCCTGAGTCAGAATAATTGGCCAGAGACAGCCCATCAGCATAAAACCCAAGACTGTGAGCTTCGTGGTAAAGCAGTTTTCCTGGGTTCCCTTACCCTGAAGCTCTCTGACTGGGGACACTTCCCAATAAAGTCTCTTGCTTTGTCAGTACATGTGTCTCCTTAGCGGGGAAGGCAATGGCACCCCACCCCAGTACTTTTGCCTGGAAAATCCCATGTACGGAGGAGCCTGGTAGGCTCCAGTCCATGGGGTCGCTAAGAGTCGGACACGACTGAGCAACTTCACTTTCGCTTTTCACTTTCATACGTTGGAGAAGGAAATGGCAACCCACTCCAGTATTCTTGCCTGGAGAATCCCAGGGACAGGGGAGCCTGGTGGGCTTCTGTCTGTGGGGTCGCACAGAGTCGGACACGACTGAAGCGACTTAGCAGCAGCAGCAGCAGTGTCTCCTTAGACAATTCTGAGTATTAGATAAGAGCCCACACAGGGGCCCTAGAAAGGATTCCCTTTCCTGTAACAGTGTAACATTTTCAGTCTTAACCTGAAGAATTGGAAACCTTAGCAACCATAAGGAGTGAGGGGGTGTCGGGTAAGTGGCAGGGGTGCACTTTCCTGGAATGCCTCATGTGCAACATCAGTGGCCAATGGTTTCTACATTCCTTGCTGTTTGTGCCTGATTGTCCCATCCCTTTAAAGGAAAGAGGTTTATTAACTAAGTTAGGAGCCACTCTGTTTCTCGATGGGCGAGAGAACCACCCTCATCATCTAATGATTCTAACAGAAAGTGGAAAGGAAGAAAATCTGAAGCTAAAGTAGAAGCCTTAGTAGACCCTGGAATGTGGAGTATCGAGGTTCTTGTTCAGTTGCTCAGTTGTGTCTGACTCTTTGAGACCCCATGGACTGCAGCATGCCAGCCTTCCCTATCCTTCACCATCTCCCAGAGTTTGCTCTGTTCTTTTCAGGAAAAAAAGAGAGAGAAAAAGAAGAATGAAGGGAAAAGAAAAGTAATTGTGGGGGTGGGGTGGGGCTGGAATCACATGTTACATTTAATTATCATGCTTAGGGTCATTTGATCTAGAAAAGCACCTCATCCATGGTCTTTCATGACTTTGACGTTTTTGAAGAGTACAGGGTGCTTCTTGGGTTTAGATTTATGAATACCTTCCAAAATTTCAGGACTGTGGCTTTTTCCTGGACTGTTTTAACATTCCAGGTCTATGATCTCTCCTCTATATGTGTAAATAAGAAATTTGTAATGAGTTTAGGGAATTCACTAGTTTAAGAAAATCACTCCATTCAATATTCAGGCTGGCTAAGTGATGTGTCCTTCTCCATGCATCGTATCTGAGGGCATATAATGTGTGCTTGTCCTGTTAACTGGTGGGGTTAATTTTGATCACTTGTTTAAGGTAATGACTGTCAGGTTTCTCCACTGTAAATGTGCCATTTCCCCCGTTTGCTATTAATAAAAATACTTTGTGGGAGAGATACTTTGAGACTATGCAAATAAGGCTGCCAGACAGATAAAATACAGGAAGCCCAGTTTAATCTGAATTTCTGATAACAGATAAAATACTGTTTTTGTTTTTTTCACTCTGCTGGGTCTTTGTTGCTAGGCAAGGGCTTTCTCTACTTGAGGTGAACTGGGGGGTTACTCTCTAATTGGGTTGGCTTCTCTTCTTGCAGAGTTGGCAGGCTTTTGTAGTTGCTCTCTGCACGAACTCAGTTGTCCTCCCATACGTGGGGTCTTAGTTCCTGGACCAGGGACGGAACCCTGGTACCCTGCAGGGAAGGCAGACTCTTAACCAGTGTACCACCAGGGAAGTCGCCAGTTGAAAGTAAAGTTTGACTTGTCCTCCCAAGTTTAATTGGGCATCTTGTATTTTTGTTTGGAAGATCTAGCAAAACTATATGTAAATCAGTTGTTCCTCATCCAACTTCAAACAGTTGTTTTGACATTCATTGATGAGTCTCAATTTTTACTATGATTTTGCCAAATAGTTGTTTTGTAACTGCACCTTTCTTCTATATATACTAGCTGCTATTCCGTCTTCCTATCTTTTTATCCACTCTTAACAGCGTCTGGCACACAGTAGGCACTCATGATATTTGCTCAATGAATGAATGATTTGTCCGGGCTTCCCTGACAACTGTTTGGCAGGGGCCTGGCTGGCTCAGCCAGTCTAGGCAAGCTCTCCAGTCTTCAGAGTCACGCAAGGGCTTCTCCAAGGTAAAGGAAGACAACGATTGGCTCCTTCAGCGGCCCGACAGACTGCAAGTGGAGAGCGCAGGGACCAATGGGTGCCGGCAGGAGGCGAGGCCTGCCACGCTGCAGCGGTATAACCGTGCGGCCAGCGCGCGCATCTTTCCCAGAGCTGACGATGGCTGCAGCCTCCTTTATAACCTCTTCGGTCACCCGACTGCTCCGGTCCGCGCAGAGTGGCCGCCTCCATCAACGCCCTTTCCACCTCTCGGCAGTGCGGTAAGAGGGTCGGCGGGCTGGGTCAGCGCGGAAAACCGAGGGGAGCTAAGCGCCGGCCCGCCTAGGGACGCCTTTCTGAAGCATCTCTGTCCCGGGCGGTGGTGGCCACAGAGAGGGGTGTAGCGGGGCGACGCGGCAGCCCCGCGTGGCCTCAGCGTACCGCTAGGGCTCTCGCTCGGCGTGTGGGCTGAGCCCGGGAGCCCGCCTTTCGGGAGGGAGCCGGTCTCCGGCAAGCTCCGGGCGTTGCCCTGTCTTGAGGCCAGTCCGCCGGTGGGACGGGGCCCACGGTGTGGAGCAGAGGTGCAGGCGGGCTCTGGGGCGCCACGATTTACGTGGGAGCATATAGAAGTCACCGGCCAGGACCGACCTTGGCCGCGAAACCGAGAGCTGGAAAGCCGAGACGTTTTGGCGAGCGCGAGTAAGAGTTGTAAGTGAGCAGCCTTCAGCGATCCGCCCCTTCCCGGAACCCTAGCGGCGGAGAGGGTTACAACAGTCTGATGAAATCCCCCACAAGCTTTGCTCGCCCGGTTACCAGCACTTCCTCCAGGTTGTGGATGTGGCTCGTGCTGCTCTACAAGCTGCTCCTTTCCCTCCCGAGAGAATAATAAATGTGCAGTGGTCAACGGGATTTTGACTGCAGCCCGCCTGGAGTTGGTCAGTGCCAGATCAAGTAAACTGAGGTGGTGAACACCCGGGAAGAGAAGAGGGAAAGCTCTGTTTGAGTTTTCTTAGGGAGGTTCTAAATATTTCATGATCTTTCTGGACCACAAATTCCCATTCTAAACATAGATTGAAGAGTTTTGGGGGGAGGGAGAGCTGTGATTTCAGTTCTCTTAATCTATGCACCCTCTTTCCTTTCAGTCTTTAGAGCTTATTTGTAACAGCAGCCCCTTTATCCAGGTACTGTGCTAGGCTGTGCATTATTCAGAGATGGTAAAAAACGGTTCTTTCTTTAGTGGAACTTCCCTACCTGTCAAGGGGCAGAAGAGTGTGTAATTTCCAATCAGTGTAAAAATGCTATTAGAGATGTTTTTCAAGGTACTGTTGGAGCACAGAATGGGGATTAATGTATTAAAAAATTTTTTTTGAGACTTCCTGGTGGTACAGTGGATAAGAATCCACCTGCCGATGAAGGAACACAGGTTGGATCCCTGGTCGGGGAAGATTTCACATGCAGTGGAGCAACTGAGCGCATGTGCCACAAACACTAAGCCTGCCGGTTGCAATTACTGAAGCCCGCAAGCACTAGAGCCTGTGCTCCCTGGCCACCTGTGCTCCCGGGGCCACAAGAGAAGCCACCTCAATGAGAAGCCTGCGCTTGGCAAGAAAGAGTAGCCTGTAATTGCCACAACCAGAGAAAGCCCTCAGACAACAATGAAGACCCAGCACAACCAAAAATAAAATTAATTAACATAAAAATATTAATTTATTTGGCTGTACTGAGTCTTAGCTGCGGAGAGTTGGGATCTAGTTCCCTGACCAGGGATGGAACTGACCCCCTGCATTGGGAGGTCCGAGTTCTAGCCACTGGACCATCAGGGAAGTCTCTAATCCATTGTTGGAAGATTCCTGGGGAGTCATTCAAGGATTTTCTTAGTCTGACCCTGATCTGCCTTTCCAGCCCCATGTTTTATTATTCTCTGTTCTCCTCCCTCTTCCTCCCTTCCTGAGTTCTGGCCACATGTGGTTCCATGATTGAAAAGAGATTTATAAGGAGCTTCCAATTTGTAATCTGAAGAACTGGAACAGTTTGCTCACACTGTCTAGTAACCAGTGTCCTCCTTTCACTTTTCTGGATGAATAGGTTTCCACATCTCTGAAGGTAGTAAGTACATTTAGTATACAGGGTTCTGATGTATTGCTTTGATTACTGCTAGTTGGTAAAATTAAAATGTCTTTTTAAAAATATAGGTCTGCATGTGTTCCTTCGGGTGGATGGGTGGGGGTAGTGTGAGAGTTTTCATGGTTAGATAGTATTGTAGACCATGGGGTATAGAAAAAAAGAAAAGAACTTTGGAGGCAGAAGTTTGTGTTTGAATTTTGTTACTATTGTTTCAGTTTCTTGTTCTGTATAATGGGCTTATTCTAATAGTCCCAAGTAACTGAGAGTAATGTGTGTAAAACTCTAACTGAAGTGTCTAGTGTTTAATAAATGTAGAGTTCCATCTCCCTTTGTGTCTTTGTTCACTCATTACTGACTAATTAGTAGATAACAGAACGCTTTCCAAAATAAGTCATGATCATAAATTGTAAATTATATCTAATACTAATTTTTCATGGAAAATCTAGTACTATAATCTATTAAATTAGGAAACTGAAGATGCTACTGACAGATTTTGGTTTCTAATTTTATTTGGACAGTCCTTCAGTCCTTTCTAGTCAAGCACTTCTAAATAAGTGTTAGCTAATATGGTTAATACATTTTGGATTCCCTGTGGGACTAATTCAGTCTCCATTTCCATTTATTCTGGGGTAGCAGTAACTTTCGGGGAAGGCAATGGCACCCCACTCTAGTACTCTTGCCTGGAAAATCCCATGGATGGAGGAGCCTGGTAGGCTGCAGTCCATTCGGTCGCTTAGAGTCAGGCACGACTGGGCTACTTCACTTTCTCTTTTCACTTTTATGCATTGGAGAAGGAAATGGCAACCCACTCCAGTGTTCTTGCCTGGAGAATCCCAGGGGCGGAGGAGCCTGGTAGGCTGCCGTCTATGGGGTCGCACAGGGTCGGACACGACTGAAGCAACTTAGCAGCAGCAGCAGCAGTAACTTTACCTGCCCTTCAGCAAAAAAAGTTAAAAAGTTGGGAAATTAGGTAATGAGGCCCTCATAGGACTGTGTTTCACATTTGACAGAGTTGTGGTCCAAGGAGGAAGGCTAAAATAATTATACTTATTGCATTGTGGCTTTGTTTTGGTTCTTGTTACTGTTTGACTTTTTTTTTTTTTAAAGCATTTGGCATAACATCCAGAACTTGCCTCTGAAATTTGGAACACTGGTTTCTCCCAGAACCCTGTGTCCTTAGCTTTATTGTATCATGCTTAGTCCAAATGTGCTGCTACCATTTTCTCTTAAGTTTACTGCTTTCAAAAGGAGCTTTTTAGTGAAGTGAAATCTGACTTCACTCAATATTTTTATAGATCCTTATGAGTATATAAATAAATAAATATATCTATTGTTAAAGATGTGTATCTGTAAATCTAACCAACAGAAGAGAGTTAGAAATTAATTTTTAGTTAATATATATGCTTAGCACTTTATATCTTATTTCATTCAATATAAATTACTGTCCTAAGCCCTTTTAAACTAATCTTTCACTCTATTTCTGTCCCAGGACAGGTATTTTTGGTATTATCATAGATCAGGAATGTTGCCAGGGGAACTTGTATCAGCAAAGCCCTTTTGAAGAAGTTCCCTTCAACCCTTAATCTGAAATGGATTTGTAAATATTAATGTGTTTTCCTTAATTTCCTTAATATCACCATAAGTATATATGAAATGCTGTTACATATTTTACACTATACTAGTATCATCAAGTAAAATCTAGGTAAAAGCATTTGGTTTGCTATAAAATTGTGGTATCTTTTAAAAATGTTTATTTAATTAATTTACTTATTTTCCAGGTCTTAGTTGCTACACATGGATCTTACTTGTGGCACACAAACTCTTAGCTGTGGCATGTGGGATCTAGTTCCCTGACCAGGGATTGAACCTGGGGCCCCTGCATTGGGAGTTTGGGGTCCTCTTAGACACAGGACCACCAGAGAAGTCCGTTGATATCATCTTAACTATTTCAAAAGATGGAAATACAGATTAATATAAGGTTTAGATATAAAATTACTGCATTACGTCTAAGACACTGAGGCTTGGTTTAAAGTAGGTATTTAATCACAATGCAACTTAAAAGCAGGCATTGAAGACTTAGACTGTTAGAGCTTTAACATTTTTAATTAACAGTGGCCTGGTGAATTAATTCTATCTGACCATACAAAATATCCAATACCTTGGTGTCATCCCTGAGTGTTAAATATGTGCTGTTAAAAAAAATATGCACAATAAGGGGGAATAGATTGTTCCAATGTTTCAAAGAATCGTATTCTTAATTAGTGTCGAGTTGTAGCATTCCTTATGACACTGGGGAAAAAAATCTGAAGGGAAAGTCTAGTTTTCAGTGGGGGTCCTTTTTCTCAAGGTACACCTTCTTGTTCTACTTGAAGTAATGTGAACTTTACTGTATGGATATATGTGGAAATAAGAAAGTCAGGACTCTTCCACATTGGAACCCAGGAAGAGCTGCATAATCAGTTGTTATTAGGGAGAGATAGGCTTTCAGAGATTTGAACATATCT
This sequence comes from Tragelaphus eurycerus, assembly GCA_935064755.1. NCBI lineage: Eukaryota > Metazoa > Chordata > Mammalia > Artiodactyla > Bovidae > Tragelaphus > Tragelaphus eurycerus. The sequence continues at coordinate 26,863,803 of CAKXYN010000016.1, forward strand.
GAGGGACTACAGGTTCTCCTAGATCTGAGCTGTCTCATTGTCTGTCCCCTAACAAGCAGTTTCTCATGCCTGTGATTCTAGTATGTGAATGGAGATCAGAGAGAGGCTCTTACTGATCTAGTTCCCTGCCACTACTGCTGATGCATAAGCTTTTCCACCAACTAGACTGCAGGCCAGCCTAGAAATTGTTGTTCTGGGCCTCAGATACTCCTGATGTGCCAGCTGTGAATGGGGTACTGAGGTCTTGTGGTAGAGCGCACTGCCATCTATGAGATGGGTTCGCCCTAGTCCCCCTTCCAATCCCAGTTCTTTTTTAAAATAAATAACTAACTAATTTTTGGTTGTGCTGGGTCTTCTTGCTGTGCGATGGCCTTCTCTAGCTGCTGCACGTCAGGGCTACTCTTTGTTACAGCGCACAGGCTTCTCATTGCCTGGCTTCTCTTGCTGCCGAGCACGGGCTCTAGGTGTGCGGGCTTCCGTAGGGGCAGCTCACAGGCCATAGAGCGATGGCTTCCTAGCTGTGCCACATGGGCTTAGCTGCCCTGAGGTATGTGAGATTTTCCTGGATCAGGGATTGAACCTGTGTCCCCTGAATTGGCAGGTAGATTCTTATCCACTGTACCACCAGGGAAGTCCACAATCCCTATCCTTCTGAAAAATCTTTTCGAGGAAGAACTATGGAGAGGAGTTGTCGTTGTTGTGTCTGACTCTTTGTGACCCCATGGACTGCAGCACACCAGACTTCCCTGCCCTTCACCATCTCCTGGAGTTTGCTCAGACTCATGTCCATTGAGTTGGTGATGCCATCTAACTGTGATGCATCTAACACAACTGCCTCTGTTGTGTTCTTCTCCTTCTGCCCTCAATCTTTCCCAGCATCAGGGTCTTTTCCAATGAGTCGGCTCTTCCCATTAAATGGCCAAAGTATTGGAGCTTTAGCTTCAAGCAGCAGTCCTTTCAGTGAGTAGTCAGGGTTGATTTCCCTTAGGATTGACTGGTCTGATCTCCTTGCCATCTAAGAGACTCTCAAGAGTCTTCTCCCGCTCTACAATTCAAAAGCATCAATTCTTCGGCACTCAGCCTTCTTTATGGTCCAACTTTTACATCTGTAAATGACTACTGGAAAAACCATAGCTTTGACTATGGACCTTTGTCGGCAAAGTGATGTCTCTGCTTTTTAATATGCTGTCTAGGTTTATCATAGCTTTTCTTCCAAGGAGCAAGTGTCTTTTAATTTCATGGCTGGCAGTCACCATCTGCAGTGATTTTGGAGCCCAAGAAAATAAAATCTGTCACTGTTTCCACTTTCCCCTCTTCTATTTGTCATGAAGTGATGGGGCTGGATGCCATGATCTTAGTTTTTTGAATGTTGAGTTTTAAGCCACCTTTTTCACTCTTCTCTTTCACCTTCATCAAGAGGCTCTTTAGTTCTTCTTTGCTTTCTGCCATGAGGGTGGTGTCATCTGCGTATCTGAGATTATTGATATTTTTCCCAATAATCTTGATTCTAGCTTGTGCATCTTCTGGCTCATCGTTTCTCATGATGTACTCTGCATATAAGTTAAATAAGCGGGGTGACAATATACAGCCTTGACATGTCCTTTCCTGATTTGGAACCAGTCTGTTGTTCCATGTCTGGTTCTAACTGTTGCTTCTTGACCTGCATACAGATTTCTCAGGAGGCAAGTCAGGTGATCTGGTATTCCCATCTCTTGAATAATTTTCCACAGTTTGTAATGATCCACACAGTCAAAGGCTTTAGTGTACATAATCAATGAAGCAGAAATAGATGTTTTTCTGGAATTCGCTTGCTTTCTCTCTGATCCAACAAATGTTGACAATTTGGTCTCTGGTCCTTCTGCCTTTTCTGAACCCAGCTTGTACCTCTGGAAGTTCTCAGTTCACATACTGCTGAAGCCTAGCTTGAAGGATTTTGAGCGTTACCTTGCTAGCATGTGAAATGAGTGCAATTGTGTGGTAGTTTGAACATTCTTTGGTATTGCTCTTCTTTGAGATTGGAATGAAAACTAATTTTTCCAGTCCTGTGGCCACTCCTGAGTTTTCCAAATTTGCTGACATATTGAGCATAGCACTTTATCCAGGTCATTAAGACCTTTTTTGTATAGTTCTTCTGTGTATACTTGCCACCTCTTTTTAATCTCTTCTGCTTCTGTTGAGTCCCCTACCCTTTCTGTCCTTTGTACGTTCCATCCTGCATGAAATGTTCACTTAATATCTCCAGTTTTCTTGAACAGATCTCTAGTCTTTCCCATTCTATTAATTTCCTCTATTTCTTTGCATTGTTCACATAAGAAGACTTTCTTAGCTCTCTTTGCTATTCTTTGGAACTCTGCATTCAGTTGGGTCTATCTTTCCCTTTCTCCCTTGCTTTTTGCTTCTCTTCTTTCCTCAGTTATTTGTAAAGCCTCCTCAGATGCAACCACTTTACCTTCTTGCATTTCGTTTTCTTTGGGATGGTTGATCACTGCCTCCTGTACAATGTTAAACCTCCACCCATAGTTCTTTAGGCACTCTGTCTACCAGATCTAATCCCTTGAATCTATTTGTCACCTCCATTGTATAATCATAAGGGGTTTGATTTAGGTCATACCTGGATTGCCTAGTGGTTTTCCTGATTTTCTTCAATTTTAGCCTGAAATTTTGCAGTAGGTATTGTCCAGTATATTGTTTATAACTGCATAACATCATTTAAATATTTAAAAGTACATATAGATTAAAAGCCAATTCACTAACTGGGAAATGATTCAAAACATATGACTAGATGCTAACATGGGCAAAATATAAACTACAAATGGCATATAAGCATAGAGAACAAACTAACATCATACTGGTGAGAAATCAAATAAAACATTGCAAATAATGACATTTTTTTCCCCCTACAGTTGTCAGACATCAGGAGGCAGGATGGTACAGCATTAAGAACCTAGACTCTGGATTCAGAAGAGCTAAACATGACATCTAGTGACATGACATTATATCAAGTAGTAATTATCAGTTACTTAAATTCTCCAAGTTTAGATTAATGGTAGTAATTATTTCAGTCAATTTTATTTTCTTAAATATGTAGCTGGACACAGATTTACCACTTGAACCTCTCCTTAAGATTTTAGTTGTCCCTTTGTTAGTAACTATGTAGTCTAATATAAACTTTTAGTTTGGGAAAGTTTTTTTTTTTTTCCAGTTTTACTCAGAAGTAATTGACATACATCACATCCTTAGTAACTCAGTTTTAGAAAAGGCAGAGGAACCAGAGATCAAATTGCCAACATCCACTGGATCATGGAAAAAGCAAGAGAGTTCCAGAAAAACATCTATTTCTGCTTTATTGACTATGCCAAAGCCTTTGACTGTGTGGATCACAAGAAACTGTGGAAAATTTTGAAAGAGATGGGAATACCAGACCACCTGATCTGCCTCTTGAGAAATCTGTATGCAGGTCAGGAAGCAACAGTTAGAACTGGACATGGAACAACAGACTGGTTCCAAATAGGAAAGGGAGTACGTCAAGGCTGTATATTGTCACCCTGCTTATTTAACTTATATGCAGAGTACATCATGAGAAACGCTGGACTGGAAGAAACACAAGCTGGAATCAAGATTGCCGGGAGAAATATCAATCACCTCAGCTATGCAGATGACACCACCCTTATGGCAGAAAGTGAAGAGGAATTAAAAAGCCTCTCGATGAAAGTGAAAGAGGAGAGTGAAAAACTTGGCTTAAAGCTCAACATTCAGAAAAAGAAGATCATGGCATCCGGTCCCATCACTTCATGGGAAATAGATGGGGAAACAGTGGAAACAGTGTCAGACTTTATTTTTCTGGGCTCCAAAATCACTGCAGATGGTGACTACAGTCATGAAATTAAAAGACGCTTACTCCTTGGAAGGAAAGTTATGACCAACCTAGATAGCATATTCAAAAGCAGAGACATTACTTTGCCAACAAAGATTCGTCTAGTCAAGGCTATGGTTTTTCCTGTGGTCATGTATGGATATGAGAGTTGGACTGTGAAGAAGGCTGAGTGCCGAAGAATTGATGCTTTTGAACTGTGGTGTTGGAGAAGACTCTTGAGAGTCCCTTGGACTGCAAGGAGATCCAACCAGTCCATTCTGAAGGAGATCAGCCCTGGGATTTCCTTGGAAGGAATGATGCTGAAGCTGAAACTCCAGTACTATGGCCACCTCATGCGAAGAGTTGACTCATTGGAGAAGACTCTGATGCTGGGAGGGATTGGGGGCAGGAGGAGAAGGGGATGAGATGGCTGGATGGCATCCCTGACTCGATGAATGTGAGTCTGAGTGACCTCCGGGAGTTGGTGATGGACAGAGAGGCCTGGTGTGCTGCAATTCATGGGGTCGCAAAGAGTTGGACATGACTGAGTGACTGATCTGATCTGATGAAGAATCCACCTGCAATACAGGAGATGCATGTTTGATCCTTGGGTCAGGAAGATCCCCTGGAGAAGGAAATGGCAACCCACTCCAGTATTCTGCCTAGGAAATCCCATGAACAGAGGAGCCTGGTGGGCTACAGTCCGTGGGGTCTCAGGAAAGTTGGACGTGACTTGGCAACTTAAGAACAACAATTGACATACATCTCTGTGTAAGTTTAAGGTATACTGCATGATGGTGTGATTTACATACATTATGAAATGATTACCACAATAGGTTTAGTTAAAATTCATCATTTCATAGATATATGTTTTTAAAAAATATTTATTTAATCTTTGGCAGTGCTGGGTCTTTGTTCCTGCACGCATTCTTTCTCTAGTTTCAGTGAGCCAGGCTACTCTCTAGTTGTGCTCCAGCTTCTCATTGCAGTGGCTTGTCTTGTTGTGGCCCATGGGCTTAGTTGTCCTGTGGCATGTGGGATCTTCTGGACCAGGGATCAAGCCTGTGTCCCCTGCATTGCAAGGCAGATTCTTAACCACTGGTCACCAGAGAAACCCTCATATAGATATTGTTATAAAAATAAAAAATATAAAAATTCTCCTTGTGATGAGAACTTTTAGGATCTCTTATTTTAGCAAGCATTCAATATATTATACAGCAATGTTAACTAAAGTCTTCACTGAATATAGTACATTATGTCCCTAGTGCTTATTAATCTTATAACTAGACATTTGTACAGTCATCCTTCAGTATATGAGTAGGATTGTTTCAGGAACCCCAAGGATACCAAAATTCCCAGATACTCTAACTCCCTTATATAAAATGGCATTGTATTTGTATATAACCTATCCTTCCATATACTTTAAATCATCTCTAGATTATTTATTTAAAATACCTAATACCATGTAAATGCTGTGTGCTGCTGCTGCTAAGTCGCTTCAGTTGTGTCTGACTCTGTGCGACCCCATAGACGGCAGCCCAGCAGGCTCCCCAGTCCCTGGGGTTCTCCAGGCAAGAACACTGGAGTGGGTTGTCATTTCCTTCTCCAATGCATAAAAGTGAAAAGTGAAAGTGAAGTCACTCAGCCATGTCTGACTCTAGCAACCGTATGGACTGCAGCCTACCAGGCTCCTCTGTCCATGGGATTTTCCAGGCAAGAGTACTGGAATAGGGTGCCATGTGTAGATAGTTATAAATACAATGTGAATGCTATGTAAATAGTTGCTAGGTGCAGGGCAAATTCATGTTTTGCTTTTGGGAATTTCCTTCCAAGTATCTTCAACCCATGGGTTGGTGAATCCTTGAATGGGGAACCAATAAATGGAAGGGCCTACTGTGCCTTTTGACCATCTTCTTCCAATTCCTCCTCCCCTTCCACCCAAAGTTTTTGGTACTTAATAACACTTTTGTAGTCTTTATTTATTCTTTACAAAAATTCAAGCTATTTGTTTTTGTGATTCTATTGCCTTCTGCAGAAATGAAGCTGTTATCATTTCTGGAAGGAAACTTGCTGAGCAGATCAAGCAGGAAGTGCGGCAGGAGGTGGAAGAGTGGGTGGCGTCAGGCAACAAGCGGCCACACCTGAGTGTGGTTCTGGTTGGCGAGAATCCTGCGAGTCAGTCCTATGTCCTCAACAAAACCAGAGCAGCTGCCAGCGTAGGTATGTGTCACTCTCAGACCCCAACTACTGTTAAATTGAGATTTAATCTGAGACAAATTCTGTTGTAACTTACACTTCTTTTTTCTTCTTAGAAAACCCAAACAGAGGAGGTTAATGCGTTCAACTGAATCCAAATATTTGTCAGAAAGAAATCAGGCTGCATGTTGGGGAGCAGGTTTATAGACTAGGATTGGAGGAATATGGTTGGTTTCTCAGTGTCTTCTGGAATGTAATCTAAATTCTGTTACAGGCTAACTTTGATAAGTGACCTTGAACACCGTTTACATCTGCTTTCCTTGAGCAATGAGTCCGTGACTAAAATATTTGAGCATTTGGTTGAGGAGACCTCAGTGATGTGGCCTAGAATACAGTCATGGATTTGCAGGAAATGACTCTGGCTTCTTTGAAATAGGCTGTGGTTTCTCCACCAATGGGTTCCAAAGCCAATTAAAGCGTACAGTTTAGATGTGGTTGAGGGTTTGGATGCAGAAGGAGCAGGTCTGAGCGATGGGAGGTTTGGGTTCTAGGTCTCACTGTACTGGAGACTGTGTGGCCACAGATCAGAGGTGAGTAGGCTCAGCTGTGCCCCTCCCTGCTTCTGGTGGATCAGTGGTCTGAGCACTGTGTGCCCGCCCTTCTGAAACTGCACCATGAGCCCTTGGCATACTCTGTTCTTTATCACTAAGGATTGAGGCCTCCTGCCCTCTTCATTGAAAAACCTTTAGGGTTTCTCTAGTAGTTCAGTGGTAAAGAATCTACCTGCTAATGCAGGAGACACAAATGCAGTCCCTGATCTGGGAAGATCCCATGTGCCATGGATCTGCTAAGCCCATGCCCCACAACTATTGAGCTTCTCCACAAGAGAAGCCTTGTTGCAGTGAGCCTGTGTACTGCAACTGGAGAGCAGACCCCACTGACTGCAACTAGAGAAAAGCCCATGCAGTAACAAAGACCCAGCACAGCCAAAGGAATTATAAACAAAATTATAAAAGTAAAACCTTTACAACGTCTAGAAACTAGTAAGCTATGGCTTTCTAAAACTTTGGAATGGGAGGTAGCATGGTATAGTGGAAAGAAAACGAACTTTGGGACTGCAAAGACTGGCTTTGTCACTAGCCGGCTTATATTTCAGTTTCTCTGAGCCTTGTCTATAAGATGAGGTTAATGAAGATTATGTAGAATAATACATAGGAAGTACCAAGCTAGTACTCTTTTAGTGTTTTGTTTGAGAAGTTACTCAAGGTTACCTCTATGAGCCTGTTTAAGCTTTCCAGCTACCAGGGCGGTTGTGATGATTAAAAGCCTTGCTGATAGCATGGCAAGCAGTGTAGCCTTGCCCCAATAAATGCCTCTATTTTATTTTATTCTTTTATTCTTTGAATACTTTTGCCTAAAATTTTTCAGAAGTTTTTATTGGTGTATAATTCTTTCTACAGTGTTGTGTTTCTTTCTTCTTATAGCAAAGTGAATCAGTCATTGTTCTTCAGTCACCAGTTGCGTCCAGCTCTTTGCAACTCCATGGACTGCAGCACTCCCTGCCTCCCTGTCCCTCACCATCTCCCAGAGTTTGCCCAACTTCATGTCCATTGAATCGGTGATGCCATCCAACCATCTCATCCTCTTTTGCCCTCTTCTCCTTCTGCCCTCAATCTCTTCCAGCATCAGGGTCTTTTTCAATGAGTCAGCTGTTCGTGTCAGGTGGCCAAAGTATTGGAGCTTCAGCATCAGTCCTTCCAGTGAGTATTCAGGGTTGATTTCCTTTAAGATTGACTGTTCTGATTTCCTTACTTTCCAAGGGACTTTCGAGTCTTCTCCAGCACCACATTTTGAAGGCATCAGTTCTTCGGTGCTCTGCCTTCTTTATTTTCCAGCTCTCACATCTCTTCATGACTATTGGAAAGACCATAGCCTTGACTATACAGACCTTTGTCAGCAAAGTGGATGTCTTTGCTTTTTAACACACTATCTAGGTTTGTCATAGCTTTCCTGCCAAAAAATAGTAGTCTTTTAATTTCATGGCTGCAGTTACCATCCACTGTGATTTTAGAGCCCAAGAAGAGGAAATCTGTCACTGCTTCTATCTTCTACCCTTCTGTTTGCCATGAAGTGATGGGACTGGATGCCATGATCTTAGTTTTTTTAATATTGAGTTTTAAGCTGGCTTTTTTACTCTCCTCCTTTGCCCTCATCAAGAGGCTCTTTAGTTCCTCTTCGCTTTCTGCAATGTAAATAGTATCATCCACATATCTGAGATTGTTGATATTTCTCCCGGCAATCTTGATTCCAGCTTGTGCTTCATCCAGCCTGGCATTTTGCATGATGTACTCTGTGTATAAGTTAAATAAACTGGGTGACAATAAACAGCCTGTCGTACTCCTTTCTCAATCCTGAACCAGTCAGTTGTTCCATGTCTGGTTCGAACTATTGCTTCTTGACCTGGGTACAGATTTCTCAGGAGGCAGGTAAGATGTTCTGGTATTCCCATTTAAGAGTTTTCCACAGTTTGTTATGATCTACACAGTCAAAGGCTTTATTATAGTTAATTAAGCAGAGAGAGATTTTTTCCTGGAATTCCCCTGCTTTCTCTGTGATCCAGTGAATGTTGGCAATTTGATCTCTGGTTCTTTTGCCTTTTCTAAAGCCAGCTTGAACATCTGAAAGTTCTTGGTTCATGTAGTGCTGAAGCCTAGCTTAGAGGATTTTGAGCATAACCTTACTAGCATGAGAGATGAGTGTAATTGTCCAGTGGTTTGAACATTCTTTAGTACTGCCCTTCTTGGGAGGACGATTGACCTTTTCCAGTCTGTGGCCACTGCTGGGCTTTCCAAATTTGCTGACATATTGAGTGCAGCACTTTAATAGCATCATCTTCTGAGGATTTTAAATAGTTCTGCCAGAATTCTGTCCCCTCCATTAGCTTTATTGGCAGCAGTGCTTCGTAAGGCCCACTTGACTTCACATTCCAGAATATCTGGATCTGAGTGAGAGACTACACCATCGTGGTTATCTGGGTCGTTAAGATCTGTATTGTACAATTCTTCAGTGTATTCTTTCCATCTCTTCTTGATCTCGTCTGCTTCTATTAGGTCTTTACCATTTCTGTCCTTTATTGTGGCCATCTTTGGATGACATGTTCCTTTGATATTTCCAGTTTTCTTGAAGAGATCTCTAGTCTTACCCTCTCTGTTGTTTTTCTCTGTTTCTTTGCATTGTTCATTGAAGAAGGCCTTCTTGTCCCTCCTTGCTATTCTCTGGAACTCTGCATTTAGTTGGTATACCTTTCCCTTTCTCCCTTGTTTTTTGCTTCTCTTCTTTCCTCGGCCATTTGTAGAGCTCTCGTATGTATACATATGTCCTCTCTTTTTTTGGATTTCCTTCCTATTTAGGTCGCACAGAGCATTAAGTAGCGTTCCCTATGCTATACAGCTGTTCTTGTTGTTTAGTCACCAAGTCGTATCCAACTCTTTGCAACCCTGTGGAGTGTAACGCACCAGGCTCCTCTCTCCATGGAATTTCCAAGTCAAGAATTCTGGAGTGAGTTGCCATTTTCTTCTACAGGGAATCTTCCCTACCCTGGTGTCAAACCCACATCATCTGCATTGGCAGGTGGGTCCTTTACCACTGAACCACTAGGGAAGCCCTGTGCTATATAGTAGGTTCTCACTCATTATCTCTTTTATACAGACCATCTTACTTGCCTCCTGAGAAATCTGAATGCAGGTCAAAAAGCAACAGTTAGAACCAGACATGGAACAAGTGACTGTTTCCAAGTTGGGAAAGGAGTATGACAAGGCTAGGCTGTATATTGTCACCCTGCTTATTTAACTTATATGCAGAGTACATCATGTGAAATGCCAGACTGGATGAAGCACAAGCTGGAATCAAGATTGCTGGGAGAAATATCAATAACCTTAGATATGCAAATGACGCCACCCTTACAGTAGACAGCGAACAGGAACTGAAGAGCCTCTTGATGAAAGTGAAAGAGGACAGAGAGGAGAGTGAAAAAGCTGGCTTAAAACTTGACATTCAAAAAACTAAGAACATGGCATCTGGTCCCATCACTTCATGGCAAATAGATGGGGAAACAATGGAAACAGTGACAGACTTTATTTTCTTTGGCTCCAAAATCACTGTGGATGGTAACTGCAGCCATGAAATTAAAAGATGCTTGCTTCTTGGAAGAAAAGCTATGACAATCCTAGACAGCATACTAAAAGGCAGAGACATTACTTTGCTGACAAAGGTCCGTCTAGTCAAAGCTATGGTTTTTCCAGTAGTCATGTATGGGTGTGAGAGTTGGACCTTAAAGAAAGCTGAACACTGAGGAATTGATGCTTTTGAACTGTAATGTTGGAGAAGGCTCTTGGAAATCCCTTGGAAATCTTGGACTGCAAGGAGATCAAACCAGTCAATCCTAAAGGAAATCAGTCTTGAATTCATTGGAAGGACTGATGTTGAAGCTGAAGCTCCAGTACTTTGGCCACCTGATGTGAAGAGCCAACTCACTGGAAAAGATTCTGATGCTAGGAAAGGTTGAGAGCAGGAGGGAAAGGGGATGACAGAGGATGAGATGGTTGGATGGCATCACTGACTCGATGGACATGAGTTTGAGCAAGCTCCAGAAGTTGGTGATGGACAGGGAGGCCTGGCGTGCTGCAGTCCATGGGGTCGCAAAGAGTCAGACACATGGCTGAGCAACTGAATTGAACTGATTATATATATGTAAATCCCAACTTCCCAATTCATTCCATATCCCCTTTCCTCTGCTTGGTAACCATAGGTTTGTTCTCTATGTCTGTGTCTGTATTTCTGCTTTGCAAATAGGTTCATTTTTCTATATTCCACTTATATGCATTGCTATACAATATTTATTTTTCTCTTCCTTACTGACTTCGTATGATAGTCTCTAGGTCCATCCATAACTCTGAAAATGGCACAATTTTGTTCCTTTTTATGGCTGAGTAATATTCTTTTGTATATTTGTGTCACATCTACTTTTTCCATTCCTCTGTTGATGGCATTTAGGTTGCTTCCATTTCCTGCCTGTTGTAAAATGTGCTGCTACTGCTAAGTCACTTCAGTCGTGTCCGACTCTTTGAAGACCCCATAGACGGCAGCCCACCAGGCTCCCCTGTCCCTGGGATTCTCCAGACAAGAACACTGGAGTGGGTTGCCATTTCTTTCTCCAATGCATGAAAGTGAAAAGTGAAAGTGAAGTCGCTCAGTCATGTCCGACCCTTAGCGACCCCATGGACTGCAGCTCACCAGGCTCCTCCGTCCATGGGACTTTCCAGGCAAGAGTACTGGAGTGGGGTGCCATTGCCTTCTCTGGTAAAATGTGCTAAGTTCCTTCAATTGTGTCTGACTCTTTGCGACCCTGTGGACTGTAGCCCCCCAGGCTCTGTCCATGGGATTCTCTAGGCAAGAATACTACAGGGTTTCCATGCCCTGCTCCAGGGGTCTTCCTGACTCAGGGATGGAATCCATGTCTGTTACATCTCTTGCATTGACAGGCAAGTTCTTTACCACTAGGGCCACCTGGGAAGCCCACCTATTATAAACAGTGCTGCATTTGGTCACATTGTAAATAGTGTATCTCTTGGAATTATGCCCAGGAATGGAATTGCTGGAGTTCTCGGAGAAGGCAATGGCACCCTACTCCAGTACTCTTGCCTGGAAAATCCCATGGATCGGAGGAGCCTGGTAGGCTGCAGTCCATGGGGTCGCTAAGAGTCGGACATGACTGAACGACTTCACTTTCTCTTTTCACTTTCATGCATTGGAGAAGGAAATGGCAACCCACTCCAGTGTTCTTGCCTGGAGAATCCCGGGGACGGGGGAGCCTGGTGGGCTGCCGTCTCTGGGGTCACACAGAGTCGGATATGACTGAAGTGACTTAGCATAGCATGGTAGTTCTATTTTTAGTTTTTTAAGGAACCACCGCAGTATTCTCCATAGTGGCTGCACCAATCCACATTCCCACTAAAAATGTAAGACGGTTCTGTTTTCTTCACACCCTCTCTAGCATTTACTGTTTGTAGATCTTCTGATGATGGCCATTCTGACCAGTGTGAGGTGATACCTCATTGTTGTTTTTAATCTGCGTTTCTCTAAAAACTAGTGATGTTGCGATTCATGGGGTCGCAAAGAGTCGGACAGCACTGAGCAACTGAACTGAACTTGGCCATCTTTGTTTTTTCTTTGGAGCAATGTCTGTTCAGGTCTTCAGCCCAATCTTCTGTGATTGGGTTGTTTTTGTTTTTTTTGATGTTGAGCTGCAGGAGCTGTTTGTATATTTGGAGATGAACCCCTTATCAGTTGCTTCATTTGCAGATCTTTTCTCCCATTGTGAAGGCTGTCTTTTCACTTTGTTTATGGTTTCCTTTGCTGTTAAAAGCTTTTGAGTTTAATTAGGGCCGATTTGTTTACTTTTGCTTTTATTTTCATTTGACCCACTCTAGGAGGTGGGTCAAAAAAGATCTTGCTTTGATTTATGTCAGAGTGTTCTGCCTATGTTTTCTTCTAAGAGTTTCATAGTGTCTGGCCTTACATTTAGGTCTTTAACCATTTTGAGTTTATTTTGTGGATGGTGTTAGGGAGTGTTCTAATTTCATTCTTTTACATGTAGCTGTCCAGTTTTCCAGCACCACTTACTGAAGAGACCGTCTTTTCTCCATTGTATATTGTTTGCTCCTTCTTCATTAGGTGACCATGGGTGCATGGGTTTATCTCTGGGCTTTCTAACCTCTTCCACTGCTCTGTGCTTTTGTTTTTGGGCCAATACCATACATACTATCTTGGTTATGGTAGCTTTGTTTATATTCTGAAGTCAGGGAGCCTGATTCCTCCCACTCTGTTTTTCTAAAGATAGCTTTCACTCTTCAGGGTCTTTGTTTCCATACAAATTGTAAAATTGTTGACAACTGTTTACAATTCCATTGTAAAATTTGTTCTAATCCTGTGAGAAATGCCATTGGTAATTTAAAAGAAATTTCATTGAATCTGTAGATTGCTTTGGATAGTATAGTTATTTTTACAATATTGATTCTTCCATCCCAGGATCGTGGTATGTCTCTCTGTTTGTGTGGTGTTTGGTTTTTTTCATCAGAATCATATAGTTTTCTGAGTACAAGTCTTTGCTTTCTTATGTAGGTTTATTCTTGGGTGTTTTATTCTTTTTGGTTGCAGTGGTAAATGGGATTGTTTTCTCTTTCTGAACTTTTGTTATTAGAGTATAGGAAAGCAAGAGTTTTTGGTGCATTACTTTTGTATCCTGTGACTTGACCAGATTCATTGATTAGTACCAGTAGTTTTCTAGTGACCTGTTTATGATTTTCTGTGTATAGATTCATGTCATCTGCAAACAGTGACAGGTTTACTTCTTTTTCACTTGTGTTCCTTTTATTTCTTTTTCTTCTCTGATAGCCATGGCTGCATCTTCCAAAGTTATGTTAAATAATAGCAGTGAGAGTGGACATCCAAGTCTTGTTCCGATCGTAGAGGAAATGCTTTCAGTTTTTCACCATGAGAAAGATATTGGCTGTGGATTTGTTGTATATGACCTTTATTATGTTGAGGTAGATTCCTTCCATGCCCACTTCCTGGAGAGTTTTTATCATAAATGGGTGTTCAGTTCAGTTCAGTTTAGTCGCTCAGTCGTGTCCGACTCTTTGCGACCCCATGAATTGCAACACACCAGGCCTCCCTGTCCATCACCAATTCCCAGAGTTCACCCAGACTCACATCCATCGAGTCAGTGATGCCATCCAGCCATCTCATCCTCTGTTGTCCCCTTCTCCTCCTGCCCCCAATCCCTCCCAGCATCAGAGTCTTTTCCAATGAGTCAGCTCTTACCATGAGGTGGCCAAAGTACTGGAGTTTCAGCTTTAGCATCATTCCTTGCAATGAACACCCAGGACTGATCTCCTTCAGAATGGACTGGTTGGATCTCCTTGCAGTCCAAGGGACTCTCAAGAGTCTTCTCCAACACCACAGTTCAAAAGCATCAATTCTTCGGCACTCAGCCTTCTTCATAGTCCAACTCTCACATCCATACATGACCACTGGAAAAACCATAGCCTTGACTAGGCGAACCTTTGTTGGCAAAGTAATGTCTCTGCTTTTGAATATGCTATCTAGGTTGGTCATAACTTTCCTTCCAAGGAGTAAGCGTCTTTTAATTTCATGGCTGCAGTCACCATCTGCAGTGATTTTGGAGCCCAGAAAAATAAAGTCTGACACTGTTTCCACTGTTTCCCCATCTATTTCCCATGAAGTGATGGGACCAGATGCCATGATCTTAGTTTTCTGAATGTTGAGCTTTAAGCCAACTTTTTCACTCTCCACTTTCACTGTCACCAAGAGGCTTTTTAGTTCCTCTTCACTTTCTGCCATAAGGGTGGTGTCATCTGCATATCTGAGGTGATTGATATTTCTCCCGGCAATCTTGATCCCAGCTTGTGTTTCTTCCAGTCCAGCGTTTCTTATGATGTACTCTGCATGTAAGTTAAATAAGCAAGGTGACAATATACAGCCTTGATGTACTCCTTTTCCTATTTGGAACCAGTCTGTTGTTCCATGTCCAGTTCTAACTGTTGTTTCCTAACCTGCATACAGATTTCTCAAGAGGCAGATCAGGTGGTCTGGTATTCCCATCTCTTTCAGAATTTTCCACAGTTTCTTGTGATCCACACAGTTAAAGGCTTTGGCATACTCAATAAAGCAGAAATAGATGTTTTTCTGGAACTCTCTTGCTTTTTCCATGGTCCAGAGGATGTTGGTAATTTGATCTCTGGTTCCTCTGCCTTTTCTAAAACCAGCCTGAACATCAGGAAGTTCATGGTTCACATATTGCTGAAGCCTGGCTTAGAGAATTTTGAGCATTACTTTACTAGCGTGTGAGATGAGTGCAATTGTGCGGTAGTTTGAGCATTCTTTGGCATTGCCTTTCTTTGGGATTGGAATGAAAACCAATGTTTTCCAGTCCTGTGGCCACTGCTGAGTTTTCCAAATTTGCTGGCATATTGAGTGCAGCACTTTCACAGCATCATCTTTCTGGATTTGAAATAGCTCGACTATAATTCCATCACCTCCACTAGCTTTGTTCGTAGTGATGCTTTCTAAGGCCCACTTGACTTCACATTCCAGGATGTCTGGCTCTAGGTCAGTGATCACACCATTGTGATTATCTGGGTCGTGAAGATCTTTTTTGTATAGTTCTTCTGTGTATTCTTGCCATCTCTTCTTAATATCTTCTGCTTCTGTTAGGTCCATACCATTTCTGTCCTTTAGTGAGCCCATCTTTGCATGAAATGTTCCTTTGGTATCTCTGATTTTCTTGAAGAGATCTCTAGTCTTTCCCATTCTGTTGTTTTCCTCTATTTCTTTGCATTGATCACTGAGGAAGACTTTCTTATCTCTTCTTGCTATTCTTTGGAACTCTGCATTCAGATGCCTATATCTTTCCTTTGCTCCTTTGCTTTTTGCTTTTCTTCTGTTAAGTTCTTTCAAAAGTCCTTTTGCATCTATTGAGATGATTATAGTTTTTATCTTTTAATTTGTTAATATAATGTATCACACTGCTTGATTTGCATATATTGAAGAATCCTTACATCCCTGGGATAAAATCCACTTGCTCATGATGTATGATCTTTTTAATGTGTTACTGGATTGTTCACTGGTATTTTGTTGAGGATTTTTTTTTGTTTTGATCTATGTTCATCAGTGGTATTGGTCTGTAATTTTCTTTTTTTGTGTGATATCTTTGTCTGGTTTTGGTATCAGGGTGATGGTGGCCTCATAGAATAATTTTGGCACTTTTTATTCTTCTGCAGTATTTTGGAAGAGTTTGAGAAGGATGGATGTTAGTTCTTCTCTAAGTGTTTGATAGATTTCACCTGTGAAGCCATCTGTCCTGGACTTTTGTTTATTGGAAGATTTTTAATCAGATTTTCAATTTCATTACTTGTGCTTGGTCTGTTATTTTTTCTATTTCTTCCTGGTTTGGTCTTGGAAAGTTTGCCTTTTAAGAATTTGTCCATTTCTTTTGAGTTGTCCATTTAATTGGCATATACTGCTTGTAGTAGTCTCTTATGATTGTTTGTATTTATGTGGTGTCAGTTGTAATTTCTCCTTTCTCATTTCTAATTTTATTGATTTGAGTCCTCTACCTTTTTTTTCTTTGAGTCTGGCTAAAGGTTTATCAATTTTGTGTATCTTCTCAAAGAGCCAACTTTCAGTTTCATTGATATTTGCTATTGTTTTCTTCATTTCTATTGCATTTATTGCTTCTATGATTTTTATGATTTATTTCCTTCTGCTAACTTTGGATTTTGTTTGTTCTTCTTTCTCTAGTTGCTTTAGGTGTAAGTTAGGTTGTTTGAGATTCTTCTATTTCTTGAGGTATGATAGTATTGCAGAGATGGCAATGGCACCCCACTCCAGTACTTTTGCCTGGAAAATCCCATGGACAGAGGAGCCTGGTGGGCTGCAGTCCGTGGGGTCGCTAGAGTCGGACATGACTGAGCGACTTCACTTTCACTTTTCACTTTCATGCATTGGAGAAGGAAATGGCAACCCACTCCAGTGTTCTTGCTTGGAGAATCCCAGGGACAGGGGAGCCTGGTGGGCTGCCGTCTATGGGGTTGCGCAGAGTCAGACATGACTAAAGCGACTTAGCAGCAGTAGCAGCAGCATGATAGTATTCCTATAAACTTCCCTCTAAGAACTGCTTTTGCTGCATCCCGTAGGTTTTGGGTCACTGTGTTTTCATTGTCATTTGTTTCTATGTATTTTTTAATTTCTTCTTTGATTTCTTCAGTGATCTCTTGGTTATTTTGTAGCATATTGTTTATCTTCCATGTGTTTGAATTTTTTACAGGGTGTTTTTTTTTTTGTGTGTAATTGATTTCTAATCTCATAGCATTGTGGTCAGAAAAGATTCTTGATGCCATTTAAATTTTCTTAAATTTACTGAGGTTTGATTAGTGTCCCAAGATGTGATCTATCCTGGAGAATGTTCTGTGTGCACTTGAGAAGAAAGTGTATTCTGCAGCTTTTGCGTGGAATGTCCTGTAAATACCAAGTCTGTCTGGTCTAATGTGTCATTTAAAGTTGTGTTTCCTTATTAGTTTCTGTCTGCATGATCTGCCCGCTGGTGTAAGTAAGATGTTAAAGTCCCCATGGTGACTGTGTCACTGTCACTTCCCCTTGTATGGCTGTTAGCATTTGCCTTATGCATTGAAGTGCTCCTGTGTTGGGGGCATAGATATTTATAATTGTTATATCTTCTTGGATAGATCTCTTGATCATTATGTACTGTCCTTGTTTGACTCTTTTGTCTTACATGATAATTGCAACTCCAGCCTTCTTTTGATTTCCATTTGCGTGGGATATCTTTTTCCACTCCCTCACTTTCAGTCTGTATGTGTCCCTAGGTCTGAAGCACGTCTATTGTACATAGCATATTCCGTTCAGTTCAGTCGCTCAGTCGTGTCCAACTCTTTGCAACCCCATGAATCGCAGCACGCCAGGCCTCCCTGTCCATCACCAACTCCCAGTTTACTCAAACTCATGTTCATTGAGTCAGTGATGCCATCCAACCATCTGATCCTCTGTCGTCCCCTTATCCTTCCACCTTCAATCTTTTCCAACACCAGGTCTTTTCCAATGAGTCAGTTCTTTGCATCAGGTGGCCAAAGTATTGGTTTCAGCTTCAGCATCAGTCCTTCCAATGAATGTTCAGGACTGATTTCCTTTAGGATGGGCTGGTTGGATCCCCTTACAGTCCAAGGGACTCTTCAAGAGTGTGCTGTAACACCACAATTCAAAAGCATCAATTCTTCGGCACTCAGCTTTCTTTATAGTCTAACTCTCACATCCATACATGACCACTGGAAAAACCATAGCTTTGACTAGATGGAATTTTGTTGGCAAAGTAATGTCTCTGTTTTTGAATATACTATCTAGGTTGGTCATAACTTTCATTCCAAGGAGTAAGCGTCTTTTAATTTCATGGCTGCAGTCATCATCTGCAGTGATTTTGGAGCCCAGAAAAATCAAGTCTGTCACTGTTTCCATTGTTTCCCCATCTATTTGCCATGAAGTGATGGGACCAGATGCCATGATCTTAGTTTTCTGAATGTTGAGTTTTAAGCCAACTTTTTCATTCTCCTCTTTCACTTCATCAAGAGGCTCTTTAGTTCTTCACTTTCTGCCATGAGGGTGGTGTTATCTGCATATCTGAGGTTATTGATATTTCTCCCAACAATCTTCATTCTAGCTTGTGCTTCATCCAGCCCAGCGTTTCTCATGATGTACTCTGCATAGAAGTTAAATAAGCAGGGTGACAATATACAGCCTTGATGTACTCCTTTCCCAGTTTGGAACCAGTCTGTTGTTCCATGTCCAGTTCTAACTGTTGCTTCCTGACCTGCATACAGGTTTCTCAAGAGGCAGGTCCGGTGGTCTGGTATCCCCATCTCTTTCAGAATTTTCCAGTTTGTTGTGATCCACACAGTCAAAGGCTTTAGTGTAGTCAATAAGACAGAAATAGATGTTTTTGTTTTTCTGGAACTCTCTTGCTTTTTCCATGATCCAGTAGATGTTGACAATTTGATCTCTGGTTCCTCTGCCTTTTCTAAATCCAGCTTGAACATCTGGAAGTTCATGGTTCACTTACTGTTGAAGCCTGGGTTGGAGAATTTTGAGCATTACTTTGCTAGCGTGTGAGATAAGTGCAATTGTGGGGTAGTTGAGTATTCTTTGGCATATAAATGGGTCTTATTTTTGTATACATTCACTCAGTCTGTATCTTTTGGTTGGAACATTTAATCCATTTACATTTAAGGTAATTATCAATATGTATGTTTCTATAACCATTTTCTTAATTGTTTGGGATTTTATTTATTTATTTTGGCTACGCTGGGTCTCGTTGCTGTGTTCAGGCTTTCTTTAGTTGTAGTGCGTGGGGGCTACTCTCTTGTCGTGGTGCATGGGGGTCTCATTGCAATGGCTTCTCTCATTGCAAAACACGGGCTCTAGAGTGTATGGGCTTCAGTAGTTGTGGTGCATGGGCTGAGTTACCCCATGGCATGTGGGATCTTCCCAGACCAGGGATCAAACCAGTGTCCCTTGTATTGCAAGGCAGGCATTCTTAACCGCTGAACTGGGAAGCCCTTTGGGTTTGTTTTTGTAAGTCTTTTTCTTCTCTTAAGTTTCTCACGTAGAGGTCGTTTAGCATTTGCAGTAAAGCTGGATTGATGGTACTACATTCACTTGGCTTTTGCTTGTCTGTAAAGCTTTTGATTTCTTCACTGAATCTGAATGATATCCTTGCTAGGTAGAGTAATCTTGGTTGTAGGTTTTTCTTTTTCATCACTTTAAATATATCCTGTCTCTCCTTTCTGGCCTGCAGAATTTCTGCGGAAAAATCAGCTGGTAACTTTAGGGGGAATACCCTTGTATGTTATTTGTTG
The DNA here is from genome assembly GCA_935064755.1 of Tragelaphus eurycerus. Classification (NCBI taxonomy): domain Eukaryota; kingdom Metazoa; phylum Chordata; class Mammalia; order Artiodactyla; family Bovidae; genus Tragelaphus; species Tragelaphus eurycerus. The sequence goes on from CAKXYN010000016.1 coordinate 26,883,354, forward strand.
TTTTCCCCTTGCTGCTTTTAATATTTTTTTCTTTGAATTTAATTTTCATTAGGTCAATTAATATGTGTTGCAACATGATTCCCCCTTGGATTTATCCTGTATGGGATTCTCTGTGCTTCTTGAACTTGGGTAGCTATTTCCTTTCCCATGTTAGGGAAGTTTTTGACTATAATCTCTTTAAATTTTTTTTCAGACCCTTTCTCTTTCTCTTCTTCTGGGACCCTTATAATTTGAATGTTGTATTTAATGTTGTCCTGGAGGTCTCTGAGACTGTCCCCATTTCTTTTCATACTTTATTCTGCTCCTCAGTAGTTATTTCCACCATTCCCTCTTCCAACTCACTTTTCCATTCTTCTGCTTCAGTTATTCTGCTATTGATTCCTTCTGCTGTATTTTTCATTTTAGTTATTGTGTTATTCATCACTGTTTGTTTTCTCTTTAGTTCTTCTAGGTCCTTTGTAAACATTTCTTGTATTGTCTCAATCCAGGCCTCCATTTAAAAAATTTTAATTTAATTTTATTTTTTAACACCAAAAGCATTTTGTATTGCTGTATAGCTGGTGAACAATGTTGTGATAGTTTCAGGTGAACAGTGAAGGGACTCAGCCATACATATACATGTATCCATTCTCCCCAAACCCCCTTCCCATCCAGGCTGTCCATGCCTCCATTTTATTTCCAAGATTTTGGGTCATTTTACTATTATTTCTCTGAATTCTGTTTCAGGTAGATTCTATTTCCTCTTCATTTATTTGGTTTTGTAGGTGTTTACCTTGCTCCTTCATCTGTAACATATTTCTCTGTTGTCTCATTTCTTTTGATGAGTAGGACTGTGTTTCTCTTGCTGGCTGTTTGACCTGAGGCATCCAGCACTGTTGCTTGTGGGCAGTTGGGTGGAGCTGGGTCTTGGTACTGCATGAGGACCTCTGGTAGAGCTCATGCCAACTAGTATTCTCTGGAGATCTCTGGTGGTCCAGAAGCCTGAACTTGAAGCTCCCCCCACAGGAGCTTCTGACCCACACCCTGGGAACCATGACCCCACAAGCCATGTGGCATGGCAGAAAAAGGAAAAAACAAACAAAGCTCAAGGCAGATAGTAACAAAACGGGAACAAATATACAAAAAAAGAAAACAGACAGACATAACCCTCAACAAGTAATAAAAACAAATCCAAGTAACCAAAAAACAAACCAATAAACAAACAACAACAACAACAAAAAAAGAAAAAAACAAGGAAAGAAAAATAAGAAGACAAACAGGAGAGCCCCCAAACCAAAACTGATGATAAAAACAAACCTAATCTAAGATCATGGCCTCTGGTCCCATTATTTCATGGCAAATAGATGGGGAGACAATGGAAACAGTGACAGACTTTATCTTTTTGGGTCCCCAGATCACTGTAGATGGTGACTGCAGCCATGAAATTAATAGACGCTTACTCCTTGGAAGAAAAGCTATGATCAACCTAGATGGCATATTAAAAAGCAGAGACATTACTTTGCCAACAAAGGTCGGTTTAGTCAAGGCTATGGTTTTTCCAGTGGTCACGTATGGATGTGAGAGTTGGACTATAAAGAAAGCTGAATGCTGAAGAATTGATGCTTTTGAGCTGTGGTGTTGAAGAAGACTCTTTAGAGTCCCTTGGACTGCAAGGAGGTCCAACCAGCCCATCCTAAAGGAGATCAGTCCTGAATATTCATTGGAAGGACTGATGCTGAAGCTGAAGCTCCAATACTTTGGCCACCTGATGTGAAGAACTGACTCATTGGAAAAGATCCTGGTGCTGGGAAAGATTGAGGGCAGGAGGAGAAGGGGATGATAGAGTATTAGATGGTTGGATGGCATCACTGACTCGATGGACATGAGTTTGAGCAAGCTCCGGGAGTTGGTGATAAACAGGGAAGCCTGGTGTGCTTAAATCCATGGGGTCACAAAGTGTCAGACAGTAGTGAGTGACTGAAATGAAAATGAAAGCTAAACAGAAAAGAAAAAATAAGTTAAAAAAACAAACTAGAAGAAAAGCTCCGTGTGTGTGCCTTCCACCAGGGTCTACTCTTGAAGCTGGCCCAGAGCACATGTGTCAGCACAGGCTGACTGGAGCATAGGCTTCCGTGGGAATGTGCACAGGGGCTGGAGCAACTGGAAGAAGCCTTGGAGGGGGCAGCCCTCTGCCTGCCTGGACCCATGATTCACGGAGGCTTTGAGCAGGGGTGGTGCTTGGGTCCACTGGGACCCCAGCAGCCAGAGGAGGCCTTGGTGGAGGTGGGGCTCAGGCTGGAACCTCAGCAGGCTTGCCAGGGCCTGAGCAGACTGGGGAGACTGTGACTTGAGAGGTGAGCGAGCCTGCCACACCTCACCCAGCCGAGGCTGCTGGGCAGGCGTGTGCTGCCATCACTGCCCGAGGAAGCTGGGTTGGTGGGCTGGGAAAGGTTCTGCAGTGGTGGCCCCACCCTTCATGTGCCACTCAACAATGGTGCCTTGCTCCCATTGTGGCCCAAGACCCTCCCCTCACCAATACCCCAGGCCATCCCCTTACCGCCAACTGCTGTCCCCTCCCCCAAATCCCACTCTGGAGCACCCAGCACCCAGCCCTCCTCCCCACCATGAGACACACAGACTGGGGTGCGAAGGGCTGCAGCATGGACTGTATGCACAGGCTCCAGTCCATCCTGCCCCCCCACTGGCTGCTGTGTTCCCCTCCCATCCTGAGGTCCCCCTAAGGTCCTTGCCTTTCCCTACTGACCCCCCACTGTGAGCATGCTTCCCTGAGTGTGGGATTGATTCCTCTCCCCCAGCTTCCCCCAGGGGTGCTGGTCCTGTCCTGCCTCTACTGCTCCCCGCTTCCTTCCCACACCCTACCTGGGAAGGCGCTAAACAGAAAAGAAAAAAAAATTTTTTTTCTTTCTGAAATAAAGACTGTGCTGGGACTCCTCCCATCCCCCTAGGTGTCCAGGCCCTCTGCCAGTGCCCAGCACGCACTCCAGAAGAACTTCGACCCACTTCTTACACATTGTGAGGTCTCCTGCTCTGCCATCTTCCGTAGTCTATTTTTTTTTAACCTTGAAAATTTCTTATAGGAATCAACAGTGAGACCATTGTGAAACCAGCTTCAATTTCAGAGGAAGAACTGTTGAATTTAATCAATAAACTAAATAATGATGATAATGTAGACGGCCTCCTTGTTCAGCTGCCTCTTCCAGGTGAGATTTACATAGCACTATTTAAAATTATCTCTGAGGCGTGGAGAGGCTTGTTTAGTTTATACAATTGGCTCCTCACATGCATTTGTCTTAAAGAAAGGGGAGGTAAACTCAAGAGAGTGTATGTTGTTAGATATGGGACCGACCTACTAAGAATACCAATTGCTCCCTGACTTGGTATTGAGATCTTAATACAAAGGACAGTAGAGGGAAGTGGTTTGGGGAGGACAAGAGGACACTGGTTTGGTCTTGGCATTTGGCTTTGCTTGCTGTGTGTTCCCAACGCACAGATGAATAAGTTGCGGGGTGAGTTATAGAAGGGGAATGGGTTTTTACCGCAAACCAGGTACGCTGGAGTCAAGCAGTGCTAACTATATAACAGTGACTTGACCACTGCTCTGATTTCTTTTTCAGAGCACATTGACGAGAGAAAGGTCTGCAATGCTGTTTCTCCAGACAAAGATGTCGATGGCTTTCATGTAATTAATGTAGGGCGAATGTGTTTGGACCAGTGTTCCATGTTACCAGCTACTCCATGGGGTGTGTGGGAAATAATTAAGCGAACTGGTAGGTATATCCATCTCAGTATTATCAAAACATACTTACGAAATGGTAAAAATTCCTACAGAACAAAACAGTGGAAACCACCCCCCCCAGATCATCTAGTCCTACTCCCCAGAGCCTAACTCCCTTAGTAATTGCCTACAACTGTTTTTGCTGCTTAATCCAGAAAACTCTGAAGGAAACTTAAGCTTTGATAGTGTTGATAGCGCACATTCGTATAACATGTTGCAGCTTCTGTTTCCTTTCAGCTTTCACTATGTGTAGCAAGTGATGGTTCACTTGACTGATGAGTCAATAAGCTGGTGATTTCCTTCATTATCACAATTAGAGTCACATCCTAAGGTGTCAGTCTTCCTTTTTCTTAGGTGTGCTAAGATAATCTGGCTCTATGTGAAACGCAAATATATTTATTTTTCATAGGCATTCCAACCCTAGGGAAGAATGTGGTTGTGGCCGGAAGGTCAAAAAATGTTGGAATGCCCATTGCAATGTTACTGCACACAGATGGGGCACATGAAAGGCCTGGAGGTAAGAATATTGCTCTCAGGAGGGTGTCCTCCTCTCCCTTGTGAGAGAGACTGCCCTGTGGATGCTTGGAAGTGTTGGTTAAGCTTTATTTGTCTTTGTTATAATTTTGTTAATAGGTACTTGGGGAGTAATCTTTGTGGAAGAAGATGTACTCAGTGTTACTCAAGAGTTAATTTATATTCACTACTATGGAACTAGTTCAGAAATAGATATGTCTCAGAAATTTGAGTTTTGAGTGGAAGCATGGTTATAGACAATTAGAATTTTCAGTTATGGCTTTGATAGTTGGAGTTGAGAAGTATTGGAGAAGGCAATGGCACCCCAATCCAGTACTCTTGCCTGGAAAGTCCCATGGATGGAGGAGCCTGGTAGGCTGCAGTCCATGGGGTCTCGAAGAGTCTGACACGACTGAGCGACTTTACTTTCAGTTTTCACTTTCATGCATTGGAGAAGGAAATGGCAACCCACTCCAGTGTTCTTGCCTGGAGAATCCCAGGGACGAGGGAGCCTGGTGGGCTGCCATCTATGGGGTCGCACAGAGTCGGACTCGACTGAAGTGACTTAGCAGTAGCAGTTGAGAAGTATAACTTATTCAAAATTAGTATCCTGATCTGTGCCATTTGATAGGAAAAAAAGATCTTAGACCATTGCAAAGGGTTGAATTCATACGACTGTAATGTGTCATCATTTTGTCAAATTCTGTTAATTTGAGAAAAACTCTCAAATCAAAGTTATGTGATTATCATAATACGGCCATACATGATTATATCAGAGATAAAATATATCAGAACTAAATATTTCCACATATCTTTCAGCACACTTTTAAGAAAAATCCTTGAGTAATTCTAGTGACATTTTGTTTAGAAAGACTGTTCAAAAGGATAAGGAATAAATCTAATGATATATGACTCCAAAGGGTAGAGCTAGGACCAACAGGTAAAAGTTACAAGAAATTGAGTATTAGTTGTTGTTGTTGTTTTTTAATGACAGTTGGCTGCCCAGAAAGTATGGTGTAAGATTTGTCAATTATTTTTTCAGAGGTCTTGAATTTCTGACATGGTTTGCCTAAGTGAGATCTAGTGCCTTCCTAGCTTTGATTCAGAAATCAAGACATCTGTTTTTTAACTCATAGGTGATGCCACTGTCACAATATCTCATCGATACACTCCTAAGGAGGAGCTAAAGAAACATACAGCTCTTGCAGATATTGTGATCTCTGCTGCAGGTAAGAGCACCAGGGAGGGGGTGGAAGTACCTTGCTCAGAGGAGGAAGATGGACCTCTTATCTTTGAATTTGCCTGCTACCCTGTCGTTTTATTCCGTATTCCCCTAGGTTTGACCATAATGTCAAAGCTGCTTACAAAGATGAGAGTTTTGGTTGGAATACCAATTTCTGGCATTCCATTATATGCTTGATGGATAAATGTTATTTCTACAGCCTCAACATATTTCTGCTCACTATATGAAGTTTAACTGTTTCCCTGATTAGTAGTTTTTAATCAGTTTTTATAAAACAAGCTAATTCATTCTTGCAGGTATCTTGAAATTGTTAAGAATCTTACAGGTGGAATATTCTTTTCAGTACTAAATTGATCATTCCTATCTCCTTTTTTAGGTATTCCAAATCTGATCACAGCAGATATGATCAAGGAAGGAGCAGCTGTCATTGATGTGGGAATAAATAGAATTCAAGATCCCATAACTGCTAAACCCAAGTTGGTTGGAGATGTGGATTTTGAAGGTAACTTTTTAAAATATAAAAATCAATAAATACTACTTTTATTAGACAATTAGGGCAGAGTATTTACTTTTTCTTTAACTTTTAAACTTATATTACCTTGATTATTACCATTTATTATCATTTTTACCATTATTATTATCATTATTACCATTTATTAGCATGCTTTCCATGATAAGAGAAATCTTTTAAAAAATTATAGTCATTTTAGAATTTTAGGTGTTTGCATCATCAAATTATGGAGAACAAATATAAAGTTTTCAGGAAATTTCTTTCTTCTCTTTAGGGTTATTCTATAATGTAAACAAGGCTTTTAATAAGTCTGAAAATTTAATGAAGTGATTTTGCCTAAACCATTGAGTCTCCTAAAAAGTATTACAGACTTTTCATTTTCATACTGAGAGGAGAGATCTCAGACTTGCAATATTAAAAGTCCAGGAAAAAACCATATTACTAAAATTTTGGAATTCACTGATAGATTTCTCCTTTCAGTTCTGAATTTATCTGAATTTTATGCTGATAATTCTATTTCTAGCTTTCTATTTCTTCTCAAGGAGTCAGACCGAAGCCTAGGTATCTAAGTAATTTTTCCCTTTAGATTGGATTAAAAAAATTCTTTTTACTTTCCAGAAAATTACTTTGCTTGATGCTTTGGGCAAACAGTATAGTTAAATAAATAGAATAAAATTAAGAAAATATTGTAAGCAGGTTTTAATTGAAGTAATCCTTATTATAGTTACACTTCCATACAGTTAACTACTGAGGTGTTTCTTTTTAAATTGATTTAATATGGAGGAAAAGTATGGCTGGTTATTTAAGTATATTCACTGAACAACTCTGCTTATTATATGCATGTTATTTTATTATTGGTTTTTTTTTTTTTTTTTTTTTGGCCACACTGCAGAGCATGTGGGATCTTTGTTCCCTGTGAGAGCTCAGTTGCTCAGTCGTGTCTGACTCTTTGCAACCCCATAAACTATAGCCCACCAGTCTGCTCTCTCCATGGGATTTTCCTGGCAGCAACACCAGAGTGGGTTGCTGGTTTCCTCCTCCAGGGGATCTTCTGACCCAGAGATTGAACTCGAGTCTCCTGTGTTGCCTGGATTGCAGGCAGATTCTTTACCACGGAGCCAGCCAGGAAGCCCTTAGTTCCCTGACCAGGTGTCAAACCTGTACCCTCTGCAATGGAAGCTCAGAGTCCCAACCACTGGATCGCCTGGGAAATCCCTAAATGTGTGTTACTTTGTTAATACGTTCAAAAGCCCTTGTTCTTGGGTATTGTAGATGTGCTATTTTTTTTAATGAGTTTGAGGTTTATTGAGATGCTTATGTATATTATTGCTTTTTCTTTGCTTCTTCCATGATATGATAAAGTACATAGAGTTCCTTTGCCATAGTTAAAGAGTTTGCCTGTCTTATCTCTGTGTAGGAGTCAAGAAGAAAGCAGGTTACATCACTCCAGTCCCTGGGGGTGTTGGTCCCATGACTGTGGCAATGCTGATGAAGAATACCGTTATTGCTGCAAAAAAAGTGCTGAGGCTCGAAGAACAGGAAGTACTGAAGTCTAAGGAACTTGGAGTAGCAAGTAATTAACTATTGTGTCTTCTGTGTCATGAACAGCACTCCAAGCCCGTTCAAGAGGAAAACCAGGTCACTAGAAATGCAATATTTTTTCTTTACTTACGTGGCTTTAAACAATGCTTTGTATTTATTGTAAGCTTAAATGAGTGTGTGTTTGCACACATAGCTCTGCAGTAACCTACCAGGGAGCAGGCCACTGTCGTGCTGGGTCATGTGGTCCAACCAAGAGAAACATTACCCTAGAGATTAACAGGGAGGATCCTGTCCCACTGAGAATGGCTGCTGAACTTTGTCAGGCCTCTGCAGTTGAAATTTGTCTTCTTTGGAAAGGCAGCTGTGCTCACCATTATACTACCAAATGCTGCCCAAACTTAGCTTTTCTATGATTGCATTTCCCAAGTGCTATTCCAATAATGAGTTGATACTCACTTTAGGTTCCAAGCCTTTTGAGTTCAACTGGTCAAACCAAAGGAAAAATGTTGCTAGAGAAAATTAGGGAAAAGTTAAAGAAGAAAGAAATGATGGTAATTGAGTAGAAAAAAATTTACCCTAATTTATATATGTGTTGATGATAAACAGAAGGAAAACTACATGTTAATAGTCTCCCTATCATTTTGTGACTCAGTCATTGGGAAGATGTTTGGGGTTTCCCCGTTTGCTATTAGCCCTTGTTTTATGTTCATTGCTGCTTGGGGTCTCCCCATTTTACTTTTCTAGGATTGAAAGGCTTATTTTATAAATTATTCATGTGTGTTGTCATATTTGACTTTTCCTATATCCTCAAACTTCACTGTCAAATTTTTATACTGTTAGAAGTGTCTGTGTGGTTTCTTTAGTGTATCTTGAAACCTATTTTTGGAAAACATAACTTGGGCTTGATAATCATTAAGGCAGCTATATATAAGTATGCAATTTACTTTTCCACCAAAGAACTGTCAACAGCTGGCAGCTTTTCTCTGCTGCACCTGTTGGCTTTCCTTGATCAATTTTTGATAGTGAGAGTTAATACTGAATTTAATCAGACTTTATTAAGGGACTTTTTTGCATCATTTTGATTTTTTAAATAAAACACTTCTGACTGATATGGAATGAGTTTCTGAAATACTTCATCTTTCTGCTACTATGTTCTTGTGACTTAATTTTTCTCATTGGATGTAATCAATTTAAATATTCCTATATTTGGTAACATCCAATCCTATGCCTTTAACAAATTGGTTTAAAGAGCTGTGGAGAAACCAGCCTAGTCCTTTTAATTGTACGTCCCAAGCCAGAAGTTTCATCTGTAAGATTCATTTCAGTGGTTAGTCTTGTTCCGAGTATTTTAAACCATATGTTCAATTTACACAGGACTTCTTGATGTGTTTTGCCAAATCTCCTCCTCCTCCACATTATATATATAAATTTTTTTCCTGTGTGTGTGTGTTTAAAACATTAGTTTGATTGCACAGATCAGAAGGTATTTGCTGTGGCAGGCATATTTGCGGCTCGGATAGGTCCTGTGTCTTCTGCTCGAGGGCCGAGTAGTTGGCTTTCATAAAGGCAGGAGCAGCTCCCGCTCCAGGCAGCTTGAGGCAGCGAGAGGAAGGAAAATGATGCAGAGCCGCCGGTCTCCTCTGCTTCCTCCTTTGCTGCCTTTCTGCTTTTGATATTTCTCTGGAGATGAAGAGGGGTGATAGTTCGAGAGATGTTTTTCTAAGTGAGGTATAGTTCCTGTCTGTACGTCATACCTGCTGACTCACCTAAATTATTAAACGTGGAGCAAGATGAGCAAATGGGATTAAGTTTTATTGAACTGTAGTTACAAGTGGAAAAAAGTATGACCTGTATGAAGAAGTAACAATATGTCAACCTGTTAAAAGCTATTAAAATTAAAATGTTCCTGTGTATGTGTACAAAATGCAAATAACATACAAGGTAAAAATTACAGTGATCAATTTACAACAAAAAAATCAACATTTTAGCTTTCCAGCTTGTTTGATTAATCAAGCACATTTAATCCTGAATCCATACCATTTCTACAACACAGGTTGGACAAAGTGCTATTGGAAATCTGCCAGGTTTTAAAACTGCAATGTTAAGAGTAGATTGTTAGCTCTCCCAGAATTGGTGTAGATGAAGACAAAGAATTTATACTTAAACTCAGGCAATGGTTCTGGATTAGTGAGCAGCTAAGTAATTCTGCTGCTCTCAGTAGAAGTGGTGGAGGTTTAGAGCTTTACCTTGTGGCAGTATCCTTAGAAGGGACTTCTGATATTTAATTTCATAAACACCGAGAGCTTTCTATGGACCAGGCACTGTACTGGCTCTGGGGATCAGAGGCAATTAGCTGTCCCCATACTCAAGACTCTGATGCTGGGAGGGATTGAGGGCAGGAGGAGAAGGGGACGACAGAGGATGAGATGGCTGGATGGCATCACTGACTCGATGGATGCGAGTCTGAGTGACCTCCGGGAGCTGGTGATGGACAGGGAGGCCTGGCGTGCTGCGGTTCATGGGGTCGCAAAGAGTCGGACACGACTGAGCGACTGATCTGATCTGATCTGATCTGATACTCAAGTTGGTTAATGAGTCTAGTGTCATTTGTACGTTTAAAAAATAGAAAGGAATAAAGAAAAAGCACCTGCATTTGTCATCTTGAGTAAGTCTGGTAACTGTAACTAAAGTAATTTACACAAGATTCAAATCCATAGTTGTTTTGGAGAAGGTAAATGTCAGATACACTGTGCCTGTCAGGCACACAGAGGTGGTAAATAAACATGACTGGTGTTTGTTAAATGTGAATTGAAGATAAAAAGACTGATCTTAAGCAAGGTCTGTGATTCATGGGTTTTAATCTACCCAGTTTGTTTCCAATTATTCCTTAAAGTACTAGCCTGACTAGTATTACAGAGTTATAATCTTCCAAAATTTCACATTAGCCTTGCCTAACATGCAGTGTTCATGTGAATGCTAGTTGGACTTTGGGAATCAGGCCATTGAAAACTTGCAGGAAAGAGCTACCCAAATGCATCAAGAAATGTGATTCTGTACTTGAAAAACCAGTGATACTAATTTAAAGGATCATTTGGTTGATTTGCCATGTGATTTGAGATTTCACTTAACTGTTTTTAAAACATCCACTCAAATGTGTCAGTTGTTTCACAGCCAGACTTTCAGAACTAGCTGTCAAACTGGGAAAGCCCCAGTCACACTTCTGTGCTGGAACAAGGCCCAGAATGCAGATGGTTCAAACTCTTCATAGAAAACTGAATGGGATGGAGAGATAAGAGGACTTTTTTTTAGCATTTCTTAATATGCAAAACAAAATTTCCAACCTTGGTCTATTGAAGTACAAGTATTTTAACAGTTCTTTTAAGACCATCTAGATAATTTAAAGTCTAAGCATTAAAAAAAATCTTAACTGATATTTGTTTTAAATAAAAACTGACTAGTGCCCCTTTATCTTATCTACAGTTTTGAGAGGCAAGCATTTTTTTCATCTCAAAAGAAATGTTATCATTTCTATGCTGGATTGCATTTTAAAATAAGGTGTACCAGTAAGCTTTAGTTATTTTCATAACTACAAAGGGAAGGAAAGGGCTTTGCACGACAGATCTCCAGTTTTCATTGATCAGGCAGAATGACTGTCTCTGCTTGGTAAATACAGGAACAGGCTTTGAACAGTGAAGGGTCTGGGCCCAGACCCTCATGGTGAAGACTAAGCCAGGCCCTCACTGTGCCCTGTCCAGGGGAAGCTCTTCCTCCTAGAGGGTGGTCTCGCCATCAGCTTCTCTCCCATATCTGTCCACGTCTGTGAAGTCACACTCTGGCTCCATCTCTATCTTCACCTGTGGCACCATGAAGACGGGGCTCTGTGAGTAGTTGAAGGCAGGTGAGGCTGGACAGGAGATTTTGAAGTGCAGGGTGATGCTGAATGAGAAAGAGAGGAGGGAAGAATGATTTTTCTAGGGTATGGTGTTTTTAAATGCTATCTCCCAGAACAGGGTTCTAGGGCAAACAGTTCTGTCTTTGCTGTTGATCTCTTAACACGTCACAGGAACTAGCAGTATCCTATCTGCTTGGCCTTCCGCTGTCACGGTTGCTGCTCTTGCTCTCCTTCAACCTATTTTCCACATGGTTGCCAGAGTGAACTTCTGGATCATGAACCTGACTGGTCTCCCATTGTTCAAAGGAGAGAATTCATGCTCCTTAGCCTAGCGAGACAAGAACCTTCTCTGCTCGAACTCCTGCTTGCAGTTTGGCCTGTTCTTTGCCCTCTGCCTCTTCTCAGCACCTGCGGTGCCTTTTCTCTTTTTTCCTTTTCTGTGCACACCCGTAGACTCCTATTTATCGTTCCCAGATTCTCTGGGTAAGGCTGATCCCTCCCTTAGATTCCTGTCCTTTCTCTTATGTGTGCCCCGTTGTTCTTGGCACAGGGTGGTGTATATCTTTGTTCATATGTCTGTCTTTCTCTAGTCCCAGGGATTAAGCACCGTGCCTGGTAGATCGTGGATACTAATCTGCTAAACTAGATCATGTTGCTGAGTTTCTTCACTGAAATGGAATCCTGCTATTTAGTCATCTTTGCTTCCATCTACTTTCATAGATTCAGTAAAATACCAGTGTAGTTGAGGTACCATTACCGTTTATGAAATATTCTGCATTTTTGACCTTGTTCTATGCTTTGTGTCCTTTAACAGGGTTTTGGAGATATTCTATCCTGATCCAAATTCTCTCTCCATTAACTGAAATTGGAGCAATTGGAGATTCAATTTTGTATAGGCTACTTTAAAATGAAAATAAATCAAGATAGACAGAGTGCTTTTCTCCTAACACATTTATTTATAAAGATCAGTGGCATGAGGGGCACAGGAGCCCTGGCCTGGGAAGTGGGATGAAATGGCAGGCAGATATGTCATTTGGACTTGACACTCCTGGCTTTCGGTGGCCTTGGGCCTAACGCTTGTACTGGTGATAAATCTTGTCCGGGCAATGTGGTAACAGCTTTGACTTATAACTCAGAAGACCCCTAGGGTGATCTACACTCCCTTGCACATGTGTCTTACAGTCTTCTGGGTGGGTGCCATCTACATCTGGAGTCTTGGACAGCCCATGCTTTTCCCGTTAGATCTAGCACAGTGACTCCTGTCCAGTTTAGGGTGCACTGTGGGAGTACGACTGCCCTCACCACCTTCCATAGAGATGACTGAGGCTGACTCTATTGACTCTGAATTCCTCTTTTCCATTCTTGATCCCTTTCCTTGTTTTCAGTCATCAAGTAGTCCCACCTTTTTTGAGGGTGGCTTCTCATTAAAAACAGCAAGGAGTCACATTGTTGGCCTGGGAGTTCCTGGAAACTGGGCCTTGAATTCTTTCTTGACTATTTTTATCTCCACGTGATCATTGATATTTAGTTTTCCTTGATACCTTTACTCACCTTTGCTAATTAACCATGCTGTTATTTTATTCCACAGAGTATTAAAGTGCTTGGTGTTTTGATCCTTAAAGTTCACTTATCCTGGCTTTCAGTAATATATACTTAAATCATGTCTAGTTTCTATTGTCTTTTTTTCAATATTTACTTTCAATTTTCATTCTACTTAATATTTTATAATAATTTCCTTTACCGAACATGAATACCCTTGTGTGTTGTCATCACATTATGTCAGTAACAGGACAGATTTGTTAGTTGATACGTCATCAGGTCTGTGCCTTTGTGTCCTGTGGTGGAGCAGCAAAGGCCTTTTACTGAGACGCTGGCTTGAGAAATCCTAGTCGTTCAAGCCATTGCTTATTCTCTTATCTAACACCCAAAGAGTCTGTCTCATGGCTATTACCTTCGGTCAAGTTCTGAATCACTGAAGGAAGAATCAGAGTGAGTAACTCCAACTGGAAGATCTTTGTCCTGGCAGGAAAATTAAAGTGTCAGATGTGGAGCAGGTTTGAGGACTATTCTGGAGAATACTCTCTTTCTCCAGTGCTTCCCTCACCCATTTCCTCTCCTTTCTATTCTCTAACCCCATGGCCAGTGCTACACTAGATGATACAGGGACCCCAGAGATAGGTGGCTTCCGTTTCAGTTATTCCTTTACCCAGAGGTAGGTGGGAGGCATGGCAAGGGCCAGGGGAAAATGAGGAAGGGAGATGGAAGTATACAAAGAGGAAAGAAGGAGAATGGGAAATTCAAAAGGAAGAAGTACTTCTGCGGGAGAATATAATGGGAAGCCCCTTTGCTGGAAGGCCCTTGTGGGGGCTGGCAGGATCCCTAAAATGGGAAAGTGGCAAGCCCTTAGGAGCACCAGGGTCAGGACTCATGTTGGGATCTTTCAGACTACGCCCAGGGTAGACTATGTTGTCTTGATGACAGGACTGTCCACCGATAGGAAGCTAAGGCTGGGAGTGGTTAAAGACGGCAAACAAAATCCCCCAGGGTCTTCATAAGCCACATCTGGCCCTTCGGCACAGGTTCCCTTTCAACATGTGGAAGATGCTTGTGACTCATTCAGAATCTCGGGGACCAACCCCTAGGACCTTGACTAATTTATAATCCTAGTGTGATGCTACTTGCTCTCCTAAAGGGAGCAGCTCAGCTGAGATTTGAGCTCTCAATCATTTCAGCAATCACAAGCAAACATGCGAGGCTCAACAGGTCATGTTTGGATTAGTGCATCTGAAACAATGCAAGAGTGGGGAGGTGGTGCCATGGGCAACTAGGGCACAAGGGATACGGAAGGAAAGAGGGGGTTTGCCCACACTAAAGTGAAGATCACTGAAATCTATATAGTCTGATTTGGGGCTTCCATATGGTTGGAGTCCCAATTCTTATAGCCCAGTTCTCTTTGAATTCTGCCTAGCACAGGAGTCTTAAGACCAACAGATCTGAGTTAAAAGTGAAAATTCCTTGAGAAAGAGGTGGAGGATTAGTAGTAAGTAGGAAGGGAGAGACACCATGTGTTTTACTTACTGTTAATGCAGAACACACAGAAGAACTGTGCAAAAAAGATCTTCAGGACCCAGATAATCACCATGGTGCGATCACTCACCTAGAGCCAGACATCCTGGAAGGTGAAGTCAAGTGGGCCTTAGGAAGCATCACTACAAACAAAGCTAGTGGAGGTGATGGAATTCCAGTTGAGCTCTTTCAAATCCTGAAAGATGATGCTGTGAAAGTGCTGCACTCAATATGCCAGCAAATTTGGAAAACTCAGCAGTGGCCACAGGATTGGAAAAGGTCAGTTTTCATTCCAATCCCAAAGAAAGGCAATGCCAAAGAATGCTCAAACTGTCGCACAACTGCACTCATCTCACACGCTACTAAGTAATGCTCAAAATTCTCCAAGCCAGGCTTCAGCAATATGTGAACCGTGAACTTCCAGATATTCAAGCTGGTTCTACAAAAGGCAGAGGAACCAGAGATCAAATTGCCAACATCTGCTGGATCATCAAAAAAGCAAGAGAGTTCCAGAAAAACATCTATTTCTGCTTTATTGATTATGCCAAAGCCTTTGACTGTGTGGATCACAATAAACTGGAAAATTCTGAGAGAGATGGGAATACCAGACCACCTGACCTGCCTCTTGAGAAATCTGTATGCAGGTCAGGAAGCAATAGTTAGAACTGGACATGGAACAACAGACTAGTTCCCAATAGGAAAAGGAGTACGTCAAGGCTGTATATTGTCACCCTGCTTATTTAACTTATATGCAGAGTATATCATGAGAAACTCTGGGCTGGAAGAAGCACAAGCTGGAATCAAGATTGCTGGGAGATATATCAATAACCTCAGATATGCAGATGTCACCACTCTTATGGCAGAAAGTGAAGAGGAACTAAAAAGCCTCTTGATGAAAGTGAAAGAGGAGAGTGAAAAAGTTGGCTTAAAGCTCAACATTCAGAAAACGAAGATCATGGCATCTGGTCCTATCACTTCATGGGAAATAAATGGGGAAACAGTGGAAACAGTGTCAGGCTTTATTTTTTTGGGCTCCAAAATCACTGCAGATGGTAAATGCAGCCATGAAATTAAAAGACGCTTACTCTTTGGAAGGCAAGTTATGACCAACCTAGACAGCACATTAAAAAGCAGAGATATTGCTTTGCCAACAAAGGTCCATCTAGTCAAGGCTATGGTTTTTCCAGTGGTAATGTATGGATGTGAGAGTTGGACTGTGAATAGAGCTGAGCGCTGAAGAATTGATGCTTTTGAACTGTTGCAAGTCCCCTGGACTGCAAGGAGATCCAACCAGTCCATCCTAAAGGAGACCAGTCCTGGATGTTCATTGGAAGGACTGATGCTGAGGCCGAAAGTTCAATACTTTGGCCACTTCATGCGAAGAGTTGACTCACTGGAAAAGACTCTGATGCTGGGAGGGATTGGGGGCAGGAGGAAAAGGGGACGACAGAGGATGAGATGGCTGGATGGCATCACCAACTCGATGCACATGAGTCTGCGTGAACTCCAGGAGTTGGTGATGGACAGGGAGGCCTGGCATGCTGTGATTCATGGGGTCGCAAAGAGTCAGACACGACTGAGTGACTGTCTGAACTGAACTGAACTGAATGCAGTGGATACTGTTTTGGGGATCTAATTGGACACTTTCCATGGGAATCTTTATAACTCAGGGAGGAGGGAACTGGGGCTGGAGAGCAACAGTGGGAAGAGCTGGTAAACACCACCAGTACAACAGTGTTGGCTTTCTTGCCAGGATGGAAAATACATGCATCCGCAGGGTGCAAATCACCATCCTTCACACCCAGACAGGTGGTGGGTACTGCAAATACCCTGGGGCCCACTGAGGACACTGGGAAGGACACTACTCTTGCAGGAATGCTACTCATTAGAACTGTTTCAACTGTCATGGTAATAGTCATTTGGGAGTGAACCTCACGGCAACTGTGAAGATGTGTGTAAAGTGAATTTATGTAAATTGGATCCCATTTTTCCTTTGAATATATGAAGGATGCTTTTTTCCCTCCCCTGAAATAGTTCCTGGCATGTGGTAGGCACTCAAATATTTATCGAATGAATCAATGAAAGAATATTTGTCTTTAAAAGGCACTTCGACTCTCGGTTTCTTTGTTTGCAGAACCTAACTTTCAAATCATCTAACTCATTCACACAGGGGAGTTCCCTGGTGGCCTAGTGGTTAGGATTCTGGGCTTTCACTGCTGTGACCCGGGTTCAAGTCCCTGGTCGGGGAGCTGAGACACTGTAAGCCGTGCAGCACAGCCCTTTGGAGGCGGGGGGAAATCAATGAAAAACATGTGGACAGGGATAATGGGCCTCTTACCTTCCTGGAAGAGGACAGTAATCAAGGACCAGGGGAGTTTGGGCCTATCACTATCATCAGAAGATGGTTTAATCATCACCAGTCAGCAAGGGCTTGCCTGTGAGCAACTTTGATCTGCAAAGGCAAGATTGCTAGAATGGTTGATGGTGGAGGCAGGGATATGGGTTTGGGTTAGAGTGGGAGGATGGGAGCAGACATGGTTCTTAGGAATGGCTTGGGCAGCTCAGTATATGGGAAATGATCAGATCCAAGTTGGGGAATGGTTTTCTTATTGCCTCCTAGACATGACCATCTTGGGTGAGTCACTTCCATTTTGGGGACAGTTTCATCATTTGTCATGAACACTTGAAGTAGACAATCTTATCTCTGAATATTTTGTGATTTACTATAAATTCAGGACTGGCTTCTTGTCTGTTGACTCCCTGTTTTAGGGTGAGATGGGGAGGAACATGGGAGAAGAGAGGGGCTGATGGGGCAACTGAGAGGTCCCAGACATCTGGGGAATTGGTCACTGTTTCAGTGAGGACCTGTGCCTCTTCCCTCACCTCCCTCCCCAGGACCCTAGGGACAGCTCCAAGGAAGACTCGGCCCCAGTCTTCCCACTTGCCCAGGAATCCAGTCTACTACTGAGTCCCCATTAGCACCCTCCCCCCAGGCCTGCTCTGTCCTTTGGAGGTCAGTCGTCATAACCTTGATGATGGAGCCGAGGCTTCTGCGCTGTCCCCTCTGGGGCCTGTACTGCTGTTACAGTGAGCCCAGGGGCCCACAGGAATTGGAGACAGTAGGCCTGGCCCACCTTTTCCCTGGGTGAGGGGGCTCAAACATTCTGGCCTACGCTAGTGGTATTCACGGAAACAGGCGTGATCTCAGCACATGAGACCAAGGCTGGGCCCGGGCAGTGCCCCCTGGCTACCTGAGGAGCCAGCCCTGCCTGGCCATGGCAGAGGTGGAGGGAGGGTCTTGGTCCCTCCCATCAGCTGAGGCCTCCCATCCTCCCCACCTCCTCGTCACTGTCTTCATGGGCCCCTTTCCTTCTCTTCTTCTTATCCGCCTCCTTTTTCTCCTTCTCTGGGAGGATGTTGTCAATCCAGGCCAGGTCATGCTGGGAAAAGATGAGGTCCAGAAGCCTTCGAACAATGATGAGACCCAGGATCTGTGGTGAGAGTTCAGAGAAAACCATGGGTTCAAGGCCCCAAACTCCGGCATTTTTTTTTTTCTCTCTCTCAGTCAGCTATGTTCAGGGACTTTTGCTGGTATCTTTGGAACCTTCTCAAAACTTCCCCAGTTCAGGGGTAATTCAGCACACAGCATCACCCCTGAACTCCCCACTGTTGGAGAGGATCCATTTCACATTCCCCGGAGTGGTGCTTTTCAACTCTGGATGCAGATTTATGCTTACTTGTAAACTTACTACAAACACCAATGCCTGGGTTTTTCTGAGATTCTGTCTTAATCAATCTGTGGGTAAGGCCCACATGTACTTTTATAAAGCTCCCAAGTGACTCTTATGAGCAGCCAGGATCCAGAAGCACTGACTCAGAGCCTTCCCAGGATATTTCCGATCTACTCTGTGTCCTCAATTTGGCCCCTAATCCAGCCCTGCAGGCTCTGGGGCCCACCTAGGGCTTCCCCAAAGCATTAGCCCACAGTAACCCCCTCCATTTCCCAGGCCCCAGCAGGGGCAGAGCCCACTACTCCCCATGGGGACAGATGCAACATGTTGTGGGCTCTTCTTTTCACTTTTAATTTTGGAATAATTTAAAACTTACCCACAATTTCAAGAACAGCCAAAGAATTCTCACGTACTTTCCCCAGCCTCTCCAAACAATGACATGTTAATGACATTAAACTTTGAAGTTCTAAATCTCTGATTCTAGCTCTCCCTATCCCATCCCCCCATTCATTTTTTTCAAATTCAGTTACATTGAAAGGTATATACTTAGCATAGATCTACTGCACTTGGTTTGAATTTTGGCAGTGGGGCACTCAGTCTCCTTGCTGAATTTGCCCAGCTCCATCACACCACAGAGAAGGGGAGTTTGAGTGGCTTTTGCATTCTCACTGAGCCGCCTTGCCCTGAGCTGGGTGGAGGCAGGCGTGTGGATTGTCACTACAGTATCCACCCACCATACACAACTTCTGACCCCTCTAAGCCTCTCTGTTCCACCATCAACCCCCCAGCTCCATCTGGCCTGGAGTCACAACCCGAATCTTGATGTATGCCTGCCTTTGTGACCCCAAGAGAGTCAGGCCATTGTGGAGGAGACTAGGGTGGGTCTCCCCGTGGACACCTTCCCTGGCTGAACCTACAAAGCAAGGAGGGAGAAGCCTGTGCCCGTCTTACCATGATTGGGAAGATGATGGCGGCCACTGTGGACTTGAGAATCCAGAGCACAGCCAAGCAGAGTATCTGCACCAGGGTGAAGAGGTGGATCCGGCGCAGCGGCACGTGCCGCAGGAAGGCATGGTCTGGCTGGTGCTTGGCGGGCATCAGGAAGAGTTTGCAGCGATCCCAGAACTGGTGAGGACAGTGTGAGTCTCAGCCAGGCCTTGGGGACCCTGCTGGCCCTGCTGGGGGCTTGGATCTGGTAGAATGGGTGCCACAGCAGGGTCTCATTGAGGGGAGCCCCTGGTCAGGTCTCGAGGATGCAAAGGAGGGGGAATGGAGGTCTAGGAGGAGGTATGATGAGATTTTATGGGGGTGGTGCTGAGCTCTTGCAGAGGGGTACAGCCCTGGTGCAGGTCCCAGTAAACTCTCCACTTTC
The DNA here is from genome assembly GCA_935064755.1 of Tragelaphus eurycerus. NCBI lineage: Eukaryota > Metazoa > Chordata > Mammalia > Artiodactyla > Bovidae > Tragelaphus > Tragelaphus eurycerus. The sequence continues at coordinate 26,902,999 of CAKXYN010000016.1, forward strand.
AAGGAAAATGCAACTTGAAAGCAACACAAGCTATCTGGTATATCATGGTAAATAACAAAATGTTTTCTTCTATACAGCTTGCCTTAGCAAACAGAGAAGGGTAGTGAAATGCTCATAGGAATCACCAAGATCTGGGTTTTGAGTTCTGAACCTCAGTTTCTTCATCTGTAAACTGAGGACCTAAGGACCTAAGGGTCCTTACCTGGATGCCGTTCAGGGAGGCCACACCCATGTAGAGGAAGACTCCATACAGCACCGGCAAAGGGATGTACTGAAACGAGAGGGGAGGCAGAGCTCTGGACTGGGCCGTGCCCACAGCAGGCTGTTGGCCACTCTGTTCAGGATGGCAGTGTCTGCCAAGTCACGGAGGCAGCCTGGTCAGCCTCGGCTTTCCCCAAGTGTTGAAAGAGCTGGAATTTTGGAGGAACAAAGTGTCTGTGAGCACATCTGGAGCAAGAGTATCCGTGGGGGACGAGATGGTCTCTGGGGCTCTGCTGCCCCTTCTCTAGCCCAGCGAACAGCTGCTTGCCCAGCCTCCCCCCTCCCCCCGCCAACTTTATGGCCTACAGAAGCCGTGTAGTCTGGCTGAAGATAAACCTTCTGGAACATGGCAAATCTCTACAGGCTGCTTGTTCGTGCCAGCCCCTTCCCACCTCCAGCCCCAGCTAAGCACCCCCCCCCCGCCCCCACCAAACTGCACTGCTCGGCTTGCAGGGGGCTGGCGACCCTTGATGAGCTTACCTACTATTGGGGAGTACCTGCTGAGGAACAAAACTCATGCAACATATACAATCAGGTCAAAAAGAAGCAGAACAGAGTGTATGAAATGACCGCCCTGGGCGACAACCAACTGCTGATGGTTTCGTGGGTAGCTGTCCTTCCCATCATGTTCTTGGGTAGTTTGCTTTTTCAAACATGGGATCATATCACTCATACTGGTCTACAGTGGGCATGTGACTCTTTAGAAGATTTCTGAGGTACGTCTCCACTGTCTAAGCTGTGTCTTTCCTTCTTTTCTCCTTCCCTTTACCTACACAAGGCTGATTGGCTCCCTCCCAGGGCTGCTATGCTGAACACTTGCAAGAACACAAAGAACTATATCCAACTTTTAGGAGTCCATTTAAGAATGCTGGCAAATCCAAACAAATCAACAACCTGTCATTTAAAATAAACTAGCCTGGAGAATCCGAGGGATGGAGGAGCCTGGTGGGCTGCCATCTATGGGGTCATACAGAGTCAGACACGACTGAAGTGACTTAGTAGCAGCAGCAGGCTATGTTTATTTTTTAAACACAAAGCATGATTTGGACCCACATGCTATAAATGTTATTCTATGATATTTGAACTTAAAGGAAACATGGGTCCATGACATCATTCCATTTGTATATGATTTAGGAGGTTTTTGCCTTATTATTAAATAAGGCAAAAATTTCAACTCATCAACAATTGGTTTAATAAATGTGGTGGGTATATTTCTGTATATCTACAGATATGTATACATCATACATACATACAATGGAATATTATCCTATTACACAGCAATAAAAAATGAAATATTGCCATCTGCACAACATGGATGGACCTAGAGAATATCATACTAAGTCAGACAGAGACAAATATTATATGACATCACTTACACATGGAATCTAAAAAATAATACAAATGAATCTGTATAAAACAGAAACAGGCTCACGGACGAAGAAAAGAAACTTCCGGTTACCAGAGGGGATAGGGAGAGGGAGGAATAAGAGTATGGGATTAACAGATACACACCACTGTATATACAACATTTAAACAACAAGGATCTACAGTACAACATGGAACAAGATTCAATATTCTGTAATAACTTATAATGGAAAATAGTCCTAAAAAAGTCTGGCCTAATCAGCCTCAAAGTGTGGGAGCAATTAAGAGAGAAATGAAATCTTAAATAAAAGATTAAGCTATAATCTGTAACAACACAAATCTTTTAAAATTTAATTATTTTTGGCTGCACTGGGTCTTAGTTGCTGCGTGTGGTTGAGGACAGTGGGGTCGTTCTCTGGTTGCAGTCTGCAGGCTTCTCACGGCAGTGGCTTCTCGTTGTACAGCACATTTTCAATAGTTGTGGCACTTGGGCTTAGTTGCCCCACAGCTTGTGGAATCTTCTGGGACTGGGGATCGAACTCATGTCCCCTGTATTGGCAAGGAGATTCTTAACCACTAGACCACCAGGGAAGTCTGACACAAATGTAATATGGCTTAAAACTTCTGTTTCGCTCTAATGAGTGTGAAAACCACATCAAACAGAAGAACTAGACTGTCTTAGTTTGCAGTAACCAGTGACTGATTATCATCACCTCGTTATTAAGCCTAGGGGATTGTCTCCAGTCTTGTCATTTGCGTATTAAAAAGCAAAGACATCACTTCGCTGAGAAAGGTCCATATAGTCAAACTTAGGGTTTCTTCCAGTAGTCATGTACAGATATGAGAGCTGGACCATAAATAAGGCTGAGCACCAAAGAACTGATCCTTTTGAATTGTGGTGCTGGAGAAGACTCTTGAGAGTCTGTTGGACTATAAGGAGATCCAACCAGTCAATCCTAAGGGAAATCAATCCTGAATTTCATTGGAAGGACTGATGCTGAAGCTGAAGCTCCAATACTTTGGCCACCTGATGCAAAGAATCAACTCATTAGAAAAACCCTAATGCTGGGAAAGATTGAAGGCAAAACGAGAAGAGGGTGGCAGAGAATGAGATGGTAAGGTAGCATCACTGACTCAATGGACATGAAATTGAGCAACTCTAGGAGATAGTGAGGACAGGGAAGCCTGGTGTTCTGCAGACCATGGGATTGCAAAGAGTCAAACACCACTTAGCAACTGATCAACATCTTGTCATTTGCAGGCTGAAAGAGCTTTCTCAGAAAATCCGAAAGGCCTGTGACATTACACTCTGACCAGTGACAGGGCTGTGATCTAGAATTCTAGATTAACTGATGCAAATCTTTCTTGGATATCCAGGGAGGAGCTTTTCTCAAATATTAATGACGGAGTAAAGTGGCAAAAAGGTGCCTCTAGTGTCAGCTTTATCAGATCAGATCAGTCACTCAGTCGTGTCTGACTCTTTGCGACCCCATGATTCACAGCACACCAGGCCTCCCTGTCCATCACCAACTCCTGGAGTTCACTGAGACTCGTGTCCATCGAGTCAGTGATGCCATCCATCCATCTCATCCTCTGTTGTCCCCTTCTCCTCTTGCCCCCCAATCCCTTCCAGCATCAGAGTCTTTTCCAATGAGTCAGCTCTTCGCCTGAGGTAGCCAAAGTACTGGAGTTTCAGCTTTAGCATCATTCCTTCGAAAGAAATCCCAGGGCTGATCTCCTTCAGAATGGACTGGTTGGATCTCCTTGCAGTCCAAGGGCCTCTCAAGAGTCTTCTCCAACACCACAGTTCAAAAGCATCAATTCTTCGGCACTGAGCCTTCTTCACAGTCCAGCTCTCACATCCATACATGACCACAGGAAAAGCCATAGCCTTGACTAGATGAACCTTTGTTGGCAAAGTAATGTCTCTCCTTTTGAATATGCTATCTAGGTTGGTCATAAGTTTCCTTCCAAGGAGTAAGCGTCTTTTAATTTCATGGCTGCAGTCACCATCTGCAGTGATTTTGGAACCCAGAAAAATAAAGTCTGACACTATTTCCGCTGTTTACCCATCTATTTCCCATGAAGTGATGGGACAAGATGCCATGATCTTCGTTTTCTGAATGTTGAGCTTTAAGCCAACCTTTTCACTCTCCACTTTCACTTTGATTAAGAGGCTTTTTAGTTCCTCTTCACTTTCTGCCATAAGGGTGGTGTCATCTGCATATCTGAGGTGATTGATATTTCTCCCAGCAACCTTGATTCCAGCTTGTGTTTCTTCCAGTCCAGCATTTCTCATGATGTACTCTGCATAGAAGTTAAATAAACATGGTGACAATATACAGCCTTGACGTACTCCTTTTCCTATTTGGAACCAGTCTGTTGTTCCATGTCCAGTTCTAACTGTTGCTTCCTGACCTGCATACAGATTTCTCAAGAGGCAGATCAGGTGGTCTGGTATTCCCATCTCTCTCAGAATTTTCCACTGTTTATTGTGACCCACACAGTCAAAGGCTTTGGCATAGTCAATAAAGCAGAAATAGATGTTTTTCTGGAACTCTCTTGCTTTTTCCATGATCCAGCGGATGTTGGCAATTTGATCTCTGGTTCCTCTGCCTTTTCTAAAACCAGCTTGAACATCAGGAAGTTCACGGTTCACATATTGCTGAAGCCTGGCTTGGAGAATTTTGAGCATTACTTTACTAGCGTGTGAGATGAGTGCAATTGTGCGGTAGTGTGAGCATTCTTTGGCATTGCCTTTCTTTGGGATTGGAATGAAAACTGACCTTTTCCAGTCCTGTGGCCACTGCTGAGTTTTCCAAATTTGCTGGCAAATTGAATGCAGCACTTTCACAGCATCATCTTTCAGGAGCTTTATACCACTTGCTAAAGCCACGAACAAGGATCAGAGTCCTACAAACATAAGGCCTTCCTATATAATTTGAGTTTGAGACCATGAGAACAATATGGGGACAAAAGGGGAAGCTATATGATCAGGAGTTCCTCTGAGGCAGTATGCAGAAATTCACAATCTGACAAGCTGTAGTGAATTGCAAACAAAAAGGTAAAACAGGAAAAACCCTTTGAGGCTTGGAATGAACTGAGAATCTGCAGAACTGAGTCTGTAAGACATTTATGCTGCCCATCAGATACACAGCCACTTCAGCCCCCAGTGCCCTTGTTTGGCAAGATAACCAAATATTTGCAAATTGGTGATGGAAGGACTGAAGATTATCACTGATACTCTAATAAACATCACTGTATCTAATGTCAGTCTAACCTTTCATTGGTTCAGAGAGATGGGTAGGAGGTGGTTTTGTTCCTTGCTGCTCAAAGTGTGATCTTTGGACCAGCATGATTTGGTACCATCAGTGAGTTTGTTAAAAATGCAGAATTTGGGGCCCCCCACACAGCTATTGAGTCAGTATCTTCATTTAACAAAATTTCCAGATGATTTTTAATACACATGAAAGTTTGAGAAGTCCTGGAACAGAATTCTACTGGAGGAACTGGTACAGAAATAGGTGAAGTTAATGATATAGAAACAATAATAACAATAAAAACACTAACAACTAGGATCTAACTTACACCCTCAAAATCTGCAGCATCTTTTCTGTTTGCTACATAGATTAAAATTTTCAACTAAAGCATGGCCTTGGGTAAACAGTTCTCTAGTGTAAGTTCTCAATGAGTCTAGTACTTGCCTATGTTGATAGAACTAGGAAAATTTAGAGTTGCAAAAACTTAAGCTTCATGGAAAATTTTCTTGATTGGAAATAAATTCTGGGATTCTATCTAGTAACTCAAATCTGTTTTAAAATTGTATTTTTCTTGAACTGGCTATACCAACTATCTCTACCTCAAAGCAATCTCACGTTTAGCACTGGTGTCAACCAGTGGCTTCCCTGGTGGCTCACAGGTAAAGAATCCACCTGCATCGCAAGAGATGTGGGTTCGATCCCTGCGTCAGGAAGATGCCCTGGAGAAGGAAATGGCAACCCACACTCTAGTATTCTTGCCTGGGAAATCCCATGGACAGGGGAGCCTGGGAGGCTACAGTTCTTGGGATCATAAGAGTTGGACACAACTTAGCGAGTAAACAACCACAATAAACTAGTGATAATGCTTCAATCATCGAACAATTTTGAAATCCTTGATGTATACCTTGATATAATTACATCAGAAATCTTAAATCTTATGGTCAATAAGACTGACCTGTTTTATAACATTTCCTGTTATAAAATGTGTCAAAAAGATTAAATAAAATGATTATATATATATATGTATTTCCACTCATTGTAAAAGAGTGGCAGCCAGATTTTTCAAATCCTTTTGTGATAGAATGCAACAACAGTATCAGAGCATTTGGAGCTATAATAAACCCCATAAAAACTTTTTCATGACAGCTAAAGCAATAATGAACATTTCCCCCTAGATGGCATCTTACCCTGTTTATAGAGTCTGTTTTTCTCTTCTTTTTGCTGCACTGCCTGGCTTGTGAGATCAGCTCTCCAACCAGGGATCGAACCCAGGCCACAGCAATGAAAGTGCAAGTCCTAACCACTGGACTGCCAGGGAATTTTCTCATTCCCCCCTACCCCCAGGGCTGAAATTTTATTAAAATTTTTTTTATTGCAAGATGTTTGCTTTACAATATTGTGCTGGCTTCTGCCATACATCAACATGAATCAGCCACAGATATACATACGCCCCTCCCCCTGGAACCTGCCTCCCGCCTCCCACTCCATCCCACCCCTCTAGGCCGGCATAGAGCACTGGGTTGAGCTCCCTGAGTCACAGAGCAAATCCCCACTGGCTCTCAACTCCACACGTGGTGATGTATGTTTCCACGCGGCCCTCTCCATTCGCCCTGCCCGCCCCTCCCCCACCGTGCCCGCAAGTCTGTTCTCAGGGTCTGCGGCCCCACTGCTGCCCTGCAGACAGGCTCAGCAGTGCCATCTTTCTCTATTCCACGCATGCGCGTTAATATACAACGTTTGTCTTTTTCTTTCTAACTTCACTCTGTACAATAGGCTCTAGGTTCATCCACCTTATTAGGACTGACAAATGCATTGTTTTTTTTAAAGCTGAGTAATATACATTATATATATATGTACCACAAACAATGAATGCTGGAGAGGATGTGGAGAAACGGGAATCCTCTTGCACTGTTGGTGAGAACATAAACTGATAAAACCACTATGGAGAACAGTATGGAGATTCCTTAAAAAACTAGGAAAAGAACGACCATCTGACCCAGCAATCCCACTACTGGGCATGGACCCTGAGGAAACCATAACTGAAAGAGAAGTGTGCACCCCAGAGTTTGCTGCAGCACTTTTGGCAAGAGCTAGGACGTGGAAGCAGCCTGGACGTCCACTGACACATGAATGGATACAGAGATTGTGGTGTGTGTACATATACATGTATATGCACACAATGGAATGTCCCTCATTTTAAAAATATCTATTTATTTATTTGTGCTGGGTCTTAGTTGTGGCATGTGTGGGATCTAGTTTCCTGACCAAGGATTGAATCTGGGCCCCCAGATTGGGAAATTGGGCATTGGGAGCCCCAGAGTCTTAACCATTGGACCACCAGGAAAGTCCCCTCATTTGTTTTTATAAGATGCATAAATTAATAAATACAGTCCACAAGCTTTTTGTGTGGAAAATTGCAGCAGGAGTTTCCATTGCTGCTTACAATAGGAAACTATTTTACCAAAGAACGAACAATGAGGCTACACGTCGTTTAAAGTATGACCATCAGAGGCTTGGGCAATAGTGTATCTTATGCACAGAGCTATTTTCATCCCAATTACTTTAAGTATATTCCCTGGGCATGCTGTTGATATTTATGTTAAGATAGATAATATTAGTGCAAAAACAAAAATTTACTAAAATCAAGGCTCCCCTGGTGGCTCAGATGGTAAAGAATCCGCCTGCACGTGGGAGAGTTGGGTTTGATCCCTGGGTCGGGAAGATCCCCTAGAGGAGGGCATGGCAGCCCACTCCAGTATTCTTACCTGGAGAATCCCATGGGCAGAGAAGCCTGGCGGGCTATAGTCTGTGGGGTCACAAAGAGTCAGACATGACTGAGAGACTTAAGCACAGCCCACAGCAAACATGAGTACAAAACCCTAGAAGATTGATACTCATAAGGTGTCCATAAGATAACTGATTAAAATGCAAATGGAACAAAAGGAGGGAAATGAGTGGAATTTTCTAATTGCTTTATGTTCCATTCAAATACAAACACAAGCTTGTGAGAAATGACTAAATAGCTGAACACTCAACAGCTGGGGCACTATAGCCACTCTCACAGGGAGGCAGACACTGCATCTGCAGTGTTCGTAGGAACTTTTGGCTCCTAAAGTGCCTGCTGGAACTTTTTTAACACACACACTCAGCTGTTAGTATCGGGATTGACAGGCACAATGGTTCTTTGGAAGCCTCTCTGTAAAAACAAATATTCCCTGACCATTTAAAATACTCTTTTAAATTAACAAAATGTCCTTCTCTTCCCCATTGTATGTAATCTGTTTCCTGCAAAATGGAAACATCCCTTAAAAAAATTATTCAATACTCTTTGGTTGTGTTCAGCACCAATTCTCAAGCCATAAATTTTTCCCATCATAAATCAATTAACATCATATGGTTCATTAGTCTTTTTTTTTTTTTTTTTTTCACAAGCTCACCCCTGAATGAGCCATTCTGGGAGATATATACTCCAAATATACTCCCCATCGCTATCAGCTCTTCCAGCTGATCTAAAGGGACTACTTGAAGCTATAGTATGAGGAAAAAGTCACTTATGTGCCCAAGACATGCAAGACAGAGGAGGAGAAACAGGCCCCAAGAGCAGTGATGGAAGCCTCCCCCACAAGTTTTAAACTTCAGAAAACATGTGAACAAGGAGGCCAAAAACCGCAAAATGGAAAAAACCAACTTAAGAAGCTACTGATTTAAGCAAGGATGGAAGTTGGCAGAACTTTCTGAAGGAAATGTCCTCCAGAAAGGTGAGGTTGGACCCTGGGAGGGGTAAGAAAGAGCAATGAGGATGGCCTGGGGCTGACAGTAAAAGTGAAGTCGCTCAGTCGTGTCCGACTCTTTGTGACCCCATGGATTGGGGCCTACCGGGCTTCTCTGTCCATGGGAGTTTCCAGGCAAGAGTACTGGAGTGGGTTGCCATTTCCTTCTCCAGGGGAACTTCCCGATCCAGGGATCGGATCCAGGGATCGAACCCAGTTCTCCCACATTGTAGGCGGATGCTTTACCGTCTGAGCCACCAGGGAAGGCCAGGGAACAGGGATGTAAAGGATGTGATATTACAGAAAACAGTAGTGATGATGGGATATCTTTGGCCTATTAGGGGCCATGTGGAGAGCCTGTTGCGCGCTCTGAAGCATCAGGCCAGCACCTTCGTAGATGGACAGGGCCCGCGCAGAGGGTGCGGAGCCTCACCTGCAGGATGGGAGCCAGGAAGACAGAGATCCCTGTCAGAATGAAGACGATGGTGCCAGTCACTCTCTGTTCCCTGGCAGAGAAGAGCATATGGTCAGGGAGGGCTGGGAGATGCTCCACGGGATTCCGGCCTCCTGTGGGCACTTGAAGGTTGTGTCCAAGGCCCTGGGCTCTGCCTTGCTGTCCCATTCGAGAGAGTAAACCAGTGACCTGAGGACAAGCTGCCCAGCACATGGGTAGAGAGTGAATCTGACTGAGGTGAGGGCATTTGTAGGGGCCTTCAGGAGGCTGTTCAGGGGATGCTTGAGCCAGACTGACTTGGGTTTAATCCTGGCTCTGCCACTTACTAGCCATGTGGCATCAGTCAAGGTCCTAAATGTCTTCAGCATCAGGAGAATGTACTTCATGGCACCCACCTGAGGGGTTGCTGTGAGGATGAAGTGGGAGATGAATTCTCATTATCCCTGCTTTTCAACTGTAACAGGACCTCAAGTCTGTGGGACCTGACTGATGAGGATGTAGGGGAAGGGGGCCAAGCTGCTGGCAGAGCAGGTATGGGGGCTGGAGGGCAGGTGTATTTTCTGGAGTGCTCAGACGCAGCCACAAGCCTGGAGGGAGCTTGGGGCTCTGTGGCAGACTGCTTGGGCCCAGACATCTGGGGCTTGGGGATCCAGGAAAGGACACTGCCCTGACCCCAGGAACCTCGCTCGGCACCTGCTGGGTGGCCCAGGTATTCTCAGGCCATGGGCACAAGTTCTTAGGACAGCCATGTATGAGAACATCAGTGTCTGATGTGGGCTCACCCCAGAGCTCCTAAGGGGTGGAAGATGCACTTCCATTCCTGAGACAGGTCAAGGACCTGACTTGGGCATGAGCGGAGGGGCGAGGGAAGGGACCGAAGTCACAGGCCATGGGCCACAGCCCAGGGGCAGATGTGGTCCTGGAAAGGCTTTCTGGAGGAATGAGCTTAAGCAAGACATGAACCCTGATTTGGGGGGTTTGAGGGATGGCATGGCAGGGAGTCTTACAGAGGGGACAAAAATCAGGTCAGAAGGTGCTCTGTGGGAACCCTTTAGTGGGCCTATATAGGCGAGAAGTGGGAGCGTGTGAAGGGGCTGGGGTGCATGCTGGGAATCTGTTAAAAAGACGCTACAACAGCTGAAGTTTTGTCTTCCTCTTCCCTCCCTTCAGAGCTATCACTCCTATCCCGTGGTTCCTGGAGTGTAGAGAAGGGGCCCTATTCACCCAAATACCTCGATGGTAAGAAAAACCCACTTCCCCACCCCCTAGACTGACCCCAACTCCGGCTCAGGTGGTCTCCAGGCCCTGACCTTCACCTACCTGACCCCCAGGAACTGGGGCTGCTCCCCAGGGGCGCTGGTCTCTGTCTCCATCTTGAGGCTGTCGATGTGGGCAATGGAGATGACCGTGGCAGCCACGTACCAGGGGAGCCCCATGAAGGAGCAGAGAGCCATGAGGGTGCCCACCCAGAACAGGTCCAGATGGTAGCCAGCCGCCTTCTGCAGAGGCAGTGGGAGGGAGGAAGCTGTCTAGGGAGCCTGCTCCCAGCCACCTGTTGGGGTGGGGTGGGAGAGACAGAACTCTCCCAAAGCAGCCATTTTGTGGAAGAGTTTTTGAGGGCTCTCCTCAGCCTTCTAGATAGCACTCTGCAAGGACTGCCACCCTAAGGTGGTCAGGCCTTACCACTCCCAGAGTTTGGTGAACCAGGGAACTGATGCAGGTCAGGGAGGAGAGGTGTTCAGGCTCAGAGAGGCCCTGGGTTTGGGTCCTTGGGAAGCAGGGTCTTCTACCCAGCAAAGCAATATCTCTACAATTCCCTAATGAGAAGCCCCAAATGGGGCATGTCTAGCCCAGGCCTAGAGTGGTCCAGATTGGGATGGGGGGAGAGGATAGCTGGAGTCTCCTCAGACCCAGAGGCAGGGAGAGGAGTTGGAGGGGCCAGGAAGGCGAAGAATGCTCCTTTGTCTATGGTTCTGGATCAAAATCCGCTTGTTAGCATCTGTTCAGACTTCTGAGTTCAATGTCGGGAAACAGAGTTGGGAGAGTCACTTTGGGAGAATCGCATGCCCAGGGGCCCAACCTGGGTTTGGCCCTGGCCCTTGGAGTCTCCCCTGGCCCTTCTGGCTTTATCCACATCTGGAGGTCACGTTCCCTCTGGGCCCGCCCACCCCCGACCCCAGAACTCCAGTCTCCTACCCTCATACTTGCTTCACAAATGGTCCAACATTTTGCAAGAAGCAACACCTCCCTCCTTCGTCCCTTCTGACTCTGTGGAAAGAGGCTGTGCCCCTGCCTCCTAGCACCAGGCTTACCCTCAGCTTGTTCTCCTTCCGGTTGACTATGACGGCAGTGATCTGCTGGTCCATGAAGATCAGGATGGTCACCAGCAGGGCGGGCAGGATGCTCGCTAGGTACACCCACCACGGGTTCTTCCCAAAGGGGGCCACGAACCAGCCTCGGTCAGGCCGTGTGGGCTGAACAGAGCAAAGGAGAGGGCCGTTTCCTTGCTCCCTTGTCCCGGAGCACTTGTTGTCTGGCCCACTCTCCCAGACCTCTGCTATTCCCACATCTGGAGCACTTTTCAAGTATATTCTTTCTCCTTAAAGCCATTAGGCACCTGCAACTTTAAAGAGACCCAGGAGGCAACAGGGGCCTTGGGAAGGATGTGGTGTCTACAGAACAAAGGAGATGATTTGTTGCAGCTGCCCTGGGCTTGTTTGGGAAACAGGGTGGTGGAGAGTCAGAGGACGTTGGGAGAGAGTTTGTGGTCACTGATTGCAAAATATGCTAACAAGAAATGGGAATGAGGCCTAAAAGCAAGAAAAAAGAAAACGAGAGGCCCAGTGCCTGGCACTTTCTGCCTCTCCTCTGAGTCATCTGTCTGGGGAGTGTTACAGTGTTGTCTGTAAAACACCAGACATTAATTCAGACTTGCATATTGAGAATAAGGCATTATCTGTGCAGGAGCTGGGCTGAAGTTTATATTCTGCTTATTTAAGAGAAAAAGGTACTTTAAATTTCAAGGCCAACATGAGTTTTTATGAGATATTAAGGCTGAAATCATGTTGCAAAAGTCAAGCCCTCAAAAATAGGGAGGGTCAGTTCTAGAACCTCTACCTCCCAGTTCAGTTTAGGTGGGCGGTGCTCCTTGTGAGGGAGCAGGGCTACAAGCAAGTAGCACTAGCTCTGGACTAATGGCTCAGTCAGTAAAGAATTTGCCTACAGCACAGGAGACACAGGTTCGATCCCTGGGTTGTGAAGATCCCCTGGAGAAGGAAACGGCAACCCACTCCAGTACTCTTGCCTGGAAAATCCCATGGACAGAGGAGCCTGGTGGGCTGCAGTCCATGGGGTCATAAGAATTGGACATGACTTAGCAACTAAACCACCACTGCTAATGGGAAATTTATGAAACTTAAGCAGGCCCTGGAAGCTCCTGGAGGACTTGTTAAAATGCAGAGTGCTGAACGCCACCCCCAGATTTTCAGAGCACACTCTGAGGATCATTGGTTTGTGTTTGTTTTGCTCACCTTGCAAGATCTCATTTCCCTGACCAGGAACTGATCCTGGGCCATGGTAGTGATAGCCCAGCATCCCAGCTACTCACCTACCAGGGAACTCTGGAGGATCACTGTTTTAAAGGATCGTTTTCAACAGATCCCAAGTGGCTCATCTTCTAGACTACCATGAGTGAGGGAATTGTAGACCCATAAGTGGAAATCAAGGGGCCTCAGGTGGACTGGAGCGTGGATTCCAGCACCTTCCCTTTATCCTGTGGCTACACAGCAGAAATTCATCATGGATATATCTGCAAGCCACCACCTCAAAGGACTGCCCCCAGGAGGCTGTGTAGTGAAAGTATGAAGTATATACAGAGAACCGATGTGGTCTCTTGGCTGAGTACATTAAAAACTTGATCAGCATAGAGGGAATGAGACCTGCAGCTGGGGGGCAGGCAGAAAAAATGCCCAGAGCAGGGTTCCAGAGCAAACCTTAATTTCGCTGGGCACCAGCAGCTTGGGGGTTGCCAAGCCGAAACAGGCATCAATTCCACAGAAGAGCAGGATGGAGAAGATGATGGAAAAGTCAGCTACTAGGGCGCGAACCTGCAAAAGAGAGATGAACACATCAGAGAAGCTCCTGCCCACTCCAGGCAGATATCCTCTAGCAGCAAAGAGGAGAACTGCTGAGAGCCTGAGCTCCAGAGTCAGAACACCCATCTTCAGCTGCCTCAAAGAGGGCCAGTTGTTCTCTAAGCTGGATGAACCTGGTGACACTCCCACCCATTGCTTTTTGTCTCCAACACCTGGTTTTCCAAAACCTTTGTGTTTTTACCAATCTGACAGCTGTGAAATGGTTATGTTCTTACTCTTCTCTGCAACACTGAATTTCAAGAGGCAATGTGGTGGTTTGTAAGTAATTTGACAGCGGAAAAGGTGGTCATTTTTTTAAAAGTCTTCATTGAGTTTGTTACAATACTGTTTCTGTTTAATGTTTTGGTTTTTTGGCCACAAGGCATGTGGGATCTTAGCTCCAACCAAGAATCGAACTTGCACCCCCTGCAGTGGAAGGCAGTTTAATCACTGGTTCACCAGGGAAGTCCCAGGACTTTGATTTAATGCATTTGTGTTGCAAGTATACTACTTTTCACTCAAGTTGTATTTTGTAAAGGCCAAATAAAAAGACTCTTTAGAAAGAGTAAATAGGTAAAAAAAAAAAAAAAAAATGAGAAGAACCTAAGAATAAATCTAATAAAAAATGTGCAAGACTTCAAGATCAAAACTTATAAAACACTATGAAGAGAAAAAAACACCTTAATAAATGGCAAGGCATACCACATTCATGAGAGCTTCCCTGGTAGCTCAGCTGATAAAGAATCCACCTGCAATGCAGGAGACCTGGGTTCGATCCCTGGGTTGGGAAGATCCCCTGGAGGAGGGCGTGGCAACCCACTTCTGTATTCTTGCCTAGAGAATCCCATGGACAGAGGAGCCTGGTGGACTATGGTCCATGGGGTTGCAGAGTCAGACACGATTGAGTGACTAAGCACAGCACCGCATACCATATTCATGGATCAGAAGACTCAGAATTTCTCCTCAAGTTGACATTTAGAGTCAACATAATTCCATCAAAATTCCAACAAGTTTTTATTTTGATGAAATTTAAGATTCTACAATTTATGTAGAAATGTAAAAGGCCAAGGCATTATTGGAAAAAAAGGACAAAGAGGGAAAGTTTGGTCTGTAAGATATACATGTGTGTTAATCAGTCTTAGAAATGAAGACGGATATTGACATAAAATAAATCAGTGAAACAGAATAAAAAGCTTAGAAACAGATCCCATCACATATGAACATTTGATATATGGCAAGGGACACACTGCTTCCCTTGTGGTTCAGCTGGTAAAGAATCCTGTAATGGAGGAGACCTGGGTTCCATCCCTAGGCTGCGGAGATCCCCTAGAGAAGGGAAAGGCTACCCACTCTAGTATTCTGGCCTGGAGAATTCCATGGACTACAGTCCATGGGGTCGCAAAGAGCTGGACATGACTGAGTGACTTTCACTTTCAAGGGAAGCATTGCAGAGCCGTGGGGAAGGGATAGCCTCTTAAAAAAAAAAAAAAAAAACAAAACAGTGCTTGAGCGATTGGCTAGCAAAATAAAACCACTCTCTCACACTTAACATCAGAAGCAATCCCGGAAAATTACGGATTTAACATGAAAGGAAAAACAATGAAGCTTTTAGAAGATAACATAGAATATTTCCTATCTAATATTTTCTTTGAGGAAAAATTTGATATATTTGATTACAGTGAAGCTAAGAATCTCCATTAATCAAAATATACCATTAAGGAACTTCCCTGGTGGTCCCGTGGTTGGGAGTCTGCCTGTCAAGGCAGGGGACACAGGAAGATCCTACACACCGCCAGAGCAACTAAACCCACGCCCCGCGATAAGAGCAACCACCGCAATGTCTATGCACCCCAACTAGAGAGTAGCCCTTGTTCACTGCGACTATAGAAGGCCCCTGTGCAGCAGTGAAGACCCAGCACAGCCAAAAAAAGAAAGGAGACACCATTAGCAAAGTAGCAAGGCCAGTCACAGAGCAGGAGAAGATATACAATCACAGAAAAGTTTCTATCCAGAATGTATGCTGCTGCTAAGTCACGTCAGTCGTGTCCGACTCTGTGCGACCCCATAGACGGCAGCCCACCAGGCTCCCCCGTCCCTGGGATTCTCCAAGCAAGAACACTGGAGTGGGTTGCCATTTCCTTCTCCAATGCAGGAAAATGAAATGTGAAAGTGAAAAGTGAATGACTGCTCAGTCGTGTCCGACTTTTAGTGACCCCATGGACTGCACCCTCCTCCGTCCATGGGATTTTCCAGGCAAGAGTACTGGAGTGGGGTGCCATTGCCTTCTCTGATCCAGAATGTATGAAGAGTTGCAAATTGGAAAGAAAAAGACAATTTGGTTGAACATATGCAAGAAATCGAAACAGCCTCTTACAAGAAGAAAGTCAATGGTCTTATGGCCAATAAACACATAAAAAGATTTTCAACTTATTAGTCGCTGGGGAAATAAGATGAAGAAAACCACAGTATGCTACTAGGCTAAAGAAAAAAGTCTGATAATATCAAGTGTTGTCATGGGGAATTGACAACAAGGAACCCAGTTCTCTCTGACTACAAAGTCTGCGCTCTTAACAAAAACCCTCAGTGAGCAAGCGCTGATGTAGACCCATCACATGGACCAGAACCTTCTCAGGGCCTCACCAGAGGCTGCCACATGAGTGAACTGTCTGACTAGAGGCCCCCTTCTAATTGCAGGGTGAAGTTACCTTCGTGGGGAAGTAGCGGCTGAATTTGAACTTCTTCAGGGTCAGGGTCATGGAGTACGTCCCGAAGAAAAGGATGAATGACATGAGTGCCAGGTCTGGGATGAACTGGCAGGAATTCCCAAGCAGGCGCCCGCCATAGTTCAAGCACTCCTTTTTGCTCAGCAGGGACCAGTCCAGCGCTGTGAGGTTAAGGGGGTTGTACTTGGAGACCAAGACAGGAGAGAAACAGTCAGGGCCTTCCTGGCAGGTCAGCTGTGTCCCCCCACCTGCAGCTTCCAGGCAGCCCACACAGCCCTCCTATGCTGGCGGGGGTGCCCAGTTCTCCCACCCCATGATGGTGCCCAGCAACAGAGTTATGCTTCCGGGGGCAGGCTGTTCCAAGGAATGATAAGCAGGAGGCTCCCTGGGAAGGTCAGAAGCTGACACGCGCTTCTTCACTGTGTTCTAGGAGGTACTGCTGTGTTAGGAGGAAAAGTGCAGGTCTGGCTCCCATCCCAGTCAGTCAACCATGGGTCCTGTCCACACCACCCTCCTGGAGTGTCTCACGTGTATCCTCCCTTTCCTTCCTCTTCGAAAGCCCTTTCACATCCTGGGGCTCACACCCCCTCCTTGTCAGACCTCTGCAAGATTAGTCACTTCAGTCACTTGACCTTTGGTGTCCCAGATGCTTAAAATCCAGGGCACACAAAACAATTACATATATATATATATAATATATGTAAAACAAATACATATAATATACATTCCTATACATATTCATATATATATGTTCCTAAGTATGTACTGTACATACATTCATATACATGTCTCTAAGTATAATAAAAGGAGAGTAATTTATTCAAAAATTTATGTTTTGAAAAATTAATGTGCAAATATTCAGGAACCCACATAATGAATAACACAGATGCTTGCCACTAGCCGTTATGTATGTTTGTATTAAGAGACGTGTGGTAGTTTGATATAATGAAGGTCCCCAATGAATCAGGCCATCCTATGTTCACAAGCCTTTGCAGTGTGATACCCACAGTTCTCCGACAGACAAAAGCCCTTAAATGTCTGAAATAAGAGGAAAGGACTTACCAGAGAAGTGTTGGTATTTGGTGGCAGCGTGGCTGAAGCATTGAACAGGGTTGTATTCGCTGTGGATGAGCAAAGGGCATGGGAAAGGGTCATCAACTGAGGGGTGGGGAGCTTGCACCCCACCCAGGGCCCGGCCCTTTCATATTTCCTTCTGGTTCCTTAGGGCCAAAGACTGGTTTTCATTGTGAGGGTAGCTGCCCTGCTTCACTCTTCTCACTTTGCCTGGGGAGGGACCCTAGGCCACAGTTCTGATAGACTAGCTGCATCAGGTTAGGACAGATCCTATCTGATCTCAAAGGGCTGGCTTTAAAAACTGCTGCCAAGACAAAACTCTAACACAAGTGGGTAAAAAATGTGCCTTATGGAACCCTACCACTCACCTGATCAATGTCTCTGCTCTTAGACTGTAAAAAACATTTTCAAAGAATTTACTCTTTGCCATGCGTTATGCCAAATGCTTAAACACACCACCTTGCTAAGTTCCTAAATCCCCAAGCAATCGCCCCATTTTAAGGATGAGGTAACTGAGGCCCAGAGAGGCGAAGTAACCTGCCCTTTGCCCAAGGTCACACAACTCCTACTCGAAGGAGCCACTGTCTATCCCAGACAGGCTGGTTGGAGCCGACACACCTCCCAGCTCTAGTCATCGAGCTTCCTTTCCTACTTTGCTCCCTTTAAAATTACACTTCCCTTCTCTCCTGCGCTCTCCATATGAGTTTTGTTTTGTTTTGTTTTAGGTCAGTTGAGCCTGCAAGAACTTGTTTGATATCTTTCTTAATCTTCCCCTTAAATGCTTGCTGAGGAAAATTAAAGCTGGGTCCAGGACCTGAAGGAGAATCAGAACCCCAGAGGTGCTGTTCTCGGCCTTCACTCTGGATCCCTTGTCCACACTCCCCTGCCACAGCCTCAGTGTCCCTGAGTGAGTGGAGCAGAGGAGGGTTCCTTTCAGGGGCCATGAGATGAGTTGAGAGGAACTATAACCCCCGTCCCTGGGGGATGTAGCCATTTATTAAAAGGCATCTTTGGAGGGCTGATTGTTGCCATCCCTCTTGCTCCTGCCCTGCACGGGTGAAGGAGCAGGGCCGGAGCCTCCTTGCCTTCCAAGTGAAGGCTGACTCAGCTCTTCCTGTGTGGCTGACTTGAGCAGGAAGGAAGGAGGCCCAGCCAGCTGGCTGGCAATGACCTGAAATCCATCATAAGCCCCATTTGGCTCCTTCTAGATCTGGTTAGGAACCAAGAGGGAAGAGGAGGCTATCCTTGAAGCATCCTGCAACCTCCAATAAACTGTCATGGGGTGAATGTGATCAAGGACCCTTTAATGTGGCCCATACTTGGGCATTTGGGGCTGGGAGTGGCTAAGGAATTCAGTCTTGACCCATAACAGAATATTCTGAGAAGTTCTACAAACCCAGAGGTTTGTTACAATTATTCTGAAGAGAAGTCAAGGACAGCTGCTGCCTTTCCTCACACAACTGACCGAAAGAACATGATGCACAGTTAACAGTGGAGCAGAGAAGGCAGGCAGCAAGGCTGACTCAGGGCTACACACACAAATGCCACAGGACTCCCAGCTAACACCTGAGCTGGGGAGCGCAGCGCCGTTCAATTGCCCAAGTTGTCAGACCAGATTTTCCTTTGATGTCTTCTGCTTAGGCTTTATCGTTCTTTGACATTGAGAGCAATGTAAGGTTTATTTGAAAGCCATTTGGAGATGAAGGAAGAACTATAACTTGGAAAATCCCAAAAAAGGTCCAAATATTAACTAGATTTAAATTCTAGTGTTTACAAAGTGGTACTCACTTGGGATTGAAAGCAGCCAAGTCAGTGTATGCAGCATCCATAAACAGAATACAAATCAGTTACAATGCAAACAAGATTAAATTAAAAAGAGTGCCCCCAAACAAGCTCTTAACCATAAAGAGTGAGAGTGCCATGGTCAAACTGGGTTTTGCAGTAACACTAGGATTATGGAACTGTTGGAAAATGAGTGGCCCGTGAACTGGGAAAGAAACCGTCCTAGTTAGCTCCCTCACTCCAGCCTGCTAAACATCTAGAATATTCCCTTTCATATTCTCCTGATCAAAACGAATTCGTCCTGTTTCCTGTTCCTTTACTTTTCATGAGGAAACTGAAAACCTCATCTCACTAGGGCTAGTTGCAAATAATGATTTGGTTTAATAGAGCTGTGGTTCTCAAACTTAAGCATGAGCCCACCCAGAAGGCTTGTTCATATACAGCTGACTCTACCTCCCCAGTTTCTGATTCAGCAGGTCTGGGGTGGTGCCTGAGAATCCGCATTCCTAACAAGTTCCCAGATAGTTGATGATGCTTCTAGGGACCAACTTTGAGAACCAAGGCAATAGCATGACCTGAAAGAATGCAGTGACATTAGGGACCTGGGCCAGGCCAGGCCAGATGCTATTTGGAGTTAGGTGGATTCGATAACGTTTCTCAAATCCTGCCTTATATGTCCTTTCATGCTTACATCCCCTGTTCCTGCTGCTGCTGCTGCTAAGTCGCTTCAGTCGTGTCCGACTCTGTGCGACCCCATAGTCGGCAGCCCACCAGGCTCCCCTGTCCCTGGAATTCTCCAGGCAAGAACACTGGAGTGGGTCCCCTGTTCCTAGGGAACCCCTATATTTGGTTTCTCCTGTGGATAGATGATTCCCAGAATGTTCATATGACCTCAGAATTTGGACCATTTCTGAAAGAAATCAAGCATGTGTAGTTCTAAAAGCCATGTTTGTGGGAACGTGTGTTTAATGCAATGGATCTGTAGTTCAAAGGGTGTGAGCAGAAAATGAAAGTTCTCCAGTGGGGCTTGGCCCACAGAGGCAGGATTTACTCTAGGGTATGCTGACAAGAGCCAGCAGGTAGGATCTCCTCAGTCTCCTGGGCAAGCAATGTACCCTGGCTCAGGGTGAAGGACAGCTTCACCTACCGCTGGATTTTAATGAAATACCTCAAAATTAATGATAGAGGAAAAAAAGAAAAAATTAGGTCTAGACAAAAAATCTTTACAAATTCAGTGCAGTGACAGAGGGTGAGCGTGAACAACCAAAACCACATTCTCTGAGCTCAGAAAACTTTATAAGGCCTAGCCGAAAGTAGAGTGCACGGTAATTGTGCAACAAATATTTTGGTTGACTTATGATCAATTATTTTTAATCAATCATATGTATTAAGGTGCTGAACAACACAGTGTCTACTTATGTGCAATTCCCACCCAGTCCGGGTATAGATATGAGAACCTCACAAGCATCCCATGAGACCAGCAGCACTGATACCCCTCTTCTGCAGCTAAGAAACTGGTGTGACCTTGGGTGTCTCTGGACCTCAGTTTGCTCTGTGAGTCCAGCCTGGTGGTGCTAGGAGATACGTGGATGTCCCTCTAGGCTCTGCTCTAGAGCATCCTGGGCACTCTGGGTGCATCCCTCTGAGGGCTCCTAGAGGCATGATTACGACTATGAAGGAGGCCAGTGGTTCACGGATGGAAAGTCCTCACATTACAGATGATGCTTTTTTGATCAGAAGGACCTTCACAGGAGTGGCACTGAGTATTATCGGACTGACATTGATTGATTTAGCCTCCCACCCAGAGCGGGGGTCCTTTCTAAGATACCTTTGGCAGATGGATATCCAGGTAGTGTCCAAGCAGTTTGCTACCACCGAGGGGACCCGTACCTCTCGGGGTGGGGGGGAGGTGGCTCTCACCACTGTAAGTTATACCTTGAATTCATCCAGGATTTGGTTTCCTGGAGCTTTCGTTCCTCAGGCTTCCTTCTGCATCTTGTAGTTACACAGGGTGAATCTGGCCCCTCTGTGACATGAGAGTCCTTCTCTCATACCACTCTAAGATCTGGTTAACCCCAGGTTCTCCAATCATTCTTTAGTGACATGTTTACCAGGCTCTCCTCACCCTGACTGGCCCTCTACCCTGGACATGTCACCATCTGCGGGGATGTTCACTCTTCGGCTGTAAACACTGGCAGAGAAGTATCAGGGGGAGCTCATGGTGTCATGAACTCATGTAACTGGGAGGGACTTGAGGTCCCATCAGGTCTACCTCTGGCCTGACACAGGAACCCCTGAGCAGCACTCCTGACAGATGTAGTCTGCACATCACCCCACGCTGAAGCCAAGAATGCCTTCTTCCTCTCCCGGAGTATCACTATCACTGCTCCCTCCTGATTATAACCCTGGGCTCTGGGATTCTGACCCTCATTAGAGCTCTTGTCCCCTTGATTCCTTCCAAAGACTGGTTTAAGCCCCTGTACTTGCTGCCTTGGGACAGAAAGCCCTTGGCTGAACTGCCCCTCCCAAGCTGCCTCACTCTCCTGCATTTGAGTAGAGAAACAGGGGGCAGAAGGGGCCTGGATGTTGTGGGGGGAGTGGGTGGTGGGTGAGGGCCCAGGGCACCTCTGGGGTTACCGGTCACCTGTGTCAGGGGCGACGCATTCGCATTTGTAGGTGGTGATAGAGTCAGGCTTAAAGTTCATGTTGATGGGGTAGTACTTGAAGGTACCAATCATCTTCTTGATGGCATCGTAGATGAAGATGAAGCTGATGAGGGTGGAGAAACCCTCTTCAGTGAAGCGGGTGATATACTTGATGACAAAGCTGGCATCTGTGGCCACCAGGATAAGGCACTGGACGGCCGAGTGCAGGCCAATCCAGAGGCGAAACTCCATGTAGTCCAGGCCATTGCCTCTGGAAGGCAGAGGGAAGCAAAGACCTCCAGCCCAGGCTCTTGGCTGTGCTCAGCTCCCCAGACCCACCCTGGGGGCTCATCTGCTCCTCCTGTGGCACAGATACCTGCCTAGGAACTACAAGAGGACTGGGACTGTGGGCAGGTCCTGGGTGGGGTTGTCTGGTCTGCGAGAATTCTGGGGCAAGGATCTCATGGGGTGGCAAAAAGGTGCTCACACACTTCCATTCTGAAATATTTGGTAACATACAGTCAAAGTGAATGAAAACAGGGAATTTCAGAATGACTGAGCTGGAGCAAGCCTTAAAAATGAGCTCAGGTTGTAGGTGCAGCAACTGAGCCCAGAGCTGCCCGAGTCAGGGTATAGCCTTCCGATCTCCAGCCTGAAACATTTTATACACTGCATTGGCTTTCAGGTCATAATTGCTCACTCTGTTAGTGGTGTGAATGCTCTCTTCTTGTCTTGCCTGTATTTCTCCCTATGCGCTTTGCTAATATGCGCTAAAATGGCTTTAAGGCAGGTTGCAGAGGGGAGTCAGGATGGGCCGCCTCGCAGCGCCTCCTACAGGTAAAGACAGTTTTGGTACCTTCTCCCCCTTGGGGCTCCCCCAGTACCCTAACCCCTGCATAACTGCTGCAAGTGAGGAGCAATCGGCGGGAGGCGGGGGAGGCAAGAAGGGCACCTACTTGCTGAAGTCGAAGAGGAGCTTCTCAAAGATGAGGATGGGTCCCGTGCTGCTGAGTATGATGAGAGGCTGTCCCGAGAAGAGGCAGAACAAGGAGCCAGCCATGGCAGTGCCCAGGAAACTCTCCATCACTCCCTGGGGGCACAAGGACTGTGAGGCTCAACAGAGGCATGAGAAGGGGCCTCTCCAACAAGCTAGAACCCCGTTATCTTGGCAAGGGCTCAGGCCACAGTGCTTGTCCTTTGTGCTAGGTCCTCTCCTCCTCAAATTCTGCTCCCCATCTCTGACTCCACAACCTCCCACAGTTGCCAGCGTCACTCTCCCTAATTCTAGGTCCCATATGATTTCCTTTTGGCACGCTAGGGCCTCAAATGGAGAAGGAAATGGCAACCCACTCCAGTATTCTTGCCTGGAGAATCCCAGGGACGGGGGAGCCAGATGGGCTGCCGTCTATGGGGTCATACAGAGTCGGACTTGACTGAAGCGACTTAGCAGCAGCAGCAGCAGGGCCTCAAAAACAGGGCTGCCAGTGGTTGTGCTTGTACCCCGTGCCCGTTTTACTTCCAGAGGACAGCCCATTCATCTACCCACTCATTCTTTCATTCAAAGATCTAGTAGGTGCTTTTAGAGATCAGATCATTCATTCATTCAAAATCCATTAAGGGCCAACTATGCGTCAGGCATTGTGCTAGGACTTGAGGACCCATGAGCAAACAAGTAAATACATTTTCGTTCTAGTGGGAGATACAGACAAGTAACTAGGCAATTTCCATAGAGAAGAGTTTCTCAACTTCAGCACTACGTATATTTCAGGCTAGATCATTCTTTGTTTTGTTGGGGGGGGGGGCTGCCTTGTGCATTTTAGGATGTTCATTAGCATCACAGTAGCACCTCACCTCCCAGTTATAATAATTCAAATTGTCTCTAGACATTAACCAATGTCTCCTAGGGGTCAAAATCCATCTCTTATTAAGAACCACTGCCAAGGAATGTGATAAGCTGGGATAAGATAAGGGTGTCACAGGAGCACACAGTAGGAGTGAAAGGTGGTCAGGAAAGCCTCCCAAGAGGTAGATAGACTGAAGCTGAGACCCCAAAATTGAGCCGAGAATAGACCAGGAGCATAGGGTAAGTGGAGTGATGAGAAAGAGTGTGGTCTGGGAAAACAGGACAGAGTGTACAGAGGCTGGAGCTGAAAGGGAGCCTGGCTTTGAGAAACTGAAAGATGATCGGGATTGATGGAAAACAATTTAGATGAATGAGGACAGAAATCTGAGAAGGAATAACTGGGAGATGGGGCTTGAGAGGCAAGCAGGACCATGTCCTGAGGCCTACTGGGGAACCCTGGGATTTATGAGTCAAGGATGATGTGTGAATATCTGGGTCAACCATGGTCTTGCTCATTGGCTGGGGTAGCATCAGGTCTGGAGGATGCAATGTTGGCGCTGTGAGTTGGGGAATCCGAAGGGGCAGCGATATGGACATGCCCAGGAGGCAGTTGGATATTGAACCTGCTGCTCAGGAGAGTGGTGTGGGCTGGAGACAGGCACTCATTTCAGTTTATCTAGGAAAATGGGTCTTCACCTTGGTGCTCTGAGCTTTCCAGTGGTGCTATCCTGAAGGCCCCCGTTAGAGAAGGCCCTTGTGTGGGTCTCAGGCTAGTGTCGCTGTTGAACTGTTTTCCCCAAGGAGACCTGTCTTATTGTCATGATAGACATTTATAAAAACATCTTAACTTCAAGCTAAGAATTTAAGGTTAGGTTTTTTAAAAAGTACAGGAAGAAGGTCACAATTAGCAACTCAATTAATTGTGATGATTAAATTCATTCAAACATCAGTAGGAAAAATATCAAATACGGATGATTTCCCCTTAAACATTTGATCTATTTACATCATCTTTAAATTTGGTCTTTAGCAATATGATTTAGCTTTAGATTTTTCAATTATGTCAGTTTGCTATTATTTTTTTTTTTTGAAGTGTAAAGGATTGCAAAAAGTGATGAACTGACCCTGAATGATGGAATCCTTACCTTGGTCTGGGATTATGGCTTGTAGCTCCTTACCACCACCTTGTGGCAACAGATTTTTCTGAGATTTGCACTCAAGTCTCCAATTTACACACACCTGATAATTGTCAGTGGCATCTCCCAGAAGCCCACCAAAGGTGATCGCGTTGGTAATGCAGCCGAGGTAGATGAATAGGATGGCAGAGATGGACTGAATGTGGAAGCCATCGTAGAAGTCACTTGGGAACCAGGGCAGCTTCCTCTTGACATCAAGACACAGGCCACCGAAGAACCTGCTCAAGACAGGCCCAGAGACTGCTTTCTCACCACAAACACCAGTGTAGGGTCAGAGCTATTCCCAGGAGCCTGCAGGGCCTGTGGCAAGGAAGGGAACTTGACTAGGGATGGATGGAGGAAGGGATCTTTTCACCATAACATTTCACACCAGGGAAGAATTCTCTCCTTAGACCCACCATCTCCACTGGGAAGCGTGGTCACTGACAGCCCGAGTGCGAGAGGGAAGGCCTTATGGGATCATGTCTTGGGGGCAGACCTAACATTCTACAGGGAGTGAAAATCCTGGGGTCCAATGATGGCTATCTTCCTCGTGTCCCTGATTATCTGCAGGATTTCTGTGCTTGATAAACGTGTGTCCAGCGTTAGGAGATGGAGAGATCCTGGTTTAGAGCAGATTCATCAAGGGCAGACTCTGAACCTTACAACTGTTTTATTTACTTTGTGGAACAAACAAGTGGGAAATGTAAGGTTGAGGGAGAGTGTTTATTGGGGACGCTATTCTCCAAAGCTCCAAACACACTGAGCAGGGTTTAGCATACAGCAGGGCTTTTCAACCTTGGTTCTACTGACATTTTAGACTGGATAATCCTTTGTTAGTGGGGAGGGCAGTCCTGTGCATCAGAGGACATTGAGCAGCATCCTTGGTCTCTATCTGCTAGATAACAGTATCGTCTCCCCTCCAATTGGGACAAACAAAAAATCTCTCTGAAAATTGCCAAATGTCCCCTGGGTGAGGATCAGGGTAGGGAGTGGGTAAAGCTGGGAAACACTGGCTGGCTGAGAGCCAAAGGCATATAAAACGTGACTCCGTTCTCAAAGTCATAGCTTTGCAGGACTGATTCTGTCCTTTCCTAAATTCAGATCAACCCAAGTTATTCTAAAAGCTTGCAAAGAAACCCAAAGAAGCCAGGAAAATCTATTGTTTTCTTTTAAAACAAGTTTTTTGACTAGGTAACAAGGTTTAAAAATTCAAAAGGTACTGCTATGGTCTGAATTGTGTCCCCCAAAAAGATGTATCAAAATTCTAACCTGTAGATGTGACCTCATTTGGAAACAGTCTTTGCACATGAAATCAAGTTAAGATGAAGTCATTAGGCAGACCTTAATCCAATATAACTGCTATCTTCACAAGAAGAGAAAATGCCATACGAAGACAGAAACACAGGCAGAACGCCATGCGAGGACACAGGTAGCGAGCCTGGCAAGCAGCAGCAACGCCCGCTGGCCGCAGCCAGCGCCAGCAGCTAGGGACAGGCAGGGAAGGAGTCCGCCCAGAATCTCAGAGGGAGCCTGGCCCTGCTGGCACCTTGATTTGGAACTTCTAGACTCTAGAACTTCGAGAGAATCAATTTCTATTGTTTAAGCCACCTGTGATATGTTTCCGCAGCCCTAGAAAACGAATACAGTTAACAGAGGGTGTGCTAAGAAAAGTCTGGGTTCCTTCACTTTATGCAGCTTCCCCTTTCCTGTCGGATCCCGGAGGAGCTTTGTAGGCGGGGGAGGAAAAGCGTGCAGCGGTGAGACCCCCAAGGCCTGGAGTGGGTACTGCACACAGAGGAGGAGAAGATTCCTAAAAGGAGCAGAGAAATGTGAGACAGCTGGAGTGGCCGGCAGGCCTGGAGTGGGCACCTTCCTGTCCAGATTAGCTCTTCCCCGATTTCATGCGCTGTTGGCATCTCTCCATCAGCCGCGCCGCTCCCTCCGCCGGCCCCGCCGCCGCCTCCGCCGCCAGCAGCGCCGCCTCCAGCAGGCCCGCCGCCGCCTCCCGCCACAGAGCCATTCATCTGGCCTAATTCAGTCAGGGAGAACACGGACTTCCTGGAAGGAGAAAGGGGACAGGGGCCAGTAGGGTTCCCAGTCCTGCGAAGAGCTCAGCACCCCCAGGACTGGCCTCACCAGGCTTAACCTCTTCAGCTACAATCATCAAATATCTTCAAATACAGAGAAAAATACAGAAAAGGATCCAGCAGTACCCCCTCACAGGTCACCCAGGTTTTACAGATGCTCACACTCAGCATATTTGCTTCTTTTTTTTTTTTTTTTTTTTGAGAAATAAAACTGGAGGAAAAAAAGTATAAATCCATGTATGTTGATGTCTTTTTTTCAAACCCAAATAAGAAAGGAACAGACTGAAAGCTCCCTCTGGACCACTTCCCCGCTTGCCACCGCTCATTCACACACACCTCTTGTCAGCAGAAGGCACCTTCTTGGGTGGCTCAATTCGGATATTTGGGTCCCATTCTCCCGGGGGAAGCACGATGACCTCGTCCAGAAACTCATCGATCCCCGCAATCAGATCCTCTCTATTCCGGGCCTTGTAGGCCACATCGCTGAAGAGCTGGCAGGGAGAGGTGTAGGAAGAGAGAGGGCCGCTGCCTTGCTGCCGTCCCCATCTCATCCACCTCCTTGGGGCACACTGCATATACTTTCAAAGAAAGGTGCCCCCTGGGCCTGAAAGCCAGGTCTCTGTATTCCAGTCATCTGACCTGGGTTGAGTTACCTTCCTGCTCTCAGTTTCCCACAGAGCAAGCTCATCAGGAAACCTGTGGATAGCCCGATCAAAGGAGCTCAGATATTTCAACTCTGTTTTACGTCCCAGCCCTTCATCTTTGGAGGGTCAGGCTGCATCATTCCACACTATCCCAGCATGTTCTTTCTGACTTTACAGATCTGATTCGGTTATGCTCATTTCTAAACTCCCCTAGTCTCCGCATCACAGATGGTCAACTCTCAACTCTGCCTACAGGCTCTGGCTCCTCTCTTTGGTGTTACCTTCTGCTCTTGAAACTCTTCCACTGAGCCTATATCAAACCACTCCCATCCAGCTCTCCATATCTGAGCCATGGCCCCGGTTTCCTTTGCCTGGAATGCCTGCCTCCTAAGCTTGTGCTCATCCTTAACTGTGAAGCTCCATCGTGTGTGAAGGGCCCCCTGACTGCCTGGGCAGTTGGCATGTGGTTCACTCTCGGGTTGTCGGGCTGTGTCTCCCACTTGATTGGTGCTCCTAAAGGGAGAGTGACTATTCTTTCATTGTCATAATCTGTACAGGGCCTGGCATACAGGAGATGCCCAAATGTAATTGTTGAATAAGTGAATGAATGAAGACGCAATGTTTGATGCAGGAGCCCTGACGTTCAGGAGTACCTGCTTCTCGTGCACTTACGTCATCCACCATGAGGGTTGCAATGGCACGGCCGATTTCATTGTAGGATTTTGCTCTCCCAGAAGGTCCCAGCAGTATGAACAGAAATCTGCAAAGAAGATGGAGGAGGAGGAGGAAAGCGAGAAGGAAAATTAAAACCAGATAGAAGGATTTTCTGGTCCAAAATAGTATCCAGTCTCAACTTTTTAACTGACCATAAACATCTCGCATATTTGCTCCCATGAATCCCGTATTTGCTTTGGAGATACATTCCTCTTCACTTCTGCCTAGGCATCCTCACCATGCCCTAGGGTCCCAGAACTCACGCAACAACCCCCCTCCCACCTGTTGGCTACTTCTTGTTTATGATTATTTTAAATAAACTCTATAAATCTCTTCCCCAGTCAGATCTCCCTCCCCAGCCAGTTCCCTAGTTTCCCTTCTTCATTTTAGGGGCATCTCCAACAGCACTGCTGGCTGACTGCATGGACAGCTGGCCACCCGAGGGTGAGTGTGGTGGACGGATGTCAACGGCTCTCACCTGGTGGGCACAGGCACCTCAGTCACACCTCCCAGCATGGCTGACTGGATGAGACGTACGAAAGCGATGAACGGCTGGTCCAGGAAGTCCACCTCGCCCACAAGCACGTTGGAGGCTTCTGAGTCCTTGGGGATCTTCTTCATGAATTTGTTTTTCCGCTGGTCAGTGAGGGGGACATGAGATACCCATGGGTACTCATATGCAGTGGTTTCGGCTCTTATTCAGCTCATTCAGACTACTCTGGAGGCCTAACCTTACAAAATTCTACCAGTGTTTCTCTAGAGACCAAAGGAAATAGCCCAACACTCTCCTGCAGTCTGCCGATGAGGAGACTCAAAGTTGATTAACCTCAGGGACCAACTAAGCCTTTCGTAGACAGGAACGAGCAGGCAATGACTTGACCCTCCCCCCCCCCCCCCGGTCATTCCTTGTTCTACTGAAGTATGAGCTGAGGGGTCAGAGAAGAGAGCCAGGCTTGTTGGACAGTGGGTCTCATCCCCCAGCTGCAGCTCAAACCGATAGGGGTCTTGGCTCATACACTCCATCCCAGCCCTCCGTCTTTGCCTCCACCTTAGTGGCTATGGGAGGAACAAGACCATCCTGATGGGCAGAGTGGACGGACTTTGTTTTCTCTGTGCCACCAGCATTCTGGCTGATGGGAATCCCTGTACCTGTGGACCCAAGTCTATGGGAGACTTCTGTGTCCCCAAGTCACCCCAAGGGAACCTCCCAGGAAACTCATAGCTTCTGAGCCTTTCCAGCTGAGACTATTGAAGTGCCCTCCAGCCAGTCCCCTCTGGCTGGTGTCTATTCAGGGCAGAAAGGCCAAATAGGCAGAGTGAGTGGGGTCTGATGTGAGAGATGCTGGAGACAAGCCCCCTGCCCACTCTCTGTGGTTATGACTTCCATTCTATGAATAAGACACTGATTCCTCCCGAGTCCTCTCAGACGAAGACAATGCCCAGGGGTGGTCACATACATGCTCTTCTTCATCTTGAACATCTTAGGGTGCATTAGTTTTTCAGATCACTTTCCTCTACGTAGCAAGGGGTGGGGCGAGGGACAGAGACAGTTTCAGAGAAAGAGGTGGGGAGGGGTGTTTGGGTAGCACAGGGCTGGTGGGAGTCCACAGTAGCTGACAAAGGAAGAAAGGGCCCAGGAGGAGCAAGCAGGTGCTTCAGAGAGATCCTTGGGTGCCACAATTTTGCTACCCACTCCCCACCTGATGGGAGTCTCTCCTGTGAGCATAGAAGCTCAGTGAAAATAGGTTCCTCTGTCCCTGGAGAGGGGTCAGCTGTAGGCATGGGCATGGCCCACAGGTCTTGCCCCTTTGGGCCCACAGCCATTTCCTGATTTGCCTCATGGAGTGTGTGATACAGACTGGGCTGGGGCCCTACCAGCACTCGATAAGGCTCTGTGAGTAAGGGCTACACCCTTATAATCTCTTAAAACCACTCAGAAACATAAAACTGTCTATAACCACCCAGGCAACAACACCAAGGACGCTAATGTAGTGAGAAGAAGCAACAGCAGGTGTTAATGGGAAGGCCAGAATCCCCAGGACTCAAAAGGTCCCTTTGTCCCAAGCTCTGTGAGCTGATTCATAAGCAGGTTCTTAAGGATGGAGGGCTGAGCATGCTAGGGCACCCACTGTGCCCCTGCCAACTCCATGTCCCCAGGCACCAGGCAGGGAGAAGCTCTAGGGGACTGGAAGAGAGGTCAGTGGTAGGCATGTCCTGGAGAACAAGGTTTTGAAACCACAATGCTCTGGGATAACCCATGTAGCACACGTGTACCCAGGAGCAGAGAGGAGTGAAAACAGGGCCTGTGGTCCCAGTAGGGAGGTGGGATGGTAGCCCCAGCAATGGACCATGAGAGCATTCTGGCTGGTGATGGTCTGGACGTGGGCCTGTCTAAACAGGGTCCTGCTGACCCCACTGCCTAAACCCGGGGGACTCTAGTCCAGCTCTGTCAAGTCACTGCACATAGCCACACTGTCTGAATCCATCTCTGCCCACTGGGAACTCACTAGAACTCAGGGCCGACGTGGAGTGGTAAAAAAAAAAAAAAGATGCACCTAAAGAAACCCACTGTTGTACAAACTGCTGTCCCCACAACAAGCCAACTGCTGCTGCAAACACTGAGAAGCAGCATCCTACAACTGGTTAGGAGAACTGGACGCTGGTGCCTGGTGTTGGGCTCCAGTCCCTCAGGAAAAGGCAGCTCTGCTTGGGGAACGTAGTGGATAGTATTCTTGTCATCACTTAGGCAGTAAAATAATAGGTTGTGAAAAACTTTCACTAGTCCGGGCTTTCTTGTCGTGGCTCAACTGTCTGCCCATGACTATAGTAAAGTGGGGTTTTCTCTAAATAATATTCCAGGATACTTGTTCCTAAGTCAGTCCCAAATTAAGGGCTCTAGAGTCAGACTGTCTGGATCAAATCATGGCCATGCCACCTTTCAGCTGCGTGAACTTGGGCATGTGATTTAACTCTTTTATGCTCTCATCTGTAGAGGGAAGATGACATAGTACCTTCATGATGCACAGGAAATGCCCCGCACAGTGTAGTGTATGCAATATGTGGACCTCAAATGTTGGTTCATGTTGTTATTGTTGTTTTATTATTTTGGCCACCAAAAGGCCATCCAGACACTGACTTCACTGACTTGAGGGAATGCTTTTGTTTTGCCTTCTCCCAAACTTGGGGCTGCCTTGAACCCCTGGAAGTCACCCGAGCTCTTGAGAAGTTGGTACCAAATTTCAGATGCCATTCCTCACCTTCCTTTCCACTCCTGGGGGGCACAGGCAAGGGAATCTTGAGACTTTCTGCCCCTGAGGTGTGCGTGTTTGGAATGGAGGGCAGCCTCCTGTGTGCTTCCCTCAGGGGCATAGTCATGGGGCTCCTGGGCTGTTTGTGGGCTTCTGACCTTATCAATATATGAACTGTGAACTTCCAGATGTTCAAGCTGGTTTTAGAAAAGGAAGAGGAACCAGAGATCAAATTGCCAACATGTGCTGGATCATCGAAAAAGCAAGAGAGTTCCAGAAAAACATCTATTTCTGCCTTATTGACTATGCCAAAGCCTTTGACTGTGTGGATCACAAGAAACTGTGGAAAATTCTGAACAAGATGGGAATGCCAGACCACCTGACCTGCCTCTTGAGAAATCTATATGCAGGTCAGGAAGCAACATTTAGAACTGGACATGGAACAACAGACTGGTTCCCAATAGGAAAAGGAATACGTCAAGGCTGTATATTGTCACCCTGCCTTATTTAACTTCTATGCAGAGTACATCATGAGAAATGCTGGGCTGGAAGAAGCACAAGCTGGAATCAAGATTGCCGGGAGAAATATCAATAACCTCAGATATGCAGATGACACCATTATGGAGAAAGTGAGGGTTTTTGGAAATGAGTCCCTTATGGCAGAAAGTAAAGAGGTAACTCCTTGAGGAAAGGTTATGACCAACCTAGATAGCATATTGAAAAGCAGAGACATTACTTTGCCAAGAAAGGTCCGTTTAGTCAAGGCTATGGTTTTTCCAGTGGTCATGTATGGATGTGAGAGTTGGACTGTGAAGAAGGCTGAGTGCCGAAGAATTGATGCTTTTGAACTGTGGTGTTGGAGAAGACTCTTGAGAGGCCCTTGGACTGCAAGGAGATCCAACCAGTCCATTCTGAAGGAGATCAGCCCTGGGTGTTCTTTGGAAAGACTGATGCTAAAGCTGAAACTCCAGTACTTTGGCCACCTCATGTGAAAAGTTGACTCATTGGAAAAGACCCTGATGTTGGGAGGGATTGGGGGCAGGAGGAAAAGGGGACAACAGAGGATGAGATGGCTGGATGGCATCACCGACTCGATGGACGTGAGTTTGAGTGAACTCCGGGAGATGGTGATGGACAGGGAGGCCTGGTGTGCTGTGATTCATGGGGTTGCAAAGAGTAGGACACAACTGAGCAACTGACTGAACTGACGTTATCAAGGTTTCAGCCAAGCTGGTGAGAAACAAGAATTGACTTTATCTAGCACAGGCCAAGGAGGAGATGCACTGTTGCACAGTCCAGCTGATTCACTATCATTAATGTCTCCATAGGGAGGCCCTACTTTTCTACCCACCCAAGTCCCCGCTTCATCATTCAAAGTGGATGGGTCATGGAGGAGGCAAACTCTGTGTGGCAGTCTCTTCAATAAATCCCCAGTTCAAGGACAACTGACACCTCATCTGATCACATTTCTCTGTCCCCAGGGCCTAGCACACAGCCCAAGTGATGGATTGTCAGTCACTATGGCTGCCCAGAGCCCCACCTGTGTCCTTCCTGAGGACCCCACTTTTTCATGGGACTAGAGTTTTGCCCACAGGGCTCCCCACCCCTAAAACCAAAGACTTCTTCCTGCCCTGGCCCTCCGCTGCAGCCAAGGGCAGGGGTTTCCTACCTGGTCAGTATTTGGGGTGAGAGAAATATCGTTCATGCTTCTGCTCTGGGCGTGACCTAGGAGAAAAGGAAAAGGAGGTCCATCAGGGGAAGATGGGTTCTCGCAGATCCCTTTCTCTTGGTCTCTACATAGGCTTGTCCCATTTCACCACCAAAGCAAACTCCCCCATTATCCTGCAGCCCCTTTCAGCTAGCATCCTCTCTCTTTCCTTCCTTTCAATGGCAGCTTTCTTAGAAGAGTTGCTGGACCCCAGGTTCTACTGCTTCCTTCTCACTCCTCAATATGCTACTCCCTGGTCCCAGCCCGCTGCCCTGCCTTCTTAGAGACTAAGATATCTGCTCTGCACAGGCCCTGCAGGTGGGGAGGGACACAGATGCCCTACTGGGTGAGGAGCCAGGCGTCACCAAGCTTCAACTTTGTTGGAGAGAGAAGAGCAGTTTCACGTCTGTTTGCCATGACCCATGAGAGTCTTTAAAGGGGGCTGGGGATTTGAGCTGGCAGAGGGGAGGTAGGTGAGGCTCCCCATGGCCGACAGTTCCTTGCTGCATGAAGGCAGGAGAAGGTCAGCTCTCATTTCCCACCAGCAACCAAATCCAGCGAGCCCCCTCAGGCTTTCTGTGGTGTGTGGAGTCCCTGTACTATCAGACTCTGCTTTCCTTTATTTCCATCCAGGATCCTCTCAGGCTGGGCTTTTCTCAGGGCCTTGCTTTGCACTCATACCCTTCAGAGCCCTGACCCCCTCCTCCTTGGTCAATCCCATCCAGTTCCATTTCTTCCCCATCCACATTTGTGCTGGGGTTGCCCAGGTTGTGTCTCCTGCCCAGATCTCTCCCCTAAGTTCCAGATTTCTCTGAGCAGCCCAGCCTGGCCCCTCAGACTCCACACACTAGGAAACAAAACTGATTGTCTTCCATCAAATCACTCCCTCTATAGACCCTACATCACCCAATGCCCTATCCCACTTGTTCACGGGCAATCAGAGCAGACCTTGGAGCCAGCTTCAACTCCCCTCTCTTCCTCTTTTCCCACTTCCCACCATTTGCTGAATTCTACCAGCATCCTTCTCTTTCCATTCTCGCTCTCGCTGCCTGAATACAGCCTTCATCTCTTGCTCTCGGTCATTCAGACCCTTCTAGCTTATTTCTGATCGTGATATGTGCCCGCATCAGACTTCTCAGGAGAACTCATTACCCTCAGAATAAAGGCTGGGACCTTTTATAAGACACATAGACCCCCTTCGATTTGGACCCTCTTTCCTTTATATCCTACATCACTGTATTTCCCTGAATATGCGGTGCCCTTCACAGCACCTTCCCTTCACCTGCTGATTGTTCCCTTTGTTCTAAAGACTTAGACTTTAGAAGACTTCCTCCTGGAAGATTTCTATTTATTCTCTAAGACTCAGGTAAGTGTCTCTTCCTCTCTGAGCCTTCCCAGGTGACATCTTGTGGTGGGGGAGCGTGTGCACACAAAGCTGTAACCACTTATTCATGCCTTTTACCCAGGTTCCCACCATGGCAACGTTGGCACAGGGCAAAGTTATACACAGTGAATACATGAGCAGAAGGCTCATGCCAAAGCCACTCACAGCCTCTACTGCCAGTGCTGCTCTGTGGAATAACCAAGACCAGGGAGACTAAGCATATCCTGGGGTCACAGAACAGACAGAAAAGACCGCGGCACAGCCCAGCGGCAGCTGTGGTCACATCGCCACTGCAGTCCCGAAGCATTTCCTGGCCTGGTCAGTGGCACGGCCCTGGCCTGTGCTAGTTCATATCTTGTCATTTTACTGAAAGTGCCTAAAGGAAAATACTCCTTTGCACTGCTTTTTATTTTCACTTCCCAAATTCCCTTTTTTTTTTTTTTTTTTTTGCCTCACGGTTCACCTGTCTGTTCATCCCTAACAAACTGCCTGACAAAGCCCCATCTGTGGCCGTGCCCTCCCCAGACCCCCGTGGAGACTGCCACTCCACCAGTGTTTCACTTCGGGGGCCAAGACTGTCAGGCAAAATGAGAACATTCTCCGACTGTCCTGGAGGAAAAGCTGGGCTACAAGACAGATTTAGCCTGCTTTAAATTCTGTTTCTAGGAAGACTTCTCACCAAAAACGGGATTAATGATGAGTTTGGTGAAAGCAAAGCCATAGACCAAGTTAAGGATGCCCAGCACATGGGACTGGGTATTGATTATGACAGAACTTGATTTAGAGTTGCATTTTTGGAATAATTATTTAGAAAATTTTGGTGGTAAGTTAGACTATGAGGGCAGCCCAGGGTTTAGGGTGAATGTTAGATTTCTTCTGACGCCTGAGAATTCTAGACAGACTCTGGTCTTTACCTCCTCCGCTATGAAAGTGTGAAAATTGACTTCAGAGTGCCCCCAACCAGAACAAAGGGGCTGAAGAAACTCACACAGACGGCCGTAGTTCGCACTTTGCCGCACCCTCAGGTCCTCGGTGGAGTGGTGTAGGCTCGGGCCGGCCTTGGGGCTCCGGGCTGGGCTTCGACCTGGGAGGCACAGAAGGGATTTGACTCCAGCAGACTTGCTGCAGTGACGCACATTAGCACAGTCCTCATTTACAATCACTTCACCTGAGTAAAGCTAGGATACAAGACAGATCTCTTCCCCTTGGAGGAAGAAAGGATGGTTTGATTGTTTTGGATTTTGTTCTTGTTTTTCAGAATCTTTTGAAGCAAGTGGATAGTGTGAATGTGATTAGAGAAAATACCTGTACTGTTGAAAGTGGGATAGCTACACAGTTGATTAAATAGGCATGAGGTGTTGTAGATGACCTAGGTTCACTCCTGATTCCACAACATACTGATCATTTGACCTGAGGCAAGTAACTTAACCTCTCCATGCCTCAGCCTCTTGCTCTGGGAATGATGAAAACAATAGCTGGTCACGGCCTCTTGTGAGGATGACTTGAGTTTACACCTAGGGAGCACTCATGCCTGGAGCAGGGTAAGTGCTGCGTCTGTACCTGCTGCAGGCCAAACGTTTTCCATTTTAAAATAATTGATCTACAGAGATTTCTCAAGTCTTTTCAGCTAGCAGCATTATCAATTTTGTACTGATTCCTGTATTTCTCTGACAGGTCCAGTGAGGCCAGAGTCTGGGCATCTCGACTCCGGGATATCAAGAGTGGAGGGCTGGAGATTTGAGATGCATGCAGAGAACAACTCACTGCTGGTGGAGGAGACCGCCTTTCCAATGTCAGCCAAGGAGCGGTGGATGGGCTTTGTGGTTTGGTGGCGGTGTTTCCTCAGGAGCACGTAGCTGACCCTCTCGCGGAGCTCTGGACGAAGGAGGCCATCCTCAATTTGCTTCTCAATGACATCGTCTAAGTGGGAAACAAACACGCCTTGTCCACGGGGGACAGAATGACGAGGGATGTGGGGGTCTTCAGTTTCACCTGTTATTTGTGGGGTTAAAAGTGAACTAAAGGAGGCATAGAATGTAGAAATAGTCCCAACCTTAGCCACAAACTGAAAATTTGGACCAGTCATGAATCTTTAGGCTCCTTATATGTAAAAGTTTGCGTCTGTGGGAGTTTGTGCATGTGTGTGTTTGGGGGTGCATGGTATGTGCATGTGGACGCATGCGTGCAGATGTGGTTCATGTGAGTGCATTGTGGGTGCATGTGTGCATGCATGTATGGGTATAGGAGTCTCTGCTCTATCAATAATATTGTGGAAAGTAAATGAAATTGTAGCCATGAAAGACCCTAAGAAGCACAAGGTACTACGCCAAGTGGTTTTAGTCCCAGTGTGAATTCTTTTTAGAAAAGTGTTTGGGGCAGCATACTTCTGGTAAAACTGAATGTGCTAAAACAAAATTCACAAGGAGTTTTAGGGACAGTAAGGCAAGCTACTCCCTTCCTTTGTCACTCTATCAAACCAGAGCTAATTTCCCGAAGATGAGTGATGATCCATTTACCCTGATAAGAAACAGGTTGCCATGGCAACAGGTGTCTCCAACTAGGCTCAGAAGCGCTCTCCCTTTCGATCCATTGCTGAATGGCATTTCAGAGGCTGAACTTGCCCTCTCTATAGGCATCTGAAACTAGGAGCAATTGTGATGCTGCTTTGGGAGCATCAGACCCAAAACCTGGTCTCCGCAGAATTAGGCAGGCATCAGAGGTGGGCATGCCACATAGACCAAGGGTGGGCAAGAGACAGGGCAGGGGAAGGGGGATGCTGCCCTGGTTTGCGGGGTCCACAGCAGTCCTTGCCTCACCTATGATCTGTGGTAAGGAGCCACCGTCCAAATCCAGCAGCACGGTTCCTGTCTGCAGGCAGGTGCGGAGCTCAAAGAGGCTGTGCAAGGACAGCGTGGACACGTGGGGCTTGCTCCAGCGTTCGCCTCCTTCCTCTACCTTTTCTTCAAACTTTATCCACCTGGAGAGGTAAGGACGGGGCTCAGCATGGCCTTTGCCCTCAGGAGGAGCCCCCAGCTGGGCCTCTTCAGGAGAGGGATGATGGCTTGCAGGTCATGCTGTGCACATTGTCGGGGCATTGGCCCTCTACTCACAGGCAGAGGGTCTCCTGGGGACTCATCCCTCACTCCTCCTGATGTGACCACACTCAGGGCATGCTCAGGGCAAAGTGGCAGCGGAGAATGACCATAAATGGGTGTGAAGATGTTCTTTTTTTTTCCTTTTATTTATTTTCTAATTGGAGGATAATTGCTTTATTGGATATGTTGCAAAACTGGATTTGGTGGCACAACTCTGCACATTTACTAAAAATCATTTAATTAATACACTTAAAACAAGGGAACTTTATGGTATCCTACAATAATGCTATGCTATGCTATGCTAAGTCACTTCAGTCGTGTCTGACTCTGTGCGACCCCATAGACGGCAGCCCACCAGGCTCCCCCGTCCCTGGGATTCTCCAGGCAAGAACACTGGAGTGGGTTGCCATTTCCTTCTCCAATGCATGAAAGTGAAAAATGAAAGTGAAGTTGCTCAGTCGTGTCCGACTCTTAGCGACCCCATGGACTGCAGCCTACCAGGCTCCTCCATCCATGGGATTTTCCAGGCAAGAGTACTGGAGTGGGGTGCCATTGCCTTCTCCATCCTACAATAATAGAGCTCTTTAAAAAACAAACCATCCACTGGATCCTAGTTACCTGTCTACTCCTCACATGTGTGTTCAGTGCCTGCCTTATAAGGGTATGGTTTGCTGGGAAAGGGGGTCATTTCCCCACAGTTCTACTGTAAGGCCTGAGGTTTCCATGAATCACACTCTGATTTTGGTTCTGAAAGTTCAGGGTAAAATCCAAATGTAGTTTATGGGAGGAAAGAAATTAAACCAAAGATGTGTGAGAGTTTGTCCTTTCTAGAAGCCTCAGGATTATAGGCTGAGGGTGTGGGCCACGTGGGAAGGCCTTGAACCACTGGCAGAGGCAGCACTGGCCTGTAACTCCTCTGCAGAGGGCAGCACTGGACAGCCTGTGAAGCCACAAGGAGGCAAAGACTCCTGGCCGGAGACCTGCTAGCTCAGTTTTATTAAATACCGACCTCAAATTACTGAGTAGCTTCAAACTATTCCAGTCAAAATCCTATGGGAATATTTTTGGGCTGTAACTAACTCTAAAGTTCCTCTGAAAAAGTAAATATCAGAGAATATTGGGGAAAGTCTAAAAAGAAGAATGGGGATGGGACATGCCTTTAGCAGATATAAAAAC
The DNA here is from genome assembly GCA_935064755.1 of Tragelaphus eurycerus. Taxonomy (NCBI): domain Eukaryota; kingdom Metazoa; phylum Chordata; class Mammalia; order Artiodactyla; family Bovidae; genus Tragelaphus; species Tragelaphus eurycerus. The sequence goes on from CAKXYN010000016.1 coordinate 26,941,540, forward strand.
TTACTGAAAACCTTGAGTAATTAAAGCATTATAATTCCAGCCCAGATATAGACAAAGGGATCTAGAAAACAACAGCCCAGAAACAGACCTGAGCCCCCATGGGGGTCTGGGTTTTGATGGAGGAGTTGTTTAAAAGTCCACTAGGGACTACCCCAGGGAAGGCAATGGCACCCCACCCCAGTACTCTTGCCTGGAAAATCCCATGGATGGAGGACCCTGGTGGGCCGCAGTCCATGGGGTCGCTGAGGGTCGGACACGACTGAGTGACTTCACTTTCACTTTTCACTTTTATGCATTGGAGAAGGAAATGGCAACCCACTCCAGTGTTCTTGCCTGGAGAATCCCAGAGACGGGGGAGCCTGGTGGGCTGCCGTCTATGGGGTCGCACAGAGTCGGACACGACTGAAGCGACTTAGCAGCAGCAGCAGCAGGGACTACCCTGGTGGTCCAGTGGTTAATAGTACTCCTTCCAGTGCAGAGAACAAGGGTTCAATCCTTGGTCAGGGAATTCAGATCCCATGTGCCAATGGGCAACTAAACCCATGCACCACAACCACGCACTGCATTTAGAGAAGCCGGTGTAAAATGAAGAGGCCACGTGCCGCAGTGAAGACCCAGCAGAGCCAAGAAATACATAAATACAATGATAAAAATTAAAAGATGACCAACCTAAGTATAAAGAAATGAAGTCCCTACTTCTTACCAAACACTACTAAATTGTATATGGATTAAAGGCTAAACAAAAAATTAATCTATAATGGAATATTGTTGAGCCTTAAAAAAAAAAGGAAATCTTGACACATGCTGCAGCATGGATGAAACTTGAAGACATTATGCTAAGCGAAAAAAGCCAGTCACAAAAGGACAAATATTGTAAGATTCCACTTACATGAGGGGCATGCTGCTGCTGCTAAGTCGCTTCAGTCATGTCCGACTCTGTGCGACCCCATAGACGGCAGCCCATCAGGCTCCCCCTTCCCTGGGATTCTCCAGGCAAGAACACTGGAGCAGGTTGCCATTTCCTTCTCCAATGCATGAAAGTGAAAAGTGAAAGTGAAGTTGCTCAGTCGTGTCCGACTCTAGCGACCCCATGGACTGCAGCCTACCAGGCTCCTCCATCCATGGAATTTTCCAGACAAAAGTACTGGAGTGGGGTGTCATTGCCTTCTCCTATGAGGGGCATAGAGTAGTCAAATTCATAGAGACAGGTGGTTGCTAGGGGCTGAGGAGGTGGGGGTGGAGGAATTTCTCTTTAAGGGCAACAGAGTTTAAGTTTTGCCAGAGGAAGGCATTCAGGAGATGGATGGTAGTGATGGTTTTGTAACAGAGTGAATGTACTTAATGTCACTGAACTGTACATTTCAAGATGGCTCAAATGGTAAAGTTTATGTTATATCTATTTTGCTACAATTAAATAAATAACAATGTGAAAATCTATAAACACAAATATAAATATACTAGCAGAGAATATAGAGGAATATTATATTCTTATTATAACATTATATAATATAATAGATATTCTATATTATTATATAATATATATTATAATTCCTATTATAATATTATATTCTTACATCCTTGGTTGGGGAGAAAGACTTCCTAAACAGTATGTAAAACCATAAAGGAAAAGAAATGGGCACTTTGTTATACAAAAATATGCTAAAACCTGTGCATAACACAGTAAGACATAAATGAAGTTCAAAGAAATGCAATATACTCAGAAAATATTTGCCACAAACAGGACATCGAAGGATTTTTTTTTTTTTTCTGGCTGCACCACATAGCATGTGGGATCTAGTTCCCTGACCAGGGATTGAACCCACAGCCCTGCATTGGAAGTACAAGTCTTAACCACTGAACTGGCAGGGAAATCCACGAAGCTTCTTCACAACAGTAGGAAAAATTCAAATTACCCAACTGAAAAGTGAACAATTCTGAAAAGAAATGAAGATGGCCAATAAGCTTCTGAAAAGATGTTCAACTTTCCTACTAATCAAGAACACTTAAAGAACGTTGCTGTGGGCTTCCCAGGTGGCCCAGTGGTAAGGAATCCATCTGCCAATGCAGGAGACGCACGTTTGATCCCTGATCCCAGAAGATTCCACACACCAAGGAGCAACTAGCCTGCGTGCCATAGCTATTGAGCCTGTGCTCTAGAACCCAGGAGCTACAGCTACTGAGCTCACCTACTGCAACCGCTGAAGCATGCAAGCCCTTAAGCCTGTGCTCGGCAAGAGAAGCCACTGCACTGACAAGCCCATGCATCACAGCTAGAAGCAGCCCCCGCTCACCGCACCCAGAGAAAAGCCTGCACAGTAACAACGACCCAGCACAACCCCAAATGAATAGATTTAAAATGAATGTTGTTGCAAATGAAACAACATCCTTTGCTTCTCATATTGGCAGAAATTTAAAAGATTGACAACTTCCTGTGTTGGTGGAAACATGGGGAGGTGGGCACTCATATACTGTATGTACGTACATAGTATGTGTGTATATATAGAGTGTGCATATTTATATAGTGTGTGTTTGTATATATGTATATAGTGTAGCCACACAGCCTTCTTGAGGTGAGGAATTGGGGAGCCTCTTTTGTCTTTCAATCCAGTAGTTCCAATTCTAGGAAGTTATCACAGGAGTATCATTGCACATCTGCACACAGTAATGTGGATACTAGGAGACGCTCACTTCAGCTTTGTCCATTAGGGTGAAGAATTGGAAACCACCAGTGTTCAGTAAGGACTTTGTCATATCAGTTCCACATGTCCATGCCACGGAACACTCCTCAGGGATAAAAAGTATGAGGATGAACTATGTGTACTGACGGGATGGACAATATCATCCCACTTTACAGAAGAAAAGCACGTGCAGGTGTGCACAGGGGTCTTTACCCATGTGTCTGAACAAATCCGGCAGCAGTTTTGGATGGATGCCTATCAGATGGTTAAATGATTACTTCTGAAGGGAGGTATGAGGTTGTTGGGGGCAAGATTTAAGACATTTTCACTCTATTGTGTTAATTAGTATCATTTAAGAGTGCAGCCTATGAAGCAAGACAACCAATTTCAATCCCAGCTTTACATTCACCAGCTATGGACTTTTCTTCCCTGGTGGCTCAGATGGTAAAGCATCCGCCTGAAAGGCAGGAGACCCAGATTCGATCCTTGGGTGGCGAAGATCCCCTGAAACAGGGAGTGTCTACTCACTCCAGTATTCTTGCCCGAAGAGTTTCATGGGCAGAGGAGCCTGGCGGGCTACAGTCCATGAGGTTGCAAAGAGTCAGACACAACTGGGCGACTAACACTTTCACTTTCAGTATAGTGAGAGTGCAGCCTGTGGAACAAGACAACCAGGTTTTGAATCTCAGCTTCACATTTACTAGCTATGGACTTTGAACATGTTACTCAATCTCTTACCACCTTTGTTTTCTTCAGGAATAATAATACTTTATAGCAATTAGAGAAGTGCCTGGCACATAATGCACATTCTGTTAGTGTTAGCTTCGTAAATGTAAAAGGAAAGAACATTGCTTTTGTAAACTTAGAGACAATAAGCAAATAAGAAAGTAAAGGCATCCAAGGCTCTCCCAACCAGATGACATTATGGTTGATATTATGATGACGTACATATTAGATCTCTGTGCACACGAATATGCACATGCACACACACATTTTATATTAATGACAGTATAAAGACATGGTATCTAATGGATATCCTTTCACATCTGTGAAATGAAATGAAAGTCTCTCAGTCATGTCCGACTCTTTGCAACCCCATGGACTGTAACCTCACAGGCTCCTCTATCCATGGAATTCTCCAGGCAAGAATACTGGAGTGGGTTGCCATGCTTTTCTCCCACCCAGGGATCAAACCCTGGTCTCCCACATTGCAGGCAGATTTTTTACCACCTTAGCCACCAGGGAAGCCCATGTGCGGCGCTAAAGAACCGTATTACCTGTTAGACATTTTATCTCTACTAATATTCATATCATTTTAAAGGCTCTTTAACATGCCATTGTATGAGCAGACCAAAATTTATGTGAATAATCCTGATTTGGTAGACATTTATATGATTTCTAATTACTCTGTATTGTAAATAAGGTTGGTTTGAATATCCTTGGCCCTTGTCTGCACATTTTTACGTGTATGACATACACTGTCAAACTGTTCTCCAGAAAGCCATGCCAATTCGTATTTCCACTAGCGTACAGGAGACCTCACATTTCTCTAAAGTCTCTCAAACTCTAATATTGTCATTCCTTTTCAACTTTGTTCATTTAGTAATTGAAAAATTATATCCTATTTGCATTCTTTTGACTACATATGAGGTTAAATATCTTTTCCTTTGTCAGATTTCCTCTTCACACAATTGTGTGAATACTTTGCTGTATTAATGTTTAACATCCTGATTCAATACATCCATTTGAGAACAGTTAACTGGGAGCCTGGAAGGACCTTGGGGGCTTAGGGGGACACAGGATGAAGAGGATATTTTTCCTAATATACATGTGTTTATTGACTGTTTAAGCTGGCTTAAACTCAACATTCAAAAAATTAAGATCATGGCATCCAGTCCCATCACTTCATGGCAAATAGATGGGAAACAGTAGAAACCGTGACAGACTTTATTTTTGGGGGCTCCAAAATCACTGCAGATGGTGACTACAGCCATGAAATTAAAAGATGCTTGATTCTTGAAAGAAAGGCTATGACAAACCTAGACAGCATATTAAAAAGCAGAGACATTACTTTGCCAACAAAGGTCCATACAGTCAAAGCTATAGTTTTTCCAGTAGTCATGTATGGATGTGAGAGTTGGACTATAAAGAAATCTGAGTGCCAAAGAATTGATGCTTTTGAGCTGTGATGTTGGAGAAGACTCTTGAGAGTCCACTGGACAGCAAGGAGATCCAATATTCATTGGAAGGACTGATGCTGAAGCTGAAACTCCAATACTTTGGCCACCTGAGGTGAAGAATTGACTCATTGGAAAATACCCTGATGCTGGGAAAGATTGAAGGCAGGAGGAGAAGGGGATGACAGAGGATGAGATGGTTGGATGGCATCACTGACTCAATGGACATGAGTTTGAGCAATCTCTGGGAGTTGGTGATGGACAGGGAAGCCTAGTGTGCTGCAGTCCATGAGGTCGCAAAGAGTCGGACATGACTGAGCAATTGAACTGAATTAATACGTGGTGTGCTTTGCTCTGTTTAGTCACTCAGTTGTGTCTGACTCTTTGCGACCCCATGGGCTGTAGCCCACCAGGCTCCTCTGTCCATGCTGATTCTCCAGGCAAGAATGCTGGAGTGGATTGCCATGCCCTCCTCCAGGGGATCTTCCCAACCCAGGGATCAAACCCAGGTCTCTGCATTGCAGGTGGATTCTTTACTGTCTGAGCCACCAGGGAAGCTGTAAATATATATATATATATAAACTTTTCATATTCTTTTCCATTATAGTTTATTATAGGACATTGAATAAAGTTCCCTGTGCTATTAACAGGACCTTGTTGTTTATCCACTGTATATATGATAGCTTGCAACTGCTATTTCAAACTCTGAAGAATGGGAAAGTTTGATTAGAGGAGTCCTGGGAGGTGAAGACCAAAAACATGGGGCTGGAGCAGAGACTCAGGGACTTGCCTTGAGACTCACAAAGGTATAGCAGACATCTTTAATTGGGAAATATGTTTGGGAGAACGTTATTTAAATTATCTAGATCCAAGTCTCTATGATATCCCTCCAAAGTTTTTCTAACATTTGTATTAACATAAGCGTTTTCAAGGAAGAAATCAAAGGACAGGTCCAAATGTTCTGGTCAGGAGATGGTTACTCTTCTCCCTGAGAGCCTTTCTCCTGTTTAATCACTCAATTGCCCATTTTAATCTCAAAAGTTGCCTTCATTAAAAAAATAAAAGCGCTATATGCAGACAAGGTCTCAACCAGCCTGAGTACAGTCTGCAGAAAAGCAAAGTTATGTTTCCAGGTTCAAGGCAATGCCAGAACTAGACTCCTGCTACCAGCATCCCTTGAGAACTTGATTTTTTAAAAAGTTCAGGATTTAACTTTTTAAAATTTAACTTTTAAAAAGTTCAACAGCTTCACTATGGATATGTCTTCAGTTGTCCTTGCAACTATTTTGGGAATCCAGATACTGAAGTAGTAAGCCCAAGACCTGAACTTGATTTTGTGTTTTTAATGACTACAGCTAGAAATTAAGCTCCCTTTCACCTTAGAACATAGAAACATGGAGAGAACCCAAGGTCTAGCTTGGTTTTCAACTTTGACTGTTTATTAGAATTGCCTAAAGAGATTTTTAAAAATACTTCTGCCTGAATGCACACCACGAGCAGGATGGCCTGGCCACAGAAGCTCCTGGGTTATTGGTGCCCTGTGTGCGCCTCTGCCCTACAGTCACATAGAACTGTGTGGCTTAGGGATAGGTGGACTTGTCTGAGGTCCCAGTGCTGGTCAACAGCTCTGTGCACTTGGGTCCCATTCTTTTTGTATAAGAGGGGATATGGCCTCTTCCCTTAGAATGGCTCTGAGAACACCAGTTGAAGAGGTGGAGTGCATCTCTGAAGGCTCTTTTCCAACTTGGTCATTCTATACTTTCTTTTCTCTGATTTTTAAAGTAGAGTACATACCTCTACGCTAGCATATAAATATACTTCAGATGGGCCTTCCCAGGTGGCCCAGTTGTTAAGAATCTGCCTTCCATTGCACGGAAGGTGGGTTTGATCCCTGGTTAGGGAACTAAGACCCCACATGCCATGAGGCAACTAAGTCAGCATGCTGCAACAAAAGATCTTGCAAGCTGCAACTAAGACCCAAGGTGACAAAAACGAACAAACAAACAAACAAAACCCCTCAGGTACTCTTTGTGGGCTGCACTGGGGCTTTGTTGCTGCACATGGGCTTTTTATTTAGTTGCTGCAAATGGGGGCTACTTTTTGTTTCAGTGCACAGGCTTCTCATAGCGGAGCACAGGATCTGAACGGGCGGGCTCCAGCAGTTGCAGCAGGCTGGCTCAGTAACTGCAGTCCGCGGGCTCTAGAGCTCAGGCTTGGTAGTTGTGATACACAGGCTTAGTTGCTCTGAGGCATAGGGAATCTTCCCGAACCAAGGACTGAACCCATGTCTCCTGCATTGAGAAGCAGATTCCTATCCACTGCGCCACCTTAGAAGTCCCTTCGAATACTTTTAACACATTAGTGACTAGAGACATATTAACGCCACAGGCGTAAGTTTCTGCAAAAACTCCTTCGGTCAATAATGTGTTAAAATCTTGACACCCAGATCTTATCCTAGACCAGTTTACCTCAGAAAATATGGGTCAGATACAGGCAACTCTGCTACAGATTGTTCCAAGTAAAGTTCCTAACTTCTGGGGCCCAGAGGCTAAAATGACATTTAATTTTTAGTCTATAGTCTTTGCTAGTTGTTTCAGTGTATACCTGCCTCTCCAAATAGACATCAGGTTTTTTGAGGATAGGGACCATCATTTCTTCTCTGGTGTCCCTTCTGGTCTCCTACCCAGAGTAGCTCCATTAAATGCTTGCTCCTTCCTCTTTGAGGTAGTGAGGCCTCAATGATTACTCTGGGTGAAGTCTGGCTATGAGGAAATGACTGGGAAAAAGAGATCTCAACAATCATGGAGCTTAACTGTGTTTTTTTTTTTAAACGAAACTTTTGGCCATGCCAAGCAGCATGTGGGATCTTAGTTCCTCTACCAGGGACTGAACCCACACCTCCTGCATTGGAAGCGTGGAGTCCTAACCACTGGACAACCAGAGAAGTGCCCTCCACCTTTAAAAAAAATTTTTTTTTTGAAGATTTTTTCAAAATGATCTAAGCAATGATCATCAGAGTCTAGTAACATCACAAACGTGCACACAAAGGTCAGCTGGGCAGGACCTGCCTTCTGATGGAAGCAAACACTACCATCCATGAAACAGTCTTGTGGAAAAGTCAGTTAGGAATCAAATAAGTCTGAACTCAATAAGTCCTGCACTTTCAGGAAAAACAGGGGCGGAGGAACATGGAGAACTCAACTGCAGGGATGCAGTTAACAAAATCCAGTATTTAGAAAACCATATAGGACAAACAATGCAGTTTCTTTAGAAATAATGACTACTGCAAGGGAAAAATAAAGGAGAAGGGAACTGTGGATTGAAAAAGATGTAGATAAATCTCCCAAATGCAGTGTGTGGACTGTGAAATGGAATATTTGCTACCTTATCAGTAAACAAGGATGTCACAGCCATTAGTGATTTCAGGCCTCTGAATATGAATTTCTAAAAACAGAGTGCCCAAGTGTGAGAACAATGTCTTTGATCCAAGAGTTGTTGGCTGCCACCACTCCCTATGGTGAGGAACAAAAGATATAAACAAATCAAGAAGGAGGACACTGGTCCCAGGTAGCTGAGATGCATATTAAGGGAATGATTTCTGTGAGCTGAAATGCTTTCATCTTCCCGTACATCAGTTCAGTTCAGTTCAGTCGCTCAGTGTTGTCCGACTCTTTGCGACCCCATGGACTGCAGCACCCCAGCACTCCATCACCAACTCCCGGGGCTTACTCAAACTCATGTGCATTGAGTCAGTGATGCCGTCCAACCATCTCATCCTCTGTCATCCCCTTCTCCTCCTGCCTTCAATCTTTCCCAGCATCAGGGTCTTTTCCACTGAGTCAGTTCTTCACACCAGGTGGCCAAAGTACTGGAGTTTCAGATTCAGCATCAGTCCTTCCAATAAATATTCAGGACTGATTTCCTTTAGGATGGACTGTTTGGATCTCCTTGCAGTCCAAGGGACTCTCAAGAGTCTTCTCCAACACCACAGTTCAAAAGCATCAATTCTTCGGTGCTCAGCTTTCTTTATAGTCCAACTCTCACATCCATACATGACCACTGGAAAAACCATAGCTTTTCTAGATGGACCTTTGTTGGCAAAGTAATGTCTCTGTTTTTTAATAAGCTGTCTAGGTTGGTCATAACTTTTGTTTCAAAAATCAAGCGTCTTTTAATTTCATGGCTGCAGTCACCATCTGTAGTGATTTTGGAGCCCAAGAAAATAAAGTCTGTCACTGTTTCCATTGTTTCCCCATCTGTTTGCCATGAAGTGATGGGACAAGATGCCATGATCTTAGTTTTCTGAATGTTGAGGTTTAAGCCAAATTTTTGCTCTCCTCTTTCACTTTCATCAAGAGGCTCTTTAGTTCTTCTTCACTTTCTGCCATAAGGGTGGTGTCATCTGCATATTTGAGGTTATTGATATTTCTCCCAGAAATCTTGATTCCAGCTTGTGCTTCATCCAGCCTATCATTTTGCATGATGAATTCTGCAAATAAGTTAAATAAACAGGATGACAACATACTGCCTTGACGTACTCCTTTCCCAATTTGGAACCAATCTAATGGAACCAATTTGTTCCATGTCCAATTCTAACTGTTGCTTCCTGACCTGCATACAGATTTCTCAGGAGGCAGGTTGGGTGGTCTGGTATTCCCATCTCTTTCAGAATTTTCCACAGTTTATTGTGATCCACACAGTCAAAGGCTTTGGCATAGTCAATAAAACAGAAATAGATGTTTTTCTGGAACTCTCTTGCTTTTTTTGATGATCCAGTGGATGTTGGCAGTATGATTTCTGTTTCCACTGCCTTTTCTCAATCCAGCTTGAACATCTGGAAGTTCACGGTTCACGTATTATTGAAGCCTGGCTTGGAGAATTTTGAGCATTACTAGCGTGTGAGATGAGTGCAATTGTGCGGTAGTTTGAGCATTTTTTGGCATTGCCTTTCTTTGGGATTGGAATGAAAACTGACCTTTTCCAGTCCTGTGGCCACTGCTGAGTTTTCCAAATTTGCTGGCATATTGAGTGCAGCACTTGCACAGCATCATCTTTCAGGATTTGAAAGAGCTCCACTATAATTCCATTACCTCCACTAGCTTTGTTCATAGTGATGCTTTCTAAGGCCCACTTGACTTCACCTTCTAGGATGTCTGGCTCTAGGTGAGTGATCACACCATTGTGATTATCTGGGTCATGAAGATCTTTTTTGTATAGTTCTTCTGTGTATTCTTGCCACCTCTTCTTAATATCTTCTGCTTCTGTTAGGTCCATACCATTTCTGTCCTTTATTGAGCCCATCTTTGCATGAAATGTTCCAGTGGTATCTCTAATTTTCTTGAAGAGATCTCTAGTCTTTCCCATTCTATTGTTTTCCTCTATTTCTTTGCATTTGATCACTGAGGAAGGCTTTCTTTTCTCTCCTTGCTATTCTTTGGAATTCTGCTTTCAAATGGGTATATCTTTCCTTTTCTCCTTTGCCTTTCACTTCTCTTCTTTTCATAGCTATTTGTAAGGCCTCCTTAGACAACCATTTTTCCTTTTTTGCATTTCTTTTTCTTGGGGATGGTCTTGATCACTGCCTCCTATACAATGTCATGAACTTTCATCCATAGTTCTTCAGGCACTCTATCAGATCTAATCCCTTGCATCTATTTGTCACTTTTACTGTACAATTGTAAGGGATTTGATTTAGTTCATACCTGAATAGTCTAGTGGTTTCCCCTACTTTCTTCAATTTAAGTCCGAATTTGGCAATAAGGAGTTCATGATCTGAGCCACAGTCAGCTCCCAGTCTTGTTTTTGCTGACTGTATAGAGCTTCTCCATTTTTGGCTGCAAAGAATTTAATCGATCTGATTTCAGTGTTGACCATCTGGTGATGTCCATGTGTAGCATCTTCTCTTGTGTTGTTGGAAGGTCACAAAGAGTTGGATACGATTGAAGCTACTAAGCACGCACACCATTAAACTACATACTTAAAAGTAGTTAAGACAGTAAACTTTATATTAAGCATATATTTACCATAATAAAAAATGAGGGAAGAAAGAAACAGCCTTATCATCTAGAGTCACCTACTAAAATATTTACAGATGGATTGGTATGGTGTGTGGGATTTGACTCAGCATAATCTGGAGTAGTGAGTCGAAGTAGAGGCACAAGATTGGGCATGAATTAGCTGGTAACCATTAAAGCCGGGTGACGGGTACATTGAGGGAGGTCATTCTGCTACAAACCAGTTTTGCGCAAATTTGAATTTTTCATAAAAAAAACATTTAACTACCTTTCATACTGAAAGAAAAGAAAGAAAGTGAAGTCGCTTAGTCATGTCCGACTCTTTGAGACCCCATGGGCTATAGCCTACCAGGCTCCTCCATCCATGGGATTTTTCCAAGCAAGAATACTGGAGTGGGTTACCATTTCCATCTCCAGGAGATCTTCCTGACCCAGGGTTTGGACCCTAGTCTCCCAGGCAGATGCTTTACTGTCTGCTGCTGCTGCTGCTAAGTCGCTTCAGTCGTGTCCGACTCTGTGCGACCCCATAGACGGAAGCTCACCAGGCTCCCCTGTCCCTGGGATTCTCCAGGCAAGAACACTGGAGTGGGTTGCCATTTCCTTCTTCAATGCTGGAGTGGGTTGCCATTTCCTTCTCCAATGTATGAAAGTGAAAAGTCAAAGTGAAGTCGCTCAGTCGTGTCCGACTCTTAGCGACCCCATGGACTGGAGCCTACCAGGCTCCTCCGTCCATGGGATTTTCTAGGCAAAAGTACTGGGGTGGGGTGCCATTGCCTTCCCCAGCAAAGTCTCACTTTCATACTGAATAAAGGTGAAATAGGAGGGAAGGGGGCGGGGCACAAACTTTCAAAGAATGATATAGCCTGAGGACATGGCATACACTGATTACAACCAAATAGGTCCAAGATGAGTTGACTTCCTCTAGACCTTGAGCCTCAGTGTACACCCACTGTAACACATCAGCAAGCTAAGTAATATACTCACCAGTGCCATGACAGTTCCAAGGCGGCATGTTAAAGATCAAAAAGTGGGTGGTGGCCCAATTCCTGGAAATCCCTACCCTTTCCCCCAAATAGTAGGAATAATCCTCCCATTCATTAGCCTATGAAATTACCCAGCCCGTAAAAACTAACCAAGCCATACATATCTGGGGACTGCTCTCACCTCCTGAGATGGCCCACACTCTGTGGGGTGTATTTCACTCTAAATAAATCTACTTCTTAGCTATCACTTTGCCTCTCACTGAATTTTTCCTGCAATAAGACATCAAGCACTTGAGCTTCATTAAGTCCTGAAACCAGGTATGTGATCTCAGTTAAAAGATTGTGGTTTCAAGTCCCAAGCTGGGTTTTGGCAGAGTTTGAGTTCGGCTGTGTGGATTCACATCCCAATCTGAGTCACAGGGTTTCAAAGGAATCGACTCTCAAAAGCCTCTGGCCAAAGCTAGGCTTAAAAACTCATGGAAGCCTGATAAAATGGTTAATGTGTAATCCCAAGCAGCTCATTGCAAACTGACCTTTAGACCATGGTTGGCTTCAAAAGTGGGGAATTAGAGTTGGAGAAGCAGGTCAAGTGGAAAGAAAATCTCTGGGCTGGAAAAGAACTCTCAGAGATTTTGTCCAGGCCAGGGTAGGCACCAAGTGCCCCTCCCAGCCGGGATGGAGCGGAATGGAAGCTTGAAGTGTCACATGTCACAGAAAGCCGTTCTCAGTCACGCAAAGGTGACTGAACTGAGGTCCAGAACTGAGGCCTTTTCTGTGACTAGTAACTCGGTCACTATACGATTAGTGGAAGTTGCTTTTCATTTAATTCCAAGAGTGGTAGCTATTAATATTAAGCACTGCCAAACCATCAGATAGGAAAGTCTCCTTTTAAGGAACCAAAAAGGGCAGAAAACTGACAAACCTAAACTCTAGTTCTATCCTCAGATGGAAACAAATTATAACCCGCACTGGCCCTGCCCCGACTAGCATGTGTATCATGGCTCTCACCCTTAGCTGCATAAGGATCATCAGGGAATTTTTAAGAAATTCCAACATGCAGGTTGACTGCAGACTAATGACATCAGAATCTAGGGGTCTGAGAATCAGACATCAATAGTTTTTAAAAGGAACACACAGGCCTTTGAGAAGAAAAAGCAATGAGTGGGCCATTAAGTGTGGTTGATGATGTTGTTTTGTTGCTAAGTCGTGTCCAATTCTTTGTGACCCCGTGGACTGTAGCCCACCAGGCCCCTCTGTCCACGGGATTTCCCAAGAATACTGGAGGGGGTTGCCATTTCCTTCTGCAGAAGATCTTCCCGACCCAGGGACTGAACCCACGTCTTCACTGCATTGGCTGCAGACCTTTACCGCTGAGCTACCGGGAGAGCTCTTAGGTGTGGTTCAATAAGAGTAAAATCTGCCATGTGTGTATATACATATATCAATTAGAGCGATTGTCCCTTTCTTTTGCACTTATTTTGCATATCACTATCATTAAAGTTTGCCCTGGCTAATTTGTTGAAAATTTCCCCTTAAGATATTCTGATTTAAAGATTTTTTTCAAAATGTAATTTCCTATAGAATGCAATCTTTAATGATTGGTTATATAGCCTCTGAACACTTACTTTAAGATTTAAAGCTATATAAATTTATTTCTCAGATGAAGTTTACTCACTTCAAAGGTATAAAGTACATACACACACTGTGATAATTCTCTATCTGCATTGTCTTACTCACTTTTATCCTGTAACTCTTCCATCTCCACCCCATCATCCATCCTCCTAAAACTTGACTGCAGTGTATTAGTTACAAAGTATCAAAACACAGTGTTGTCAGTTTCTGCCTGATGCTGATTTGTAATGAATTTTGTGATTCTAACAGATTCATTTCTTAAAAGTAACCATTTTCCCCCCACTATCCAGCAAAGCTCTTTAACACTGAGTCTTAACCAGAACCCTGAATTTTCCAGCAGAAACCAAAAGCCAGTTTTAATTCTCTCATATAGGCCAATGGAGAGCTTTCCTAGAGATATCTGAGGAACCATTAGGTACTTCTTAGGTTCAGTCTTTGACAGAGCACCAAGAGATGAGGAAAAGCTTTGTGAAAGAGGAACTCCTAAACCCATTCCTACAGTTTATCTGGCAAATTTATACTACATGATGACAAGCACATGCATTAAAATGTGTATCTGAAATAATGTAAAAAGTTATTTACACAACTGATTAGAACTACACATATAATGTGTATTTTTAAAAGTGAAAAATGGAATATTTCCTGCCATATCAGTAAACAAGGATGTCACAGTCTCAGTGACTGCACCCCTCGAATGGGAGCTGGTGAGCCCTAAGGGCACTCAGGAGGGAGAATAGCTGTGATCTCAGAGCATTTCTCTCAGGGAGAAATGAGAGATGTTGAGATGCTATCTCCTGGACTTGAAGTCCTAAAATTTCCTGCTGAATAAAACATAATCCTCAACTTTTAGGTTATGAGTATTTTTTAAGCTAACAAAAGAGAGCAGGACCCTGTGGGGCCCTCCTGGGTACAAATCCTTTGTCCCCCATTTCTTGTTTGTGCAGGGAATAAGCTTCACTCAGTATCCTTGACCTTCTCTGAATTCCACAGAGCAGATTAAAGTACTTGTTTATTAGGGGAGGGAGGGAATGCAGAAACTCAGGAGGAATTGACAAGAAATAGTGGTACAACCGTAAGGCAGGGTCCTGGCTCCTCCTCAAAAAATATGCGTGCAACTCTGTGCTCACGCTCAGTCACACAGTCATGTTAGGGGAAACACACTGGCTGAAACTGTCCACCCAGGCCAGGCACCATAGTTACCATTTTCATGAGTTATTTTACGACAGGAGGTCCTGGTAAGGAACACGGAACTAATAAGCCACCACCAACCGGAAGAGTTCGGAAAAGGTCAAAAGGAATCACTATATATCCTACCACCTCCCAGAATCCTTCTTTCTGGCATCCATCTTGGCTGAGCAAAGCGTGCACCACCAGGAAGGACTCTGAGTCATAATGATTGGCCAAAGAAAACCTGAAAACTAATCCCATCACCATAAAACCCGAGACTGCGAGCCATGTGACAGAGCAGTACTGTCCTGGGTTCCTGGGTTCCCCCTGGGTTCCCTTACCCTACTGCTCTCCACCTAGAAGCCCCTTCCCAATAAAGTCTCTTGCTTTGTCAGCATGTGCGTCTCCTTGGATGATTCATTTCCAAGTGTTAGATAAGAGCCCGCTCTCAGATCATAGAAGGGGTTCCCCTTCCTCCCAACAGTTGCGTCCGACTCTTGGTGACCCTATGGACTATAGCCTGCCAGGTTCCTCTGTCCGTGGGATTCTCCAGGCAAGAATACTGAAGTGGGCTGCCATTTCCTTCTCCAGGGGATCTTCCCAACCCGAGGATCCAGCTGGCATCTCCTGTGTCTCCTGCATTGGCAGGTGGGTTCTTTCCTACTGAGCCACCTGGGAAGCCCCAGTGAATATACATAATAATATTTGTGAGCTCTTCTGTAGGAACAAAAGCCTCCATTCAAGTGGAGGATGGTAACGTTAGGCTGAGCATAAGATTCCTTTTACCCTACCACCAACCAATCAGAAGAAAGTCTGCACACAGTGGAAGATAATGAAGATGTTGATACACTTCTCAAATGATTCTCCACTTAAAAGTTTTCATGATCACAAACACAAACAACAACAACAAAAAACTTTCATGATCAAGCAGAACCTTCGGAGTTGGCTTTTGGACAGGAGCCTGCCATCTCCCCAGGTTGCTGTCCTCCTGAATAAAGCAACCTTTCCATTCCTACTAGCACTTGTCTTTTTGGGTATTGGCCTTCGAGTGCTGAGCAGCCAAATCTGAGTTCAGTAATATGTTCATAAACCAAACATGACAGTGAATTTGAAGGACTGTGAAGTATGCAACCTGGTCCAAGGTAAGGAGCAGCAGCTGCGCTTTGCTGGAGCAGCCGTGAAGAGATATCCCACGTCCAAGGTAAGAGAAACCCAAGTGAGACGGTAGGTGTTGCGAGAGGGCATCTGAGGGCAGACACACTGAAACCATAATCACAGAAAACTAGCAAATCTAATCACACGGACCACAGCCTGGTCTAACTCAATGAAACTAAGCCATGCCCTGTGGGGCCACACAAGGGCAGGTCATGGTGGAGAGCTCTGACAGAAAGTGGTCCACTGGAGAAGGAAATGGCAAACCACTTCAGTATTCTTGCCTTAAGAACCCCATGAACAGTATGAAAAGGCAAAATGATAGGGTACTGAAAGAGGAACTCCCCAGGTCGGTAGGTGCCCAATATGCTACAGGAGATCAGTGGAGAAATAACTCCAGGAAGAATGAAGGGATGGAGCCAAAGCAAAACAATACCCAGTTGTGGATGTGACTGGTGATAGAAACAAGATCCGATGCTGTAAAGAGCAATATTGCATAGGAACCTGGAATGTCAGGTCCATGAATCAGGGCAAATTGGAAGTGGTCAAACAGGAGATGGCAAGAGTGAATGTCGACATTCTAGTAATCAGTGAACTCAAATGGACTGGAATGGGTGAATTTAACTCAGATGACCATTATATCTACTACTGTGGGCAGGAATCCCTTAGAAGAAATGGAGTAGCCATCATGGTCAACAAGAGAGTCCAAAAGGCAGTACTTGGATGCAATCTCAAAAATGACAGAATGATCCCTGTTCATTTCCAAGGCAAACCATTCAATATCACGGTAATCTAAGACTATGCCCCAACCAGTAATGCTGAAGAAGCTGAAGTTGAATGGTTCTTTGAAGACCTACAAGACCTTTTAGAACACCCAAAAAAGATGTCCTTTTCATTATAGGGGACTGGAATGCAAAAGTAGGAAGTCAAGAAACACATGGAGTCACAGGCAAATTTGGCCTTGGAATATGGAATGAAGCAGGGCAAAGGCTAATAGAGTTTTGCCAAGAGAACGCACTGGTCATAGCAAACACCCTCTTCCAACAACACAAGAGAAGACTCTATACATGGATATCACCAGATAGTCAACACCGAAATCAGATCGATTATATTCTTTGCAGCCAAAGATGGAGAAGCTCTATACAGTCAGCAAAAACAAGACCAGGAGCTGACTGTGGCTCAGACCATGAACTCCTTATTGCCAAATTCAGACTGAAATTGAAGAAAGTAGGGAAAACCACTAGACCATTCAGGTATGACCTAAATCAAATCCCTTATGATTATACAGTGGAAGTGAGAAATAGATTTAAGGGCCTAGATCTGATAGATAGAGTGCCTGATGAACTATGGAATGAGGTTCGTGACATTGTACAGGAGACAGGGATCAAGACCATCCCCATGGAAAAGAAATGCAAAAAAGCAAAATGGCTGTCTGGGGAGGCCTTAAAAATAGCTGTGAAAAGAAGAGAAGCGAAAAGCAAAGGAGAAAAAGAAAGATATAAACATCTGAATGCAGAGTTCCAAAGAATAGCAAGAAGAGATAAGAAAGCCTTCTTCAGTGATCAATGCAAAGAAATAGAGGAAAACAACAGAATGGGAAAGACTAGGGATCTCTTCAAGAAAATCAGAGATACCAAAGGAACATTTCATGCAAAGATGGGCTCGATAAAGGACAGAAATGGTATGGACCTAACAGAAGCAGAAGATATTAAGAAGAGATGGCAAGAATACACAGAAGAACTGTACAAAAAAGAGCTTCACGACCCAGATAATCATGATGGTGTGATCACTGACCTAGAGCCAGACATCCTGGAATGTGAAGTCAAGTGGGCCTTAGAAAGCATCACTACAATATTGCATAGGAACCTGGAATGTCAGGTCCATGAATCAGGGCAAATTGGAAGTGGTCAAACAGGAGATGGCAAGAGTGAATGTCAACATTCTAGTAATCAGTGAACTCAAATGGACTGGAATGGGTGAATTTAACTCAGATGACCATTATATCTACTACTGTGGGCAGGAATCCCTTAGAAGAAATGGAGTAGCCATCATGGTCAACAAGAGAGTCCAAAATGCAGTACTTGGATGCAATCTCAAAAACGACAGAATGATCTCTGTTCATTTCCAAGGCAAACCATTCAATATCACAGTAATCCAAGTCTATGCCCCAACTAGTAACACTGAAGAAGCTGAAGTTGAATGGTTCTATGAAGACCTACAAGACCTTTTAGAACACCCCAAAAGATGTCCTTTTCATTATAGGGGACTGGAATGCAAAACTAGGAAGTCAAGAAACACGTGGAGTCACAGGCAAATTTGGCCTTGGAATATAGAATGAAGCAGGGCAAAAGCTAATAGAGTTTTGCCAAGAGAATGCACTGGTCATAGCAAACACCCTCTTTCAACAACACAAGAGAAGACTCTACACATGGACATCACCAGATGGTCAACACCAAAATCAGATTGATTATATTCTTTGCAGCCAAAGATGGAGACTCTCTATACAGTCAGCAAAAACAAGACCGGGAGCTGACTATGGCTCAGATCATGAACTACTTATTGGCAAATTTGGACTTAAATTGAAGAAAGTAGGGAAAACCACTAGCTCATTCCAGTATGACCAAAATCAAATCCCTTATGACTAGACAGTGGAAGTGAGAAATAGATTTAAGGGACTAGATCTGATAGATAGGGTGCCTGATGAACTATGGATGGAGGTTCATGACATTGTACAGGAGACAGGGATCAAGATCATCCCCATGGAAAAGAAATGCAAAAAAGCAAAATAACTGTCTGAGGAAGCCTTACAAACAGCTGTGAAAAAGAAGAGAAGTGAAAAGCAAAGGAGAAAAGGAAAGATATAAACATCTGAATGCAGAGTTCCAAAGAATAGCAAGGAGAGATAAGAAAGCCTTCCTCAGCGATCAATGCAAAGAAATAGAGGAAAACAACAGAATGGGAAAGACTAGAGATCTCTTCAAGGAGAAGGCAATGGCACCCCAGTCCAATACTCTTGCCTGGAAAATCCCATAGACAGAGGAACCTGGTGGGCTACAGTCCATGGGGTCCCTAAGAGTCAGACATGACTGAGCACTTCACTTTCACTTTTCACTTTCATGCATTGGAGAAGGAAATGGCAACCCACTCCAGTGTTCTTGTGAGAATCCCAGGAACGGGTGAGCCTGGTGGGCTGTTGTCTCTGGGGTCGCACAGAGTCGGACATGACTGAAGCAAATTAGCAGCAGCAGAGATATCTTCAAGAAAATTAGAGATACCAAGGGAACATTTCATGCAAAGATGGGCTCACTAAAGGACAAAAATGGTATGGACCTAACAGAAGCAGAAGACATTAAGAAGAGATGGTAAGAATACACAGAAGAACTGTATAAAAAAGATCTTCACAACCCAGATAATCACCATGGTGTGATCACTGACCTAGAGCCAGACATCCTGGAAGGTGAAGTCAAGTGGGCCTTAGAAAGCATCACTATGAACAAAGCTAGTGGAGGTGATGGAATTCCAGTGGAGCTATTTCAAATCCTGAAAGGTGATGCTGTGAAAGTGCCGCACTCAATATGCCAGCAAATTTGGAAAACTCAGCAGTGGCCACAGGATTGGAAAAGGTCAGTTTTCATTCCAATCCCAAAGAAAGGCAATGCCAAAAAATGCTCAAACTACTTCACAGTTGCACTCATCTCACACACTAGTAAAGTAATGCTCAAAATTCTCCAAGCCAGACTTCAGCAATATGTGAACTGTGAACTTCCAGATGTTCAAGCTGGTTTTAGAAAAGGCAGAGGAACCAGAGATCAAATTACCAACATCCACTGGATCTTGGAAAAAGCAAGAGCGTTCCAGAAAAACATCTATGTCTGCTTTATTGACTATGCCAAAGCCTTTGACTGTGTGGATCACAAGAAACTGTGGAAAATTCTGAAAGAGATGGGAATACCAGACCACCTGACCTGCCCCTTGAGAAACCTGTATGCAGGTCAGGAAGCAACAGTTAGAACTGGACATGGAACAACAGACAGGTTCCAAATAGGAAAAGGAGTATGTCAAGGCTGTGTATTGTCACCCTGTTTATTTAACTTATTTGCAGAGTACATCATGAGACATGCTGGACTGGAAGAAGCACAAGCTGGAATCAAGATTGCTGGGAGAAATATCAATAACCTCAGATATACAGATGATACCACCCTTATGGCAGAAAGTGAAGAGGAACTAAAAAGCCTCTTGAAAGTGAAAGAGGAGAGTAAAAAAGTTGCCCTAAAGCTCAACATTCAGAAAACTAAAATCATGTCATCTGGTCCCATCACTTTATGGGAAATAGATGGGAAACAAGCTCAGACTTTATTTTTTGGGGCTCCAAAATCACTGCAGATGGTGACTGCAGCCATGAAATTAAAAGACGCTTACTCCTTGGAAGGAAAGTTATGACCAACCTAGATAGCATATTCAAAAGCAGAGATATTATTTTGCCAACAAAGGTCCATCTAGTCAAGGCTATGGTTTTTCCTGTGGTCATGTATGGATGTGAGAGTTGGACTGTGAAGAAAGCTGAGTGCTGAAAATTGATGTTTTTGAACTGTGGTGTTGGAGAAGACTCTTGAGAGTCCCTTGGACTACAAGGAGATCCAACCAGTCCATTCTAAAGGAGACCAGTCCTGGGTGTTCATTGGAAGGACTGATGCTGAAGCTGAAACTCCAATACTTTGGCCACTTCATGCTAAGAGTTGACTCACTGTAAAAGACTCTGATGCTGGGAGGGATTGGGGGCAGGAGGAGAAGGGGATGACAAAGGATGAGATGGCTGGATGGCATCACTGACTCGATGGACATGAGTCTGGGTGAACTCCAGGAGTTGGTGATGGACAGGGAGGCCTGGCGTGCTGCGATTCATGGGGTCGCAAAGAGTTGGACACAACTGAGCAACTGAACTGAACTGAAGTGTGTAAGACTGAGCAAGGAGGCATGAGTCAATGGTCAACAAGCATATGTAGGAATTTAGAAGGTATAAACAGGAGCTGAAGGCACCAGAAAGTCCCCACAGGCTTCTTGGAATATCCACTCCAGACTAGATTTAGAAATTTGCCTTTATGTTATCCCAAAGATGATTAGGTCCAGAGATACTGACAAACACTAACCAAGTTCACAAGGGTTGCGATATAAACCCAAAGGGCAATTTACTTAGTTTACAATAGGATTTACAAGAGCTCTAATACTTTGGCCACCTGACGTGAAGAACCGACTCATTGGAAAAGACCCTGATGCTGGGAAAGAGTGAAGGCAAAAGGAGAAGAGGGTGGCAGAGGATGACATGGTTAGAGAACATCATGGGCTCAATGGACATGAGTCTGAGCAAAGTTCAGAGACAGTGAAGGAAAGGGAAGCCTGGCACGCTGCAGTCCATGGGGTCACAAAGAGTCATATACTACTTAGTGACTGAACAACAACAATAACGAAGGGCTAGTTATTCTTATCTTCTAGCCCCTGCATTCTCTCCTTACAGGCAGCCATACATGGAAAGTCAAATTATCATTAGAAAATCATAGAGTCAGAATGAGGCACATTAGCTAAGTGATTCAAATGTTTGATAGGCTCAGAATAATATGCCTGGAATTCTCTATCCCTGCAAATGAGATTTGCCTGGATCTGGGACCAGACAAGCAGAGACTCGGCTTAGGCTGTTCTTACCTAGGAGTCACTTCCAAGGACCTTCAGTTATGCAGTGCAATTCATGTATTACTGGAGAACCACTTCTTCCCCACAAGTGTACCCAGTAGTACAGGTGGCAGGGATAGGGCAGAAGTGTGGCCTTTCAGGAGCTGTGAAGAATTGAATGGGGCTCGGGGACTTGCACTCAGCTCATGCGTTTGGTGAAGGGCCCATCGTGTTGTACATTACATCTTCGTTCAGGGGTAAGGAGGAGGCCATGGCTAAGTGAATGCCAACAGAAAAAGCTACAGCAAATTCTGAACTGGCTCCTTCAGGATAGATTTCTGGAGCCAAACTTCTCTGAAGGCTACTCATCTGGATGTCTGGGGGTATTTGTAGTTACCTCATGGTTCTGTCTTTTATAGACTTGTCAAAGTCTATAGACTCTTCCTCAGAGTCAGCCAGCACCTTCTCATTGCCTCCAAGGAGAGGCCCTTCCTCCCCCTGGGTGCTCCCTCTTCCACTTTCGTTTGTTTAATCACTAAATTATGTCTGGGCGGGACACATGTCAAGTCTGCATCTGCTGCATTGCAGGCAGATCCTTTACCACCGAGTCACTAGGGAAACCCATTCCATTTCTGCTCTTCAGGGCCTCATTCAAAGACCCCCTCCTTCATGACCAAGACGTTCCAGGGGCCCAGCTTGAAGAGACCTCTCCTTCCTCTGATTCCCATTCACTTTGTCACATGCACAATAATACCAACAATGGTTAAAGTTTACTGAGTACCTTCTATGTGCCAGACTCTATGTTAAACACTACATATATTATTTCCTGTAATCAGCAAGTCAATCCCCGAGTTCTGTTACTACTTTAACTGTATAGGTAGGAAGACTCTTTGAGGATGAGGGGCTGGTCAGGCAGCTTCTAAGAGACAAGCCTCTTGCCCTCATGAGAGCCATTCTCCCACCATTTCACACATAAAATCCCATGGATGGAGGAACCTGGTAGGCTGTAGTCCATGGGGTCGCTAAGAGTCGGACACGACTGAGCGACTTCCCTTTCACTTTTCACTTTCATGCATTGGAGAAGGCAATGGCAACCCACTCCAGTGTTCTTGCCTGGAGAATCTCAGGGATGGGGGAGCCTGGTGGGCTTCCATCTATGGGGTCGCACACGACTGAAGCAACTTAGCAGCAGCAGCCCTTTTGTTGTTTTTATCCTTATATAATATATATATCTATATTCATGATTATGTGCTTAAAACTTAAGTTTCTTAAATAATACTTCCCAGTCCATGTGCCATGCACTCTGTTCTATTTTACTTTGCTTTTTAAAGGCTAGTGGCATCACTGACTCAATGGGCATGAGTTTGAGCAAGTTCTAGAAGTTGGTGATGGACAGGGAGGCCTGGCATGCTGCAGTCCATGGGGTCACAAAGAGTCGGACATGGCTGAGTGACTGAACTTTCAAAGGCTAATTTAACCCCCTAAATTGACTTCATAATCTATAGTAATGGGTGGGAACCTAGCATGAAAAACACTTTAGGCACTGTTCTCTGAAGCAAGTAGTAAAAGTGAAGTCGCTCAGTTGTGTCCGACTCTTTGGGACCCCTGGACTGTAGCCTACCAGACTTCTCTGTTCTTGGGATTTTGCAGGCAAGAATACTGGAGTGGGTTCCCTTTTACTTCTCCAGGAGATCTTCCTGACCCAGGGATTGAACCCGGGTCTCCTGCATTATAAGCAGATGCTTTACCATCTGAGCCACCAGGGAAGCCCAAAACAAGTAGTAGTAAGACATAAAACCAAAGATATGGTTTGGAAAGATAAAATTAAGCAGCAGCAAAAATGGTTAGAAAAAAGGAGCCCTGTGGAGAATGCAGCAATAATACAGGAGAGAGAATGGGAATTGAGAGAACATTTTAGCAGCTTTTGTTTAAGACTATTACCCAGGTGGTGTTAGTGGTTAAGAACCCACCTGCCAAAGCAAGAGACATAAGAGACGCGAGTTAGATCCCTGGGTAGGGAAGCTCCCCTGAAGGAGGAAATGGCAACCCACTTCAGTATTCTTGCCTGGAGAATCCCCATGAACAGAGGAGACTGGCTGGTCCATGGGGTCGCAAAGAGTCACATACAGACTGAAGTGACTTAGCATGCATGGATGCACTCTGAACTTACTGATTGGATACAGGGAAAGCGAGAGAGCAGAACCAGAGATATAACTGTGGTTTCCAGCTCAAGTGGGTCAGTCCTATCTGCCTTTTACTCTAGATCAGGCTGGGAAAACAACGATCTAGTCTGTGTTGTTTTTTATATGGCCAGCTAGCTAAGAACGCTTTTTAAATTTTTAAAGAGTTGTGGGGGGAACAAAGGAGAAGAAGAAGAAGAAGAGATAGCAAAAGCCTGAAACATTTGCTGTCTGGCCCTTAACAGAAATATTTGCTGACACCTGTACCAGAGAAGAAGCATTTCGAGAACAGATTCATATTTTAATCCTTTTAATTCAACCACAGGACCTAACATAACAGCCCCTAAAATGTTTTTAGACTGAAAGAAGTAATGTGTGGTGGATAAGACAAGATTCCTGAAGTTCTCCTAGACACACAGGTTAGAGCTTCCACTTTTCCACTACCCTGGGGATTAGTGTGGTATTGTGACATCATCTGGCATCCATTACAAAGACAGGGCATCACCCCTAAGGTTCCTGTCCGAAAGGGTTTGCAAAACTCCACTACCCATACTCTAATGGGAAACTTGAATTCTGAAAGTTCTGTTTGTCATGAGGAGCACAACTGTGGCCAATGAATAGATAACACAAAGTGCATAGATTTACTATCAGATCAGATCAAATCACTCAGTCGTGTCCGACTCTTTGTGACCCCATGAATCGCAGCACACCAGGCCTCCCTGTCCATCACCAACTCCCGGAGGTCACTGAGACTACACGTCCATCGAGTCAGTGAAGCCATCCAGCCATCTCATCCTCTGTCGTCCCCTTCTCCTCCTGCAGAAAGCAGAAGCAGAGGTAGAGGACAGCCTGCCTTCCCAGGTCCAGCCCCTGAGAGATCTGACTGTCCCTGGGTACCATGAGGTCATCCCGTTTTCTGCTGATGCTCCCTGTTTTTGCATAAATTAGCTTGAATGGGCTTCTGTTACTTACAGCCTAAAATATCCTGTCAATTAAGTGGCACTTCTCTTTCGCTTGAACATCATACACAGGCTCTGACCGCTCACCTGAGCTTGGGCTGTAGTTGCAAAGCTGAACAGATCAGATGGGGATGGGGAGGGTGGGGGCTCTTGACTTTAGAACTCCTGCCAAAGGATTTTCAGAGCGGACCATTCCTTTAACACCTCTTGAGTTTGAAGCTTGATCCGAACAACATGGGAGATGTAACCACCCAAATCAGTGTATATACCTTGTTTTGATTCTAAACTGTACAAACCAACAGTGAAAAGATGTTTTTTGAGATAAAAGGGGACATTTGAATCTAGACTGGATTTCCCATCATATTAAGGAACTATTCTTAATTTTGTTAAGAGATATAATGACATTGTGATTGTGTTTACAAAAGAAGTCTAATTTCATAAAGATGTGTACTAAAATGTTTACAACATCTGGGGTTTTGTTTAAAACATTCCAGTAAAAATAAGCAACAAAACAAAATCCCTAAAAACAAACAAAATATTTTGCTTTTGGAGACTCAATATTAATCACTGATGAAGCTGAATGATGGATACATGGGGGTTCACTATTACCCTATTTTCTCTACTTTTGTGTTTGAAAATTTTCATAAAAACTTTAGATAGATATCAGATCAGATCAGATCAGTTGCTCAGTTGTGTCCGACTCTTTGCGACCCCATGAATCGCAGCACGCCAGGCCTCCCAGTCCATCACCAACTCCCGGAGGTCACTCAGACTCACATCCATCGAGTCAGTGATGCCATCCAGCCATCTCATCCTCTGTCATCCCCTTCTCCTCCTGCCCCCAATCCCTCCTAGCATCAGAGTCTTCTCCAATGAGTCAACTCTTTGCATGAGGTGGCCAAAATACTGGAGTTTCAGCTTTAGCATCAGTCCTTCCAAAGAAATCCCAGGGTTGATCTCCTTCAGAATGGACTGGTTGGATCTCCTTGCAGTCCAAGGGACTCTCAAGAGTCTTCTCCAACACCACAGTTCAAAAGCATCAATTCTTCGGCGCTCAGCCTTCTTCACAGTCCAACTCTCACATCCATACATGACCACAGGAAAGACCATAGCCTTGACTAGGCGAAACTTTGTTGGTAAAGTAATGTCTCTGCTTTTGAATATGCTATCTAGGTTGGTCATAACTTTCCTTCCAAGGAGTAAGCGTCTTTTAATTTCATGGCTGCAGTCACCATCTGCAGTGATTTGGGAGCCCAGAAAAAGAAAGTCTGACACTGTTTCCACTGTTTCTTCATCTATTTCCCATGTAGTGATGGGACCAGATGCCATGATCTTCGTTTTTTGAATGTTGAGCTTTAAGCCAACCTTTTTACTCTCCACTTTCACTTTCATCAAGAGGCTTTTAGTTCCTCTTCACTTTCTGCCATAAGGGTGGTGTCATCTGCATATCTGAGGTTATTGATATTTCTCCCGGCAATCTTGATTCCAACTTGTGTTTCTTCCAGTCCAGCATTTCTCATGATGTACTCTGCATATAAGTTAAATAAACATGGTGACAATATACAGCCTTGACGAATTCCTTTTCCTATTTGGAACCAGTCTGTTGTTCCATGACCAGTTCTAACTGTTGCTTCCTGACATATAATTTGTATATGTCTATCTAGTCAAGGCAATGGTTTTTCCAGTAGTCATGTATGGATGTGAAAGTTGGACTGTGAAGAAAGCTGAGTGCTGAAGAATTGATGCTTTTGAACTGTGGTGTTGGAGAAAACTCTTGAGGGTCCCTTGGACTGCAAGGATATCCAACCAGTCCATTCTAAAGGAGACCAGTCCTGGGTGTTCATTGGAAGGATTGATGCTGAAGCTGAAACTCCTGTACTTTGGCCACCTCATGCGAAGAGTCGACTCATTGGAAAAGACTCTGATGCTGGGAGGGATGGGGGGGCAGGAGGAGAAGGGGACGACAGAGGATGAGATGGCTGGATGGCATCACTGACTCAATGGACGTGAGTCTCAGTGAACTCTGGGAGTTGGTGATGGACAGGGAGGCCAGGCGTGCTGCAATTCCTGGGCTCGCAAAGAGTCGGACACAACTGAGGAACTGAATTGAATACATATATAATTTATATATATAATACAAAACATAGACAGTGTATTAAAAAGCAGAGACATCATTTTGCCAACAAAGGTCTCTATATTAAAACCTATGGTTTTTACAGTAATGTACAGATGTGAGAGTTGGGTCATAAAGAAGGCTGAGTGCCAAAGAATTGATGCTTTTGAACTGTGGTGTTGGAGAAAACTCTTGAGAGTCCTTTGGACAGCAAGGAGATAAAATCAATCAATCCTAAAGGAAATCAACCCTGAATATTCATTAGAAGAACTGAAGCTGAAGCTCCAATACTTTGGCCACCTGATGTGAAGAGCTGACTCATTGGAAAAGACCTAGGTACTTGGAAAGATGGAAGGCAAAAGGAGAAGGGAGTAGCATAAGATGAGATGGTTGGATAGCATCATCAACTCCATGGACATGAATATGAGTAAACTCTGGGAGATAATGGAGGACAAAAGAGCCTGGCATTCTGTAGTCCATGGGGTCACAAAGAGTCAAACATGACTTAATATTGAACAACAACAAATGGGTAAAAAATATATGTATGGATAGATCAACTGGAGTCTTGGCATGTAACAGTCTGGTGGTGGGATTTCTCTCATCCTGACAGCTCTAACTTGTGGAAGCTGACCAAGGATGTCATTGTTGAGAGGAGGTGGTCCTTCCAGCTGACCAACTTCCAGGAATTCTAAGGAGCAGCCAGCTAGTCATGCCATATTCAAGAAGAGTCCTAGCCTTCTCTGCTTACTGA
This sequence comes from Tragelaphus eurycerus, assembly GCA_935064755.1. NCBI lineage: Eukaryota > Metazoa > Chordata > Mammalia > Artiodactyla > Bovidae > Tragelaphus > Tragelaphus eurycerus. The sequence goes on from CAKXYN010000016.1 coordinate 26,969,010, forward strand.
ACTAGACTTATTACCACACTCACTGGCCAGCTAATCCAATCTTACCATCCTCAGACCACTGTGTGAGGTCTTGCTTCACTCTCCCTACGGATGTGCACTGGTGCATCCCCAATGTGACTACAGGCTCTTTGAAGGTAGCTCCTTCTGATCTGCTGGGCCTCATACAAACCTGCCCTGGCTATGTTAACTGTAAGTGATCACTAAGTTCCTGGGGGATGAATGCGCCTAGCATAGCCCCCATCTTGTGTTCACACAGCTCACAGGCGAGAGTGCTGGCTAGAATCAGGACCTTTGATGCCTGGGGGAACCTGACTTGGTCCAGGATCTGATGCATATAAAATCAGTTCTTCCCTCCCTGTATCTATCTGAAGAAATAAAGACACTAATTAGAAAAGATATATGCAACCCTATGTTCATTACAGCATTATTTACAATAGCCAGGATATGGAAGTAACCTAAGTGTCCATCAACAGATAAATAGATAAAAAATATAGATAGATAGATAGTCCGTTATATATGGAATATTACTCAGCCATAAAAAATAATGAAATCTTGCCATTTGTGACAACATGGCAGAGGATTTTATGTTAAATGAACAACAACCTAGAGGATTTTATATTAAGTGAAATAAGTTAGAGAGAGACAAATACTGTATGATTTCATTTATATATGGAATCTATTAATAAAAAACAAAACAAATGAACAGATATAATAAAACAGATTCAGAGTCATAGATACAGAGAACAAAGAGTTTATTGCCAGAGGAGAGGAGGGTGAAGGAAAGAGAAATAGGTGAAAGAATTTGAGGTACAAATTTCCAGTTGCAAAATAAATGAATCACAGATGTAAAGTGTGGGGAATATAGTCAAAATCTATATAATAATTTTGTGTGGTGACAGGTGGTAACTAGATTTATCTATATATTTTGAAATGTATAGAAATATTGAATCTCTATGTTGTGTAACAGGAACTAATATAGTATTGCAAAGTCAATTATACTTCAAAAACAAACAGGAAGTGTGCTTTGCAGCCCCTCGGATCTCTCTTGCTTCAACAGTGCTTGGAGGAAACAGACCCAGGGATGCCCCTTGCTCCAGCCTCCAACCACACTCCAACTCTTTTTCCAGTTGCAGCCTTCGGAATCAGCCACTCAGCTGTACACAATCACTGGGACCAGCCACCGTTTTTTGAGCTGAACTGTTTATTACTGATCAACTATGAGCTCCCAGATTTGTCAGAATTATTCCACCGAGGTGGAGGCTGCGTCAACTGTCTGGTCAACATGCATCTGTGGGCCTCCTACACCTACTTCTCTCTGGGCTTCTATTTTGACCATGACTGATGTGGCTCTAGAGAGTATGGGCCACTTTTTTCATGAGATGGCCAAGGAGAAGTGCCAGGGTGCATAGTGTCTCTTGAAAATGTAAAACCAGCGTGGCAGCCGCGTCCTCTTCCTGGACATGCAGAAGCCTCTCAAGATAAGTGAGGTAAAACCCAGGACGCTAAGGAAGCCACCCTTCTCATAGAGCAGAACCTGAGCCAGGCCCTTTTGGATCGGAACGGGCTGGTTTCTGCCCATGTAGACTCCCACATCTGTGACTTCCTGGAGAACCACTTCCTAGATGAGGAGATGAAACTCATCAAGAAAGATGGGTGACCACCTGACCCACCTCCACAGGCTGTCTGGTCCCCAGGCTGGGTTGGGCGAATATCTATTTGAAAGGCTCACCCTCAAGCACAACTAGGAGCCTCTGGGGACCAGTGGCCTTTGAGGTGCCCCCCTAATATCAGGGCTGCCTGAAGCCCCTCTCTGCAGCCACTAAGCAGACTTTTAACACCCTGGAGCCCTCTCTCATGCCTTGGACCAAGTAGAAATAATAATGCTTTTTGCAGCAAAACAAACAAACAAATAAACAGGGGTTTCCCTGGCGGGCCAGTGGTTAAAATCCACCTTGCAATGCAAGGGACACAGGTTCGATCCCTGGTCCGGGAAGATCCCACATCCCTCAGAGCAACTACTGAGCCAGTGTTCTAGAGCCTGTGAGCCCCAAATACTGAAGCCCATGCGCCTACAACCTGTGCTCTGCAACAGGAGAAGCCACAGCGGTGAGAAGTCTGCACAACGCAACTAGAGGAGGCCAACATGCAGCAACGAAGACCCGTCACAGCCAAAAAAATTTTTAAATTATTTAAAAAAACTTTATAAAACAAACAAACAAACTTATAGTAAAAGTGATCAGATTTGGAGCTACCAGAGGTAGGGGGTGGGGGAAATAGGGAGAATTGGATAAAAGTAGTCAAAATACAAACTTCCAGTTACAAGTAAGTACTAGGGATGTAATGTAAACATGATAAAGGTAATTAACACCGTTGTATGTTACATATGAAAGTTGTTAAGAGAGTAAATCCTGAGCTCTCATTACAAGAAAAATTTTTTTCTTCTATTTCTTTAATTTTTATGAGATGATTGTTGTTCACTAAACTTACTGTGATCATCATTTCATGAGGTATGTAAATCAAATCAATGTGCTCTACACCTTAAACTTATTCAGTCAGTTATACCCTAAACTTATATGTCAGTTATATCTCAATAAAACTGGAAGGAAAAAAAAATCACTTTTTCCAGCTAGTCCTTCCCTGATAGCTCAGTTGGTAAAGAATCCACCTGCAATGCAGGAGACCCCAGTTTGGTTCCTGGGTCGGGAAGATCCACTGGAGAACGGATAGGCTTAGGTAGAATACTCTAGTATTCTTGGGCTTCCCTTGTGGCTCAGCTGGTAAAGAATCCACGTGCCATGTGGGAGGCCTGGGTTCGATCCCTGGGTTGGGAAGATTCCCTAGAGAAGGGAAAGGCTACCCACTTCAGTATTCTAGCCTGAAGAATTCCATGAACTGTGTAGTCCATGAGGTTGCAAAGAGTCAGACATGACTGAGCAACTTTCACATTCACTTCACTTCACAGCATAAGCATCAGATATCAGTGTTGGTCTAGTAGAGAGAGAAGGAAGGACCATGTTAGATATTGGATATATCTATCGAGCTACTGAAAGTAGCTTGATACTGATGAATAGTATGATTATTCAGACCAGGAGATAAGCATCAAGTCAGAGTCAAACAGTCTTAAAATCTTTCCTCTGACCATAAATCTCCATGCAGTGACTCGACTATAGCCAGTGTCTGGAGCTACTTACCTGCCTCAGGACCACATGGCAATCTGCAACTCCTCCAGTCAGCTCTTCTATTCTGCTCTCCACACGAGAGATTGTTCGGGAATCATCAGCTCAGAACTCTCCACTCCTGCCCAGAGTCCCCAAATCTTGCTGCAACTGCCCAGCTCTCTGCACCTTCAGGCCTGTCATAGGGGCCAGAGCGGGCTTCCTGATGCAGGGAGCTCCCAAACTGTGCCCTGGGCCCTGAGCCTTCCATTATGCACATTCTCTCTGCTTCTTGAATTTTTAAACCACTCTCCTTCATCTGGACACTTTCTGTCAGCGTTTAATATGCTCCGATCTCTCTCAAATAACAAAAGCCTCCCTTCATCCCATGTTCGCCTTGACAGCCTCCTGCCCTTCATAGACAAGCACATTGGAAGAACCGTCCAAAAGAACCCTTCTTGGTCCTGCTGACTCCCTTCTCCACCCTCTGTCCCCATCCCCTCCCCTGAGACTGGCCCCCTGTCTCTTCATCTGATGGGTACTCTGCAGTTCTCCCACCACTTTTTGGCCACTCCCCCATCTTGCCCCTGTTTCCTGGTCACAGCACTCTTCTCATTCACCCTCCGACCTCTCTGGCTGCTCCTTCTCAGTCTCCATTGTGGGGTCTGCTTTCTGTGGCCATCTCAACTGTTACTGTTCCTGGGGGTTCTGTCCCAGGTGCTCTCCTCACTTCACAGACATTGGGGACAACCTTATCCTTTCCTTTGATTTCCATTTAGATTCTGATGACTCACAAACCTATGCTTCTCTACTGAACTCCAGACCTCTGTGTCTACATGGTGATCTGCTGGACATCTCCACTTGGAGTTTCCTCACACATAACATGTTCAAAATGGAACTCATCACCAACCTCCCCTAAAGAAAAGAAAACACCCAACAGAACAAAACCTTACTATTCCTCTTCTATTTCCTAAATTGAGGCCGTGAGTTAACAATTTGCTCAAGCGGGAAACCTGAGCATCTCCTTGATTATCCTTCTCTCTCACATGCCATCTGTCATTAAGTCCTATTAAGGTATATTTCAAATCCAATAAAAAGACCAGTGGTTGCCAAAAATTAAAAAGGAAAAAGGGATGAATAGGCAGAACATGGGTAATTTTTAGGGCAGTGAAACTACTTCGTGTGATACTAAAATGGTGGATACATGTCACTACATGTTTATCTAAATCCATAGAAAGTACAGTAACAGATATGAACCCCAATGTAAACTATGGACTTTGGATGGTAATGATGTCCATTTAGGTTCACCAAAAATATATCAACAACTTCAGATAGGCAGATGATAGCACTTTAATGGCAGAAAGTGAAGAGCAACCAAAGAGTCTCTTGAGGATGAAAGAGGAGAGTGGAAAAGCTGGCTTGAGACTCAGCATTAATCATGGCATCTGGTCTCATCACTTAGTGGCAAATAGAAGGGGAAAAAGTGGAAGCAGTGACAGGTTTTATTTTCTTGGTCTCCAAAGTCACTGCAGACGCTAACTGCAGCCATGAAAGTAAAAGACACTTGCTCCTTGGAAAGAAATTTGCGACAAATTTAGACAGAGTATTAAAAAGCAACAAAGCTACTGTTTTTCCAGTAGTTACGTACAGATGTGAGAGTTGGACCATAAAGAAGGCTGCATGCTGAAGAATTGATGCTTTTGAATTGAGTTCTCAAGAAGACCAGAGTCCCTTGGACTGCAAGGAGATCAAACCAGTCAATCCAAAAGGAAATCAACCCTGAATATTCATTGGAAGGACTGATGCTGAAGCTGAAGCTCCAATACTTTGGCCACTTGCTGCGAAGAGCCAACTCACTGGAAAAGACCCAGATGCTGGGAAAGATTGAAGCCAAAAGTAGAATGGGGAAGTAGAGGATGAGATGGTTAGAAAACACCGCTGACTCAATGGACTGAATTTGAGCAAGCTCCAAGAGATAGTGGAGGACAGAGGAGCCTGGTGTGCTGCAGCCCATGTGGTTGCAAGGAGTCGGACACGACTTAGTGACTGAACAACAGCAGGGTTCACCGGCAGAGACAATGCACCACTCTGGTGGAGGATGCTGATAATGGGGGAGGCTATGAATATGCAGGGGCAAGGGACACATGGGAACTCTACCTTCTGCTCAATTTTGCTGTGAATCTAAAACTGATTTAAATAAAGTATATTTAAAAGGAAATGCTATATATATATATATATACACACATATATATATACTCAAAAAATATGTCTCAAGTCCACATCTTCTATTTCCATTGTCAACGTCTTGATTCACATGGGAACCACCTCACCTCATCAGCTCATCACTTCTCCCCGGACCAGCCTCCTAACCAGCCCAGGCCAGCCTCGCACTGAAGCCTGAGTGATCTCTCTCAAGCAGACAGTTTTGTCCCTCTCCCAGCCCAAACCCCGCAGTGGTCCTCCAAAGTTCTCAGCATCAAGTGCAAACTCCACAACATGGTCTGTGCAGGGGCCGCATCATCGGCCACTCTCTCTAGGGCAGCTATGGGGAACTTCTGTCCTGTTTCTGCTCCGCCTGTTCTGGGGGCCTCTTCCCCCTTCTGTGCCCTCTCTTGGCTAGTGTTGGCTCGTCCTTCAGGGGTCTATGTGAGCAGCTTTTCTTCCTGTACGCCTGCCTTGATCCCTTCTGTCTGGGTTAGGTACCCCTACACTGCGCTTTCTTAGTATCCCATCACCAAGCGTCTAGTTATTTACCTCCATGCTCCATTAGACTGAGAGTCTGAGTGAACAGACCTGGCATCGGCCATGTTTTTTGTACCTCTAAGCATGTGGCTCACGTCTTACAGTAAATGCTTACTAAATAGTAGTTGAATGAATGAGTGACATTTGTTGATATCTGTGCTAAGAACTTTCAGCTCCCTCCTCTGCTTTCTACATAGAGAGGGCATCTCAGGCCCTTTAAGGGTGATTCCAGGTGAGTGGCAAGACCAGAGGACTGAGGTGCAGACGAAGAGGGCAGATGATGTTAGGAGAACATTCTACAAGGTTGAAGCAAAATTCAGGCTTCTTTTTCAATCAGGTACAGAGTGAGAAAGCATCTCTGCCTGTGTGTGGAGAACCATTCAGGACTTTTGAAAATGTACTGATCTGGTCTGATGCAACGAAGCCGACCTACTTCTACTGCCCCTCTTTCTGCCTTTTCCGGATCATGGCAGGAATATATTCAGAGGGTGTGTGCCTTATAAGAACATTCTGGCAAGTTCAGCTCAGGTCTGCTGAGTTGAGATCAGAAGCAGCTTGAATCTGGAGTTCGCTTTCAGAGTTCAGGGAAGGCGCCAATGTCTATTTTTCGAGTAACCCCAAAAGCCCCTCTGCGCGCTGCCTGGCTTCCAGCTCAGATCATCCTCCTTCCCTTCCTCCCCTGCGGCCAGGCAGATCCAAGCTTGAGAGACAATGGAATCCTGGGTAAATTGTTTGCTCACAGTGAGGGAGTCCCCCCGCCCCAATCCAACCCTCCCTTCAGGCAAGGTCAGTATCAGCAAAGAGCCAGCTGTACTCCCCTCCCGGGAACCCTAAAGAGACAAACTTAATAAAAATCTATTTTATTAACAGCCTGACCTACCAGCATTGATCACGTTAGAAATGACGCCCACATGCACACTCCCAACCATCCACACAGGGACCAGGCTCAGTGGAGCTCAAAAGGCTGTTTAAATCTGTCCAGTGGTGATTTCTTCTCTAAGGGCCCAAAACATCCCCCCAAATTAATAACCCCCAGAAAGCAGTGCTGGGGAAAATTCCTTGCGGATTTGAGATTTTCACTGTTAATCTCCTAACTCAATAAAGCAAGCACTCTCCCAACAAATTAAATACTTTTATTAAAGGGTGCCCTACCCCAATCTCTTTGATGTGGGTTACAGACCTGCAACCCTCTCAGGGTCTGAGTGTCCATGGGAGGGGTTGTTCCTGCCTCCTATCATTTTCTCCTGTTATTCCAAGGAGGCTCAGAACCCACTGGATTTGCTGGTTCTTAGATTCTGGAAACTTCTGAGACCTCTGGCTTCCCTGAGGAGATTGCACAGCCTATCAGCTGAGGGCAAGTCTTGCCGTTCTCTGGTGGGGGTGACAGGCCCCTAACAGGCCCCCACGCACCTCTCCTGTTGCAGTCTGCCAGGACGAGCCTCCAGTACCACTGTCCAGGCCAAGGTAGTCTGGCTGGCCAGCAACCAAATCTTGTCTCTGACCTCTGCAGAGGCCTTCTGCCCAGACCTCCAAGAGTGAGCTGCAAACCAGCCAGGGTGAGCTGGAGAGATGGAAAAGAATCTGCCTGCAATGTGGGAGACGCAGGTTTGAGCTTTGGACCGAGAAGATCCCCTGGAGAAGGGAATGGCAAGAAGGGTGGAGAAAGGAGCTCAAGATAAGGAGGACTGAGTGGCTCTCCCCCGAATGCTTCCTTCCTCAAAAATGACCCTCAAGATGCTACTCTTTCCATCAGCTTGGCACTGGGTTCAGCTGTTAGACTTCCTCCAGCCTCCAGGTTCCTCTCACTGTGGGTGTGAGGAGCTGCTCTGGTTACAGTGGGGGCCCTTCTTAGGTCTCTTCAAATACTGTCCTTGGAAAGCTGCCTGTGGAGAAACACCCACACCCATTGCAGACTGCAATGCCAGGCCCCCTTTATATTTCATACGGGGCCTTCTTTCAGAAACATAATTATCTACAGTTTATCACTTTCCTTTCAAGGTCTAGAGTGTGCAAGGCTCTAAGACTCCACACTCAGATTAGAAACTGCATCTCATCTATGGCAACAGCCATGTGTCTGAGGGCCCCAGGCCTTCTCAGAGAACGTTCTGTGTGTGCAAGTGACAGGCACTCATGGGGGCCTGGTCTTGCCAGTATTGCCAGGGGTTCTGAATGCACACCTTGCCCAGGATGGGGAGAAGTCACCCTCTTCCTACTAGGCATTGGAGAAGGCCTTTCTCAACTTTTGTTCTCTCACTATGCCCCGCTTTGAACAAGAAAGGCATTTGCCCAGGGAGTGATGAGTCCTTCAGAGGCATTAAGCCACAGTAGCCCACACCGTGCCCTGGGCATTTGAAATATCCTCCCTTCGCTTATCAGCCCCAGATGGAGGTCCTGGGCTCTGTGGCTGTCCCTGTTTATCTCTCACAGAAGTCAAATCCCTCCAGACTTAAGTCCTCCCTTGGAGATCAGAACAGAGTCCCTAGAAGTTGAAGGAAGGGGAGAGAGGTGGCTGGGAAAATGGGGAAAACATGAGGAAGCGCCCAAGCACTCAAGTTGGAGAGTCAGACAACCCTGGACTGGCATCCAGACTTGGCTGCCTGCATGCTCTGACTCTTGCATTGATCTGACTATTAATCTCACTATCCTCAACTATGAAATGAGGATAATAATATTTCCTGCCTCCCCAGGGTCATTGTGCAGATTGAATGAGAGTAGCCTGTGACTTGTTAGCATGCAGTAAGGGCTCCTTGAATAGGCTGATAAGAATAGGCTCCATACCTTCTGGACAGGGCTTGGGCCCAGCCATGAGGCTAGGAATTGGATGCTTCTGAGGCCTGCAGGAATTTGCTAGTCACTCAATGGCCTCTTTTTCCTCCTGGGAAAGACTAGAGGGGGTGAAGCTTGGGAATGTCAAAATCTGCTCCTCGTTCTATAGAACAACTGCTGAGATGAGTGAGTTTGGTAGGTGAGGATGGGGCCCAGGCTCTGATTGGGGCAGCTGCCAGGTTCTGGGTGCTGTGGTGGCCCCCAGGCAGAGCCATCTTGGGCACAGCTGGCAGTAAGTCCAGGCATTCTCACCTGGGGCAATATCAGCTTCAGGGGGCAAAAATGCATTCTTCGGAGAGCAAAAACGTTTAAAATATTGTTTGTGGGGCTCCAAAGCTCAACCCTACCTGAAAAAATATAATTTCTTAGCATTGCATTTCTCTCATTAGAAAAAAAAATTAATTCTATTTGAGCAAAGTTAATTTTAATTACAAATTTGGGTGTGGGGGTGTTAGTACAAAAAAGTTGGAGAATGTTGTTATATTCTGTCTTCCAGACTCTCAACTTCTGTCCCAGGGCTTCTCCTCTTCTTGCCAGCTCTTCCTGCTGCCCCTTCCTATATCCTGCCTCCTTCCTGGGCCCTGGGCAGCATTTGGCATTGCTAATCGGTCTAGTTCAGAGGCCTTTGTGCCCCAGGCACGGGGCACAGTCAGCACTATTCCTTACCCTGATTCTCCGCTGGCTCCCGTGACTTCACTGTGTGGGTCCCCTCCAGCCGTCTGGCTCTCCTCTCTCTTCTACGCCCGGACACACAGCTCCTTCTGATCCCCATGTGCCTGTATAGCTCCACTCTGCTTGTCCTGCCATAGACTCTACCAAATCCCTTTGCTTCAGTGCCCACTGGAGCGCCCAACTGGATTTTTCCCGGGACACGTTTGTTCACCTTCCTCCAGGCAGCACTCGCATCTATCCCAGCCTGCTTGGTGCTCTCCCTTTCCCAACATTTAGTTTGACGTGAAAGGACATATGCCCTTGTGTTATTCTCTTATAGCTTCACAGGTGTCTGTTCTACTTTCCCACCTGGATTTTCATTTCTTCGAGAATGAGACAGTCATACGTTTCTGTTTGCTCCTACCCTTCCCCAAACATACTTCTGTCTTCCCTGCCTCCTTCTCTCCCATTGCTCTGTTTGTCCACACCAATTCTGGACACCAAGGAAAGGCAGGTGGGTGGGTCTCTGGGGGCCAGGCAGTGCCCTGGCAGGACTCAAGGTGCCGCTGGTCAGCTCAGCCCGGGCTCAGGCAGACTGCCGTGGGAAGCCCCCCTCTGCCGCCCTCCAGGGCGGGACTCACCTGGCTGACTCCTTCCACTCCATCTGGTCTCCATCATGCTGCAGAGTGTCCATCTCTGTGAAGAGGGTGGGATTGGGAGCCTCATCTTCCTCCCCCAGGATGTCCTGGAGCTGCTCAGCAGCTGGAGACCCTGCAAAAGGAGGGCAGCGAGCTCTGCTGAGTGCCCTGTGGGAGGTGGAGGCCCTTGAAATGGAGGAGGAGCCAAGGGCAAGGGGAAAGTATTTCCTATTCAGTAAGACTAAGTCCACCTTCTAGGTCAAGCTAGAGTTGGATGTGGGTGGATGTGGGTGGGATATTCTCCCAGATAAAAGAGATGAGAGGATTTAGTCTGTATTCAGACTACAGGGACTTGTAGTCGACACCGAAAAAGATGGAAAATGGCCAAAGCCAGGGCAGCAGTAAGAATAGGGAACAGAACAGATAAGCGAGGTGAGAAAAACTCTGTCCCAACTTCAGCATAATGGAGGGATTCCTTTTTCACTGGGCCCCAAAGAGTCACCTCCCACACTGGCCTTAAAGGGGTGATCAGCCCTGTGAAAGGATGTGCTTGCACCAGTGTGCCATGTGGACCTGCCTTCTTCATGGGCAAGATGACACTCTGTCCCTGACCTCCCAATCTTCTTTCCAGCTGCCCAGCAGGTGTTGCCTCCTAGGGGGTCTCTCAGGCACCTCAGGTCAGAATTCAAACACACAACACGTACCCTTCCCCAAACATACTTCTGTCTTCCCTGCCTCCTTCTCTCCCATGCTCCCTCCCTTCCTTCTTTCTCTCACTTAATATTTAATGAATGTCTACTATGTGTCAGGCACTGGCTTAGGTGCAAGGAAGCAAAGCTGTGAAGAAGGCCCAGATATCCTTGATCTCCTGAGCCTCTCCAGTGGCAGATACAGACAAAAAGCAAGTAAACAAATCTATAAACAGGCATTGCAGGCAGTGATTAGTGTTCTGAAAAAAAAGAAAAGACCATGAAGCTACATTAGATAGCAAGATCAAGAAAGGCCTCTCTGAGGAGGGTATATTTGACCTGTGACTTGAAAAATGAGAATGAGCCACTTCTACAAGTGCTGAGATTGCGCCTAAGATCTGAGGTAGAACGTGCTGGTTAGGGTACCCAGAGCATGGTGAGCCAGAGACCGAGACACATATCACGTGACATCAAAAGCATGACTGTCTACCCAACTGCACAGGTAGACACCCTGGATCATTCTCACCTCACCTCTTTCTCTCAGCTCCACTCCCACATTAAAAGTTTTCGAGAATCCTTTTCTTCCTCACCAGTTCCATTGTCTCTGCCCTGGTTCAGTCTCTCACTGACTCTCTTATGCTGTTGCTGTTCAATTGCTCAGTCGTGTCTGACTCTTTGTGACCCCATGGACTGCAGGACACCAGGCTTCCCTGTCCTTCACCAACTCCTGGAGCTTGCTCAAACTCATGTCCATTAAGTCAGTGATGCCATCCAACCATCTCATTCTTGGCCACCCCCTTCTCTTCCTGCCCTCAATTTTTGCCAGCATCAGGGTCTTTTCTAAAGAGTCTCTTTAGTCTCTTTTCATCAGGTGGCCAAAGTATTGGAGGTTCAGCTTCAGCACCAGTCCTTCTAATGAATATTCAGGGTTGATTTCCTTTAGGATTGACTGATCTCTTGCAGTCCAAGAGACTCTCAAGAGTCTTCTCCAGCACCACATTTCAAAAGCATCAATTCTTTGGCACTCTGCCTTCTTTACGATCCAACTGTCACATCTGTACATGACCACTGGAAAAACAGTATCTTTGACTATACGGACCTTTGTAGGCAAAGTAATGTCTCTGCTTTTGACTGTCTTTGGGCTTCATCAAGTCTTCCTCTCCCTCCAAGCTACTCTGTTTCCTCAGTTTATCATCCCCTTTGGCCCTCCCTTATTTCTCCATTGACTCCCAACAGTCAATAATTTTAGCTACTGTTTCATCACAGACTCTACCCTCTTACTCTGACTTCCCAGTAACACCAGACAGCTGATGCCCAAACAAGAACTAATTGGCCCAGTCTTGACCTCTGCAGGTGTGTCCTGAGGTGCAGGGAGAGGCAGTGTGGTACACAATGGTACGGTGGATGCAAGGCACCCGCTGGGTTTTCAATCTAGCTAGATGTCAGTGTGAATCTCAGAGGTGCTACTTACTCATAAGTGAATTCAGTCTGAGCGAACAAGGTTGTTGTCCCAATAAATCAGATAGGGAGAATAATACACAAGACACAGGACCTGGAATATAACAGGTGCTAATTCCCCTTGCCACCAATGCTAGTACCCAGGCTCATGAGCCCCTCTGCATAAAACCACCCAGCTGTACAAATGAGGGTTTCCACTGTTACCAGGTCTCAGAAGTACAGTCACTTCCATTCATTCTTGTCAGTGTCCTTTCCCATGTCCCTCTAAGCAAGCCTCTTGATGCATCTCCTACCCCATTTCACCTAGAAAATAAGGCCTCCAGGCATGAAATCCACCAACCACCTCCCTTCTAGTCCTTCTGTGTCCTTACTATTGCTGCAGTCTAGCTCTGAACAAAAGAAGTCTTCCTCTAGCCCATCTCTGGCCTTATCTGTTCCCTTCTACTGGATTCTTATTTCTTCAACCAGCCTTTCCTTACCTGGGTCTTCACCTTCTCTCCTCCACCCTTTTTCTCTCAGCCTGTAAACAGCTCTTCCTACCTGATCCTGTTCTCTTTTTCCCTTCTCATTCCTGAACTTCTTGAAGAGGTGGTTAATACTCACTAAGGAGGAAGGTCTCTCCTTCCTCCTTACCAATCACTTCCCAATATACTGCAACTGGTTCATCCCCATCACACTAAAGATGTTGACTAAGGCAGAGATTTTAAACTGGCAGCATAAAGATGTGTTTAATTCAGCTCTCATAGACTATAATAGTTTTTTTAATTGTTGCTAACATAAAGACTTATGAGATTTCATGTGAAAATCTAGAGACCTTTCTTGAAAATTCAGACACCCTGATGACTATGCCCGTATTTCTACTTGGCAACAATCAGCTAGAGCTGAGTGATGGATACGCATATGCATTTTAGTTTGCCACAGTCCCCACTACTCCTTACGTGAACGTGAACGTGAAGTCGCTCAGTCGTGTCCGACTCTTTGCGACTCCATGGACTGTAGCCTACCAGGCTCCTCTGTCCATGGGATTTTCCAGGCAATAGTACTGGAGTGGATTGCCATTTCCTTCTCCAAGGGATCTTCCCAACCCAGGGATCGAACCCGGGTCTCCCGTATCGTAGACAGACGCTTTACCGTCTGAGCCACCAGGGAAGTCCCTGCTAATCTCATTTATGCTAAGCACCCAACTTTAACTCTGTTCTCAGGTCTCTCTTTTTGTCTTATTCTCAAATCATTAAGTCAATAAAATAAAATAGTCAACAGCACTGTGAAGCTATGGTCTGGCTTATCTCTCTGGGATATCAGTGATGCTGACTGCATCCTCTGAACTGAAATGCTCTTGGTTGTTTTAAGGCAGTACTTTCTAGGTATTTTTTCCTATCTCTTTGAGGACTCCTTCTCAACGTCCTTACCTGTCACCTCTTGCATGTCTCACTTAAATCTTGATCTTCCTCTGGATTTCGGCTTGGCCTTCTTGTCTCCCCTCTTTCCACACTCTTCCTGGACCATCTCATATTCTTTCTGGCATCATCCTATAACCGAGGTCACCAGTGTCTCTAGGTCCTAACTGTTCTGAGCATTTCCAACGGCCAACTGTACTGCTCCATCTGGGAGCTGGGCAGTCTTCTCAAGTCAGCCTCGATATATTCAAAATAGCTCTGCCTCTCTTCTTCTGTCACCCCAGCCTTCTCCTCCTCTGTTTTGATTAATAGTGCCCCTAGCTATGCAGCCATCTAGAGGAGAAATTTGAGGCTCACTCTTGAAGCCTCCTTCTCTCTCATCATCCACGTCTAATCAGACACTAACTTCTTTCACTCACTTCCTGACTATTTTTTTGGCTCCCTTCCCTTTCCCCACCATTGCCACCACCTTTATTCAGGTTTTTATTGTCCCATATTCCTGTCATCACAAGAACCACCTACTGCTCCCATTATCTCTGGTTGCCCCATCCATCCCATGCCCTAGATAGCAGCAGAGTTAGCTTTAAAGACATTTCAAACCTGCTCCTTTGGCAAACTCCTGGGAGTCATGGTATTCTGGGCAGCAGCACCATAAAGTATTGTGCATATGACCTAGAAATAATTTTACTAGTAGAAAATGCTACCAATTTATCTGTATATAGCTTAAAGGACTGCATTTACTTAAATGATTTTTTACTTTCGAATTTTTCTACTACTTTAAACTTATATGCTTTTATTGATTATTGATACTTGTTGGCAGGCATCAAAGGTTTACAGAAATTTTATAGAAGAAAATTTAACAGTTGAACAAGTAACCTTATTTTTTCCTTAAATTGGGAGAAGACTAGGACTGCTTTATTCTGAGAGGGCAAACCAGTTCTGCGTGGGATGAGAGTTCAAGTACTACTCTCTTCAAATGTAGATTTGGTCATGTTACTCTTCAGGTGAAAAATATTCAGTAGCTCTCTAGGATCTAAAGCCTAGGGTCTATGACATGGCTCAAAACATCCATCATGATCTGGCCCTAACCTGTCTGAGTAGGTTCTGTCACGTCCCTCATCCAGACACCCCAGCCACCCTGGACCCTGCATATTCTAACTTCAGCTACCCTTGCTTGACCCCACATGCCCTGGATTCCAGCCACATCAGACCACACACAGTTCTCCGAGGAGGAGAGCACGTGACTCCTTGGACCTTTTGTGCCTGCTATTCCCTAAATCTTCAATCCCTCTCCCCCTTCAAGGCCAAATTAGAAGGCAGATAAGTGGAGCTGGTATGAAAGGATGAGACAGGACAAAAAGCAGGACGCCTGAGCCAGCTCTGTCTGAGGCATTACCTGTTGCCCGGAAGAGCTGGGCGCTGGGGTCTCCGGCTGTGGACACTGCCTCTGGCCCCAGCCTGTTTCTGCTGCTGCCACCCTGGCTGCTGCCGCTGGCGCTCCTCTTCCCCACCAGCAGGGCTCAACAAACTCACTTTTGTTTCCAGTTAAGCACCAGGGGAGGTGAGGGGAGAGGAAAAGAGGGAGAGGGAAAGAGAGGAAAAGGGAGAGAGAGGGGGAGGGACAGGGAGAGAGAGAGAAGGAATATGTGAAAGACTGGGGAAGTGGGGAGAGCGTTATGTGAGAGGAAAAACTATCGAGAGTGCATTAAAGATACTCCAAGTATAGGAGAATTGTGTGTGTGTGTGTGTGTGTGTGAGAGAGAGAGAGCGCGAGAGACAGCAAGTGAGCAGCGAGCAAGAGAGGAAAGACCCTCAGGTTCTCAGATGCACTGAGGAGAGAAGGTCTCGGTGGTGGCCGAGGCAGAACCTCTCGCAGGCAGCCAGGTCTCCACAGCAGCAGGGGGGTGGCACCTGCAGGCGCTAAGAGGCCTGGCAGGACTGCCCTTTTGCCCCCCTCCCCCATGAGCCCTTCCCGCCAAGCCCTGGGGCCCTAGGGGAGCCCAGGCCCTCTCCTCAGGCCCCTTTATAAAGGCAGAGGTAGGATTTTCCTTGAGACTCCCCAGAGCTTCCTTAGGGCCTTGGCTGCAGGTAAGCTGGCTGGAGCAGGTCCTGGCCCAGCCTCTCTCAGTCCTCCAGCCCCAGGGTGGAGGTGGGGTGGTATGAGGAGAGGTGCTGTGGGCTCTCAAGTTTCACAGCAACTGCCCTTGGTCAATAATGTCCCCTGAAGCTGGTTTCTCCCCTTCCCCAACTTCACAACCCAACTCCTGATCCTTTCCATCTAAGTCTACTTCTAAGACAAAATGCCAAATATCACTTGGTGGGTGTTTTCTGAGAGCCCCATGGACAGGGGAACTGGTCACTTCAGGGTAAGTGGTGAACCCCCGTGGGGAATTATTTTGCTCTGCTGAGAAACTCCTAATCTCCTGGGTTCAGTTCAACAAGTACTTACTGAGTACTTAGAATGTGCCAAGGTTGATTAGAGGTCATGAGTGGCTGCTGCTCCAAGAAGCTCTGAACCCTGAATTTGCCAAGTCTCAGAGCTGGGAGAAAGCTGAGCAATGGTTGAATCCAAACACTTCATGGATGAGAAATCTGAGAACTGGTTTATAGCACAGAAGGCCCAACTGGGCCCCCAGTTAGGGGAGCCTAGAGGAGAGCAGTTTGCTGACACCCTCACCCCGCACTACAATCCCCAAACCCTCTGCCTCTGCCACTGGCTCCCTTACCACATCTTCAGGCCCGAGACTCAAAGATCAAGTGTGCCCACTTTAAACCCGAGAACACAGCAGCAGAGGCTCAGGGCTGTGTGGTTAGGTCGGACGCCCCAAGCAAATGCCACCACCAAGGAGTTCCTACTTTGGCAGGCTCCTCAGCAGGGCAGGGCAGTGAGGAGATGGACCCCTAAAGGGTCTCAGGCTACTGTTTGTACTGCACTGTGGCTGGCACCAGCCCATTTCCTTCTGAACACCGCTGGGCAGACCTTGCATGCCACACTGAGTCAGGAGCTGTATCTGATCTCGAAACCCCAGAGGAACACCCACAGAGAGATCACCAAGGACACCAGAGGATTCTCTTTATTCATATGGTGCTTTAAGAGCTCAGACCTGGGTTCAACTCCCGACTCTGATAATTCCTGGCAGTGGGATCTTGGCAAAGCATTAAGCAGACTGAGTCTTAGTTTCTCCAACTATAAAGTGAGAACAGCCACCCCGCTTTACTGGATTATGGTGACCATCAAATGAGATGATGTATGTGACATGATTGGCACAGTGCTTGGCATATGCCAGTCACCCAGTAATCATTGCTATGACTGATGTCACCAACAGGTCTGACATTTTCCTCCCTCATAACATTCCAAGAGCTCAATCTGTCTTGCTTCTGAACACTACTACTCCCATGCTACCCCCTCCCCATCTCCCTTCCCTCGGGTCCATAGAAACCTAGTGATGTGCTGCATTCGTGCCTCAGGGTTTCACTGCATCTCCAATGCACTCCAGGTCCCACATGCAAGTTCATCCACAAATGAGAGAGGCTGCAGATAAGAGCCTCTCTGGTCGAGAGCTCACAGCAACAGTTACACAGTGATGGCCCAAGTGGACTAAACTAGCAGTTTCTGGGAGAAATCCAACCTTGGCAGGACCAAGCTTGAGGAAATACAAAAAGAAGCAAAGAGAATCATGCTTTTACTGGTGGCAGGGAGGGGGGCACCTGTCTAGTCAATAGTTGAGCAAAGCACAAAATCACCTGGATTGCAACTGGACTGCAGCCTGCAGGTATTCAACTCCTAGAAGACCTGGGAGGTGTTTAAGACCACCAGGAAGTCAGTGTGAGGGCCTGGGGTCCTCAGCTCAGAGTTGTCTCAGAAGCACTCTCTCCCAGGCTCCATACGAGTCACTGGACATCCAGCTTGGTGAGGTCAAGGTCTGTCTTGCTTACGTTGTGTTACTGGCCCCGGAAAAGGGTTCACAGCATAGGCATTCAATAAACATTTGCTAGGTGAATGAATTTCACTGCTTAACACTCATGAGTATATCAGCAGGGACCAGCCTCAGCGGAAAGTAGCTGTGAACAAGGAAATGGAGCTAGGTATGGTTTTTCCAGTAGTCGTGTATGGATGTGAGATTTGGGCCATAAAGAAGTCTGAGCACCGAAGAACTGATACTTTCGAACTGTGGTGTTGGAGAAGACGCTTGAGAGTCCCTTGGACTGCAAGGAGATCCAACCAATCAATCTGAAAGGAAATTAACCCTGAATATTCACTGGAAGGACTGATGCTGAAGCTGAAGGTCCAATACTTCGGCGAAGAGCTGACTCATTAGAAAAGACCTGATGCTGGGAAAAATTAAAGGCAGGAGGAGAAGGTGATGACAGAAGAAAAGATGGTTGGATGGCATCACAGACTCAATGAACATGAATTTGAGCAAGCTCTGGGAGTTGGTGATGGACAGGGAAGCCTGATGTGCTGGAGTCCATGGGGTCACAAGGAGTTGGATAAGACTGAGCAACTGAACAACAGCATCAAAGGGGATCAAGAACAGTTCAAGGCCCCCAAGTTCTGAGGAGTGGGAGAGACAGAAACGGGGGGCTTCAAAGTCATCCCTGCATTCATCTGAGGTGGCCTTCAAGAGAAGACAGGAAGGCCCCAAGTCCTAGTTTCATGGACAGTAGGGTTGTTGTTGTTTTTTTTTTTTCCTAGAAAGCAGTCCATAAACTCAAGAAGAGAATCTGCGAACCTGCAGTATTTGCAGGAATCGTCCCGTCAGTAGCTTTGGGTCATCTGCTGGCCCATACACTCCCTCACCCAAGGGATGACGCTCTGTGGCTGTGTCTGTGGGGTACTTGAACTGTGCCTCTTGGCCGTGGTTAATTGAACCAGGAACAGTTCACTGGACACCTGACTCAAGCCTGGAAATTTTGAATTTGGTTTCTGAGATAGCTGGGTGTTTCCTAATGGAAGGAGCATATAAACTGAAATCTGAAGGCGCAGAGAGGCAGTAAAGGCTATACACAGCGAGAAAGAAAGCAGACTTATAGAAGGAGCAGGGGGAAGGCCATGAGTCCCAAAGAAGGGACAGAGAGGGTGTTCATCCTCCTGCTGAGCCTGGTTGGTTGTTCTTTTGGGACTGTGAGAAACGCCTTTATTCATGTAGTATAAACTTTTACTCTCCCTCACTCCCTCCTTGCTCAAGACAGCTCAAGGAGGTTTCTGATTGTTGTTGTTTAGTCCCTAAGTCGTGTCTGACTCTTTCAAGACCCCGTGGACTGTAACCTGCCAGGCTCCTCTGTCCATGGGATTTCCCAGGCAAGAATACTGGAGCAGGTTGCATTTCCTTCTCCAGGAGGTTCTGATACTTGTGATCAAATTACTTTTTTAATCATGAGTCTCCCTTATACGAAATTCTAGAGCATGGAGATTTTATTCTGTATTCCTTCTCAAAAACTGCAAGTTTAAGAGTTATAAAAGAATGTTAAGTCTAGCTAAAGGGCTAAACTTAGACGAGACAGACTTTGTGTTTAGTTAATATGTTGTGTGTTTGTGTGTGCGTGTGTGTGCTCAGTCACTCAGTTGTATCCAACTCTGTGTGTCTTTAGCTGTGCAGAAATGGGTGGTGAGCTAAGGTGGGGCAGAGGGAAACTGATGTGACCAAAAAGTGAGTGAGGGGAGTGAATGTATGTACTGAGAGGGAGGGGAGAAGCTGGGGGTGGAGGTGGCTGAAGAGAATCAGGAGATGTGATGGGACTGGTGAGGTGCAGTGGGGGGAGGTGGGAGTTGCCAAAAATATGGTAGAGAAAAGTAGCCAGTACGAAATTTCAAGTGACAAGGGGATTTTTAAGAAAGGGAATATTTAGTGAGTGAAGTGAAGGTCACTCAGTTGTGTCCGACTCTTTGAGACCCCATGGACTATACAGTCCAAGGAATTCTCCAGGCTAGAATACTGGAGTGGGTAGCCTTTCCCTTCTCCAGGGGATCTTCCCAACCCAGGGATCGAACCTAGGTCTTCCACATAGCAGGCAGATACTTTACCAGCTGAGCCACAAGGGAAGCCCAAATATTTAGTATCTCTCTTTAAAAACTGTATCTCTGCAAGGTGAAAAGGCTCTATGGTTCTGAACCTCAAGAAAGCCTGTTCCTCACTTATATGTGGTATGTGACTAATTTGGGGGGAGACCAAAGGAGAACTGAACCCCATTCCTGAGCTGTGGCTTGCCTGGAGGTGAGAACAGGTACAAGAAGTGAGACACAGTGAGACTGTGAGCCCAGCATGCAGGTCTTGTAGCAGGAGTGCTACTGGGACTGGACACCTCTGAAAATTCATAGAAGTTTAGACAGAAGCAAAGACACTAACTCTCAAGGAATAAGGTAAATCCAAGTAACATATGTGTTATAATAATTTTATATATATATATGTATATATATATATAATTTTTTTTTTTTTTTTGCTGCAAGCTGTTTTCTAGTTGCAGTGAGCAGGGATGACTCTAGCTGCAGTTGTGGGTTTCTCATTGCGATGGCTTCTCTGGTTGTGGAGCACAGGCTCTAGGGCGCTTGGGCTTCGGAAGCTGTGGCGTGTGAGCACAGTAGTTATAGCTCTCAGGCTCTGGAGCACAGGCATAGTTGCACATAGGTTTAGTTGCTCCATGGCATGCAGATCTTCCCCGATCAGGGATTGAACCCATGTCACCCACATTGGCAAGCAGATTCTTTACCACTGAACCACCAGGAAAGCCCTAATAACTTTATATTTATCAGAACTTTAATTGGTTCACTTGCAAACTTGAACTTTGAACCTTAATTTCCCCTTAAGGTGTAAAGTTCACTAACTCAGAATTCTCTTCCAATAGGGGTTTTTGTTTGTTTGAATGTTGTATATGTTGATAATTCCAGGAAATAAAAGAAATCCAATTGTCTTTGTTCCTATGTTGGAAACAAAGCCTGTCTCAGGAGTCCCTTAGTGGAGGAGATGCTTTAGAGATAAATTTGTTCTCTGTCCCAACCCTCACACCTTCCTTATCAGAAATGGGAGAGACCATATGAAATCTATTTTTGGTCCTAAAGCCTTGAAGTCACACGAGGCTCAGATACCTGGGGGGAAGACAGCCACTTTCTCCCCTACTGCTCATCTTGGTGGTTTTGATCTTTCAGTGACTCTGGAGTTGTTCAGTGCTTGGCAAGTAGAAGACGATCTTAATACTTTTTCACACCCCTCCCGCCAGAAAGATCTCATTAGCTTCTCAGTACCAGTGAGAACAGCCAAACTAGAGGTCTACTCATAAAGGAAAAAAGATTTGGGCTCCTTGCTTTTAAATTGGGTTAACACAAATCAATTGAAGTAACATACGTCAAGTGCCTGTAATGCACCACGCGCCATGTGAAGGACTTTGCATCTGTTTTTATTCTATCTAGGAGCTCACAGCTCAGCGTGACCAACATCCTGATTTTCTTTGAACTGATCGACTTTAGCACTGACAGTTCCGTGTCCCTTGTCCTGGGAAAGCCCTTTATCCCAGGCAAACGGCAACAGTTTGTCATGCAACAACAATCTTCCACTCTGCAGATGAAGGCACTGAGGCCCCAGAGCCTACACACCAGGCTGGGCTTGGCCCGTCTCCTTTCTCTTAGATCTTGGCTCCAGTTCTTAGCACCAGCCAAGAAGAGCCAAAGAACAGTCATATTTCTACAGCTGCTCTTCACCCTCTTGCTCCTAATAGCTTCTCCAGAGGCTCTCAGAGCCAGAGAATGCATTCTTTCAAGGGAAGGAAGTATGGCTTTTACTGATTGTCACCACAGCTTGATGGTTCTATTCCCTGTATACGTTCTGCTAGAGTCAAAACTGGAGGAAGGGGTGGCCAAAATAATATTCATATTGGAGGAAGGGGTGGAGGTGGGAAAAATAATCCTATGCTATGGTATATTATATTATGGGGTAACTACTATCTACCTATCCCTTTCATCATAAGGCAGTTTGGCTGCTTGAAAAATATAATTCTTAGCCCATGTCCAACTGGTCATGACTGACTGGTGATGACTTACAAAGGGCAGAAGAGTAGTGGAAGAGGCACACGTGGGTTTTGGAGTCTATGAGTCTCAGTGACCTCTGGGAGTTGGTGATGCTGGGAGGCCTGGCGTGCTGCAATGCATGGGGTCGCAAAGCGTCAGACACGACTGAGTGACTGATCTGATGTTTTCAACTTCTAGCTTCACTGATTCCTGCTGTACCACACTACATCTCTTTGAACCTTGATTTCCCAATCTGATGATGAGGATAATAATATCTCCTTTTTATTAATGTGACACATTTAGTTAACAAAAGTATAATGAAATACCATTTCACGGTATACATCTCTTGCACACACATCATCTTGCTGGATTCCTGATGTTGTTTTGTGAGGCACGAACTAAATAAAGGAGTCACTTTGTCAATCCTTCAACTACACAGCCTGCTTTACTGTCAGGCCTAGCTATGTCTAGCCACCGTGCCTGGTCTACCCCCTGACCCCATTCTGCACAATTCCTCTCTTCTGTAAAGCTAGGTCCTCTTGGACTTTGTGGCCAGCTGAAATGCCTGCCTGGGCTGTCTGGATGGATTCACAGAATAGACAAGGCACTCAGCGAGGAAAAACACATCTGGTCAGTTGCCCTGCAGCAGAGAAAAGTGGCAGATTCAGGCAATTATCTAGATGATGCAGTACAATGATTTGGGCACTGTTTTGCTTTCCGTTCCTCAGGTCACTGTCACTGACCCAGGGATCTCATAGAGCAGGGTTTATATTTGCATCACACACACAATGCCCTCTCTGATTTGGAAGAAGTGAAGGACAGAGGGGTGGACCTCTACCACCCCTAACAGAATGGCTGGAACAAGTTCAGCTGCCATGGGTGAAAACTCACTGTGGTTGTTGACTTTGCTTGCAGGCTTTGTGGCCGCCTTAAATCAAGAATGTCTGTAACTGGGGCCTGGAAAGTATTCTTAGAGGTAGGTGGGTTCTATCAGAATTTTTAAAGTTTACATTTCCATTTTGAAGATAATCTTTAAAAGATTTATTTTATTAGCTATAAGGATAAAACTTATGTTATAATTCAAAATTGTAAGATATTTTATGGAAAAAAGCCTTAATGAATTAATATATTATTTCTCAAACTGGGATTTTTATGGTCCCTTGGGGCTCTACAAATATACAAAAGCACTTTCATGAGTCTACAATAAGTTATTTTCCCTTTAAAAGAAGTTCTTACTTTACCCAAGCTTGAAAGACATGGCCTGAAATTTCCTGTCTTCCTAGGCCTTCCTACTGTCTCCCCTGTTGCACAGCCATGCCACGCGCCGTGCGTGGGGACAGCAGGCTGTAAAGGGGATGAACTGAATGTACAAATATACCAAAGGATTCTCCTTTCTCTCCCCTTTGGTTACCAGTTAAAACCAGTGTCCCCTTAACTCAACCAGAAACCACCCAAACAACACAAAATCCACCATTCATGACCACTTCTGTGAAGTACCGTGTTGCATCAATAAATACCATTTGCAGAGAGTACCAGCTCTAACCCACTTTCCTCTTTCCTGACTGACGAAGGACCCAGCAGACTCAACTTTTAAAGGCTGACTGCATCCCTGAATGTGGTGGGGTGACAGGGAAATGCTCCAGAGAGTGAGTGAGAGGCATCCAGACCCAATCTGGGGAACAGGCCTCCCTATCAGGCTTGCCCTCCTTTGGGTCTTGGATATGCCAACCCCCAAATATGTATGAGTGCACATGCCTGCGTATGCATGTTTCTGTGTATGTGTGTATCAGGGCTCATCTCTTACACTGCTGCTGCTGCTGCTGCTGCTAAGTCGCTTCAGTCGTGTCTGACTCTGTGTGACCCCATAGACGGAAGCTCACAGGCTCCCCCATCCCTGGGATTCTCCAGGCAAGAACACTGGAGTGGGTTGCCATTTCCTTCTCCAATGCATGAAAGTGAAAAGTGAAAGTGAAGTCGCTCAGTGGTGTCCAACTCTAGCGACCCCATGGACTGCAGCCTACCAGGCTCCTCTGTCCATGGGATTTTCTAGGCAAAAGTACTGGAGTGGGGTGCCATTGCCTTCTCCTGGACACCGCCAAAGGCCTCCCCGTTTACCCCTCTCCCACATAGGCACAGGAGAAGTCATAGGCCTTGGTAGACTTGGTGCCAATAACCGCAGTTGTTCAGGGCCGTGCTGGGATGGGGGTGACTCAGATGGTCTTTGCCAGCGTGTATGTCACAGTCTGCTACAGGAATGTTAAGAGGCTGCTACTGCCTGACATTCCTTTGAAGGTTCAGATGATAAGATAACTCATTTTGCTTTGTTCAAGACCATGGAAACCAATTAGATGCTATTTACTACACAGATTTGGGATGTGCTGCAGGTGAAATCATATCCCTAGAACCAGGGAAGACACAAAAGGATAAAATGTCACAGCAGCTATGCTCTAGTCTTTTCACTCCTGTCAAGATTGATATTTTTCTTTCCACAGGAAGAAACAAAAGACTGCTTTCTAACAAGCCCAGAACTGATTCCTGCAGCAGCAGAGGCATGCCTCAGGGGCTCTGCTGACCTGGGAGAAAACCTCCAGGACTCTGGAAACTGTGGTGCAGAGCGCCCAGACAATTCCAGACCATTCCTTCAAGCTCAAGTGAGGAGAGAGGGTGGAGGTAGTGCAACAAAGAATTCGATTTACCCAGCACAACACCTCCGGGGAAGGCAATGGCACCCCACCCCAGTACTTTTGCCTGGAAAATCCCATGGATGGAGGAGCCTGGTAGGCTCCAGTCCACGGGGTCGCTAGGAGTTGGACACGACTGAGCGACTTCACTTTCACTTTTCACTTTCATGCTTTGGAGAAGGCAATGGCAACCCACTCCAGTGTTCTTGCCTGGAGAATCCCAGGGACAGGGGAGCCTGGTGGGCTTCCGTCTATGGGGTCGCACAGAGTCGGACACGACTGAAGCGACTTAGCAGCAGCAGCAGCAGCAGCAGCACAACACCTCACACCAGTCATGTTTGTTATTGGTTCTTAGGGCAGCTGGAAATTTGCCCTTAGGAATTTAGAAACAGGAAATAATTCTGAGAATTAAACCATGAAATCAAGGTGGAATGTGCCAGAACAGAGGTCTCAAAGTTACCAGAGATGACAGGGGCTCAGCCTGACTGAAGGGACTCTCTGAGCAGGGGCTGGTCTGCTGTGGCAGCAGAGCAGAGGGGCCTAAGAGGCCTGAGCCATGGGGGCATTCCCCACATTCTCCTGCGAGTCCCCCTCCCCTGCCCTGCCCTGTCTGGACCCCCCAGCAGATGGCTCCCAGAATATCCCCCAAACTCACGCGTCTTGCTGACACGGTCCACACCGCTGCACGCACTGGCCAGCCCCTGCTGCGGCTTGTCTGGCCGCAAGCCCCAGCGGGCCTTTTGCAGGCCTGGAAGATGTCCCTTCTGGTCTCTTTTCCTGTGAGGGTAACTGGGAACGGAAAGCCCGATGTGAATGGAACGGCAGTCTGTGGGCACAGAATAAAAGAGAGGGTGGGCAGAGTGACTGAAAGCTGGCATTTCTTCTTAATATCCTCCAGTTACAAAGAGCTGAGGCCACCGGAAAAGATCAGAAGACATGGGATTCCTGGACGGGGCCACTGGGCTTGACCGAATTCCAATTCTGAACCAACTTAGCAGTTGCTGGAAGGGGGACCTTTGGGCCTATAGTTAGAATTCTTTCAGAATGAGCAGAACTCCCATCTCCCCATTCTTGCTAGTCCAGAGCAGCAATAACTACATATGATTTATGACACATGGGCTAGGAGAGAGGCCTTTAGCAGGCTACAGATTTAATACAAAATGCCAAGTCTCAGCTTTGATTATTAATGGGAAACCATATGCATTTCCATCAAGGCCATTTTTACTAACAACCAAGGACCATGTGAACTACTACTTATCAGAGAAGTGAGTTATTAAGGATTTCTCAAAAATGATTTTGTAAGCTAGAATTTTCAAGAGCTAGCAAGGACCCTAATTCAGAATCCCACTAAGAAGCCACCACTAAATCTGTGCTCAAAGAGGCAACTGGAATCCTCTCAGCTCTCCAGAAAGACCTTCTACTATCAGTTTCTCATCTATATTGTCTTGTTGGTCAACAATTTTAAAAATAATTAATAGCTTAAAATTTTTTTATTATAAATTTATTTATTTTAATTGGAGGCTAATTACTTTACATTATTGTATTGGTTTTGCCATACATCAACATGAATCCGCCATGGGTGAACATGTGTTCCTCATCCTGAGCCCACCTCCCACCTCCCTCCCCATCCCATCCCTCTGGGTCATCCCAGTGCACGAGCCCCGAGCATCCTGTATCCTGCATTGAACCTGGACTGGCGATTCGTTCCACATATGATATTATACATGTTTCAATGCCATTCTCCCAAATCATCCCACCCTTGCCCTCTCCCACAGAGTCCAAAACACCATTCTATACATCTGTGTCTCTTTTGCTGTCTCACATACAGGGTTATTGTTACCATCTTTCTAAATTCCATATATATGTGTTAGTATACTGTATTGGTGTTTTTCTTTCTGGCTTACTTCACTCTGTATAATAGGCTCCAGTTCCATCCACTTCATTAGAACTGATTCAAATGTATTCCTTTTAATGGCTGAGTAATACTCCATTGTGTATATGTACCACTGCTTTCTTATCCATTCATCTGCTAATGGACATCTAGGTTGCTTCCATGTTCTGACTACTATAAACAGTGCTGCTATGAACATTGGGGTACACGTGTCTCTTTCAATTCTGGTTTC
This sequence comes from Tragelaphus eurycerus, assembly GCA_935064755.1. Lineage (NCBI taxonomy): Eukaryota > Metazoa > Chordata > Mammalia > Artiodactyla > Bovidae > Tragelaphus > Tragelaphus eurycerus. The sequence goes on from CAKXYN010000016.1 coordinate 26,995,369, forward strand.
CTCAGTGTGTATGCCTAGCAGCGGGATTGCTAGGTCATAAGGCAGTTCTATTTCCAGTTTTTTGAGGAATCTCCACACTGTTCTCCATAGTGGCTGTACTAGTTTGCATTCCCACCAACAGTGTAAGAGGGTTCCCTTTTCTCCATACCCTTTCCAGTATTTATTGCTTGTTGACTTTTGGATCGCAGCCATTCTGACTGGTGTGAAATGGTACCTCATTGTGGTTTTGATTTGCATTTCTCTGATAATGAGTGATGTTGAGCATCTTTTCATGTGTTTGTTAGCCATCTGTATGTCTTCTTTGGAGAAATGTCTGTTTAGTTCTTTGGCCCATTTTTTGCTTTTTAGTACAATTTTAAAATTTTAGTTGTTGGGCTTCCCTGGTGGTTCAGAGTATAAAGCATCTGCCTGCAATGCGGGAGACCTGGGTTCGATCCCTAGGTTGGGAAGATCTCCTGGAAAAGGAAATGGCAACCCACTTCAGTATTCTTGCCTGGAGAATCCCATGGACAGAGGAGCCTGGTAGGCTACAGACCATGGGGTTGCAAAAAGCTGGACATGAGTGAGCGACTTCACTTTCACTTTCATTTTAGTACAACTTTAGATTTACAGAATAATTGAGCAGATAGTACATTAAGTTCCGTGTACTTAAGTTCAACCATATTGCTACCTCCACAGTTTTCCCTATTATTATTTTTAAATTTGGATATGATTGACATATAATACTATATTAATTTAAGGTGTATAATATAATGATTTGATATATGTATATCTGTAAGATGACAATCACAACAATAAGTTCAGTCAACATCTTTCACCACACAAAGTTATGAATTTTTTTCTTGTGATGAGAACTTTCAAAATTTAGTCTCTTAGCAACTTTCAAGCATATAATACGGTATTATTAACTATAGCCACCATACTGTACATTACATTCAGATATCTTATAACTAAAAGTTTGTGCCTTTTGACCACCTTCCCCCAATTCCCCACCTTCCACCCCCGGCCTCTGGCAACCACCAACTTGTTCTCCGTTTCTATGTCTGGATTTTTAGATTCCAGATGTAAGTGAAATCATAATGTATTTTTCTCTCTGACTTATTTCACATAGCTTAATACTTTCAAGGTCCATTCATGTTGCAAATGACAAGATTTCTTTCTTTTTTAATAGCTGAATAATATTCATGTGTATATCACATTTTCTTTAAACATTCAATTGCTGATGGACACAGGCTATTTCCATGTCTTGACTATTATAAATAATTCTGCAATGAACATGAGAGTACAGATACATTTTCAAGACAATGACTTCATTTCCTTTGAATATATATCCAGAAGTAGAATTGCTGGATCATACAGTATCTCTGTTACTAATTTTTTGAGGAATCTCCCCAGTGTCTGCACCAATTTGCATTCCCACTAATGGTGCAAAATGGTTTCCTTTTCTCTATATCCTTGCCAGCATGTGTTATCCCTTGTCTTAGATGATAGCCATCCAACAGTTGGGAGGTGATATATCTTGGTGGTTTTAGTTTGCATTTCCCTGATGATTAATGATGTTGAGCACGTTTTCATGTACCTGTTGACCATTTGTATGTTTTCTTTGGAATGAGTTCTATTCAGTTCTTCTTCCCATTAAAAAAAAATTATTTAGTTAGGTAGTTATTTCTGGCTGCACTGGGTCTTCACTGCTGCACACAGGCTTTCTCTGTTTCTCTGCAGTGTGCGGGCTCCTCATTGCAGTGGTTTCTCTCTTGTTGTGTAGCACAGGCTCCGTAGCTGTGGTGCACAGGCTGAGTTGCCCCACAGCATGTGGGATCTTCCCAGACCAGGGATCAATCCAGAATCCCCTGCATTGCAAGGCAGTCTCTTAACCACTGGACCACCAGGGAAGTCCTTCTTCCCCCCTTTTTTTTTTTAATGGTATAGTCTTTTTTTTTTTTTTGTAACTGAGTTTTATAAGATCTTTATATATTTTAGACTTAACCCTTTATCAGATATATGATTTGCAAATATTTTCTCCTATTCCATAGGCTGACTTTTTGCTTTGTTGACAGTTTTCTTTGCTATGCAGAAGCTGTTTAGCTGGATGTAGTTTAACTCATCTTTTATCTTGTTGCTTTTGCTTTTAATATCAAATTTAAAAAATCATCACTGAAACTGATATCAAGGAGCTCACCCCTTATGTTTTCTTATAAGAATTTTATGGTTTCATGTGCTACATTCAAGTCTTCAAGCCATTTTGAGTTGACTTTCCTGTATGTTGTAAGATAGGGGTCCTGTTCCATTCTTTTACATGTAGCTGTTTAGTTTTCCCAACATCATTTATTGAAGAGACTATCTTTCTCCATCATATATTTTGGCTCCTTTGTTGTAAATTAATTGACTATAAATGTATGGGCTTATTTCCAGGCTCTCTATTGATCTTTATTAACCTATATGTCTGATTTTATGCCAATGTCATGTTGAATACTATAGCTTTGTAATATAGTTTGAAATCAGGAAGTGTGATCTTCAAGCTTTGTTCTTTTTGTTCAAGATTGTGTCAGTTATTCAAGGTCCTTTATAGTTTCGTATGAATTTGTGGATTTTTTTAAAAATATATATCTGTGGGGAAAAGTGTCGCTGAAATTTTGATTGGGATTCCATTGAATCTGTAGATTGCTTCGGGTACTATGGACATTTTAACAATATTAATTCTTCCAACCCATGAGCATGGAATATCTTTCCATGTATTTGTGTTGTCTTCAATTTCTTCCATCAGTGTTTTATAGTTTTCAGTGTACAGATCTTTAATCTCCTTGGTTAAATTCATTTCTAGGTTTTGACACAATTGTAAATGGAACTATTTTCTTAATTTTCTTTCTGACAGTTCATTGTTAGTATAGAGAAATGCAACTGATTTTTTGTATATTGATTTTGTATGCTGAAATCTTAATTTTTTTTAGTTCTAACAGTTTGGTAGAATTTTGGGGTTTTCTATTTATAATATCATGCCATCTGCAAATAAAGACAGTTTTACTTCTCCCTCTCAAATTTTAAAATTTCTTCTTATCTTTTCTTTGTCTTGCCTAATTGCTCTGGCTAGGGCTTCCAGTACTATTTTGAATAAAAGTGGCAAGAGTGAGCATCTTTGTCTTATTCTTGATCCTAGAGGAAAAGTTTCAGCTTTGCTTCCCTGGTGGCTCAGATGGTAAAGCGTCTGCCTGCAATGTGGGAGACCTAGGTTCAATCCCTGGGTTAGGAATATCCTCTGGACAAGGAAATGGCAACCCACTCCACTACCCTTGCCTTGAAAATCCCATGGATGGAGGAGCCTGGTATGCTACAGTCCATGGGGTCGCAAAGAGTTGGACACGACTGAGAGCCTTCACTTTCCTTTCCTTTCCTATGTTGTTAGCTATGGGCTTGTCATACGTGGCCTTTATTATATTGAGATACATTCCCTCTATACCCAGTTTGTTGAGTGATTTTTTTTTTAAATCATGGATGGATATTACACTTTGTCAAATGCTTTTCCTGCATCTATTGAGATGACCATATAATTTTTATTCTTCATTTCATTAATGTGGCATATCACATTGATAAATTTGTGATAAAATTTATTATTTATTATTTATCATTCCCTAGGGCTGATCAACAACTATGGATCATTATGACTATTTTTGAGGCCCAAGAAAGAAAGGAAGAAAGAAAGAAAGTGAAGTCACTCAGTTGTGTCTGACTCTTTGTGACCCCATGCACTGTAGCCCGCCAGGCTCCTCCGTCCGTGGGATTCTCCAGGTAAGAATACTGGAGTGGGTTGTCATTTCCTTCTCCAGGATATCTTCCTGACCCAGGGATCGAACCTAGGTCTCCCACATTGCAGACGGACGCTTTACACTCTGAGCCACCAGGGAAGCCCAACAATTAAAATTTGAAAGACTGTGGCAGACTGAGAAATTAGACTTTGTGTTCTTACATCAAACTCTACATTAACTTTGTTTTTTTTTTCTATTGTTGCTGTTTGTTAGTTTTTTTCTGGAGGAGAGGCTACCTCTTGATTCAAATTCCTGAAATTGACATTACCAGATGCTTGGTCATCACTGCACTGCACATGTCACAGTGAAACCACATGAAGCTGAACCTTGAAGAAGCATGTCTAAACCTTTTAGAGACATGTTGGGTGTCCATTCTGCTAAGCAGATTTTGTGTAGGAATGCACCTACTCTGGCTGGTGCATCCCTAGGCACTGGAGAGTAAGGTTACCCAGATGTTAGTATCCAGATCTCTTTAGAATTCCAGCTCACCCCACCACATCCTTGCTTGCTCTTCTGGATCCTCAGTCTCCCTTGGGTTAATGGGGTTAATGAGAAATGTGAGGTAGACATTTTTATGAAGTACAGCCTCACTTCCTAAAGAACCAGTATCAGAATGACTGATGCCTTTCCTTCCTTCTGTCCCCCACCCTAAGCCTGAGCAAAGCTAGAATTTGAGGTAAGCCATGAACACCAAAACGGCACCCCACCCCAGTACTTTTGCTTGGAAAATCCCATGGACGGAGGAGCCTGATAGGCTCCAGTCCATGGGGTCGTTAAGGGTTAGACACAATTGAGCGACTTCACTTTCACTTTTCACTTTCATGCATTGGAGAAGGAAATGGCAACCCACTCCAGTATTCTTGCCTGGAGAATCCCAGGGACAGGGGAGCCTGGTGAGCGTCCGTCTATGGGGTCGCAGAGAGTCGGACACGACTGAAGCGACTTAGCAGCAGCAGCAGCAGCAGCAGCATGAACACCAAATGGCAACCCACTCCAGAATTCTTGCCTGGAGCATCCCATGGACAGAGGAGCCTGGTAGGCTACAGTCCAAGGGGTCGCAAAGAGTCGGACACGACTGAGCGACTTCATTTTCACTTTCATTTCACGAACACCAATATTTAGAGGTAAGCAGTTCTACTCTAGGTGGCGCTGATGGTAAAGAACCCACCTGCCAATGCAGGAGACAGAGACACAGGTTTGATCCCTGGGTTGGAAAGATCCCCTAGAGAAGGAAATGGCAACCCACTCCAGTTTTCTTGTCTGGAGTATCCCATGGAGAGAGGAAACTGGTGGGCTATAGTCCAAAGGGTCGCACAGAGTCAGACACAACTGAAGTGACTTAGTAGGCAGGCAGGCAGTTGACTCTAAAAGTTTAGCATTCTTGATTCTTTCAATGATGAGATTGTATTCTCCGCCCTGAGGCCAGGAATGGAGATGGGAAGCAGCAGATGTATCAGAAAGGCCTTTACCCAGTGTTAGCTGCCCTGGGTGCTCCCTGGCTTGTTCTTCCCTTGCTGTATGACCATGCGCATCTGGGGTTGTGTTCTCACCGATACTGCAGGAATAAAAATTCTTTCTCCACTAGGCATAGTTTTTGAGAAGGCAGAATAGAATGGTGAATGGGAACATGGTTATGAAAACTGCAAAGAGCACTCTTTTTAAAAAAATCAGGGGAGATGGCTGTCAGGGATATATTTTGTTTTTGCCCTGGATCTAGCCTGTCTTATTTTTTCTACTATAACCATCAGAGTGTGGCTGTTCAGCTGGCGAACTGTAGGGAATCATTAACCCACTCCAAAGCTTCTTTCTTTGCTCATAGGACCTGTTCTCTCCCTGTGAACATCTTATAGTTTGGCTCAGGACAGTGTTAGCTCCTCACCACATTCTTCTCCATCAACAGCCCCAGAGGGGTGCTACACATTCCTCAGCTCAGGGAGCATCAAGCTGGACAGGAAGATTGCTATCTCCTTCCAAAAAGGTTGGGGTAGTGCTTCTTTATAAACTCTGTGGCTGCTTTTCTGTAGAATGTAGGATACTTAAGGTCTCTGGGTAAGAAATTCTGGAGCAACAAAAATATTACCACTCAATACCCTCTTTCACTGGTTTTAAATGAGCTGCTATTTTTAAAATCTATAAAATGTTGATATTTGGCATTTAGTATGATTTGTAGAGCTTGTAAAATCGAGTTTGATTTTATATTGGGGAAGCTATGCCATAATCCTAGCAAAATCCGAATTACCAGTCTCCACCCTGACCACATGGTCCCTTTAAGATATGGTTAAAGCTAGTCCCACCAGATCTAGGGTAGACACCGTGGGTGGATCAGGGGAAAGGGATAAGCTCTGTAATTTCCCCCAACTGAAAGGGCTGTTATAAAGATATCCAAGGAAAATCTAGACCCTCTGAGAATTTACATCAGTTTCTCACGGTGACCTTACTTACCTTCCTGATCCTGACATCGCCTCCTGTAGTCCAGCTTCCCTACCCCAGCCTCTTCTTCCTCCACCTTCATATCTGTAAAGTAAAAGATGAACACAACCTCAAAATGTACACAACATAAAAAGATAGAATTTCAAGGAGAAACGGTCAGATTCATACAGTAGATGATCTTAGTACAGATGAAAAAAATTAAGACAAAAAAACATATAAACAAATTGAGGAACCTCAAATACATGTATGTTGGGGAAAGTGAAAGTGAAAGCTGCTCAGTCGTGTCTGACTCTTTGTGACCCCGTGGACTATACGGTCCATGGAATTCTCCAGCCCAAAATACTGGAGTGGGTAGCCTTTCCCTTTTCTAGGGGATCTTCCCAACATAGGAATCGAACCAGGGTCTCCTGCATTGCAGGCAGATTCTTTACCAACTGAGCTTTCAGGGAAGCCATATGTTGGGGAATATTCCATTTGTACTTGAAAAAAGAGGTGTGCTTTTTCAAGCACAATTGGAATATTTACAAAGAGCACACAAAGAGAGCACATAAACTAGGTCTTGGGAAAGACATTTACTAAAGACCTCCTTTAGTAAATTTTAAAGAATCTGTATCATACTTCTATAGTATTAAGATAACAAAAACAACCCCCCTAAAACTATACTTATTATCTGTGGATTCTGCATTCATGAATTCCACAAATCATGAATTTGAATCTGTCATGCACTAGCAACTATTTACATAACATTTACATTGTATTTATAACTTTTTACTTAGTATTTACATTGTTAGATATTATAAGTAATCTAGAGATGATTTAAAGCATACAGGAAAATGGTTTATATACAAATACTATGCTATTTCATATAAGGGACTTAAGCATCACAGATTTTGGTATGGAGGAGGTGAGCCTGAAACAAATCCTCCACAGATACCAAAGAATGATCATATATATAAATAAACATTTATTTATAAATGTATATATAATAAATGTATTATACATACATATATATGGAAACTAAAATAATCTCTAATGATGGATTTTATAGAAAATCACAATGGAAATTATTTCATATTTAGAAGTGAACAATTACAACTTGAAACTTGTGGGATGTAGTATACTTAGATTGAGAAAGAACGAAGAAAGGAAAGAAAGAGGGAGAGAGCAGAGTAGAAGGAAAATAAATATGACAAGCATTTAACAAAAGAAACTAAAAAAAGAATAAGAGAGAAAAGAAAGCAGAATGTTAAAATAAAAGATGAAAGCAAAAATTATGAAATAGAAAACAATCTAGCATAGAGATGGTTCATAAATCTGAAGGCAATTATTTGAAAAGATTATTAAAATAGGCAAATCATGCAAGACTAATCAAGAAGAATATTCATAAGTAAACATAATTTGGAATGAAAAAGGGATGTAACTACAAATATAGTAGAGAATTTAAAAATTATAAGTGAATGCCTTGAAAAATTTCATGCCAATATATTTAACTTAGATAATAATAGCAACTACCGTTACAATATGCTAGGCACTGTTTTAAATGCTGTGCTCTGCATATATGAATTACTTGAATCTTTGCTGTGAAATAAGTAACATTATTGTTCCCATTTTACAGATGAGTAAACTGAGAGAGCTCAATTGACTGCTTAAATAGGGGAACAAGGATTCAAACCCAGACTGTCTGAAACAGTTTCTGAAACTAGACACAAGCTCTTAGACACAAGGCTAATAAATATATACTTGATTAGAAAAATAATGGAAATAATCAAATAACTTTAAAGAATTAGAAAACCTGAATTAACGAGTTTAATTGAAAGCACTTCTCTGGTGGCTCAATGGTAAAGAGTCTGCCTGCCAATGCAGGAGATATGAGTTTGATCCCTGGTTGGAAAGATTCCCTGGAGAAGGAAATGGCTACCCACTCCAGTATTTTTGCCTGCAAAATCCCATGGACAGAGGTGTCTGGCAGGGTATAGTCTCAGATCAGATCAGATCAGATCAGTCGCTCAGTCGTGTCCGACTCTTTGCGACCCCATGAACCGCAGCACGCCAGGCCTCCCTGTCCATCACCAGCTCCCGGAGGTCACTCAGACTCGCATCCATCGAGTCAGTGATGCCATCCAGCCATCTCATCCTCTGTCGTCCCCTTCTCCTCCTGCCCTCAATCCCTCCCAGCATCAGAGTCTTCTCCAATGAGTCAACTCTTCGCATGAGGTGGCCAAAATACTGGAGTTTCAGCTTTAGCATCATTCCTTCCAAAGAAATTCCAGGATTGATCTCCTTCAGAATGGACTGGTTGGCTCTTCTTGCAGTCCAAGGGACTCTCAAGAGTCTTCTCCAACACCACAGTTCAAAAGCATCAGTTCTTCGGCGCTCAGCCTTCTTCACAGTCCAGCTCTCACATCCATACATGACCACAGGAAAGACCATAGCCTTGACTAGGCGAACCTTTGTTGGCAAAGTAATGTCTCTGCTTTTGAATATGCTATCTAGGTTGGTCATAACTTTCCTTCCAAGGAGCAAGCGTCTTTTAATTTCATGGCTGCAGTCACCATCTGCAGTGATTTTGGGGTCACAAAAGAATCAGACATGACTTAGTGACTAAACAACAACAACACTAATTGAAATGGTTATGCTGACTTTTGAAAAGCATTATTGAAAAGCTTTGTAGGTACAAAAGGATCATCATATTATTTTTTCTATTTAAATAATTTTATCTATTATTTTTTCTATTTTTATTGTTTGAAAATTTTCTATAATTAGAAGAAAAATAAACACCAAAAGAAGACAGTTTTTTTTTAATGCTTTACCTGAACCATCAAGTATTACATAGCCTTTAACTTATACAAAATTGTTCTCAAAGTAGGGAAAGGGGAGTTGGAGGCAGTCAATATATCTGAAGACCAGGATAAAGGATGCAGCTGAAAACAGGAAGGTTGGTTGAAAATCTTTATAAGGACAAAGTTAAATCCTCAGATCTCTCCCCTAAGTTCAGTCTCCTAGAATGGTTCCCCTACCCCAGAAGATGGAAAGGTTAGCTCAGAAGGCCCTCGAATAACTGAGAGCAAGAAGGAGTGATTTCATTAGGGGTAAAAAAGGATTTAATTAAAGATCATTAGCCACGCAACCCTCTGAATACTTGACTCCTAGAACACTAATGAAGATTACACACTCCAGAGAGGAGGTTGGAGGACTTAAAGATTCTGCCATTCTGGAGATCTCCTACAAAAGGGTAAGCCCCCAGTTGCCACCCAATTGCCCATCTTTAGTCTATCCTTCAAGAACTTCAGGCTGTCAAACATCTGTTTAGCCGCTCTACTCCAAATTATGATTGCCAACCGAATCACCACAATGACACAGACCAAAACAAACAGGAAAAGAAAAGGTCCAAGTAAATAGGAACACTGCAAGCAGCCAAAGAACCATTAAAAAACCATACAATTAACATATTCAAGTGGACTAGAGAAAAACATCATATCCATGACAAAATGAAAAGCAGAATGCAACAAACCTGGAACTTTTAAAGAATAAGAAAGCAGCAGTACAGGGAGGAACAGGTGTATCTTAGGTCAGGCTCTGGACACAATGCCTCCAAGGGAATCCTTGCCTGCGTGCGTGCTCAGTCACTTCAGTCGTGTCCGACTCTCTGCGACCCCACGGACCATGGCCTGCCAGTCTCCTCCGTCCATGGGATTCTCCAGGCAAGAATACTGGAGTGGGTTGCCATTTCCTTCTCCAGTGATAAAGTATGAAGTAAGTGAAATGAGGGAAGTGAAGTCACTCAGTAGTGTCCAACTCTGCGACCCCATGGACTGCAGCTCACCAGGCTCCCCTATCCATGGGATTTTCCAGACAAGAGTACTGGAGTGGGTTGCCATTGCCTTCTCCAAGGGAATCCTTAGAACAATCAATATTCTGGATATGTTTGAATATTTTGAGAGGATACCAAGGTTCTATCAAGAATAAAGAGTTGTAGAAAGGAAAAGCAATCATGGTACATTACACAAGTCAGTATTTATACAATCATAATTGCCGGGAGCCAGCACGGGAGTCCCCACCCATGACAAGGTCATGTGGGAGAGTTTTGGTGGGCAAGGCTAGCCAGAACTCTAGGGGTGCCCCTCTGGGCCTGCCTGAGTGTCCACCCCAAAGCCAGAGTCTGTCTGTTTTACTATTTCACGACTTTCACCAACTCTTCTGACATTAACGGGGGGCTATCCCCAACCACCTTTCTCTGTAAGAAAATCAACTTAAAACTCTAGTTAATAAGTCTCCTGGGCATAATAGGAGTGTTTCAATTCAAACCCCTCTGATGACTTTCTAGCTTTCCTGACAGGTTTGTTCAGATTCACAGCCTTTTAACCACGAGAGGCATGGGAAGCTTAAGATATTCTAACAGTGCAGAGCTTCTCAGAGTTAAAATTGTTAGAATAGAACTAGTAGAGGATTTCTTTGTTGAGCTAATGATTGCTGCAAAGTTTCCATATCCCTTACCTACTGTGTCCCTGGGAGTGTATTGATTAATATAGTTGGTGTATAGAAATGTAAGTAGTAGCTTTAATATTTGTAACCTTGGACCTTTGAGTTAATTCTTTTCTTGTTATAGCCCACCACTTTTGCCCTATAGGAATGCAACTTCATCTAATGCTTTAGGAGGGTGGTGCTTGACTTTAGAATAATCACCTTTAGAGAAAAATAAGTTTTCTGAAGAAAGGGTCATAAAATGTTAACAGGTCTCCTGGCCAGAAGATGACGTAAATCACCTAAAACTTTTGCATATGATAAGTTTGCAGAAAGAAAGCCTGGCTTCAATAAGGATCAAGGACTGCTGACCTTGCATGACTCTACCACCTCCCCCACTACATTATCCTCTATGCACAACTTAAGATATAAAAACTACTTTGGAAAATAAAGTGCAGGCCTTGCTCACCGAAGCTTGGTCTCCCCATGTCGTTCTTTCTCTTTCCTTTTCCTATTCAGGCTGATTCCATGGAGCACAGGGGCCCTCTGCATTCACTTTCCTGCCTGGGCTTCTAAGACCCACTCCAGAAGGTGCCTAAGGTGGGACACCTTCCATGATTCGAGAGGGCGCCTGCGGCCTACATGAACAGAGTAAGTCCCATGCTGGGGCTTAATTGGCTTTCTGCGTAAACCAAGGAATATCAGCCTCTTTTCTCTCCTCTATTTTCTTAACTGCAAAATTCTTTCTGTATCTCTTTCTCTATTTCTCTCAGTCACCAATGCCGTCCTCCCTGAGGGAATCCCTGGATCCAACTGAGGCTGGACCCCGGTACATAATAAATAAAAATATGTGTAAATTTTACCAAAAATTATAAGCAGAGTTGGTTTTCCACTAATGTGTACTGGTAGCTCCTATAGGTTTGTGATTTTTTGAAAGTTGATATCTTCCTCCTCAGGCATAGTTGAGGAGTAAAGAGAAGCTGAGAAACAAATCTTCTTATCCACAAAGAATGCCTCCAGTCACAAAAGGGAAAGGTCATGTGACCTAGGTTGGCCAATTAAATGCTTCCCAGTCCCCAGGCACAGATATTGATTCAGAGATGACCCCATGCTCAAATATGGGCCAATCAGAATTCTTCCTAGGACATTTCCACTTGAGCCATCCAAAAACACTGCCTTGTTCTGGCTCTGGCATTGTGACGCTGATGAACTTGAGGGCTAATCCCACCTAACCTGTGGAGGAATACATCAGAGGAAAGTAGAGAAACAATTCTGATGGCACTATAACTCCCTTGTTTTTGTTGCTGTTGTTGTTGCTGTTGCTGTTGCTGTTGTTGTTGTTCACTCAGTCACGTCCTACTCTTTGAGACCCCATGGACGGCAGCACACCAAGCTTCCCTGTCCTTCAGCATCTCCCAGAGCTTGCTCAAACTCATGTCCATTGAGTCAGTGATGCTATCCAACCATCTCATCCTCTGTCATCCCCTTCTTCCCCTTTAATTATCAGGGTCTTTTCTGATGAATCGGCTCCTCGCATCAGGTAACCAAAGTATTGGAGCTTCAGCTTTAGCATCAGTCCTCTAATAAACATTCAGGATTGATTTCCTTTAGGTTGGCTGGTTTGATCTTGCAGTCCAAGGGACTCTCTCAAGAGTCTTCTCCAACACCACAGCTCAAAAGCATCAATTTGTCAGCATTCAGCCTTCTTTATGGTTCAACTCACACATCCATACATGACTACTGGAAAAACCATAGCTTTGATCAGATCGACCTTTGTCAGCAAAGTAATGGCTCTGCTTTTTAATATGCTGTGTAGGTTTATCATAGCTTTTCTTCCAAGGAGCAAGCATCTTTTAATTTCGTGGCTACGGCCACCATCTGCAGTGATTTGGGAGCCCAAGAAAATAAAGTCTGTCACTGTTTCCATTGTTTCCCCATCTATTTGCCATGAAGTGATGGGACTGGATACCATGATCTTCATTTTGTCACTATTGAGTTTTAAGGCTACTTTTTCACTCTCCTTTTTCATCTTCATCAAAAGGCTCTTTAGTTCTTCTTTGCTTTCTGCTGTGAGGGTGGTGCTATCTGCATATCTGAGGTTATTGATATTTCTCGCAGCAATCTTGACTCCAGTTTGTGTTTCATCCAGCCCGGCAATTTGCATGATGTATTCTGCATATAAGTTAAATAAGTAGGGTGGTAATATACAGCCCTGATGTACTCCTTTCCCGGTTTTGCCTATTTTCACTGTCAAGATGGAGGAGTAGAAGATGGAGGAGTAGAAGGATATGCATTCATCCTCTCCAGCGAGAACACCAAAATTACAACTAGCTACTGAAAACCATCAACATGAGAATGCTGGATCCCACCAAAAAAAGATGCCCCATGTCCAAGGACAAAGAAGAAGCCACAACAAGACTGTAGGAGGGGTGCAGTTGCATTTAAAATCAAATCTCAGACCCACCAGAGACACTTGGAGGGCACAAACAAAACCTTGTGCGCACCAGAGTTGAGGGAAAGGAGCAGTGACCCTCACAAGAGATTAAGCCAGACCTGCCTGTGAGTGTTTGAGTGTCTCCTCTGGAGGCATGGGTCAGCAGTGATCTGCCTCACAGATAGGGGCTCTGGCTACAGCAGACCTGGGAGACAAGGTGTGTGGCATAAGTCCTCTTGGAGATCACCATTAGCGTCACTGCCGGGAGCCAGCACGGGAGTCCCCACCCATGACAAGGTCATGCGGGAGAGTTCTGGTGGGCAAGGTGAGCTAGAACTCGAGGGGTGCCCCTCTGGGCCTGCCTGAGCATCTACCCCAAATCCTGAGCCTGTCTGTTTTACAGCTTCATGACTTTCACCAACTCCTCTGACAGTCACGAGGGGCCATCCCCAACCAGTTTTATCTGTAAGAAAAGCAACTTAGAGCTCTAGTTAGTAAGTCTCCAGGGCATAATAAGGTGTGTTCCAATTGTGTTTCCCTCAGAAAGCCTTCTAACCTGCCTAACAGGTTTCCGGACTCTTGCAGCTATGCATGTGATTGTTTATGTTTACAGGCCTCCCAGCCATATGAGGCACAAGGAGACTTAGTTATTCTAACAATGCAGGAGTTAGAAATTGTTAAAATAAAACTGATAGAAGATTTCTTTGTTGAGTTAATGCCTGCTGCCAAGTTTCCATATTTCTTACCCACTGTGTTCCTGGGAGTGTATTGATTAATATAGCTGATATATAAGAAATAAAAGTAGAAGCTTTAATGTTAATAATAACCCTAGACCCCTAAGCTAGTAAATTCTTCCCTTGATTATCCCCACGACACTCTTGCCCTGTAGGAATGCAACTCTGTCTAGTGTTTTCGGGGAGTGTTACTAAACTCTAAGAAAAGTCACCTTTGGAGAAAATAAGTTTTTCTGGTTGACTAATTCTTATCAGAAGAAAGATGTTAGCAGGTCTCCTGACCAGAAGATGATGTAAATCACCCATTGCGATAATGGTTAAGGTCTGCTGACCTTACATGACTTTGCATCCCCCATTATCTTCTATGTACAACTTGAAGTATAAAAGCCCCTGCTAAAAATAAAGCTACGGACCCTGCTCACTAAGCTCGCTCTCCCTGTGTCGTTCTTTCTCGTCTCCTTTTCTTTCCTTTTGTCTCTACTCTTTCTTCAGGCCAAAGTAATTGGAGCGTGGGGGTATATTGATTTCCCACATAAACCAGTTATAATTAGGCCTCTGATTCTCTCCACTGACCCTATCCCTTTAAATCGCCGACGCCATCATCCTGAGGGAATCCCTGGATCCAACTGGGGCTGGACCCCGGTACGTCACCATAGAGCTGCCAAGCAGATGACCCACAAACTGGAGAACAATTATAGCAAAGGATTTATCACACTGTTGCAAAAGTTCTAGGGCCTGCAACAGATTTCCCAACCTGCAGATCCAGTAAAAGGACTGAGAACTCCCACAGGGAAACAGACTCTTGGAGGGCACAATGAAACCTTGTTTGCACCAGGACCCAGGAGCAGTAGCCCCACAAGAGTGAGCCAGACTTGCCTGTGAGTGTCCAGGAGTCTCCAGCGGAGGTGTGGGTTGACAGTGGCCTGCCACAGTGTTGGGGCACTGACTACAACAGTCCTGGGAGCTGTGTGCAGGCATAAGTCCTTTTGAAGGAGGTTGCCATTACCCTACCATAGTTTGACCTCAGGCCAAACTACAAGGAGGGAATACAGCCCCACCCATCAGCAGAATATTAGATTAAATATTTACTGAATATGGCCCTGCCCACCAGAGCAAGACCCAGTTTTATCCACAGCCTCTTCCTCCCACCTACCCACTTCCTCCCCACTTCCTCCCACCAGGAAGTTTCCATAAGCCTCTTATCCTCATCTATTAGAGGGCAGACAGAATGAAAGCCACAATCACAGAAAACTAACCAAACTGATCACATGGATCACAACCTTGTCTAACTCAATGAAACTATGAGCCATGCTGTGTAGGGCCACAAAAGATGGTCAAGTCATGGTGGAGAGATCTGACAAAACGTGGCCCACTGGAAAAGAGATTGGCAAACCATTTCAGCATTCTTGCCTTAAGAACCCCATGCTGCTGCTGCTGCTGCTGCTAAGTCTCTTCAGTCGTGTCCGACTCTGTGCGACCCCACAGACGGAAGCCCACCAGGCTCCCCGTCCCTGGGATTCTCCAGGCAAGAACACTGGAGTGGGTTGCCATTTCCTTCTCCAATGCATGAAAGCGAAAAGTGAAAGGGAAGTAGCTCAGTCGTGTCCAACTCTTAGCGACCCCATGGACTGGAGCCTACCACGATCCTCCATCCATGGGATCCTCCAGGCAAAAGCACTGGGGTGGGGTGCCATTGCCTTCCCCGTAAGAACTCCATGAACAGTATGAAAAGGCAAAAAGATATGATACTTGTCAGGGAACGTTTAATTTTAAGGAATCCTATATGTTGTTTTCTGTTTCTCAAGGGTCTTCTGAAACTCTTCTGTTTCTCAAGGGTTATCAGTTCCTGAAAAAAAAGGAACGAGCAGAGCTGCATGCAGTTCTCAGGACTGAGGTCATGAGGCAGAACGCATACATGGATTCCTTTCAGTAACCTTTTTACTTTTCTGTAAAACTACTTAGTCATGTTCCTATTTCCAATACATGGATTGTCTTCCAGCCCTGTGACTATTGTTATTCCCTCAGTTACTGTTGTTAAGGGTCTGGTTTCGGTGTTTTTTTACTCAACTTTATCTTTCTGCCTAAAGCTTCCTTATATAACAATATATAAGCACACGCTGCCATGAATAAAGTACCCTTGTTCCACTAGAGACTTGGGTCCCCCGCGTCCTGCTTTGCTTCACCTTCTTTTCGTCGACTCCTGTCCCCAGGTTCTGGTCTGTCAAGATCATAGCAAGTGGCGCCCGAGACAGGGACCTGGAGTACGCCCTTGGCAAGCGGACGGAATGACTGTGGACCTCCTGAGGTCGGTAAGTGTGGGCTGATGGGACAAATGGCCGGAAAGCCCCACCACTTTTCTATTCATTATTTATTTAAAATTCAAGGACTTTCGGTTTTGCGTCAGTGATTAGAGGCTTGTCTCCAAACGGTAATTGAACATAATCCCTGGCTCCCTGATGAAAGCAATTTTGATTTAAAGATTTGGAACCAGGTTAGAGAGAATGTTAAATGAGCCGCAAGACGGGGGAAAAAATATTCCAATAGATTTCTGGCCCTTATGGGCCCTCATTAAAGCCATGATTTTACCTTTCCAAAAAAATGTTAGCCCCCCTGATATTCAACAACAGGCAAAACACTTGTAACATGACTATGAATTAGATAATGAAACTTTACAAAAGGCCCAATTAGAACAACATAAAATATTTTAGAATTTTCCCACCAGCACTGCTCCAGTTGCCCCAACTGCTCCTCTTCCTCTTACAACAGGCGCCAAAGTGAAAGTCCTCTCAACTCAAGGACAAAACGACTCTAACAATGACTCTTCTGAGGCTCTTTTTGACACTAAGTCTAACAATGCTTTTTAAAATGACAATGATAATCTAACACAGACTCACATTTGTAAGAAAAAACTTTCTACTCATTCTCCTTCACGACAAAAGCTTTATGAGTTACTAGACTGAGACATGGAAAACGAATTCTTTCTAACCTTCACCACGTCATACTTGCCCTTAGCCAAAAAAAACCTTGCCAAATATAAACTCCGAAGAATTGAGCCACCCAATTCTGACAAAGATGGTCCATATTTTGAGCCCAACCTATGGATGTGGGTAAACCAAAACATCATATTTCCCCCTGGAATATTGCTACTGCTAAGTCACTTCAGTTGTGTCCAACTCTGTGCGACCCCACAGATGGCAGCCACCAGGCTCCCCCGTGCCTGGGATTCTCCAGGCAAGAACACTGGAGTGGGTTGCCATTTCCTTCTCCAATGCATGAAAGCGAAAAGTGAAAGTGAAGTCGCTCAGTCGTGTCCGACTCTTGGCGACCCCATGGACTGCAGCCTACCAGGCTCCTCTGTACATGGGATTTTCCAGGCAAGAGTACTGGAGTGGGATGCCATTACCTTCTCCCCCTGGAATGTTAGAAGTCAATAAAACCTGAAGACAGTTACACTAAAATATTTCAAGGACCTAATGAAGCCTATGCTGATTTTTTAGCTAGATTGAAAGATGTTTTTCCCATAGTGTTATCGGAGGAAAAGCCAAAAGGCAGCTAGAAAAACTGCTTGCTTATGAGAATGCAAATCAGGAATGTCAAAGAGCTATCGTTCCAATTCGTGACGCTGGGACTATTATTGACTACCTGAAGGCTTGTCGAAATTTAAGATCAGAAACTAAAAAAATGCAAATACTAGCTGAAACAATGGCTGCTGCCTTTAAAAAGGGGAATGAAAGATGCTTTACATATGGGAATAAGACACATTAAAAAAAAAAAAAAAAGATTGTCCTAAAAAAACACACAGAAAAAAATAAAACTGTTGGAAAATCTCCAGGAATTTGCCCTCATTGCCATAAGGGGATACATTGGGGCAGGGAATGTCAGTCTAAACATGATGTTGAAAGAAAGCTTATTTTGAGAAACTCCAACCTGGGGATTCCCCAGGTCCCCATCAATAAAAACCAGGGACAAACTCCATCTTTTCCCTCAAACCCTCAACATCTGGAAGTGCTGCCATCAATATACCAGCCTTAAATGATTTTCTCCTTTTTCCTCAAGTAATCCCTTTCAAAATACCTACCGGACTTTTTGGACCCTTACCCCCACAAACCTTCGGTCTTTTACTTGGCCAATCTAGTCTGACTTCTAAAGAAATTACTGTTCACCCTAGAGTATTTGATTCCAATTATAAGGGAGAAATTCAAATTATAATGTCATCCCAAATGTTATGGCAATTTAAAAAGGGAGATAAAATTGCTCAATTACTTCTTTTGCCTTACATTTCTATTAACTCCTCTGATGGTATGCGGACAGGTGGATTCAGCAGTACAGATCAAAAACAATCCTTATGGACATCAATTATATCTGAATATACCCAACCAAATATAAATATAAAAATTAATGGCAAAAATTTTTTCTGGTCTTCTTGATACTGGATCTGATGTTACTATTATCTCCAAACATTTATGGCCCAAATCTTGGGCTATACAGAAAATTTCCTGCCAAATTGCAAGGGTTTCTCAAACTAAAATACAAGTGGTTTATCAAAATGTCCGAATATATCCATGTGAGGGACCAAAAGGCCAGCTACAACATTATGACCCTACATGATAGATGCACCTCTTAATTTAATAGAAAGAGATTTACTTATGCAATGACAAGCTCAAATATATATTCCACATTTTTCTTAGGGGCCACTGTTCACTTAACAAACAATGCAAATATTAAAATAACTTGAGAAAGTGATGAGCTGATTTGGACAAAACAATGGCCCCTTACAAAAGAGAAACTAAAGGCTGCTAAGAAACTCATCGATACACAATTAAAATTAAAACATATTGAGAAATCTTGTTCCCCTTAAAATTCTCCCATTTTTTGTAAAACAAACAAAATCTAACAAATGGCATCTCTTAACAGACCTTCAAAAAGTTAATGCATCTATAAAACCTATGGATACATTACAACCAAAAATTCCATCACCTACCACTATTTCTCAAAACTAGCTTATTATTATTATAGATTTACAGGATTGCTTTTTTACTATACCTTTACACCCTCTACACCAAGAAAGATTTGCCTTCTCTCGTCCTTCTCCTAATCATATCAGGCCTCATAAGCAATATCAATGGACTGTATTGCCTCAAGGAATGATGCATTCTCCCACCATGTGTCAATATTATGTAGCCAAAGCCCTTGAACCTGTGAGAAAACAATTTCCTGACTTTCTTGTTATTCATTATATGGATGATATATTGTTTTCAGCTCCACCTATTTTAGAGACTCAACAGATATTTGACATAACTCAACAATGCTCAGAAGACTCTAGATTAATTATTGCTCCTAAAAAAATTCAAGCCTCTACACCTTACCATTACTTAAAATCTGTTGTTAATAGACAACATATTACTCCCCAACTACTGGATTAGACCCTCTTTGGACATTATAAATTATCAACTGACTAATTTATTTAATACTTTGAAAGAAGAGCTTGATTTAAATAGCCCTCGTTCACTTTCACAAGAGACACAAAAAGAACTCTGTTTAATACAAAATAAGTTACAAAAACAATTTCTTACTCATATTAGACTTAAATTGCCTTTAGAGTTGTTTATACTCCCCTCTCTCCATTCTCCCACAAGACTTCTTGCCCAAAAAGAACACCCAATAAAATGGATATACACCCATTTTAGAGAGCTAAAGTCACTTGTGCCCTATCTTGATTTGATTGCTCTAATAATTATTCAATAAGAAAAATTAAACTAAGACTTTAATTGGCTCCAATCCTCACCAAATTTTATTGCTATTGATGAAGCTCAATTTAAAAATACATTACAAACTTCTACCAATTTCCAAATAGCCTTCTTAGACTATTTTAGAGAATTTCATTTCATTACCCTTCTAATAAACTTTGGAATTTCTTCAAATATATTGAATTTATTATCTCTCACATTGTAACATCACAACCGATACCTCAAGCTGATGTTTTCTATATAGATGGGATTAAAAACACTAAAGCCTCATTTTGGTCTCTTAAAAGATATAAAGTCTTTTATACTAAATTTCATTCTGCTCAACAAAACAAATAATATGCTCTTATTCAGGTTATTCACCTACATCCTTACCCTATTAATATAATTTATGACTCCTCGTATTCAGTTTTTATATTAAAAAATATAGAAACTTCTACCATAAATTCTAATCAATCTATTATTCAACAACATTTTCTTGAATTACAATCTATTATTAGGAACCACACTTCCCCCATTTCACACACTGAAACTACAAATAAAAAAATTAAAAAAGGAGAAATACACAGGAACAATTCTATCTTCCCTATCAAGAGCAGACTTTACTAGATTCCAATGCAAGACATTCTTTAATCCTATAACTATTGCTAATACAGCTTTATTTATTTAAAAAATTTTAAAACTTACCACAAGGAGTTATCTTGACATAAGCAGAAAAAAGATTTCTAGGAATTGAAAGATAGTTCCTTTCCTCTGCCCATTTGGTATCAAGACGCCGGGCTAACTAAACAATGGAAATCTGGGAAATTAATCTTACATGGAAAGGGTATGCTTGTATTTCTCCAGATAAATCCAACGAAAATCAGCTGACTCCCTCTTCAGAAGATCTGCCCCAGGAGAGCCTCCGGCGTTAAAAATAAAAAAGAAACAACAAAATTCCTGGGAAGAAAAAATTCCAATACAAACCATGGTGACTCTAAAAATCTCCAAGAAACACCACCCTCAATGTCATGGACCTTATGATCTCCTTACCTAGAGATAAATAAAACCCTTACTAATTAAGCTGAAAATCTGATTTTTCAACAGGGAATCCTCTGAATGCGGAATTGAAGCGCTCTTGGCCCTTTTGGATCTCGGTTGCTCTACTGTTTTCGTAGAGTTCCACAAAAGTGTCGGAATCCGGAAAATAATTTTGTTGCTATGCTTGCATTGCTTGCTTTTGCTTCCCCCACTCAAGCTGAATTAATTAATCATACTTATTGGACCTATATACCTAACCCCCTTTTTTACTACAGGTATTTTAGACAATAGACTGGTGGAACCCATCCTTATTATAAAAATGTCTCAGAGCAACCAGGAACTAGTGGTTGACTTTCTTTCTTACAAGCTTTCCCAGAAAGGGTACAGCTGGAGTCAGTTTAGTGATATGGAAGAGAACAGAACTGAGACCCCAGAAGGGACAGAATCAGATATGGAAATCCCCAATGCCATCAATGGCAACCCATCCTGGCACCTGGCAGACAGCCCTGCGGTGAATGGAGCCACTGGCCACAGCAGAAGCTTGGACGCCCGGAAAACGATCCCCACGACAACAGTAAAGCAAGCCCCGAGGGAGCCAAGCAATGAGTTTAAATTGAGGTACCAACAGACATTCAGCGACCTGACGTCCCAGCTCCGTATCATCCCAGGGACAGCGTATCAGAGCTTTGAACAGGTAATAAATGAACTCTTCCGGGACAGGGTGAACTGGGGTCGCATTGTGTCCTTTTTCTCCTTCGTGGGGCACTATGCATGAAAAGCATAGACAAGGAGATGCAGGTATTGGTGAGTCAGGTCACGACTTGGATGGCCACTTACCTAAATGACCACCTAGAGCCTTGGATCCAGGAGAATGGTGACTGGGACACTTTTGTGGAACCCTACAGAAACAATACAACAACCAAGAGCCAAAAGGGCCAAGAGTGCTTCAACCGCTGGTCCCTGATGGACATGACTGTGGCTGGTACGGTTCTGCTGGGCTTGCTCTTCAACTTATAATAACTACTCCTTTCGTTATAGTCATTCAAATTTTATACAAGCTTATGTTCCTCTTCCTTTTGTTATAGCTATAGAGAACTTACAATTTAATAAGGATCTATGTTTTCTGACTCATACAGATTACAAATTGTATACTTGTCTTAATTCCTCTGTTTCTTTGAAATATGAATCCCTAGAAAGAGGGTCCCATGGCAGGACTTGCCTCCTGACTACTCACTAAATTACTCCAGTGATCTAAACGATTCACTGGATGGTTAATTCTTGGCATTTTGAGATTAATAGCCAATGGCACCCCCACTCCAGTACTCTTGCCTGGAAAATCCCATGGACGGAGGAGCCTGGTAGGCTCCAGTCCATGGGGTCGCTAAGAGTCGGACACGACTGAGAGACTTCACTTTCACTTTTCACTTTCCTGCATTGGAGAAGGAAATGGCAGCCCACTCCAGTGATCTTGCCTGGAGAATCCCAGGGATGGGGGAGCCTGGTGGGCTGCCGTCTGTGGGGTCACATAGAGTCGGACATGACTGAAGTGACTTAGCAGCAGCAGCAGGCATTGTTTTACAAACCTCAATTCAAACACAAAACTTTATTCAAAATTGGACCAAAGATGCTCATACTATGTGGGCCACTCAGGCGCAGATAGATGAGGAAATTCAAGATGAAATACAGGAACTAAAGTGCAAGTGAAGTCACTCAGTCATGTCCGACTCTTAGCAACCCCGTGGACTGCAGCCTACCAGCCTCCTCCGTCCATGGGATTTTCCAAGCAAGAGCACTGGAGTGGGTTGCCATTGCCTTCTCCGTGTAAGTGTGGTGAGTGGCACTTTATATACCTGATCTAATTTAATCCTCCAAAGAATTTCAACATCAAATATTACCATGTGGTCACACAGGTATAACACCTTTATGTCATGAAGGACAAAAACTCATTCCTAGAACATACAATGTGACTAGCAACTGCCTCCCCTGCAAAAGCAACCATCTCCTCAGAGGCATGGGCTGTCACGAAGTAGTTCAACTTGGTGTTTTTCACACAAGTGCAAGCCTGTTAGCATTTTTCCATTTCCATATCAGTGTGTGTTTCAACCTCTGTGAAGTCAATGCAGAATGTATGGAATGAAGATAAGTACATTTTTGGCTTCTGAGAAATTCAAGTAAGATATTTCCCATCTGAGGGAGTTCAGCTCTGTGGGTTTTAGAATGACGTCTACTGTCCATGTCTGAAGGAGGAGGACCCAAGGAACTGAATCTCAAACTTATCCTGATTTCCGTTTTCTCCCTTCAGGATTTGTGCAAGGAGGTAGGAAATGAAGACTCAATCCAAGAATCTTTTTTGTTTTTTTGGCTGTGTGGCATAGCACATGGGATCTTAATTCTCCAACCAGAGATTGAACCCACACTTCCTGCACTGAAAACTCAGAGTCTTAACCACTGGACAGCCAGGGTGAAGTCCCTCAAGAATCTATTCTTAAGTAGCGACTTGAAGATCCAAATGCTGACATCAGGTATCTATTACCTATTTTTAAAACGTGTGTTTCCTGAAAACCACCTCAGTATATATAACCACCTCAGTGGTGTACTGTACCACCTCAGTACAGCTCCTCCTTTACACCTACAGGATCACAGAAGGCAGCAGCCACGCGAGAACCACCATAACCAGGAGTAAGATCACCAGTCCATCCCAAACAAGACACTTGGAGTCACGACTTCCAGGACGTCTGCCATGACCGTGGCCTTTAAACCACTCGACTGGCTCCAGGAACTAAAACAGCCATCAAATGGGTCGGAGATCAATTAATAGATTTACAAAAGCAAATAATATTAAAATGTGATTGGAATTCTACTCAATTTTGTATCACCGTTGTTCAGTTGAACTATAGTGCCTACAACTGGGAACAAATTAAATTTCATTTGCAAGACATACATGATAATGCTTCCCTAAATGCACAATTATTACAAAAAGAAATCTTTGAAGTCTTCTCTAAAAGTCTGCCCTCTTCCAATAATTTGAAAAGTTTATCTGAACAGCTAGTTGATCAATTATCTGGGCTACACTTTCAAAGATGGTTCCAAAGTTTTACTCATAGTATTGGGTCTGGTGCTATAACATTGGTAATTGTCCTGGTAATTATATTTGTTGTATACCAATGCAAAGAAATAGAGGAAAACAACAGAATGGGAAAGACTAGAGTTCTTCAAGAAAATTAGAGATACCAAGGGAACATTTCATGCGAAGATGGGCTCGATAAAGGACAGAAATGGTATGGACCTAACAGAAGAAGAAGATATTAAGAAGAGGTGGCAAGAATACACAGAAGAACTGTACAAAAATGATCTTCACGACCCAGATAATCACCATGGTGTGATCACTCACCTAGAGCCAGACATCCTGGAAGGTGAAGTCAAGCAGGCCTTAGAAAGCATCACTACGAACAAAGCTAGTGGAGGTGATGGAATTCCATTTGAGCTATGCCAAATCCCGAAAGATGATGCTATGAAAGTGCTGCACTCAATTTGCCAGCAAATTTGGAAAACTCAGCAGTGGCCACAGGACTGGAAAAGGTCAGTTTTCTTTCCAATCCCAAAGAAAGCCAATGCTAAAGAATGCTCAAACTACCGCACAATTGCACTCATCTCACACACTAGTAAAGTAATGCTCAAAATTCTCCAAGCCAGGCTCCAGCAATACATGAACTGTGAACTTCCAGATGTTCAAGCTGGTTTTAGAAAAGGCAGAGGAACCAGAGATCAAATTGCCAACATCCACTGGATCATGGAAAAAGCAAGAGAGTTCCAGAAAAACATCTATTTCTGCTTTATTGACTATGCCAAAGCCTTTGACTGTGTGGATCACAATAAACTGTGGAAAATTCTGAAAGAGGTGGGAATACCAGACCATCTGATCTGCCTCTTGAGAAACTTATATGTGGGTCAGGAAGCAACAGTTAGAACTGGACATGGAACAACAGACTGGTTCCAAATAGGGAAAGGAGTATGTCAAGGCTGTATATTGTCATCCTTCTTATTTAACTTATATGCAGAGTACATAATGAGAAAAGCTGGGCTGGAAGAAGCACAAGCTAGAGTCAAGATTGCTGGGAGAAACATAAATAACCTCAGATATGCAGATGATACCACCCTTATGGCAGAAAGTGAAGAGGAACTAAAAAGCCTCTTGATGAAAGTGAAAGAGGAGAGTGAAAAAGTTGGCTTAAAGCTCAACATTCAGAAAATGAAGATCATAGCATCTGGTCCCATTACTTCATGTGAAATAGAGGGGGAAACAGTGGAAACAGTGTCAGACTATTTTTTTGGGCTCCAAAATCACTGCAGATGGTGACTGCAGCCATGAAATTAAAAGACGCTTACTCCTTGGAAGGAAAGTTATGACCAACCTAGATAGCATATTCAAAAGCAGAGACATTACTTTGCCAACAAAGGTCTGTCTAGTCAAGGCTATGGTTTTTCCTGTGGTCATGTATGGATGTGAGAGTTGGACTGGGAAGAAAGCTGAGTGCCAAAGAATTGATGCTTTTGAACTGTGGTGTTGGAGAAGACTCTTGAGAGTCCCTTGGACTGCAAGGAGATCCAACCAGTCCATTCTAAAGGAGATCAGTCCTGAGTGTTCTTTGGAAGGTAAGATGCTAACGTTGAAACTCCAGTATTTTGGCCACCTCATGCGAAGAGTTGACTCATTGGAGAAGACTCTGATGCTGGGAGGGATTGGGGGCAGGAGGAGAAGGGGACGACAGAGGATGAGATGGCTGGATGGCATCACCGACTCGATGGACATGAGTTTGAGTAAACTCCGGGAGTTGGTAATGGATAGGGAGGCCTGGCATGCTGTGATTCATGGGGTCACAAAGAGTTGAACACAACTGAGTGAGTGAACTGGACTGAACTGATGCCTTTCAACAAGTATTGTTCAAACTAAACAAACTCAATTGGTCAGGACCTTTTTAACAAAAATAATAAAAAAAAAGAGGAATTATCAGGGAACGTTTAATTTTAGGGAATCCTGTATGTTGCTTTCTGTTTCTCAAGGGCCTTCTGTTCCTTATCAGTTCCTGAAAAACAGGAACGAGCAAAGCTGCATGCAGTTCTCAGGACTGAGGTCATGAGGCGGAACACATACATGGATTCCTTTCAGGAACCTTTTTACTTTTCTGTAAAACTACTTAGTCATGTTCCTATTTCCAATACATGGATTGTCTTCTGGCCCTGTGACTATTGTTATTCCCTTAGTTACCATTGTTAAGTGTCTGGTTCGGGTGTTTTTTGCTCAACTTTATCTTTCTGCCTAAAGCTTCCTTGTATAACAATATATAAGCACATGCTGCCATGAATAAAGTACCCTTGTTCCACTAGAGACTTGGGTCCCCTGCGTCCTTCTTTTCTTCGCTTTTTTTTGGTCGACTCCTGTCCCCAGGTTCCAGTCTGTCAAGAAGACCATAACAGATACGAAAGATGAACTCCCCAGGTTGGTAGGTGCTGCATATGCTACTAGGAAAGAGCGCAGAAATAGCTCCAAAAGGAATGAAGAGGCTGAACCAAAGCAAAAACAATGCTTAGTTGTGGATGTGACTGGTAATGGAAGTAAAGTCCGATGCTGTAAACAACAATATTGCATAGGAACCTGGAATATTAGGTTCATGAATCAAGGTAAATTGAAAGTCGTCAAACAGGAGATGGCAAAAGTGAATGAACATCAACATTTTAGAAATCAGAGAGCTAAAATGGACCGGAATGGGCTAATTGCATTCAGATGACTGTTATATCTACTACTGTGGGCAAGAATCACTTAGAAGAAATGGAGTAGCCCTCATAGTCAACAAGAGAGTCCAAAATGCAGTACTTGGATGCAATCTTAAAAATGACAGAATGATCTCTGTTCTTTTCCAAGGCAAACCATTCAGTATCACAGCAATCCAAGTCTATGCCCCAACGACTAATGCCGAAGAAGCTGAGCCAGACTGAGCCAAACAGTTCTATGATGACCTAAAAGACCTTCTAGAACTAATACCAAAAAGAGATGTCCTTTTCATCACAGGGGACTAGAATGCAAATGTAGGAAGTCAAGAGATAACCTGGAGTAATGGCGAGTTTGGCCTTGCAGTACAAAATGGAGCAGGGCAAAGGCAAAAACAGAGTTTTGCCAAGAGAATGCACTGGTCATAGAAAACACCCTCTTCCAACAACACAAGAGACAACTTGACACATGGATATCACCAAATGGTCAGTCAGATTGATTATGTTCTTGGCAGCCGAAGAAGGAGAAGCTATATACAGTCAGCAAAAACAAGACTGGGAGTTGACAGTGGCTCAGATCATGAAGTCCTTATTGCCAAATTCAGAATTAAATTGAAGAAAGTAGGGAAAACCACTAGGCCATTCAGGTATAACCTAAATCAAATCCCTTACAGTGGAAGTGACAAATAGATTCAAGGGATTAGATCTGATAGACAGAGTGCCTGAAGAACTATGGACAGAAGTTCGTGACATTGTACAGGAGGTGGTGATCAAAACCATCCCCAAGAAAAAGAAATAAAAAAGGCAACTCCCTAAGTTATAAAACTGTAATACCTAAGTCAGTTAATTCTGAACTGGCCTTCTCAGTTGTGTTGAGCTGATAAATTCCCTTTATTTTTTCTCATGTTTGAGCTGGCTTTATGACACATCAAGAGTTTCTGAATAATACAAATGAAGTAAGAATTTTCCAACATATTTTAAAAAATATGGTTTTTCATATTTCACAATCTATGGATTTTCAGATTAGAAACCAAGCAAAAATGAAATCAAAAGGACAATCAGATGCAAATAGAGGTGAAAACTCTCCAGAGCCACAGAAGTATGGAGCTATAATATAGCTTAGATTCAGCTAGATTCCTACCTTCCAGTTCTGCACTAGCTGAGATCATTCCCTCCTCACCTCCTCTGTGCTGGATCCTGCTTCCTCACAGTCTGAGAAAAGCTCCCTTCCAGGAGAATACAGAAGTAGAAGAACCCAGGCTGCCCCAGATCATCTTTAAAGAAAGCCATCCTTTCAAAACAACTCAGAGTGTTGACCATATGGAAAATGTTTAGATTAACTAGTGCCCTGATTGGCAGCTACCTGGCTAATCATAATAGTTCCCAATCATGACCTAAACTTTGAAACAGAAGTTCTATCTCCACCATTTCATATAACATATATTAATTGATTGCTAAATATTTTTGTTTTCATAATCTCATTTAACCCTGACTAAAATCCAGAGGTACATAATTTTGATCCCCACATTATAGATTGGAAATGGAAATTAAGTAAATTTTCCTGAGTCACAGAGCCAGGCATGGTAGATCCAAGAATCAAATTGGATTCTCTGATTCTAGGACCCATGAAAGGAAGAAAGACAAGGAGGGAAAGATGGAGGTGGGGAGGGAAAAAGACAAGCAAAGAAACAAGAGATAGAGGGGGTCTGAAAGAAGCCTTCCACTTCTGAATTCCAGACCCTTTCTTAGGTCCCAACCATAATACTTCCCCATGGCCTTATACTAACCACCTTTTCTCTTCAATGCTGGGAAAGATTGAAGGTAAAAAGAGAAGAGGGAAGCAGAGGCCGAGATGGTTAGATAGTATCACCGACTCAATGGAAGTGAATTGGAGCAGTTCTGGGAGATAGTGAAGGACCAGGAGCCTGCCGTGCAGTAGGCCTCAAAGACTCAACAATAGAGACTGAACAACAACAAACTTCAGTTGATTTTAGTTACTTGCATCCAAAGAGTATTAACCAGTACAACAATCCACCTCAATACATTGCCAAAGGGATGGTGTTAGAGCACAGCAGTCACAGCATGCAGCTCGTGAAAGAACTTGTAACAGCAGTTTTTCCTATACCAGCCCCTCCACTGTGCAACTAGCTCACCATTATCTTCTCATCCATCTTTAGACCATAGATTGTCTTGGGAGTGAGCATGGCTTTACAGTGAGGGATCAGGCCAAATTCTCTTCTGTCCATTGTCACTTAAAGGCCCCAGTCCACTTTACTGCTCCTGCCACCAGCGTGCAATCACAGCTGGGAAGCCTGAGAATAAAAACCCTACTGATCAAATCAATGCCTTAAGCCTGTAAGGCTAAGGACCAGAGTGCCACACCAGTGAACATCAGGGTCCCTGCCCAACAGCTTTCATGTCCATTGGTGCAAGGAGGTGGTGCTATAGCCAGTCTTAGGGGCCAACAGTGTGTTTTGACCTTCAAAACCCTGGTGATTTAATCACCTGCCATTTAAATACTCCCCTTCACCCCACCTCCCATCTCCCACCTCCCAACCTCCAACCCCACCCCCACCTCCCTTCCACAAGGACACATCAGTTCAGTCCAACAAATCTACTTTGTTCCAGATATTTGGATTAGACACTGCAAACAAACAGAACTAGTTTATTAGGGAAGAAGGACAAAATGTGATAATAAATCCTTGAAGTTAGACATTCATGTTTCCGGAAGGAAAAAAAAAAAAAAACTAACTATAAAAAAGGGTTGTGCCACATTCATCAAAAGTCAGCCTTTAAAAAAAAAAAAAATCAGTCTTTTAGGAGCTTTTCCTCCTATCCCATATTTTAAGCCATTTGACCTTATATCTAAGAATGTGCAATGGCACCCCACTCCAGTACTCTTGTCTGGAGAATCCCAGGAATGGGGAAGCCTGGTGGGCTGCCGTCTATGGGGTTGCACAGAGTTGGACACGACTGAAGTGACTTAGCAGCAGCAACAGCTAAGAACATGGGACTTGCCCAACATGAGATCCAATGAACCCCTCTGATAGCCCAAAGTATTTAAGAAAAGGACCTCTCCAAGGGTTCATCAGGGTTTCTTTTGTGAACTGAATTGACAATAATGGCATGGGGTCATACTGGACTTTAAAAAAAAACTAAGCCAAAAATAAAAAATAAAAAAACTAAGCTAGAAGCCAGAGAAAGGCCATCTTCACAATCGATAGGTTATCAATTGTCTCTGGGCTTAGCAGACCCCAACTGTGCATGTCCCAGGAGAGGAAAGAAAAACAAGGAACAAAATATTCATAAGCAAACTTCCAGTAACATAACCAGTTTTATCGAAAACCTAACAACAGAAATGTCTAATATAAGTAGAGTAGCCATTATTCAGTTTCTATCCCAAGATATTACGTTAAAAGATGCAATCTATTTTCCCATAGTTTTCTGGGGAAGAGGCAAGTCTCAGGGCTTTTCCTTACTTCATAAATATTTCAGTCTTGTAACTTTGGCAAAAACAATAGAAAGTTATTTGCCTGGAAGAAAAAGTCTCGGTTTCACCACATGAGAACAAAAAAGAACTCACCAGCATGTCAGAAAGAATGAGTCTCCTGTCATTTCTGTTCATTTGGTGTGAGGTTTTGTGCCCCAAACCAATGAACTCAAGGCACCAAGATGACACGCATTATAATTTTTTTAAGGAAAAGCAAATATTCAGTGCTCATTTGGAGGATTTATTCAGCTCTCATCTTTTTCTCCTCAGTATGTGTAAAGGTCACTCTTAAATACTTTGTGGTCATTCTGTAAAGCATGTTTCCCTTATCTGCATAGCTTTGTCTACTATCTAAAGCTCCACGCTGCAAACTTACCTTCAAGCTCTTAGCACTGGAAACCACAATCCAAATTTCAGGGAAGCCAGGGTTACTTGTTCTGTGGCTGTTGGGTGGTGAGAAGGATGCTCTGTGATTTCCAGGCTGAACAGTATTTGGGGCATTGGAGATTGACCTGTGGGGCTCAGTGGCGGCCAACCATGTGACCAGGGTGGGGGAAGGGACACTCCTGCAGGCTTCTGATGCCTGGTTGGCGGACAGACCAGGGCAGTGCAGGGTCTGGACAGAGTGCCCAGGATCATAGGCAGACATCTTCACTCTAAGTTTCTTCTTAGATTTTAACTTGGTGGTTTTACACGGCAGTGTTGTTTCAGCCTGGATTTCGATATGTTGGTTTATCTCTCTGAATAATTTCTCTCCTTTTGAGTTCTGTCTTAGAGGTAGAGGTCTAAAGGGCCTCAGAGATGACCAGTTCTGCCCCACAGCCTCCCACTTTATAGGCAGGTAGTAGCACATCCAGGATCCTGCAGAAGCCTGTGTCTGGAATGCATACTGGAGTGAGCAAAACTGGCTGGCACCATTATTACAGCTCACTTGAATATATTCAACTGTTGGGTCATTAAAGCTTTGAGGACTGCTGAGAGGCAATAAAATGGATCTTATCACACTGCAGATACCTAAATCTGCAGCTATTAGATTAGGGATTAAAAATTACAGCAATTTGTACTTAATGGTCAATGAGTTTTTGTATAGACATGTGTACTTATGTTTATGCATCTCTACCACAATCTTCATAAAATATTCCAAAGTGGGGCTTCTCTGGCAGTCCAGTGGTTAGAATCCGCCTGCTAGTGCAGGGGACACATGTTCCATCTCTGGTCTGGGAACATTCCACATGCTGCGGGGCAACCAAGCCTATGTACCAACTACTGAGCTTGAGCTCTAATGCTGTGAGCTGGAACTCCTGAGTCCATGTGCCAGCTACTGAAGCCCACACACTGTAGAGCCCATGCTTAGCAACAAGAGAAGCCACCACAAGGAAAAGCCCAAGCACCACAGCTAGAGAGTAGTCTCCGCTTGCCACGGCGAGAGAAAAACCCAGGCAAAATTACTTTCTGCCATGAGGGTGGTGTCATCTGCATAACTGACTTCCTGTGATTACAAGTATGAAATGGCAGGGTATTGACAATAGGAATCTGGAGAACCTTATTCTGTCCCCAGAGCTGTGTTACCTTGAGATAACACTTCATCTCTCTGGGTTTGTCTTCTTGGAGCAGAATTAGTACTTAATAAATGGTAGCTTGTTAAGGGGAACTCGTTTCTCCCCATCCAATTATTTTATTCTTCCCTACAAAGTAGGAACTTCTGTCTTTTCTGTATCTTTGAGAAAAGTACTCTCCACTCACCTCTCTACCTCTTTACTCTCTTGACTGTGTAGATAACAACAAACTGTGGAAAATTCTTAAAGAGATGGGAATACCAGACCATCTTATCTGCCTCCTGAGAAACCTGTTTGCAGGTTAAGAAGCAATAGTTAGAACCACATGCTGGAACAACAGACTTGTCCAAAATTGGGAAAGGAATATGTCAAGGCTGTATATTGTCACCCTGCTTTTTTATATGCAGAGTACATTATGTGAAATGCCAAGCTGGATGAATCACAAGCTGGAATCAAGACTGTTGGGAGAAATATCAATAACCTCAGATTTGCAGATGATACCACCATAACAGCAGAAAGCAAAGAAGAACTAAAGAGCCTTTTGATGAAGGTGAAATATGAGAGTGAAAAAGCTGGCTTAAAACTCAACATTCAGAAAACTAAGATCATGGCATCTGGTCCCATCACTTCATAGCACATAGATGGGGAAACAATGGAAACAGTGACAGACTTTATATTTGGATGCTCCAAAATCACTGCAGATGCTGACTGCAGCCACAAAATTAAAAGACACTTGCTCCTTGGAAGAAAAGCTTTGACAAACTTAGACAGCATATTAAAAAGCAGAGACATCACTTTGCCAACAAAGGTCCACCTTATCAAGGATATGGTTTTTCCAGTAGTCATGTATGGATGTGAGAGTTGGACTATAAAGAGAGCTGAGTGCCAAAGAATTGATGCTTTTGAACCGTGGTGTTGGAGAAGACTCCTGAGATTCCTTTGGACTGCAAGGAGATCAAATCAGTCAATCCTAAAGGAAATTAACCCTGAATACTCACTGGAAGGACCGTTGCTGAAGCTGAAGCTCCAATGCTTTTGCCACCTGATATGAAGAGCTGACTCATTGGAAAAGAACTTGATGCTTGAAAAGAGGAGAAAGCAAGAGGAGAAGGGAACAACAGAGGATGAGACGTTTGGATGGCAGCACTGGCTCAACACACATGAATTTGAACAAACTTTGGGAGAGAGTGAAGGACAGGGAAGTCTGGAGTGCTGCTGTCCATGGGGTCACCAAGAGTCAGACACGGCTGATCAACTGAGCAACAACAACAACTTAGTGAATGAGCTTGATGGATTTGGGGAATAAAATGGGCATGTGCCTCGGCTCAGATCCTTCTGAGACCTGCCTGCACCAGAGGAGGCCTGAGTTGCCCTCCTCTCCTCCTCTCTTTGCAGTAAGTTTCCCAGGACAGGCTCTTGTCCTGCACGTACAGTCTTCCAGTGCTGCGATGAGAAGTTTGGTTCTTGAGGCACGAGTTAGGAAGCCTGCTTGTGGTTGTTCATTCCAAACCAAATTCTCCAAGCAGCTTTATCTGTTATGAAGTTGTGTTAATCTCCAGAGATTTGACCCCTGTATCTTATTTCTCATTTGATTCCAAGCATAGAGAGAAAGACTGGGAACAACTATCACTCTCAAATTCTAATGCTGCTGAATTAATAAGAAAGTCTGCATGGAGTTGATTGGACCAGTCTCTAAGTTTCCTTCAAGCTCTAACATCCTGTGTTCCTATGAGTCTGTATCTCTAGAAAAAAACAAAGTGTTAACAAACAACTTCCTAATCTCTGACTCTCCTCCTTCCTGCTTCTCAACATAATGAAGACCTCAAGTCTTCACACACTTTCCTCTTTGTCTCCACCTCAAGACTTCATTTATTCCCTGCTCCCTGGACCCCATGATGAATCCCTTCACTCTTTTCTCAAGGACACCCTTAACCTCTGGCTCCTGCCCTGCCAATCTCTTGTTCTAGATCAGCCCACCCATTAGCCTTCTCCTCCAGCACTGAGCTCCTTTTCATCCTAGGGGAAATCTTGTCTTCTGGGGAAGAAAATAAAAGCAATACACAGAGTGGCGGGTTGGGGCGGGGCAGGAGGACAGTGAGAATGGGGAGAGAGGGGGAGACCTGGCCCCCTGAGGGCTCTGGCCAATTCCATCCCTGCCCTCCCCCATGATGGAGCTTTGTGAGCCAAAAACTGTTAGGAGAAGATGTAGCCAACCCTTTGCTCTCCTCTCCCTTCCATCTGGCCTCTCTCCATGTTACTTCCAAAGAGACTGGTTCACCCAACTGGCTTTAAGCTCTGAGATAAATGCCTGGACCTGTGGTCCTTCCTCCCCAGCAGAGTGGTAACTGCAGAGACCCACGCATCAGCTTAGAGGGAAGAGAAAAGTTGGACCCAGTGGTTCTCAGTCACAGTTATCCAACTCCCGCCCCTCCCGACCCTGCGGGGGAGCACATTTGGCAATATCTGAAAGCATTTTTCTTTCTCACACTGGGAGGAGAGTACTTCTGGGCTCTAGTGGGCAGAAGCCAAGGATGCACAAGACTCCCCCCCCACACACACACACACACACAAACAACAAAGAATTAACTGGCCCCAGTTGGCAATGGTGCTGATGTCAAGACAGCTCAGCCCCCTCTGGTCTGGGCTCTAGGTGGTCTGTGAAAGTGTTAGCTGCTCACTCACATCTGACTCTTTACAACTCCAAGGGCTGTAACCCGCCAGGCTCCTCTATGAAATTCTCTGGGCAAGAATACTGGAGTGGGTAGCCTTTCCCTTTTCCAGGGGATCTTCCAGACCCAGAAATTAAACCCCGGTCTCTTGCACTGCAGGCAGATTCTTTACCATCTGAGACACCAGGGAAGCCCAGGTGGTCTGTAACCCATTCCACATGGACCCATCCTAGTCTGGGCTCTACGAGGAAGAAGGAGGGACAGGGATTCTTAGTAACTTGCAGCTTCTGACTTCTGTGCTTCCATTTTCTTTAGAGATCTGGCAGAGAGGGTGGCTACTCACAGGGACAGTTTCCTTTCCATCTCCTGGCCAGATACCATCTGAACACAACCTGGGTTCAACATATGGCAGGGTTTAAACAGGTTGACACAGGGTCCTGGCCTGGGGGGCAAAGTATGAAGCGAGAACAAGCCTCCTACCCTGGAGAGGCCTACAAGGTTCAGGTCCTTTTGTTAATGCGAATAAGGGTGCATTTCAAGGCCCCAGCTGGCCAACCTAGAACTTTTACCCATAAGAAATTCTCCATGGGCAAGACGCACTCCAGTATATATAACACTTGGCTCTCAGATTGTGCCAAGCTTTGGCAGGTGGTGCAAGACTGGCTGCCCCAGATTCTTGTCAACTTTAGCTTCTTTCAAACTGTATCCAGGATCAAGGAGGGAATTGTGATACAGACAAGTCTGTACAGGAAAAAAAAAAAAAAAAGATGGTAGATATCGTAATGGGAAGCTGAGATGCCCAGAGACAAGGCCCAGATTAGGCAGTGGCTGGAGATTTTGCAGGAGACAAAAGGCAGATTTTGCAGGAGACAAAAGAGATACAGATTTGATGCCTGGGTCAGGAAGATCCCCTGGAGGAGGGCATGGCAATGCACTCCAGTATTCTTGCCTGGAGAATCCCATGGACAGAGGAACCTGGTGGGTTACAGTCCATGGGGTCTCAAATAGTTGGACACGACTGAGGCAACTTAGCACACACATATAAAATTTTAGGTCAGTGTTAAATGGCAACCCACTCCAATATTCTTGCCTGGAAAATCCCATGGACGGAGGAACCTGGTAGGCTATAGTCCATGGGGTCACAAAGAGTCAGACACGACTGAACGACTTCACTTTCTGGCCCACAGGAAATAATTAGTATTGACTAGGAATATTACTATAATTATTATATTCCCAGGAAGGTTATGACATGTATATTCTGAGGAAGTGGGGAGTGACATTCCTGGCAGTTTGCAGGAATGGAGCTATCATAGTTACTTCTCTAGGAGCCAAGATCCCACAGCAAGCTCTCAACCAGAGTCCTTTTCTCTCCTCTGTGCCTGCTCTCTGTTGCCCTCTGGAGGTCCTGGTTGGAGGCTGGTGAGAGCTGACCTTACTAGGGACTATGGATGATGGACGTATTTCCTAGGGAAGAATGAAGGCTTAGCAGATGGCAGTCCCGTACTTAAGTTTGCTGCAGCTAAGTCGCTTCAGTAGTGTCCTATTCTTTGCGACCCCATGTACTATAGCCCTCCAGGTTCCCCTGTCCCTGGGATTCTCTAGGCAAGAATACTGGAGTCGATTGCCACGCCCTTCTCCAGGGGAATCTTCCTGACCCAGGGACCGAACCTGCATCTCTTATGTGTCCTGCATTGTCTGGCAGGTTCTTTACCACTAGCACCTCCTGGGAAGCCTGACAATGGTGGTAGATGGCATTTATAAGCCTGTGTGTGTGTGTGTGTGTGTGTGTGTGTATGTGTGGGTGTGTGGCCCTTGACAGAACTGCCACTGGAACCATCATTTGGAAAACTTGATTGGAATGATTGAGACCCCAAGGGAATTGTGGGTACCTAGGAATTCATCCCTCAGACCCCAAGAGGGACCCAGAGCAAGGCCACGCCTCCCCTCCCCTAGACTGTACTTCCTGAGCCAAGGGACAATGCTCTGGCCAACTGGGCCAACTTGAGACTCCTATAAAACCACTCCTCAGATAAGCCAATTCCTCCTCCAGCCTGGTATTTTCTTTGCCTCCTTTTCTTTCCCCCATTCAAATAGCCAGACTACTCCATGCTTTGCCTCAGAGAGCATGTGTGAAAGCAGAAACAAGAAGAGCCTCTGTCTTTAGGGGAAGAGAAAAGACTCCTGGCTAAGCCAGATTGAAGTGTAGGAGAGGATGTTTATAAGAAAGAACAAGGCTATCTGCCGTCCCTCA
Source organism: Tragelaphus eurycerus (assembly GCA_935064755.1). Taxonomy (NCBI): domain Eukaryota; kingdom Metazoa; phylum Chordata; class Mammalia; order Artiodactyla; family Bovidae; genus Tragelaphus; species Tragelaphus eurycerus. Next base: position 27,031,724 of record CAKXYN010000016.1, read on the forward strand.
TTCAAGGCCGCGTGGAAACACAAGGGCGAGCTCCACAGTGACGGGCAGCCACCAGTGAACCAGGACTATATGGAACAAGAACAAATGACGTCAAGTGTAGGGACCGACGTGAGTCCCTAGGAGTCTAGAACCCTGCAGTGTGCCCCACTCCAACCCCAAAATGGAAAACAGGAGGGACACTCAGAACCAACAGGGGTTAAATGTCAGCACCTTTTAAAAATATAGACAGAGAGTTTTAGAAACTAATGTTTCTAACACCGTTGAGTTTAGGAGCTGAAACTCGTATTCCAAAGGATAGAATTTTTTTAAAGAAAACAATGTTGGGGAAACACACTATTTTAAAAATTTACATTTAGAAGAGAAGGCTTGGCAGCAAAGGTGAGAAATTTAATCATTTGTTGGACTCGGTATATTTATCTCTGCTCTGAAATTAAATGTGATTGTCCCTTAAGACTGCAGTTGAACGTGCATCCTAATTTGCCCTGGACAGGCACCATCTGCCCTGCTGTCTTGGCTTCAGTATTAGCAATTCTCAAAAGGGATTCCGTTTAAGCAATAAGTTATATGGTCACTCTGTTTAAGACTTTTACTGTTTTGTTTTGTTTTGTTTTTTTAATTTTGGCTGATCTGGGTCTTCTGTGCTATGCACAGTCTTTCTCTAGTTGAGGCAAGTGGGGGCTGCTCTTCGTCGCCATGTGTGGGCTTCTCATCACAGGAGCACCAACTCTAGGCACTTGGGCTCAGTACTTGTGGCCCCATGGACTTAGCTGCTCCACACACAACACACGGGATCTCCCCGGATCAGGGATTGAAACCATGTCTCTTGCATTGGCAGGTGGATTCTTAACCACTGGACCACTTAAGAAATCCCTGCTTAGGATTTTTTAAATGTGCGATCCCACAGGCTGATCAACTCTGAGCGAGGTGCTATGAAACAGAAAGTAAGGATTTCTAGGCGGGTGTGACTGGAGGTGGCTGTGAGCCAGTGAAGCTCGGGAAGGGCTGACAATCTCACCCAGACAGAAAAAAGGACAGGTGCTGAATGATGAGAGGGATCCTGGTGAGGTTAAAGTGGTGTGTGGAGCTGAGAGGACAGTGGCGGGGTCAGAGTAGGATGTTGACACAGAGTATTTCAGACATGGAATAGCGCAAGTTAAAAGCAATGGCAAGTTATGACCATGGGAGCAGGTAGGAGAAATGGACCCTGATTACGTTTGGAGATAGAAATTGGGCAGCTAATAAGAGATGTGGAGGCAGGCCTGGCTACTCTATACCTTTTTATTCCTATTGAATTTTGAATCTTATCTTTACAAAAATACATCAGTTCAGTTCAGTCGCTCAGTCGTGTCCGACTCTTTGCGACCCCGTGAATCACAGCATGCCAGGCCTCCCTGTCTATCACCAACTCCCTGAGTTCACTCAAACTCATGTCCGTCAAGTCAGTGATGCTATCCAGCCATCTCATCCTCTGTCGTCCCCTTCTCCTCCTGCCCCCAATCCCTCCCAGCATCAGAGTCTTTTCCAATGAGTCAACTCTTCACATGAGGTGGCCAAAGTACTGGAGTTTCAGCTTTAGCATCATTCCTTCCAAAGAACAATATATAAATACAATTAAAATAAAAAGGAATCTAGGGGCAGTTCGGAGAAGGCAATGGCACCCCACTCCAGTAGCCTTGCCTGGAAAATCCCATGGATGGAGGAGCCTGGTAGGCTGCAGTCCATGGGGTCGCAAAGAGTCAGACACGACTGAAGGACTTCGCTTTCACTTTTCACTTTCATGCTTTGGAGAAGGAAATGGCAACCCACTCCAGTGTTCTTGCCTGGAGAATCCCAGGGATGGGGGAGCCTGGTGGGCTGCCGTCTCTGGGGTTGCACAGAGTTGGACACGACTGAAGCGACTTAGCAGCAGCAGCAGCAGGGGCAGTCCTAAGATGGCAGAGGAATAGGACGGGGAGACCACTTTCTCCCCCACAAATTCGTCAGAAGATCATTTGAATGCTGAGCAGTTCCACAAAACAACTTCTGAACACTGGTGGAGGACACCAGGCACCCAGAAAGGCAGCCCCTTGTCTTCGAAAGGAGGCAGGACAAAATATAAAAGATAAGAGAGACAAAAGAGTTAGGGATAGAGACCTGTCCCAGGGAGGGAGTCGTGAAAGAGGAAAAGTTTCCAAACACCAGGAAACCCTCTCACCAGCAGGTCTTTGAGGAGATTTGGAATCTCAGAGGGCAACATAACTGGGAGAAAAAATAAATAAATAAATAAAACCCACAGATAATGTGCCTAACCACAACTCCCAGCGGAGAAGTAGCCCAGATGCTCGCATCTGCCACCAACAAGCAGGGGCTGAACAGGGAGGTGCGGGCTGGGTAAGGATCGGGCCTGAATGCCCTGAGGACAATCTGAGGGAGCTAACATGAGATAGCAACCCGATTGTGGGTTAGCCAGAGAGAGAGGAAAAAAGAGAGAGAAAGAACTCTCCTGCAAAAACCTCTAACCTAAGGCACTGCCAGCCTGCTCACAGAACAAAGGACTGAGCAAATACTAGAGGAGAGCTAGCCAGCTGCAGACTGGCCCATCCGCCCCATCCCCCTCTCAGAGGCAGAGACGCAGGCAGGCGACAGCCAGAGCCAGAAGGTGAGGGGCAATCTCAGCCCCAGAGACGGCATCCTCTGCCAAACTGTGAGCAGGCTCCCAGGTGCTAACCAAGACTTCCTGGGATCCCGGATGGTTGACATCTGCCAGGAGGGTTGCAGCCAGAGATCGGCTCCCCAGAGGAGACACACGGCACCCCTGAGACGGTGCTCCTGTTGTGCACCCAGGAAATCAAGCAGCTTGGACTGGGTGATAAGATGCACTGACCATCTGTGGAGAGTGTGCTCAGCAAGTCACCTGAGCTGCTCAGACCTGGGAAGAACACAAAATGCATGCCCAACCGAGTCTGTGCATTTGTGGAGTACCCAAGAACCTGAACCTGAACAGCTTAGACCTGGGAAGTGCACACAAACCAGGGCCAACTGTAGAGAGTTCCCCTGCAGAGCAACCTGGAGCCTGAGCAGTTAGACCAGGAAAGCATACACATTGTGAGTGGGGGCAAACCCAGTGTGGCTCAAACACTGCAAGCACTCCCCACACATGCCACTGATATTTGTTTGCAGTGTTCCTCCCTCCCCACAGCATAACTGGAAAAGTGAGCCTAAATAAGTGACCACCTTAGCCCCTCCTTGTGTCAGGGCGGAAATTAGACACTGAAGAGACTTGCAGAAGAAGCCAAAATAAACAGAGGGAACCGCTTTGGAAGTGACAGGTGTAACAGATTAAAACCCTGTAGTTAGCACCGATTACATTGGAAGGGGCCTATAGATCTCAAGAAGAAGTATAAGCTGGAACAAGGTACTATCTGAAACTGAACTGACCCCACACTGCCCTCGACAGCTCCAGAGAAATTCCTAGATATATTTTACTATTATCATTTTTTAATTTTTAAAATTTTAAGTCCTTTATTACTCCTTTAATTTTCATTTCTATAACCTATTACTTTGCAAAAAAGGGCCCTATTTTAAAAGCAAATTTCATATATATTTTTATAACTTTTGTGATTTTTTAAATATTGCATTTTTGAGAGTCAGAAAGTGAAGAGGAACTAAAAAGCCTCTTGATGAAAGTGAAAGAGGAGAGTGAAAAAGTTGGCTTAAAGCTCAACATTCAGAAAATGAAGATCATAGCATCTGATCCTATCACTTCATGTGAAATATATGGGGAAACAGTGGAAACAGTGTCAGACTTTATTTTGGGGGGCTCCAAAATCACTGCAGATGGTGACTGCAGCCATGAAATTAAAAGACGCTTTCTCCTTGGAAGAAAAGTTATGACCAACCTAGACAGCATATCGGAGAAGGCAATGGCACCCCACTCCAGTACTCTTGCCTGGAAAATCCCAGGGACAGGGGAGTCTGTTGGGCTGCCATCTGTGGAGTCACACAGAGTCAGACATGACTGCCACGACTTAGCAGCAGCAGCAGCAGCAGCAGATAGCATATTGAAAAGCAGAGACATTACTTTGCCAACAAAGGTCAGTCTAGTCAAGGCTATGGTTTTTCCAGTGGTCATGTATGGAGGTGAGAGTTGGACTGTGAAGAAAGCTGACCGCTGAAGAATTGATACTTTTGAACTGTGGTGTTGGAGAAGACTCTTGAGAGTCCCTTGGACTGCAAGGAGATCCAACCAGTGCATTCTAAAGATCAGCCCTGGGATTTCTTTGGAAGGAATGATGCTAAAGCTGAAACTCCAGTACTGTGGCCACCTCATGCGAAGAGTTGACTCATTGGAGAAGACTCTGACCTGGGAGGGATTGGGGGCAGGAGGAGAAGGGGACGACAGAGGATGAGATGGCTGGATGCCATTCCTGACTCGATGGACGTAAGTTTGAGTGAACTCAGGGAGTTGGTGATGGACGGGGGGCCTGGTGTGCTGCGATTCATGGGGTCGAAAAGAGTCCAACATGACTGAGTGACTGAACTGAACTAATGCTATTGAATTGTACATTCAAAAATGGTTAAAATGGTAAATTTCATATCATGTACATTTTATCATAAGAAACAGTTACATAATTTTAATAATAAAATAGTCATTTTTTACTTTGATTGGAGTTATGTTAAATGCAGGGATTAATTAGAGAAGCTGTATTGAATGAGCCACAGCAAAGAATAGCCCTGTTGAAAAAGGACTCGGTCTCCAACTCTTGGCATTCTCCATGCCAGTTTATCCTGTTTTCCTGACTGGCTCCTGAGGGACTAACAGTACGGAGCACAGGTGACAGACTGAGCCAGAACCTGGGGAGGAGGGCAGCTTCATCTAAGACAGTGAAGAAAAAGAAAGGGAAGAGGTGCTCAGTGAGGGTAGAAGCAGAGGAAATTTCCGCTGCACCACATAGACATTCTCCATGAGGAATGTTGGAGGGTAGATATTGAGGGGACTGGTAAAGGTTGGCCTTTGCGGGGAACAACAGTGGGGTCAGATCAGGGATATGTAAACGAATCACCACATTCCACTGAGGAGCCTAGTGAGGCTGGAAATCATAAACGAGTAGACAGAATTCTCCCCCTTCTCCCTCTTCTCCCTCCCCCAGCAACAATCTTGAAGGGGTTGCAGGTTCCTGGTGCTATAGAAGCGAGGAGGAGTAGATTCCCCATCCAGACCACCAACTGCTGTAGGCTTCTATTCTCTAACAATGTCAAGCTGGGACTGGAAAGAAGCATCAATTTTAAGTTGCAACGGAAGTTTGGGTTACTACTGGGATGGACATTATCATTACTAAAATCAGACTAAAGAGGACCAGAACGATCATGTAACTTGTCTAAATTTTATCCAGTGGCAGAGCAAGCTCTAAACATACGGAATAAATTTTGAAAAGCAACAAAAAGCAGAAGTCAACTTACTTTCTGATTTTATTCAACGAGCCATGCTTATTCACAATATTATTTCCAGTTGTTAATTGAAACGCATGTATCTTGCCTCTCCCCCTAGATTGTAAGCTCTCTGAAGGCAGGATCCATGTGCTGCTCATCCTCATACTGCCCCCACAGCCTAGCAAAGTGCCTTGCATATACACAGAAGGCCCTGAAATGACTGCTGACTGAATTGCTAACCAAAAGAAATTAACCCCATATGAGGCAGCAGCAGGCCACTTTGTGTAGTATGCTTGCACAGTATCCAGCACAGAGCAGGTGAGTGACAAGACCTGATCGAGCTGAAATGACTCTTCCTAAAGAGATAGACTATGTTCTAGGAAGTCTGATATAAAATGATGCTGCAGGTTGCCCAGACTTCAGGTAAAAGAAGCAGGGATGAAGGAGGTGTGAGTGGTCATTTTCTATTTCTCTGTTAGAGCTGTTCTTGTACTGGATTAAGGTGATGATGGCTAAAACACAAGAGGAGGGTGAGTCAGACCCAGTTCATGACCTATGGTACAAGAAGTGAGTATTTCAGTGCCTGATTAAGCCTCAAACCAAGTTGGATTCACTTTTGATCAGGAAAATCTTAAAGGGCCCCGTCCTCAAAATTATATAAAAATCATCCCAGTCATGTACTTTTGAGAAAATAAATCAAAATAAGCACAGAGCCCAGTTCTTTAGAGAGGAAAGTAGATCTCAAGAAGCAATCTTTCCTACAATAAAGGTTGAGAAAAGGAAAGCCAAGACCAGCTGATTCTGGTTTGGGGAATGGTAACATTGGTGAACTCTATACTGTTTCTTGTGATGGGATCACTCATGCTGAAGTTATCTCCTTTGTTGGCCTGGCCACTATCCCTCTTCACAGAGCAGAGAGGTAAAAGAGATGTATGAGTGTCTCCATAATTGAAGTCTAAGTACTTGATTACTGCCTCTCTGGGAAAATGAACTTGACTGAAGGGAGAGTGAGCAGGTATTCATTCAAGCAACAAGCCACTTATTGAGTGCCTGCAACTGATGGGGAAAGATGACTCTTCTTAGACTGGACCATCCAAAATCAGTTGGGGGTAAAGAAAAAAAAATAAGCTGGAGGGGTGAGAGGGAGAAAGACCATAGTTGGTGAGTCTTTAGGGTACTCCTGAGGAAACCCCTCAGCTCCTGAGCTCACAGCTCAGTTCCAAATTCCAGGATGCCTGGTTAGAGAGAGAGGGAAACACACGTTCTCAGGGACAGAAGCCCACAGAGCCAAGGGGTCTGGATTTCTAAGGCATAATTTCATCAAGGGCTGGGTGACACTTTGGAAAGCCATCTGATCTCCAGAGGTCCTGATACACAAGAACAACTCGGCCCATTACATCAAGAGATAGAGATGTGGACTCACCCCTTGGCCTCTCATGCATGCCCTCTTTCTTACCCCCTCAAGAGCGAAAGCAGCAGATCCATCACAAAAGGATGCCTCCCTTAGGAAATCTTAGTTCAAGTGGGGATTTTTATACAAGCTCCATGTCTCCTGGATTCTTAAGAGCCTCCAAAACGGCTGTAAATAATCCGTATTAAACAGGAAGAAGTATGAAATAGGCACGGGACCAACCACTGTGACTTCCATGGCTGAAAAGCACGGATTAAAAAGGGGCAGTCAGACTTCCATGCAGAGACTATAACTAGGAGTAGATTTCAGCCCCTTACTGTAGAAGTCCGATGTTGCACAGATGCACACACGCATACATGATCCCTTCTCTGAAGGCAGAGATGAGAGTGCAGAAAACAACACTGAATAAACTGGTCATTCTCTTACTTGTCCTTTACTGTGCTGTAATAGATAAAGATTAATTTAAACAATTAGATTGCCCCTTATCTTTGCTCTCTATGTCTTCCCCAGATCGTTAGCAAAAAGCAATAAAATTCTCACCTGACCCTCAGTGGGCTGGGGATTTCTGCCTAGACTACTCAGTTCATTCACTCACATCCCCAAACCAAAACCTACAACCAAGTTGTAACTCCATATATTTTAAATTCATTCTACTCACCCTCTCTGCAGTGGCCCGCTGCTCCTGGGTCCTTGAATTCAGTCCCTTTAAGGTGGGTCTTACCTCCTTAGAACCCACCCACCACTCCTTTTTTCTACCTCTGCTATTAAAATAGCCCCTCCTCTATTGCCTCACCAACCAACTACTTTAGAACCAAAAAGTCTTTGTCTATTCATCAACACTGTAAAAGTAACGTTCATGTTATGTTTTTTAATCTACTGTCTGTGTCTTCCATGGTTCTCATCAGCTTATCTAATCAGCATGTCCTAGGGAGGCCTGTTACTTGCTGGTTAAGCTTGTCCAAGCACAACAGGACCAGCTGAGGCATTTACTCCAGGAGAATAGGCAATTCTCAGGAAAGATGTCAGACCTTTGGCCTCTTCTCTCCACAGGATTGAGATGAAGGAAAATCTTCCACACTCCACTGCAGCTCTACAAACCCCAGTTCATGACTCTTTGGAGAAGGATACAGACAAGGAAAATCAAAGAACAAGCCAAACCCTGCAAGAGCAATGTTTCATACTTTCTGAGTTTTCTAGGTTTTATGCTGATTTTTGCCCTCATCTTCTTAATTCCTTTTTTTGTATTTAGGAAACACATGATGAGGCAGCAATAAGTGGAGGATTGGAATTTTGGAGAGAAGAGAGACAGTGAATGGGAAGTGAAAAGAAAAAAAAAAATTGGAGGCCAGGCATCAGTTGGTTTGGGCAAGGGCTGTGGGGGACAAGTAGCGGGGATGGGGGAGGTAGAAAACAAGCTGGGAAGTCTCTGGCATCTCCAGGTACCAGGTGCTAGGCTTGGTACTACACACATCTTCCCTTTTTTAACTCCCTCAATGGTCCTGCCAGAACAGCATTTTCATCCCCAATCTTTGCAGACACAGAAACTGAGGCTCAGAGAATGCAATACTTGCCCATGGACTCATAGGAGGACGAGCAGGGGCTGGAAGCTTCATTGGAAAATGAACTCCAATCCTCTTCTTTCACAGGCCCTTCTTGTGGATTTTCTGTGTCTTCAGACTTGTATTTCAGGGTTTGCTTCCCTTTCATTTAGGAAATTCATCTGCTGGTTTAGTCTCACTTTATTCTTAAATCATGTGACGTTTTCTCTCAGTGGAAAAACCATACTTTTTGACCTAGTCCTGCCTGCAGGAGATGATGAAAATATGTGTTTTGGAGGCCATGGCTGAGCCATCCCTGTAACAGTACATCCTAGCTCTCTTCACAATCCATGGAATGAAAGAGTAGCAAGACACCAGTGACCACCTCATCCTAATTTGCCTGAGACTTTCCTGATTTGAGCACTGAGAGTCTGGTGCCAAAGGAAACAGGCAGGCTTAGGCAGACCAGGAGAGCCTAGCCCAGAAGAAACATAGTCTCAGGCCTTAGGGAGTTTCCAACAGGCCAGAGATTAGACAAATTCACAAGCAGAAGAGTAGGAGGCCCATAAAGGAGTTCAAAGGGAGGAAGGTGTTCAGTAAAACAAAAACCACATTGTTTGAAGAATTAATTCATTTCACAAATGGTCATTTCTTGCCTCCTAAGCATATTTGAGACAGAGGGAAGGAGCCATAGAAATGAAGAACTGAGAGGAGGAAGAACACAGTGTGCCCTGGGAACATGGAGGTGGTTTCCCCGGCACAGGGCAAGTCTGGGGAGAAAAAGGTTTGGGCCTGTAAGATAGGCTTGGCCATCCCAGAGAGACATAAACATCAGCAAATGTGTCTGAATTCAAAGGAATGTGGGACTGGACTTTGCACAAAAACGGAATAATTGGCTTCAGCGTGGATCACAGCACAGGTGGAAAGATCAGTGGCCACATCTCTGCCAAGCATTCAGACAAAACCCTTTGGTTTCTACCTACCCAGGTTTTATTTAGACCATTTGTACATCAGTTCAGGTTATTTTAGCTTCTAATTTTCATTTTTGTCTTTTATGTCATACAGGAATTTGACAGTGAGCTTTATCTAGGGTTGGGGAGGGGACAAGAAGATATGGGAAGGCAATGGCACCCCACTCCAGCACTCTTGCCTGGAAAATCCCACGGATGGAGGAGCCTCATAGACTGCAGTCCGTGGGGTCGCTAAGGGTCGAACACAACTGAGCGACTAACCTTTCACTTTTCACTTTCATGCATTGGAGAAGGAAATGGCAACCCACTCCAGTGTTCTTGCCTGGAGAATCCCAGGGACGGGGGAGCCTGGTGGGCTACCGTCTATGGGGTCGCATAGAGTCGGACACGACTGAAGCGACTTAGCAGCAGCAGCAGCTTTCCCTCTAGGATACACAAAGGGAACAGGTTTGCAGGCTGCAGATCCTTCCTGCTGGAATAAATAGGGAAGGAAGTGCCCTGGCAGCAAAGCGCTTTCCTCCTCATGTCTAGTGCCTACTCAGTTGGCTTGTACTACCTGTGCCTCTGTTGACCCCTAATGCAATTGGATTTTTGTGAATGTCTCATATCCATGTTTATATTGGGTTATTTCTCTTTCCTTATTTATTTATAGGAATCCTTTATATTCTAAACTCAGTTTTCCTTTTACAAAAATATTGTAAATATTTTTCTGTTTTTATCATTTGTCATTCTTTTTAAAATGTTTATTTATCTATTTTTGGCTGTGCTAGGTCTTCATTGCTGGGCAGGCTTCTCTAGTTGTAGGCGAGCTGGGGGCAGCTGCTCTCTCATTGTGGAGCCTTCTCTTGTTGCAGCTCTAGGCTCTGGAGCACGTGGGCTCAGTAGTTGTAGCGCACAGGATCTATTGCCCTGTGACATGAGGGATGTTCCCAGAACAGCGATTGAGCTAGTATCTCCTGCACTGGCCAGTGGATTCTTAACCATGGGACCACCAGGAAAGCCCTATTTATCCATATTTTTTCTTGAAGGTTCCTAGGTTAGTTGTCAATCTCAGAAATGCTTTAACTATCCCTAAGTTTATGTACACCTGCATTTTCTTTTAGTTCTTTTCTGGTTTTGTTTTCTCTGGACTTTAAATTGATACATGTTACAAGATAGGTTTTCACTTTACCATTTTTCTCAAGTGTTACCTCACCATTTATCAGACTTTGTACCCTCTACCCACCAGTTCAAATTACTGTCTTTATCACATACTAAATGTTTCTGTGTGCTGAGTCTGTGCTCAGCCAACCATCCTGATAGTATGTTCTAAACTTGGTTTCCTTTTGCTACTACCTACTCCCTCCCCAAGCCACTGTATTCTGGCTTCTGCCCCCGTGGTGTCATAAATATTTCCCTAGCAAAGCTCATCATAAGATTACTAATTGCCAAAGTCTGAATGCTTTTCAGGTCTGTTCATATATGGATCTCTCTGTACATTTGACATTGTAGGCATTTCTTTCCTTCTTGAAATCCCTTCTTTTGGGGTGATTTTGTTTCCCTGTTTGTTTTGGTAAATTTGGGGGATTTCTCAGCCATTGGCTATAGGAATCGTCATCTTTGCTAAATGATGCTCACGGTGTTTTCTAGAGGGGCTTTAGCAATGTGCTATAGTCTAACTAGATTTTGAAAAAAATTGATTTATCTACTTATTTTTGGTTGTGCTGGGTCTTCGCTGCTTTGTGGGCTTTTCTCTAGTGTCAGCGGGCAGGGGCTACTCTCTAGTTGTGGTACGTAGCCTTCTTATTGCACTGGCTTCTCTTGTTGCAGAGCACAGGATCTAGGGTGCACAGGCTTAAGCAGTTATGGCACACAGGTTTCGTTGCTCTGTGGCCCGTGGGATCGTCCCGGACCAGGGATCAAACCCATGTCGCCTGTATTGGCAGGCAGATGCTTCACCCCTGAACCACCAGGGAAGCCCCTAATTAAATTATTTAAAAACAAGAATTGGTAGATCTAGGATGCTTTGGGTCTTAGTTCTCCCCATAAATTTTCTCCTCTCTTCTGTGAGCTTACATCCTACTCCTGGCTTAAGTGAACCCCATCACCATCACCACTCTCTCCTGCAACACAAACCAACTGAGAACTTTAAAGACTCACCTTCTTAAAGCCTCATTTTTGTATCTTATTCCCTGTTCCAAAATCAACAGTGGCTTCACAGGAAAGCCAATAAAGTCTAAACTTCTTGGATTCACACCCAAGATCTTTTCTTGCCTGGCTTCCTCCTTTTTTTCAAGACTTACGTCCCCCCGCTCCCAAAGGGGATGACTTGAATCCAACCAAGTGAACTCACAATGCTGGTGAGAGTGGAAACTGATACAGCCACTCTGCAAAAACAACGTGGTAAGGTTTAATAAAGATGAAAATACATATACTAAATGACCAAGCAGTTTCACTTGTGTATGTGTGTGCCAGGGCACATGAACAAGGATATTTACATAGCATCATTTGTAGGTGGTCAAAATGGAAGCAACCCAAATGTCCATCAAGAGTAGAATGCATACGTTCCAGCCTCTGCACCCTTCTTCACTCTGTCTCCCCAGTGATCTTAGGTCAATGCACAGGTTTCATTTTCAGACATATCTTCATTTAAAACAGGAGCCCAGGGACTTCCCTGGTGATCCTGTGGTTAAGAATCTGCCTGCCAGTGCAAGGGACACAGGTTCGATCCCTGCTCCAGGAATATCTCACATGTCCCGAGGAGCCACAACCACTGAGCCCACACTCTAGAGCCTGTGTTCCCCAACAAGAGATTCTACCACAAGGAGAAGCCCACGCACCACAGCTAGAGAGTAGCCCCTGTCCACTGCAACTAGGGAAAGACCAAGCACAGCAACAAAGACACAGAGCAGCCAAAAATATAATCTTTTTTTTTTTAACAAAAAGGAGCCAAATTGCTTACTTTCCAAAATAGAAAGTTAGGATTTTTTTCCACTGAAAACTGGATTTCCAATATCATAGTGTTAATATATAGAAAAATTCTAATAAGTTGTGGTCATGTTTTATCATTATATTAATCTAAGTGCTCCTTTTCTTCTTAAAATTAACTTTTAAAAGTGTATACACATTAAATGAAAAAATTAAGTATAATCTACAAAAGTATTGAATCTATGTTGTACACTTGAAACTAACATAGTATTGTAAATGGACTATAGTTCAATAAGTAAATAAATAAAATAGCATACATATAAAAATAATAAAATAAAAGTTATATAAAGTAAAATCCATTCTCTTTTGGGATTCAGTTCTATAAGTGTTAACTAATACATACATATCCTTTGCTTTTTATTTTTTCAAGATGGGTTTAAAGTAACTTATCTTAGACACTGTTCACTGGGGCTTTGGAAAACAAAGTTTGACTTCACAACTTAATAGGCCTGTTGAGTTCACAAAAATACAGTTCCATCTATTGGTCCTTCCTCAATTGTTTAAGTCCTGATTGTCTTCCAGGACAGCCAGTTCTGAGCGGATCCTTTCCACTAAGATTGGAAAGATTTCTCCTGACAAAATAGGCCTGAATTTATCTCCATGGAAAATTAACAAGATGTTGCTGCAGATGAAGGATCTTTCTAAACCAGCTGCCCCTGTGCCAAGTACAAAGCTAACCCAAAACTCCAGAGGAAGGCCTGCCATATCTGAGCTCCCTTGTCTTCTAGAAAGTGTCAAGATTTGATGACTTATGCTTTGAGGGAGAGCAAACACTTGTCCCCTCACTTCTACAAGAAAGACAGGGAACACTGAACCATTAGTAATCATAGTTTTTGAAGTATATTAAATGAGCTAAACTAATTCTTAACCATAAGCCCACCATTCTACTCCACTTACTCTGACGTTAAGCAGAAAAAAAAAATCAAAGTTTTCATTATTAGTAAAAAAAAAAAAAAAACTAGAAATCCCAACCTATTTGTAGACCAGCCACTACCTTGCCAACTCTGTTCATCCTCTCCCATTCCAGTTGTTCTGACCTTTCTACTTCAATGGTTGACTTCACAAAAATGGGATGCTAGGCCTCACCAAGATGGTGACCTTGGTAGCCAGCCTCTCTGGATGCATAAGATTTAGCATCTCCTACAAATCCCCAGGTGAGGCTAATGTTGCTGGTCAGGTGACCACACTTGGATATCACTGCTATAAATCTAATTAATAATTCATAGGAAATATGAAAGGTAGGGGAACCTATTAATACCGTGAGGATACATTACAAACAGACTCTGAGAAATAGTTCCTTCAACAAATAAATTATAAGGAAAAAGTGAGCAAGAAAGAATCTAGAGATTAAAACAAACAATAGGCATAAAGAAGAGGGCCAAGATAATAGCCTAGTCAGAATACCAGCCTTGTCCTGCACGTGAAGTTGGGTGTCAACATCTCCAAGCTTCTCCCCCAGGCCTCCAATGGTGCCAACAGGCTGGAATTCAGGCAGTCTGCTTAGACTGTTCCCATTCAACTCATCTTAAAAGGAAGGACTACCTATATCAGTTCAAACATAAAGTATCAGGGGAGTTCTTTGCTCAGGCACCAGAACAGTATCCTGGCTGAGGAAACAACGACAAGCGACAAATTCCAAGTCTTATTTTGAACTCTAACTCCAGGATGTCACCGTTCATACAGCTTTCGTTTGCTTCATAGACCAGGGTGATGTCTTTGATTTTAATATTCCTATGCAAAAATCAAAGGAGAAAAGGAAAGATATAAACATCTAAATGCGGAGTTCCAAAGAATAGCAAGAAGAGATAAGAAAGCCCTCTTCAGTGATCAATGCAAAGAAATAGAGGAAAACAACAGAATGGGAAAGACTAGGGATCTCTTCAAGAAAATCAGAGATACCAAAGGAACATTTCATGCAAAGATGGGCACAATAAAGGACAGAGATGGTGTGGATCTAACAGAAGCAGAAGATATCAAGAAGAGGTGGCAAGAATACACAGAAGAACTGTACAAAAAAGAGCTTCAAGACCCAGATAATCATGATGATGTGATCACTGACCTAGAGCCAGACATCTTGGAATGTGAAGTCAAATGGGCCTTAGAAAGCATCACTACGAACAAAGCTAGTGGAGGTGATGGAATTCCAGTGGAGCTATTCCAAATCCTGAATGATGATGCTGTGAAAGTGCTACACTCAATATGCCAGCAAATTTGGAAGACTCAGCAGTGGCCACAAGATTGGAAAAGGTCAGTTTTCATCCCAATCCCAAAGAAAGGCAATGCCAAGGAGTGCTCAAACTACCGAACAATTGCACTCATCTCACACGCTAGTAAAGTAATGCTCAAAATTCTCCAAGCCAGGCTTCAGCAATATGTGAACCGTGAACTTCCTGATGTTCAAGCTGGTTTTAGAAAAGGCAGAGGAACCAGAGATCAAATTGCCAACATCCGCTGGATCATGGAAAAAGCAAGAGAGTTCCAGAAAAACATCTATTTCTGCTTTATTGACTATGCCAAAGCCTTTGACTGTGTGGATCACAATAAACTATGGAAAATTCTGAAAGAGATGGGAATACCAGACCACTTGATCTGCCTCTTAAGAAATCTGTATGCAGGTCAGGAAGCAACAGTTAGAACTGATCATGGAACAACAGACTGGTTCCAAATAGGAAAAGGAGTACGTCAAGGCTGCATATTGTCACCATGTTTATTTAACTTATATGCAGAGTACATCATGAGAAATGCTGGACTGGAAGAAACAGAAGTTGGAATCAAGATTGCCGGGAGAAATATCAAGAACCTCAGATATGCAGATGACACCACCCTTATGGCAGAAAGTGAAGAGGGGCTAAAAAGCCTCTTGATGAAAGTGAAAGTGGAGAGTGAAAAGGTTGGCTTAAAGCTCAACATTCAGAAAACGAAGATCATGGCATCTGGTCCCATCACTGCATGGGAAATAGATGGGGAAACAGTGGAAACAGTGTCAGACTTTGTTTTTCTGGGCTCCAAAATCACTGCAGATGGTGACTGCAGCCATGAAATTAAAAGACGCTTACTGCTTGGAAGGAAAGTTATGACCAACCTAGATAGCATATTCAAAAGCAGAGACATTACTTTACCAACAAAGTTTCGCCTAGTCAAGGCTATGGTCTTTCCTGTGGTCATGTATGGATGTGAGAGCTGGACTGTGAAGAAGGCTGAGCGCCGAAGAGTTGATGCTTTTGAACTGTGGTGTTGGAGAAGACTCTTGAGAGTCCCTTGGACTGCAAGAAGAGCCAACCAGTCCATTCTGAAGATCAATCCTGGAATTTCTTTGGAGGGAATGATGCTGAAGCTGAAGCTCCAGTATTTTGGCCACCTCATGCGAAGAGTTGACTCATTGGAGAAGACTCTGATGCTGGGAGGGATTGAGGGCAGGAGGAGAAGGGGACGACAGAGGATGAAATGGCTGGATGGCATCACTGACTCGATGGATGCGAGTCTGAGTGACCTCCGGGAGCTGGTGATGGACAGGGAGGCCTGGCGTGCTGCGGTTCATGGGGTCGCAAAGAGTCGGACACGACTGAGCGACTGATCTGATCTGATCTGATCTGATGCAAAAATCACTTCAGGTGGGTAACGCAGGAGGTATCTGAGATATCCAAAGAGCCTTAGGAAATAGCTGCTCATCCCAATTGAATCTGGGCTGCAGGAAGAACGAGATCTTTAAGTAATGGAAAGATTAGGACCAAAAGAGGACTTGTTTCTAAGCCCAGGACTGCAAGGGGCTGGAGTTCTAAGTTTACCCCCAACCCCCTCCTAGGCGTAAAGTCACTATTGTCCCTCCACACTCCAAGACTGCCATCAGCAATCACGTTGCCCCGCCACCCATCCACACTTAACCGCAGAAGCAGTGATGCAGGTTTCCCTTTAGGGGGACTCTCTGGCTCTTGTCATGACACCAGCTCGTCGCTGAGCCATGACTTGGGGAAGCGTTGGCACTGCATCCAGCTCTGTTCCAAACCTGGCACGCCAGCCAGCCAACCGAGTCCAGGTCTGAATGGCACTGGCAGGACATCAAGGACATACCTGAAGAATAAGAATACCTTTGATAAGTAGGGGAGAGAAAACCCCACCTTTGAGGAAGAAAATGAAGAAAGTTTTGGAGGAGGTACAGAATGCAGACCTAGTAAAGAAACTTGTTTCTAAAGAATTACAGGCAAGATGTAGGGGTTTGGGGATGGTTAGAATCCTTATCCTGAGCCAGTGGCTATTCTTGAAGACCTTGTCATAGATCTCATCGCTGACATGGTTTAAGGCGGTGTCAATTGGAAGACAAGGTCAAATGCAAATTGAAGATATCTTGATTTGAAAGGATCCAGGGAAGTTTGCTGAGGTTAGAAGTCTTGCTTACTATGAATGAAGAAGTGAAGCTTCTTTTATAATTTTAAATTTCTGAAGTTTCATTGTTTTGTGGACAGCTCCAAAATCACTGCAGATGGTGACTGCAGCCATGAAATTAAAAGACGCTTACTCCTTGGAAAGAAAGTTATGACCAACCTAGATAGCATATTCAAAAGCAGAGACATTACTTTGCCAACAAAGGTTCGCCTAGTCAAGGCGATGGTCTTTCCTGTGGTCATGTATGGATGTGAGAGCTGGACTGTGAAGAAGGCTGAGCGCCGAAGAATTGATGCTTTTGAACTATGGTGTTGGAGAAGACTCTTGAGAGTCCCTTGGACTGCAAGGAGATCCAACCAGCCCATTCTGAAGGAGATCAGCCCTGGGATTTCTTTGGAAGGAATGATGCTAAAGCTGAAACTCCAATATTTTGGCCGCCTCATGCGAAGAGTTGACTCATTGGAGAAGACTCTGATGCTGGGAGGGATTGGGGGGCAGGAGGAGAAGGGGACGACAGAGGATGAGATGGCTGGATGGCATCACTGACTCGATGGATGTGAGTCTGAGTGACCTCAGGGAGTTGGTGATGGACAGGGAGGCCTAGCGTGCTGCGATTCACGGGGTCATGAAGAGTCGGACACGACTGAGCGACTGATCTGATCTGATAAATAGTGACGATATTTTCTACAGTAAGGTTCTGATATCTAACCATGTAAATGAAAGATGAAGAAAAACAAGATTTTCACGTCTTCGATTTTAGAGTGATATTTGAGATTTTAATTGCCTGCCTTTATATTACCATACTCAAATACTTACTGGGTTTTAATGACCACACAAAAACTAAAGTATCTTAGAAACCATGTAGCTCCTTTTGACTATCTGAAGTATTATGTGTTTTTATTCCATTGTAGGCTATACTATAACTGTTCAATACATGAAAACTAAATGTCACCTTGGACCCTATGATAGCTGAAAATGCATTTCATGTATTCTCATTTCTAGACAACAGTAATCTAACAGATTATTAAGGACAGCGAGTTAATTTGTGGTTTTTTAAAGTAAAAAATGATTTCTAAGAATGTTTATCTGCTTCAAAAGATAACTTGTTTTAATACTTTCTTCAGATAGTGATTTTTTTTTTTAAGAAACAAGTTTCACATGAATACTTCAGTTTGGAAGGTTTTTTATTTAAAAGCTTTGAGACATATATATACTATCTGTCAAGTTGTAGAAGAACCCATTTTCCCAGATCAGATTAAAGCTTCTAAAATAAATGCTTTCAGTAGTAGCTAGAATGGCATTGCTTAACAAATTGAGAAAGAATAAGCATTTGGCATAACAAATATTAATATATTTGTTAGTACTTGTTCATTGTGGGAAAGCGTTATTGACTACAATCAAATATAGCTACAGAAACCACTTGCTCAGTTTCCTGTAGTTCAGGATACACAGATTTTGTGTATACTTCGCTATAATATTACACTTAAGAATTGATATTACATTTCAAAGGATCAATGTACGTTATTATTTGTGAAACTGAACATTTTATGTGCTGCTTATAAACATTATCTATAAATCAGTACTTGGGAAAGTTGTACTTTCTTAACCTATGAATACCAGGAATAAAATATGAAAAATTAAACATAGAACAAATTACCCTGGGAGCACAAATCTTTGATAAGTTGGAAATACCTCCCTCCTCCAGCATGAAAATTGCTGGTCAATCTTTTTCTTAGCTCCCCCACTGTGTGCACGCTGATCTATGCTATCCCTTTTGTTGTCGTGCAGCCGTCATTAATGAGATGGAAATAGCGGGCCGTACATTCCATACGCACAGCAGACTCTGAAGAGCTCAGCAAAGCAGGGAGAAATGACTTCGAATATGTGTAAAATTCTCCATCTTTCAAATTCCTCAACTTATTTCAGAGTCATCTCATGACCCTCCTATCTAGCAGTTTCAGGGGACAAAAAACTTGCCACGTCCTTCTCCACTAAGCCAATTCTCTGAAAATGGATAGACAGACAGACTGGCCTCAGTGTTTAAAAATAATGTTGACAGGAATATGGATAGAGAGGCTCAGCTGGTAAAGAACCTGGGTTCGATCCCTGGGTTGGGAAGATCCCCTGCAGAAGGGAACAGATATCCACTCCAGTATTCTTGCCTGGAGAATTCCATGGACTGTGTAGTCCATAGGATCACAAAGAGTTGGACACGACTGAGCAACTTTCACTTTCACTTTGGGATAGACAGAGCTGTCTCTCCTGGTCACTGTTCCATACTCTTCCTCCCCACACGCAGTGCTGACTGCAGCGCCATCGCTCTCTTGCATGTTTGCATGCCTCTTCCTGTGATAAAAGGGTTGTGCCTGTGACACTTCTACCATTCCATTTGTTCTGAAAGTGGAACATCTTTGCCCAATTTGGTATGGCTTGAATGAAGAAAGCTCCAAGGGCTCTTCTAAGTTGTCTTCTACCGAAGTGTTTCTTACAACCATCCAGTTGCTGCATTTGAAGAAAAGCTTTATTTGGTATTTGTCCCATATTCAATCTAAAGTCAGAGGATTTAGAATTTTGAAGCTGACCTGTGGATCAGAGGTTGAAGGCATTTAACTCTTGTTCAATACCCAGGCTCTCCTACTGCCTGAGTATCTACCTGGTCCCTTTCCATAAACATTTTTTTTAACCTTTTCAAATCTTCAGTATAAATTTATTACCTCTACCATCATTTGGAAAGTCGGAAAATCACCCCTTCAACTATTTGACAGGCTTCCCAAAGTGAAGGATTTTATATCCTTCACCTAGAGCAACTCAGAAGCAAGTTGCTCTCCCATCACTTTCCTTTCTTCACTTCCCTGTCCTTCCACATACAGTTCTGGGAGGAGAGTACTCCTCAGGTGACGGGCACTATCTACTTGGCACATTACTGGGTAATTTGAGGCAGAAACAAGAGAATATAATTTCTTTCCTCAGAGCACATTTGGATGCTGTTATAGCTGAATGTTTGTGCCCCCCAAAATTCATTTATTGAAATCTAATTCCCAATGTGATGGTATTTTACCAAGTAAAGCTTTGAGAGGTAATTAGGTCAGAAAGGTGGAGCCCTTGTGAATGGGATTAATACCCTTACATAAAAGGCCAGTTATTGCTGTTGTTCAGATGTTCCGTCTGACTGTTTGCGACCCCATGGACTGCAACACACCAGGCTTCCTTGTCCTTCACTATCTCCTGGAGTTGGCTCAGATTCATGTCCACTGAGGTGATGACGCTTTCTATCTCATCCTCTGCTGCCCCCTTCTCCTTTTGCCTTCAATCTTTCCCTTCATCAGGGTCTTTTCCAATGAGTCGGCTCTTCACATCAGGTGGCCAGAGTATTGGAGTTTCAGCTTCAGCATCACTCCTTCCAATGAACATTCAGGGTTGATTTCCTTTTTTTGACTGGTTTGATCTCCTTGCAGTCAAACGGACTCTCAAGTCTTCTTCGGTACCAAAATTTGAAAACATCAATCCTTTGGCACTCAGCCTATTTATGGTCCAACTCTCACATCTGTACATGACTACTATAAAAACCATTGCTTTGACTATATGGACCTTCGTCGAAAAAGTAATGTTTGTACTTTTAATATGCTGTCTAGGTCTGCCATAGCTTTTCTTCCGAGGAGCAAGCCTCTTTTAATTTCATGGCTGCTGTCACCACCTGCAGTGATTTTGGAGCCCAAGAAAAAAGGCCAGAGAACTAGCTTACTCTCTTTCTGCCATGTGAGAATACAAAGTCAGCCACCTGTAACCAAAAGGGCACTCTCTCCAGTACCTGACCATGCTAGCACCCTGATTTCAGACTTCCAGCCTCCAGAACTGAGAAATCAATCTTGGTTGCTGATAAGCAGCCCAGTTTGTGGTATTTTGTTATAGCAGTCCAAGCTAATACAGATGCTTACACTCTGAATGAAAGAAATCCTTATATTTAGTTTCAAAAACATATTCTCTCTCCTTGACTTCCATCTTCAATCTCTTCCTAACACCCCTGGGTCTTTTTCTTTTTTTTCATTGTACTCCCCCTCTGGCAACTCTATTCTTGCAAAGCCGTGGCAGGACATCTTTAAATTAATGTTTTACATAGAAAACACTAAAATGAAAATCTCTACCATCACTAGTGACTAAGTATTGAGAACCTATGTTCTCAGTCCTCCTCCTTGTTACATTCTTTGTACTATGGGATGATAACATTCAATATATTTGAATTGTTGACATATTGAAAATAAAGTTTAAGATATATTCATATATATATATGTTATATTGGTATGATAATAGTTTAGAGTATGGAACTCAGAGAATATATAGATATATATATATATATATATATATATATATATATATATATCAGTTCAGTTCAGTCGTTCAATTGTGTCCTACTCTCTGCGAACCTGTGAATCACAGCATGCCAGGCCTCCCTGTCCATCACCAACTCCTGGAGGTCACTCAGACTCACGTCCATCGAGTCAGTGATGGCATCCAGCCATCTCATCCTCTGTCGTCCCCTTCTCCTCCTACTCCCAATCCCTCCCAGCATCAGAGTCTTTTCCAATGAGTCAACTTTTCGCATGAGGTGGCCAAAGTACTGGAGTTTCAGCTTTAGCATCATTCCTTCCAAAGAACACTCGGGCTGATCTCCTTCAGAATGGACTGGTTGGATCTCCTTGCAATCCAAGGGACTCTCAAGAGTCTTTTCCAACATCACACTTCAAAAGCATCAATTCTTTGGTGCTCAGCCTTCTTCACAGTCCAACTCTCACATCCATACATGACCACAGGAAAAACCATAGCCTTGACTAGACGAACCTTTGTTGGCAAAGTAATGTCTCTGCTTTTGAATATGCTATCTAGGTTGGTCATATATATAAATAGTATAGCATATACTATTTATATAATATGAAAATGAAAGTCACTCAATTGTGTCCAACTCTGTGACCCTATGGACTATACAGTCCATGGAATTCTCCAGGCCAGAATATTGGAGTGGGTAGCCCTTCCCTTCCCCAGGGGATCTTCCCAACCAAGGGATTGAACCCAGGGATCAAACCCAGGTCTCCCACATTGCAGGCAGATTCTTTACCAGTTGAGCCACAAGGGAAGCCCAAGAATACTGGAGTGGGTAGCCTATCCTTTCTCCAGTGGCTCTTCCCTACTCAGGAATCAAACCAGGGTCTCCAGAATTGCAGGTGGATTCTTTACCTACTGAGCTATCAGGGAAACCCATTTATATAATATATATACAGTATAATCTTTTTCTTGAAACTTATCCAAATACACATACTATAAAACAAAACATTTATTAAGACAGTCAGGGAAATCTGAACACTGGATATTTAATGAAATTTTTTTTAGGTGCAATACTGGTATTGTAGTTCTTCTTAAGTATCTTTTAGGGATACTAAAATACTTTTGGAGAAGGCGATGGCACCCGACTCCAGTACTCTTGCCTGGAAAATCTCATGGATGGTGGAGCCTGGTGGGCTGCAGTCCATGGGGTCGCTACGAGTTGGACACAACTGGGTGACTTCACTTTCACTTTTCACTTTCATGCATTGGTGAAGGAAATGGCAACCCACTCCAGTGTTCTTGCCTGGAGAATCCCAGGGACGGTGGAGCCTGGTGGGCTGCAGTCCATGGGGTCGCAACGAGTCGGACACGACTGAAGCGACTTAGCAGCAGCAGCAGCAGCAAAATACTTTTGGATGAAATGATAAACTGTCTGGGATTTGCTTCAAAATAATCTGGGGGTAGAGGTGAGTGAAGAGACTCATAGAGGAAACAGGATCACTACACTCTACTTCTTTTCATCTGTTTGCTAAAATTTCCCACAATAAAAAGTAAGACAACACAGAGGACAGACATACATCTACTTGGACACCAGTTACTTGAGTGAGATGAGTCCAGGTCTCACTCCCAAACTCCTTGGCCTTCTGCAGAGAAATGGAGGCCAAACGTCCCAGGCCCCAGTTCTGAGCACCTCAGCAACAGGGGCCATCTACCCCTGGGAGCGGCACTGCTGGTTTCAGCTGGCTCGTGTGGCAGAGAGGAAGGAAGCCCGAGTGAACAGACATGTGTCCCCGCACACTGAGGAGAAGGGCAGCACGGAGGTTAACATCCACAGGGGCGCAGGAGAGGCCGATCACCCTCAGATGACGTGTCCTCTCGGTGTTCCAGGCCTGCTGGACAGGGTTCATGGAATTCAGTGCGGTGAAGCTTCCCCAGGGCTGAGCCCGGGTGCGGCAGCGCTCAGCTCCGGGCTCACTCAGCCTCAAGGCTGAGGAGGGCAGCACTGGCTCTGGAGCCCGGCCCACTCTCTGTGATTAGCCAGCAATGACTCGGCTCTCTGTACTGCCTCCACTCCCGCTTCTCACTGCAGGACAGCACAGAAGACGGGAACGAAGAAGGCAAATTCAAACTGAGGACCACAAACCTTTAGCGCTTCCCCAGCCTTGGCTAAGAGTAGGAGGCAACAGTGCCTGGATGGTAGAAAGAGGATGGCAATCACTCACGGAAACAAGCCAAAAACAGGTCCTGGGGACCGCCTGGCTTTGGCATCCAAAACATGATTATTTGTGTCACAAGTATATGTCTTGGGAATGTGGCTGCTTGTATTTCATTTCCTTTTCATTTGCTCGATAGCAGCCTCCCCCAATATCACTTCTTATTGAATACCTGGGTCAAACATGTTACGTCATTTAATCTTTCCCCAAAGGCTACCTGAAGAAAAAAACACCACCTGAGGAAGGTTTATCAGCCTCATATTATAGATACAGAAACTGAGGCGGAAAAGTTAAGCAACTTCCCCGAGTTCATATAGCACAAGCCGTATATAGCTTCATTAAGTTGTCTCTACCTTGGGGAAGGTAATGTTGACCCTGGAAATCTGCCCAAGGTCCCCCAAAAGAGAGGGGCTCCTAGGAGACAAAACTGAGACCGTATTCTATCACAACTCTAGGCAGTTTTAGGGTTAGATGGATCAAAGGAGGCTGTTCCCATCCTCTGCACCATCCTTGGTACACCGAGTGCCTCACAAAGCCTCCCTACCCACCGTCACATCCTATCCCAGGTCCCAGAAATCTCCTGGGATCCATGAGCAGCCCCCATTGTCATCTGCAAACAACCGTGCGTGTGTCAGCCGTCTGCCAATGCCCTGGCCACCCACCTTGAACCTCTGAGTATCGGGACACAGCAGGGCACACACACTGCTCTCCCCTTTCTCATCACCACAGACCAGTTTCTTTTCCCTCTCTGCCATCAGTAGAGGGAGCTCTGGCCAGCTCAGCAGGCGTCTCAGAATCAGATGCCACTTTCTTTCTGAACTCAAGCCCATTTGACCTCAGCCACCAGCAACTATCAGCACTCTCTCTTTCTCCCTTGGCCCTGTGACACCTCCTCTGGGGCCTCTCATCCAGCGGGTGACCCCGGGCCTCTGCTGTGGGTTAACTCTCAGAACTGCCCAGGGCTCCACCTTCCTCCTGCCCTGGCCTCTCTCCTCAGGTGATTTGCAGCTTCACCTGATCCCCAGGCCTCTAGCTGCTTACTCTGCCTTGATCAAGTCCTACTGGCCAGTGCCCTTCTGTTCACCTATCCACTTCGGGACCTGCATGCGATGCCATGCTGCAGGGCATGGGATCTGGCTTTTCTGGTGGTCAACTAACACAATCCCAGCAAGTGACAGGGAACAAACACCCAACGGGGCAAACCTGGAGCAATGAAGGACAGGAGACACAACAGAGAGGAGGCCAAGCTAGCTCCCCACCTCCCCATCAGCCCAAACAAAGTGTTTCTGCATCGTCTATCCAGAGACCACACACAGGCAAGGGGCCAGTTGTGTATTGGTGAAGCAGTGGCCAACTCGTTAAAACACACCTCGAGCTTCCTTCGCCTTCCCTGCCTAGCTTTGCTCAACCTCACTGCTTGGGCAGTGGATCTACCAGTAAAGCACCAGCGCGTCAGCTCTGCCTCAGGTTCAGTGTTCTAAGTAACCTGAATTAAAACAATACACCTCATCCCAATCATGCCTTCAGCCACCGCTGACACACTCCCACCTCATTCCCCAAACTGCATCTGCAATCCAGACTTCTCTGCTGAGCTCTAGACCCAGCTGGATCCAACCACAATGGACATCTCTACTAGGACACTCTCACAGGCACCTCAAACTCATTTCTAAAATGAAACCGCAGTGCTCCTTCAAGAACATGTGCCCGTCTCCTGTGTTTTGCGGGAGGCAGAGATGAAAGACACTTTAAAAGAACTCTCAGTCTGGCTAGAGGGGGAGACAGATGGGCTAACTCACAATTAGTATGAAAGAGAAGCTTACTGGCATAAAGGAATGCCGAGGGATCGTGTACTTAAAAAGAGGAGGAGGCCTGCTGTGTGCCACCCTTGCATCCATTAACTCTTTCAGCCTTCACCACAGCCCTGTTATTGTTATTTCTATTTTGCAGTTGAGAAAGCAGACCAAGAGATGAGAAATCTTGACAATGTCACAAAGCAACTAAATCCAAGCACAGCTGAGAAAAAAAAAAAAGGTTCTGGGTTTTTGCTGCTCCAGAAGAGGAGCACCTAAGAGGTCCCTGGGATTGGTGTTTTCCGAAGGTAGCAAGGCCAGAACTGTCTTAATAAATGACCAGGATGTCAGCTAAGATGGCGTGGGGTGGGGGCAGAGAGGTAGGAAGAAAGAAAGAAGGTAACTGGCATTCTGGGCAGTGGGAAGAGGCCTGAGCAATCAGAGGGTGGCAAAGCAACTGCAGGGGGCACTAATGCTAGACCCTCAGGCACAAAAGCGGCCGGAGAGGCGGGCAGGCTCCAAAGCACGGATTGCGCCATTCCCGTGAATTTAAATTGTAACCTCTGGACACTTGGAGGAACCATTTCAGGATTTAAAACGAGAATGACATGGCCCAGGGTGTATTTTGGAAAGGTGTCCCTTGGGCATCTATGAGAACTGAGAGAGAGAGAGGCAGTGGAGGGGGGATAACCATTTTCAAGACTGCTGAAATACCCACAGCAAGAACTTACACACCCAGTTAGCCGTAAAGGGGGTGGGGAAAAGTGAACAGATTCGAGAGACAGTAATGAAGGAAAAACTGAACTGAATTAGCTCAGGAGGGTGGAAAAGACCTCAGACACCCTGGTGTGTGCCTTGTCGTACACAGGACACGAAGATGATTTCCATTTTAGAGACAGGTACACACAGGCGACTGAATGTTAAGTGTGGCATTTGGAGAGCAGTAACAGTGAGAAACCGCCTCCAAGGAAAAAGGACAGAATGAGAAAGACCTGTCCTCTTCTTTTGCCCCCAGGAGTTGCCTAGTCTTGGCCGTTGGAATCTTAACCACCCAGGGGAAGGCAGGTCAGCCAATTAGGCAGACAGGAGAGGAACACAAGCCAATCCCAGGGAAAGAACAGTGTGGTCTGCAATTTCCTCAGCACTAGAGCAGCCCAGTGTGAAGAGGTAAGGTAAAAACTCCGTGGTATCAAAACACAAAGCCACCCTTTTCAACCAGTTCTAGAAGAATTAAGCCCAAACACCCTAAGGTATCCCTTGTATACAAAGAATTATACTGGATGCATCTAGAATGATATCAGCTACGTGTAATTGTTGACAGTACTGGGGAAAGTCACACAAATCATTTTCTCTTGAACCCCAGTTTAAAGAAACTAAGGTACAGAGCAGGTATCAAACACCGTATTCCACTGACGTTCCCAGAGGGTGCGTCACTGGGGACCTGCCCACCTGGAGCCCCCCGTCCCATCTGATTGATCCTTTCCCACAAGGCAGAGGATGTGATGCAGCTGGAGCTGCTCCTAAGCACCAAGGGTGCCTCCATCAGTCTGGATCAGAGACCTCTGGCAGCCTGGGCAGGATGTCTCCAAGGAGGGAATAAAGAGAGCGGGAGGGAATTCCCTGGCAGTCCAACGGCTAGGGGGCTGCGCTCCCACTACAGGGGGTGCGGGTGTGCAGCACAGCCAAAAAAATAAAGAGTGAGTATCAGGAAACTGAACTAAACTGGGGCTAAGCTCTAAAACGCCAAGGCACTGCTCATTGGCCTAACGGGCCCCAAATCTGAGCCAAAGCCCATGTGTGCTAAATCTCTTCAGTCCGACTCTATAAAACCCTACGGACTATAGCCTGCCAGGCTCCTCTGTCCATGGGGATTCTCCAGGCAAGAATACTGGAGTGGGTAGCCATGCCCTCCTCCAGGGCATCTTCCCGACCCAGAGATCGAACCCATGTCTCTTACATCTCCTGCACTGGCATGTGGGTTCTTTACTGCTAGCACCACCTGAGCCAAAGCCCAGAAATGTGCGAACTTTTTCCTTTTGTGCAAAGGAACTCCCCAGGTGATCTTAATTTGTAGTGGGTCTTGGGAGCAGCTTTAGTATTTCCTGTGGTCATGTATGGATGTGAGAGCTGGACTGTGAAGAAGGCTGAGCGCCGAAGAATCGATGCTTTTGAACTGTGGTGTTGGAGAAGACTCTTGAGTGTCCCTTGGACTGCAAGGAGATCCAACCAGTCCATTCTGAAGGAGATCAGTCCTGGGATTTCTTTGGAAGGAATGATGCTAAAGCTGAAACTCCAGTATTTTGGCCACCTCATGCGAAGAGTTGACTCATTGGAGAAAACTCTGATGCTGGGAGGGATTGGGGGCAGGAGGAGAAGGGGGACGACAGAGGATGAGATGGCTGGATGGCATCACTGACTCGATGGATGTGAGTCTGAGTGACCTCCGGGAGTTGGTGATGGACAGGCAGGCCTGGCGTGCTGCGGTTCATGGGGTCGCAAAGAGTCGGACACGACTGAGCGACTGATCTGATCTGATCTGATCTGATCCTTTCTTACCAGTCTATGACTTTGGTCTTCCGTTGCTTAGTAAATGCTCCCTCTGAGAGGCCTCAGATCTTACAGGGACACCGCCAGCTCCTCAGAAAGTTGGCTGGGGTGGCAATCATACCATCAGCCAAGCTCCAAACACTGCTGGCCTGAAGAGCAGTGAAAGATCCAGAGAACAGAGGCAGGGCTTCAGAGGCGACACACTCCCCACTCTCCTAACTCCATTAAATGAACTCAAGAGCCAAGCCCCTGGTTGAGCCCTTTCCCCCGCTCAGAGAAACTTAACTGCACACAAACTTGAGGGACAGAGCATTCCACTGGTCAAGAAAGAGGGAGATCTTCAAATTTGGCACAGCCAGAGCCTTCTCAGCATCCCTTCTCCTCCACTCTTGCTGAGTCAAGTGGCCCAATTCCCACTCCCAACATCACACAGACAACACTGAAGCAGAAGTGGCTTTAATCAAGGAGTGAAGTCCTCCGTCGGAGAGACCTCATTCAACCTTTGGTTGTGGGGTCTCAACCTACCTACTAGCCCCTAGAGCCCCTGAAGCTCCTCAGGAAGAAGGGAGCAACTGAACAGCGAACTCTGGCAGAGGCCAGGGAAGGGAAACAGGGGAACCCAGGTCAAGGGGCCGGGGCAGGGCGCTGAAGGTGGGTGTGGAGCCAAGTAGGGCAGGAACAGCTTACACACGCAGTTCTCCCAGGGGGCTGCCCAGTGGCTAGGCATCAGGAGGAGCAGCTCCAGGGGGAGCAGCTCCAGGAGGGCTGCGGGCAGGAGTGGGCAGTGAGGGAAGAAGCATTTAGGAGATGAGGCGGTCGTGGAGCTGGTGCAGCTGCTCCTGGGTGAGCACCAGCCGGTGTCGCTGCCCGAGGCCAGCCGCGCACGAGAAGGTCACTTTGCCCATGTACACAGTGTCATCCTGCTGCTCTTCCTTGGCCTGGGAATTAGGAAGGGACAGAGGCTGCCAGGTCAGGGGCTCACTTGAGCTGTGTGCCACTGACAAGGTCCCTGAGCACCGAGACCCTGGGAGACGGGGGCTTTGAGGTTCCTAGGCTATAATGACCACACTTTCCAAATCAGAATTGAGGCACATAGCCTGACAAGGGAGTTTTGAGTTTCTCCTGGTATGAGAAATCACAGATGATGTTTAACTGCTAAAATACTGGAATTTTGGAAAGCATTGCAAGCACTGTTAAGTTACTTGCAAGTTAAGACTTGGCCAGATGACTCAAGGTCGCTGGACCTGAGACCTCCAGAAGCCTCTTCACATTCTGGAGGAGAGGGCAAGGACTCACCTGAGCCTTCACTGCCCAGCCCCTCCCCATGCTCCCTCTTACCCTGAGGAAGGCTGATGAAGGGAAGGTGGCAAAGTCGGTGGGGACCGTGGCTCCAGGGCGCTGAGATACAGTCTCCTTCAGAACCTCATCCTGGCAGATAGGAGAACAGGAGTCATTTAGGGGACCCTCCACAGGTTAGCCCAGTATCCCCCTGGCTTCACAGGAATACTAATACCAAGGGCAGGCACCCAGTTCTCTTTTATCACCATACCTTTGCTCTCAACTCCAATCCCATCCCTACCCAACATCCTTACTTTATAGATACTTAACCTTCAGGGTTCATTTCAGATTCTATAACTTCTGGGAAGCCATTCTTAACCATTCTACTCTGCAGTGATCTCAGCTCTGACAGCTGCACTACACTGAAGATGATCCTAGCTCAACCCAATTTGTGGTAGGAATCTCTTTTCTATTGAGGGAATCTGTTTGGGAGTGAACTCCCAAGGCAGGAACCCCGTCTTCCCTCCCACCTCCTTTGCAACGTGTCGCCTAGTACAGGGCTGGACCCCTAGGATCCCTGGGGGTCCTGGTGGAAATGGCCATGCTAGGGCCTCCAGCACAGAATGCTCTGAAGTGCGCACTCCTGGGTGAGGAAAGGCAGGTCTAAACTAACCTTGAGCTTCTCAATGGTGTCGCTTAGGGACTTGAGCTGAGCCACCTGCTCCAGGAGCTGGGCCGACGGGCTCTTGGCAGCTGTGGGGAGAGAAGGCTAGTGAGGCCCGCCAAGGCACAGGCAGGCAGCTTGACTAGTGACCCTTCATCCAATCTAGCTGCCTGCCTCATGCAAACTGAACACTGAGACCAAAGAAGAGGGCTAGGAAGAGCCTCTCTGGTGTGGGAAGTGCCTAGGCAGGCACTCAGGGCTGCGTCCCTGAGGCAAGGGGAAGGGGCTGTGGTTTTCATCTCAGGAGTGGGTAGGTCCATACCAGGGTTGGAGCGAGTGATGTCCACTACGTGCGTGCATGCGCTCAACTGATTCAATGTCTGCAGCAGCTGGTTGGTCTTACGATACAGCGCTCCAGCAGCAAGCTCGCTGCCAGGGCCCTCGTGGGGTGGGAGAGAGAGTTTGGCCACGTGCAGAGGGGGCAGGGCTGCTAAGGATGCCTTCATCTGGGCTCCCTGTGAGCAAAGCGGGAAGAAAAGTGGTGGTAAGAAGTGACGGACAGCCCTACCGTCTCATCAGTGAGGCAGTTACCCTCTCTGTGACCTCCTCACCTTGAGGGTGCTGTTCTCATGCTGGAGCTGGGAGATGTGCAGCCTCATGGCAGAGATCTGCTGAAGCAGCAGTGGTGAGTCCTTCACCAGCCCTGGGCCTGGCACAGACCCCGGAGCCTGCCCAGGGGCACCTCCTATGGGGACCACAACAAATGTCATGAGCCCCAGGTGGGAAGGGTTGAAGATGGGTTCCATTCCTACCCATCCCCCTTCCTTATCACCTGCTACCTCCAGTCTTGATTGCTCCCAAGGGGGCAGTCTCGCCCTGCTCCCCTAGCCCCAATTCCCACCAACCCTGTTACCCTGTTAACCCCCCCAGGTTGGCTCTCTACCTCGCTGTTGTTCTTCTGCACTCAGGACAGCCCATGGGGGAGCAGGAAAAGAGGAGAGAGAAATTAGATGGTATGGTGGTGAGGGGGACACACCAGAAGAATCCTGGTCACGCAGGAAAACATTCTTCCTCATCACCATACCTCTCTAACAAGATCCTGCCTTTACGTTCGGGGAAAGAACAAATATGTGTGAAAGAAAGATAGAAAAGGGCAGCCAGGCCACGATACAAGCTGCAACACGTGAGGAAGAGTGGCAGCGGCAGTGGGCGTTGGAGCAAACACTTGAGGCACGAGGCTGTTCCTGCCTCTCTGCCCTACACTCCATCTCCCAGAAGGGCAGGTGGACCGCTCCTGAGACCCTGATACGTCTGCAGCCTTAGTCCTCCGCACCGGCAAAACTTAACTGAGCATGAAGACACAGACCCATTTCTTCAGGTTCCCCACTGCACTGAGACAAAAGTCACCCTTTCTTGGTGCCAAGTTTCAGAAATTAAAAACCGATATTTGGGGCTTCCCTGGTGGCTCAGTGACAAAGAATCCACCTGCCAATGCAGGAGACACGGGTTCGATCCCTGGTCCCGGAAGATCCCACGTGCCGCGGAGCAGCTAAGCCTGTGAGCCACGACCACTGGTCTATGCTCTGGAGCCTGCGAAATGCAACTACTGAGCCCACGTGTTGCAACCAGTGAAGCCTGCGTGCCCCAGAACCTGTGCTGCACAATAGGAGAAGCCACTGCAATGAGAAGCCTGTGCACTGCAACGAAAAGTAGCTCCCGCTCACTAGAGAGTCTGTGCAGCAACGAAGACCCAGCACAGCTGAAAATAAGTAAGTAAAATTATTTAAAAAAAAAAAAAAAGAACCAGTATTTGTTTAAAGCGCCTATGCTAGGATTCCCTTGGTGGTCCAGTGTTTGAAAATCCGCCTTCCGATGCAGGAAATGCATGTTTAATTCCTTGTCAAAGAACAAAGATCCTGCATGCTGCAAGGCTACTGAACCTACACATCACAACTAGAGGAGCCTGTCCATTGACCCAGTGCAACTGAAAAAAAAAAAAAAAGCCTATGTTAAAATACACAATATGGTAATTCCGTCCCCTCCCAAGGAACACGGAACCATCTGACTCACGGGAGTCTAAAGACAAGATACTTGGTCACTTTGCAGAGTCAAGCAGCACCAGTGATGGGGGCTTCGACGAGGACAAGACCCTAGGTGAGGCCAACTGACAAGACAAGCAGAGCAGGGGAGTTCTAGAGATCCTGCAGGTTTAATTCCATTTCAAGGAGCTTGTCTTCTGGAGGTGAGAAGGGGAAGTAAGAAAACAAAGAGCGAACAAAAAACATACTCCATGGTAGAGGAGAACCAAGACAGCAGCGGCCACCTCCTAGTCAGGAAACTGGGGAGACTAGGCCTGGAAGCCAGAAGAACTCCAGGTAAGGAGGCCTGACCACACTAAGAGAGCAGACAAAGGTCAGAACATAAGCTCCAAGTGGAACTGGGAGAACTCAGCACTGGAAGAGAGGACCACACTATAGGGTGAAGCGACGTGAACTCTGGAGAAATGCAGTGCCCCCGCAGAGGAAGAGTCAAGAGCAGCACCAGGCACCATTGGACACCACAGCAGATGCCCTGGTCTGCTGCAGGCTGATGACCTCCTGGAATACAGAGTGGGGACAGAAAGGCCAGATGGCAGACCCAGGAGGGAAAGCTACTGGAATTCTGAGTTTCACTGACACCTTGGTGAGGCCCCACTGCCCCACCTTGGCCAAAGGAACTCTGCATACATCTTCAGAAGAACTAAAAACGTGGTGAAAGTTGCCACAGAGTGAAACCAGGCAAGCGTGTTCCTGGCTGAACATCCCGCTGTGGGCGGCAGGGCGTGGGGCAGAAAAGTCAAACAGAGACCAAGGACAGGAGTGGGGACACTCAATCTCCTCTGGGCTGGTGCTGCCTGCTCCACGGCACTCACCCCCAGCAATGCCAGAGACCAGGGTGGCAATACCCGAGGGAGGGGGCCCCGGAGCCCCTCAATCGTGCGCTTGGACTGGCTGTTCAATCGCTGCTTTAACTCTGCCTTCTCTGCCTCCAGCTGGTCGATGTCAGCCTGAAGTGCATCCATGGTCTCCTCAAACTCTCTGTGAAAGAGAACCTGGGCTTGGGCAGTGTCCCCTCCCCAACAGCCCCACCCCCTTTCTCTGTCCTGACAGATCCTGAGGGGAGCTCTGCTGGCTAGGAGCCAGGGGCAGAAGAGGCTCAGATGGGGATGAGACAGTGGTGCTGTCAGCTGGGAAGGAGATGGCCTCTGTCCCCCTGGGGAGGCTCACTCCGAGAGGGCCTGGGTTAGGAGGCAGGGAGCTGCTCGCAGGAGGGAGGGTGGAGTGAACAGGGGCCAGGGAGGTGCCTGACTTCTCTTTCTTCCGCAGCAGCGTCTGGGTCTCCTCCAGCCGAGTCTGGACTTTCTCAATGCGCTCATCTGCATCCTTGGCAGCACTGTCCAGCTTCTTCTCCAGGAGGCTCAGCCGCACATTGGCCTCACTGAGCTCTTCCCCCTGGACGAGGATGGAGCGTGTCCAGTCGCCTTACACTTCCCATGACCGCCCCCAACCCGAGACCTGGGACAGACCATGAGATAGCAAGCTCCTACAAGAACGCCCACTGATCACAGGTGCCACTTCTTCCCCTCAGTCCTCAACCCCTCTCAGTTACAATCAACACTCATTGCCTCCCTGTGCCCCCCACTATTTCCTGGCCTTTCAGATCCTCAGCCTCCCCGATTCTCACCTTGATCTTCAGTGACTTCTTCAGCTCTTTAATAACTGTCTCTCGATCCTCAAGCTTCAAACCCAGGCCTTCAGCATCCGTGATCTCTGCACGAAGAGCCGCAGCCCGCAGCTCAACTGGGGGAGGCTAAGGGGCAGAGTGAGGGGCAGAGGGCAGGGTTATCAAGGCTCTCCTTTCAGAGGGATCCAGTCAAACAGAAAATCTTCCTCCTTGCCTTTTAAGCAAGAGGAAGGTGCTCCCCAAATTCCTGCCTCCCAGCCCTCCCACAGTGAGCAGCAGCTCCCCAAGTCCTGCTCCTCCTGGCTCCTGCAGTTCCCTCCAAGGAGCTACCCACCTTGCTAGGGGGCCGCTCGGCATCGTACTCTCCCTCCTGCATGGCTGTGGCCAACTTGTTCATAGTGCTGATGAGGAGGCTGCATGACTGGCGCAGACACTCATAGGGGTTGCTGGAGGGGGTCCCATAGATCTGCAGGTGTCAACGGCAGTAGTGAAAACCCCACACTGGCCACCTGACTCTCCCATCACCACCTTCTGCCCACCCAAGCCAGCCCACCTGCTCGCTTGCTTTGAAAGCCAGCTCCTCCAGGGCAGCCACAGGCAGTCCCTCGTTCTCTGCCAGTGGGGCAATGAGCTGGGCAGCAGCTGCTGCCACCTCCTGCAGCACCGCCACCACCCACGTCAAGTGTTTTCTGCAGTCGAGGAGTGTGTCGGATACCTGTGCAATGGGCCAGAGTCAGGAGTCCACTCTGGGCTCAACACCACAGCGCCCAGCTACCTCAGAACCATTCCTGTCCCCTGAATGGATCCAGATCGCGACATGCTGCACCCCTCCTGGTTCTGCTCACAGTTTCCTTCCCTTCCCCCTTCACGGCCCTAAACCTGTGGTCCAAAGGCCAGTGCAGCCGGGATCCCAGGCGCATCTGTCCCTGGCATCCGCCGCCGGATCTTCTTGCAGAACTGGCGGGTATCACTGCACGAAGTTTCCAGGTCCCGGAGCAGGAGGGCAATATCTGAAGCCTCCTGCCCACCCTACTCAGAACAGGAGACAAGCAGGAAGCCAAGTCAGAATTAGGGCTGGGGGCAAGGAGGTGGGGACTCTGAAGGAAGAGGAACTCCAACAGATCTGGTTGCGCTCTCACCTGCAAGAAGGCCCGTAGCCGTCCCACCTCCACACTCATGCAGTCCAGGGCACTCTGGGTAAACTGTGAAGACAGAAGCAGGTGGCTGTCAGCCTCCAACAGGGCCCTTCTGCCCCATTAACATCTCTAAAGAAGTCTCCGCCCTTGGCTGACCCCATCCATAAGTGAGCTCTCTGGCTTCCCGGATCTGGCCTTAGTGACCCTGTTCCTTATGTGACACCCTTTGTGGGTGTGATCTGATGTCTTTCATTTCCGATCTCTATAAGGGGCTCAACCGTTGGCCCAAACACCTCACCTTAATGTGATCAGCCAGCTGCATGGTACTGTCTTCAGGTTGTTCAGCAAGGTGGATGCTATATAGATGCTGAGGAGGGATGGCAAATGAACAGTCTTTAGGCCTTGGAAGAACGAAGCATTCTTCCCAAACTGCAGTTTGAGCCCCAGTGATCAAGGGACTCCAGAGGTATGAAAGAATCCAAAACTCTCAAGGAGCTGCATCCTAAGGTGAGTTCATCTAAGAGTTTCACGTCTTCAGCCTGGGACATACAACCCTGGCTACACTGGAAACAGCCCCAGAAGAAACCCTCCCTCCTCCTGTGCTAAGCCTCAATTCTCGCCCCAGACCTGGTAGTACTTGATGGCCTTGGTGAGAGGCTCTACGTTGACAGTCTCATCCAGCTGGTCCTTGTGCAGCAGCTCAATGAGGAAGTCCAAGGAGCGTTCGTGGGCACTCATCTCAGGGTAGAGGCTGCCCACCTTCTTATACACGTCCACACTGCACTGAGAGAGGGCACTGGGGACCAGAGGAGGGCCCTGTGAGGCCAGAGTCTACAAGGCAACCTCAGTTCCAGCCAATCTAGGACCCATGGCCCTGCCGTGGAGGTCAGGGATCACTTACTGCTCGTAACGATGAAGTGTGGCCTGCAGCAAACTCAGTGAATACACCAGCCCAGCAGCAAAGCTGAGCTGCTCCCCTGCAGCGCCGCGAAGTCCTGGCCGCTCTGAACAGCTCTCACTTAGTTCAAACTTTTCCTGGGCCTGTTTCCGGATTAGCTCTGCCTGTGGGAAGAAGCACCAGAGACATGGGGCTCAGAGCAGAGGATGGAGAACACAGACTCAGGAGTAGAAAGAGCTGAGCAACTATGTGGAGGGCATGAAGACACGGGAGAGAAAGCAGAAACAGCTCTTAGACGGGCAGGGAGTCGCACATGGGCAAAGGGTGATGTGACTGCTGGTGCTGACGGAGATTCCAATGCGGGCTGACAGGGCAGCAGGACCAGTGGGACCAGCTCCTTCCCACCTTAAAGCTGCTGCTCCCTCTGCCTTTCCAATAGAGCGTGATCCTGACAGTTATGCCCCACGAACTCCAGTCATCTTCTGGATGACTTCACCTCAAATGTTACTCCTTCAGTAATAGCCCACTGTCTCCATCAGCTCCCCAGCTGTGCTCTCTCCCAGACACTACCTCCACTTCACAAGCTTCATCTCCCCTTCATAAAACGTCATCTGTGACATACATCTGTCTGTGATTGTGCGTCCCTGTACTACATCATAAACCTTGAGAGCAGGACAATGACTGCCACCTCTGCTTGATGTCCCCAGTGCCTGGCTCACGGCAAGCTCAGCAGATCCCTGCTGGGAATGTGGCTGACAGACCGTACCTTGCAAATGAGTCGAGGCATGAGCAGCAGCACCAGGACGCAGTCATGGTCCCCACCTGGCCGAAGGAAACTGTCGGGCATGAAGGCTGTCAACAGGGACATGTGCCGGTTGGCCTGGGCCACCTCCATCTGCCTCAATTCCATCTCAATTGCCTGTGAGGGAGACAGGGGAGTGGGTTCTCAGCTAGGCTGTGGAGAACCTCCTAACCTCCATCCCACGTTCCAATGTGTCTCCTGCTTCTAGGGCAGGCCCGGCCAGGAGTCTTCCAAACCACCACACCAAGCACTCCCAACTCCAGGAACCCGAAGGCCAGAACCCCGCAGCAGATCAGCCCATGGCCTCACCCAGGCTGGGGTCTCCAACACCCACCCCTCTCCAGCTCACCCACTCTCCTGACCTTAGCATGAGCCTTAGTCTCGGCAAACTTGATCTTGAAGTCAAAAGTCTCTGGAGGTGGCTGCTGCTGCCTCTCCACGGACGCTTCCTGTTGGTTTGTCAGTGCCCGATTCACATCCTGGGAGCAAGGATGGGCGACAAGACACAGCTGAGTCACGGGGGAAGCCCTGGGGCGATCGTGGGCAGAGAGCAGTGGGTGTGCAGGCACCTGCAGGTGGGCAGTCAGCTGGCGGTACTTCTTGATGGTCTGCTGATAGTCTGCGACTGTCTCCTGGGCCGCTTCCACACGCTTCTGGGCATCCCGCACCTGGGCACCCGCCATATCTAGCTGCTCCCGCAGCTCCAGCTCTGTCTCACGTGCATTCTCCTGCAGTTCATCGTTCATCTCATTTATCGCTTCCTGGGAGACAAGGTAGTTGGGGCAAAGAAAAGTGAGAGTCAGGGCAGCAGGCCAGAGTGGGTTCACTCACTACACACCCTACCCAAAGATCAGGGATCACGTCAATCCTTCTCACGGCAAGTCTCTTCCAAAGACTCTCCATCAAGGTTGTAAGTCAGCAGTCTGCTCTTCTCTTACCAAGTCCCCCACCGTCTCCTTCAGTTTGCGCACTTTCTCTTCCAGATCTAGGTTCCGGTCTGTCAGCGTCTCTACCATCTCCTCAGCCCCCAGAGCAGCATCTACCTGTGTTAGACAGCACAAACAAGGACAAGGACTGAAGGGTGCCAAGACGGAGGAGACATCGGAAGGCGAGCATCGCAGTGCTCTGGGCAAGGGGCTGGGCTGCTCAGACCTGCTCTTTGAGCTCGTCAATGGTGCGCTCTGCCTGGCTCAGCTCCTCCTGCAGACGCTCCCGCTGTTGCCTCACAACTTCCAGCTCTTGGTTCTTCTTTTCCATGAGCTTCTGGAGTTTCACGTGCTCCTGCTTCTCTGAGGAAGAAAGATCCCGCATTCTGTGGGAAAATGGCAAGAGAGAAGGAGAAAGACCAGGTATCAAGAATCACTCACAGGTTTGGAGACAGGAGAATGAGCCTGGCAATGAGGACCCTACCTCACTAGGGCATCCTTCAAGCGGGCATTCTGCTCCTCAAGCTGCTTGAGCTGGTAACTGGACGCAGCACCATCTGAGCCTGGGGAAGATCATTCATACTTTCAGTCAGGGGTCCAACCCCATCATTTGGCCCCCGGCAGCTCCTGGGCCCTTACCCTTCTCTTCAATCTCAGCTTTGAGGATTTCCAAGTCAGTAGTGAGCTCTTCCACACGCTCCCTCAGCACCTCGGCCTCCTGCTGTAGGGACTCAGCCCGTTCTTCGGCCATCTCCTTGTCCAGAGTGGCCATCTCGATGGCATCAGCAGTGTCAGCCATCTCCTCCATGTAGCGTTCCTTTGCCTCTAGGGCCTCCTTGGCTTCCTGAAGAGAAGTGGCGGTTGGGGGTATGATCACAGAGATGCCTCACATACCCCTTTTTACAGGATAGTCCAGGCTCCAGTTCCAGCTTCCAGTACTCCCTTGGGCCCCTTGCCTCCCTGTCTTTATCCCAAGTCCCACCTTCCGAGCCTCCTTGAGGCGCCGCTGCAGGTCTGCCTGCTGCTCCTGCATTTTGCTTTTCCATTCCTGCACCTGCTCCAGCTGGATCTTGTGTTTCTCCAGCTCTTTTAGTTTTGCCTTGTCTTCTGCACGTTTCAGCCGCAGGGTCTCCAGTTTCTCCTCCAGGTCCCGCACCTGGGCCCTCAGCCCTTCCTCTTCCTGCAAAGGAGAGACCCTTCAGTCTGTGCACAGCCTCCCCACTTTTCCCCATCAAGACTGAGCTGGAGAGGAAGGATAGCAATGTGTGCAGATATCATTCCAGGTCCAGGGCCAAAGCAAGTGGCATACAAATATCTGTGAAGAGCCCAATCCCTATGGGGGAAGTGTAGAAGAAGGGCAGAGAGAAAAGGGTGGCTTAGCCAGTAATGGGATACTTATATGCTGGGACCCCACCCTTCTAATCCAAGATTCTGGGTCTCCCTCAACCCGGGAAAACTTCTAAGACCCTGTTAGGGGTCACAGGCCCCTTTGTGTCTTGGTTCTTCTTTGCTCCAACCCCAGACCTTACCTTAGACGGGGAAGGAAGTGGGAGTGCTGCTCCAGGAGAGGTGAGGGCCGGCGTGGGGATGATGGGCGCTGCCAGCGGAGTCTGAGCTGGGGTGCTGGGCTCACTGCTGCTCAGCTCACCTGCTGATGCTGAGCCAGAGGGGCCCAGGGAACCACTGGCCCCGGCTACCCCAGTGCTGGCCGGGCGGGTGGGCTATTCCGAGAGGGCAGGGGCAGACCAGAAAAAGCGTAGGGGACAGGGGTGGTAAAAGAGAGTGAGACCGAATATGAGCATGCGGTGAAGGAAGTGACAGAGGAGGAGAAAGGCAAAGAGAATCAAGGACAGTGAGAACAGAGAAACAGTGATGGGCAGAGGGAAAGTGCCACAGTCAGAGGCAGTGACAAAGGGCCAGGCGGGATTTGGGTTGGGGGATGGCGGGAGAGGGAGGGACGGAGAAAGACACAAGGTTACAAGACTCCTCCCTTGGCACTGACCGCACATTCCTCCAAGGTCTAGCACTACCCTGCTGGGGCAGAAGCCCGCACCCCCTTGACCACTCCTTTTGTGACCCACTTGCAATCACTGTAGCAATTTCTTAATACTCCCAGTGCTACTGTTGCTCTGGGCCTGTACCCCCCTCCCCCAGAGGGAACAAGCGCCTCAGTGTCATTCCCAGAGAGAAAGAACAGACTGATCTCTAATTTTCACATTCCCAGAGAAGGCTGGCCTAAAACTGGGGGTCTTGGGCTGTATACTTTGATAAACCCTCAAGCTCATCCTCCTCCCCCGGTCTATTTCAGGGGATCCTGCAAGTAAAAGGACCAGGGTGAAAGTCGTAATCCTTGGCTCTCCTCTGAAACAAGGTCCGTCCTGCCAACCCATCTGTCACCTCCCTCCTCCAAGACAGAGGGGCTCTAATCAGGTGACAGTACCAGGTCCCTGTGGAGCTGAGGTGTGGAGCAGCACCGAGCCCTGAAGCCCTCCCAGTGGGCTGACACCCAGAGACCACACGCCATCCACGGACACCCCCACCGAGGCCTTTCACAGACACACCCACCTCCATAGCCCCTGACATTTACATTCCAAGTTCTTTTTCACATTTCCTCTAATTCCCCGCCCCTTCCCCAACAACACACACACACACACACACAGCCCGCAAAAGCCAGTCAAAAGCAGCTGGAAGATGCCCTTCTTCAAGAAAGTCTGCCTTGGCTAAGCACAACCACTCTCGTTTCTCTTCTGCACTCAAACTACTGGCTCAGACATGCTCCTGAGAGCTGGAAGGCACCTTCCCAGGAGGGGCCGGTCCTTACCCTCAGTACCCTCACTCCCCTCAAGAGAACCCGGGACACACTGTGACCAACTTACACTTGCTCATACAAAAGGCCACATACACGCACATGCCTAAGGTATCTGTGTCCACTCAGCAGTGGCTGGTACAGAGGCCTGTTTTTTCCTCACCTTGGGCCGCCGAGTTGTAGTCTGGACAGGCAACAGGAGCCAGAGGAGGAGTAGTCAGGAAAGAAAGGATGACGGCAGAAAGACAGACAGCAGAAGGGACAGCAATGAGAGCAGAAGCAGCAGACACAAGGCTGCAGTCAGCAGCCCACCCCTCCTCCCCCGACCCGGCCCCATGCCCTCCTTCCCGTGAGTCACCTTGATCCTGCTCCAGGAGTTCAGAACTCCTATTTCCCAGTGGTTCCTTCTCCCACTTTTATCCTACCCTGGAAATTCTGTCCCCGTCTCCCAGGCTGAGCCACAGGAGACCAAAGCCAGCAGCTAGTAGAGAGGGTCTCCAGAGACCAGAGAGGAGTCCTCCCACAGCCACCTCTCCCACTCCAGCCCAGAGCCCCGCCCATCCACCACTCCCAAGGACTTTCCCAGGTCAGCCCCTTCCTTAGAGTGCTAGATTCCACACAGGACTCCTGAGAAATACCACGTGACAAGAATGATGATACAAGCCTAGAAGTGAGTGACATGAAACCAGCTACGGGAGATCAGGTCCCCAAGGGAGCACAGAGCGGCCACACGCCCCACCCCCACCCTCTTCCCCAGGACCAGTTCCTGCAGCAGTCCCCATCCCCAGGGCAGAGGGCTCAGGTGTCAGGACCATGAATATTGCATTAGCCAGAAGCCCAGAGCTCAGCAAAGTGACCCCACCCAGCTGCAAGAAAGGAGGTGGGGGTGGGCAGCAGCACAGGGCAACCACTGCCCTACAGCAGATCGGAGACCAACCACCCCGGACTATTGCAAAGTGATAAACACATGATTAACTCCAACTCCCAAACAGTATTCTTGATACCCAGGGTCTCAGAGCTATGGCAAACACAAGATTTG
Source organism: Tragelaphus eurycerus (assembly GCA_935064755.1). NCBI lineage: Eukaryota > Metazoa > Chordata > Mammalia > Artiodactyla > Bovidae > Tragelaphus > Tragelaphus eurycerus. The sequence continues at coordinate 27,072,539 of CAKXYN010000016.1, forward strand.
GCCTGGACCCTTCTAGGTCTCCCAAGGAGACCAACCCCCACGTCTACTACCCTGGGCTAAGCCTCCATAACTATGTGTCACAAACTGTTCTAGAGAAAGTCCCTGATACAGACCCCAGTCGGGGAGGGATGCTAGTATTACAACCAAGAGTCATTCTAGCAAAGGTCTAGTGAGGTAGGCTTGCTAGAGGCACAAAGACATCTGGACCTGCTTCCCCAGATTCTCTCCTAGGAAACACATCCAGAGCCAGTTTGCAGCAAAAGCTGCCTGAAGCTCAAGCTGGTGAGGCCACTGGGTACAAGGCCCAAAACACAGATTCAGAGCCAAGAGCAGGAAGGCTAGGGAGCTAACGCCTAGGGTGTGGGGCATGGCAGTGACAGACACTCTCCCTGCCCCCCGCCTTCATCCCCATCGTCTTCCCCCAACCAGACAGAGCAAGTCAATCAGCCCCCACCCCCACCCCAGCAGCCTGCTGCCACCATCACGCTGGCAGCCTGGCAGCAGGACCAGAGCAAGCAAGAGTACCTTTCGGGCTGTCGGTGCCTGTCTCATCATTGCAGAAAACCAAAGAAAGCCAGGAGAGGAAAGAGAAGGAAGGACAGAGGAGGATGGACATACACAGGAAGGACAGGCCAAGGGAGGGAGGGAAAGAGACCGAACAGAGGGAAAGGCGGCGGAGACAGGAGATTAGTGTATCAAATCCCAACAATGCAGCCGCAGCTCCCCGGCCCGGCAGCTCCCCAGCTGGCCAACGGCTGCAGCTCAGATGCGGAAGCCCCTGCTGGTGCACGGTGGGGACGGCCAGGCTCCGGCAGGTACCGGAGAGGCACTCGGGAGGCCCCCGGCCTAGTTCGCCAGCTTAGGCTGACGGCAGCCTCAGTGGCCGCCGCACCAGCTCCACCTGACGTCATGCACCCACCCTCCTCTGCTCCACGAGGGGTGGAGCCACTGCTCCTCAGTCACCTAGCAACCACCAGCTCTGATGGCTCCTCCTCCTCCTCCTCCTGACTGGACAAAGTCCTCTGCTAAACCCACCCAGCTTCTCCTCCAAAGAACAGGTCCTGGCTGGCTCCTCCCTCTCCCGCATCCCCAAGGATTTGCTCAAAGAAATTGGGCTGGGGGCCATCCCATTTCTGTGATGACCGCTCTGGAACTAGGGTATCACTGGACAAGGACATGGGACCTCACTGTTTCATCAGGCCTTCATCAGGCCTCTCTCATACTCACACCCGCCTCAGTCTACAACCCCATCAACCCTGCTTCTGCCTCTCATGCACACAGATGACACCCTGCTGGTGGCTCATCAGGCGCACACACCCGGCACTCCTGCATCGGCTCTGCGGGGCACACTAAGAAACCCAGAGAACATTCCATCTGGGCAGTAGCAGCTCTAATGACAGCATCTGGCTCCTTTCCCAACTCTCCCTGGGTTGTGGGCAGGTTAGAGCCTGTCTCTAAAGAGCTTCCAGAAAGGACTGGGCACCTTGCAGAGACATCTGGGTCCTCTCTTCCACCCTGCCCCTCAAAGTTCCTTCTTTTGTTCTGCTGCTAGCTCCCTGTTTCCTGTGTTAAGTGATGTGCTGTGAGAGAACCACTGGAGAGAAAGAACTAGGGAAGGACTTGACAACTTGACTAACACTCTGCACCATGAGCCAAGGAGGCGCTGTACCCCAGCGCAGGCAGCCTAGGCTAGGCTTTGCCACATTTCCCTAGTCAGCCCCCCAAAACACCCAGATCTGGGCATGGCTCGCATCCCACCCATGGTCAGATCAGACTGCAGCCAGAACCCCTCCAGAGACAGTAGACTGCAGGTCCATGCTCTTCTCTATTTGGGGTCTGATGCAAGATGGGAGCCCCAACCAGGAGCCAATAATCAAGGGAAGAAGCCAAGTTCCTGGAATGGGTCCAGCGTCCTTTAGAGAAATATCTTCCTTCTTATACCCCCACTCCCTCCAAAGCCAGGACCCCAAAGCAAGTACCATTATGTCATCTCTTCCAAGGCAAGACTCCAAAGTGAGGACCCGCCACCAACCAGAAATCAAAATAGAGAAGTTTTACTCTCCCCGCCCACTGCCCCAGTATAACAGCTCTCCATGCAGAGTCAGAAGGTCCTGACAACAGATGGGTGACAAGGAAATCACAGAACTTCATACACACAGCACATATGTCAGACAGGCACATGCAGGTCAGAGACGGCTTGGGCACAACCTAAAGGCATGAACTGGTGTGGGGAAGTGGTCATGGCAGCAACTTCAGACTGAAAGAGTCTCGGGGTGGCAGCCCCACTCCAATGATGGCTGATGGAAGGCTGTAAGGTGCGGGAGGTAGGCCCCGGGCACAACAACAGAGGAAGGAAGAGGCAGGGGAAAAAGGACGGAGCAGAGCAAAGGTGCGCATTCATGGCCACACCACCCAGAGGCAGGCCCCACTCAGGCTTCCAACTGCTCTTCCTGCGCTCGGTTCCCTGACTCCCACCTACTTAGGTAACCTCACCTCCACACCCCCCATCTCTCCTGCCACTGACCCTAAGCTCAGGCTAAGTGAGAATCCTCTGTAACCCAGTCAATGCTCTCTTCCATGCTGCTGCTATTTACAGTCAAATGCTTGGAGTCTCTGACTAGAAGTCCAGAGGCGATGGGCAGGAGTGTGAGGAGGAGTGAGGATTGCCCCTAACGCGATCTGGGCCTAGACACTGAGCCTGATATCCTCGTACCCCTCAAAGGAACTCTGAAAGCCAAGGCTGCCATTTCCTCTGGCCATCCCAGCCCCAAGGTCACACATACATGCATGTAGCAGCCCACGGACATGCAGGACAGCTGGGCAGGGGCTCACGGCCCTCACCCACCCAGGCACAAATAGTAAACACACCACCTTCTTAGGCTTCAGTCCCCGCTGCATGAGGAGGTGGAAAGGGCAGAGTTAGAGAACAGAGTTAAACAACACGCTGTGCGAGCCAGTCAGACATCTTGGGTGTAGGTGTTAAGACCAACGAGCAAACACTGGTATGGGAGGAGCAGGTCACTGTCAAGGCCCGGGTAAGTGAGATGAGGCTTCCCTCAAGATCAGCTTCCAGGAGGTCCACACCCTGCCCAGAGGAGCTGGAGAGTGGGGAGCCCCACCTCATACACCCTGTGCAGAGCAGCGGAGGGGAGCTGCAGGGGGCCCTCTACATATAACCTGAAAAGGCGGCAGAGGGCCCAGCTCCTTTCCACTTACTTGTGAACCGGAGAGCATCTTCCTCCTCCAGTTTTTACCTTACCCCTACCCTACATCCATCAGATGTTGGCAGCCTCAGGCACCAAAAGGTAGGAAGTTGGCAGCAACACTACTAGGGGCAGACCAGTCCTCCCTTTCCCCCAGCCTCAGTTCCAAAGAGCCAGAAATTCCGGGCATTGGTAGCTTTTCCCTGCTAGCACCTTAACATCTAAAGCAGCAACTCATACCCAGGAAGTTTCCTTCTCAGAGAGGATGGAGCCTGGAAAGGCCAACTCAGTTCACTGCCTCGGGCGGAAGCAGCAGGTGAGTAAGACCTAGTTTGAGCCTCCCTCCTTTCTCTTTTCCCTCTTTCCTCCATCACTCCCCACTTCCATCCCTGACTACTTACCAGTTTGCTGGTCTTTGGATTTGAGTCAGCTCCCTCTAGAATGCAAACAGAAACAAAGCGTGTGTTTGTGTAGAGACAGGAGCAGAGAGCATCATGGCAGGGTAGGCAAGACGTAACAACAGAATACGGTGGTGACAGAAAGTCTCAGGATCCACTGCGGCCCCTTGTTCTGGGAAGAAGTCCTGGGGACTCCTGTGTGTGAGGAGGCAACTTAAGTGGGTGGTTGTTACCTCTTCTGAGGACCTTTGAGGCAGAGGAATCAGGTGTCTCTGGTGAAGTAGTATCCGCTCCATCTTCAAATACCTGGATCTGAGGCCACAGAATAGACTCAATATAGCTAGATCAAGGTTGGATGTAATATGGGCCCCTCTTCAGGCCCTAAGCAAGCCTAGAGTACAGGGCCGATTCCCTAAGGATAGCTCTCCATCTTCCCTCCCTCGTTACCTCCCACTCTCCCAACCAGAGACTCAGGCTCATGCCCAGGAAAAGAGAACACCAACACACCAGCTGCACAGGCAACAGAGCATGTACACACACACACACACACACACACACACACACACACACAGAGGAGCAGGAAGTGAGTACCTGGGATTGGCGCACAAAGATGCCGTGTCCTTCATCGCAAGTGAAGTACTTCCTGCCTTGGACGGTTCCATCATTCTTGCCTTTTGCTTCATCCAGGATCACACCTACCCACTTGCCAGTAGCAAAGAGTGTGGCTCCAACATAGGCCACGGTGCCACGGTGGCCTTTTCCAATCACCTCCACACGGGAGCCCACTCGCAGGGGCCGAGCACTTGCCTCAGCACTCATTCTGCTGCCACTAGGAGTCTGAAAGACATAGTTAAAAGCCTCAAGTTAAGGGTGTCATCCTAATATAAAAGAGAGGCCCCGATCAGGATCCTGGCCTAAAAAAGGATCAGAAGTCACTTCCCTGAACCCCATTCTCAAATTAAAGTGCTCCCCCACCCCCCGCCAACACCTACTAAATTTCTTTTGGAAAAATGTCAGTATTATGTTCTAAAACTTCTTCAAACTCCCCTAGAATCTGCCAGAATTTTTAAGAGTTTATATTTAACTTTAATAAATCAGAATTCATTGATAGATCTGTGAATGTCACTCCACATGGCTACTTTCTCAGGAGCACTGTCTGTTAGGAGGGGAATGAAGCTCAAGCAAGTAACTCAGTTTACAGCAGTTCCCCACAACCCAGTGCCTGACACAGAAGTCGGAGCTGGGAAGACAGGTGAGACAGTGAGTGTTCCCGCAGAGTCCTGGTCCCCTCCCTACTTCTGCCTGTCCTCCCTGAGGTTCACTCGGCTCTCTCAGACCTCTCCCTTTCAGTGGCACACAACTGTGCCTCCTTCACGACTTGACCTCCCCCGCCCCACCATGACACTCCGAGATGCCTCATCAAGCCCATTCAACCATTTAACTGCCTTCTTCCAGGCCTCAGCCCTGGCCAATCAACTCTATCTATAAGCTCTGCAGATCCTTCACTCATGCTATCTTGCTACAAATAAATAAATATATAAAGGCCAGGCCAATCTGGTATCTCAGATCTGTCCTGCAAACTGTCCCCCGACTCTGCCCACTGGCCCAAATGGATGGACAAGCCAAGGGAATAGACTAAACACTGTCCTTGGGAAGCTCTCGGCTTCTGACATACTCGTGATGACAAGACAACATGAAATTAGGTCCCAAATAGGCCCATGGCTTAGAAGAAAATCACACCTAAGCCATTTTTAGCAACAGCAGCTCCATGAACCAGGGGCCTTGCAACAGAGAATGAGGCCTGAAGAAGTGACAGCATGGACCTGAAGACCTCACAGGCTCCCTTCTGATGCCCCCGCTTGGCTTCATCAGGAAGCTCTGCCAGAGCCAGTCACTCCCCAACTCTCTTCCCCAAAGAACTCATCCCAAAAGGCGAGGATGCCATTCCCAGGGGCTCTGAGAGGCCAAATCATACCTGGGACAGTTGAGCGGCTCTCATGGACCGGATAATAAAAGGAGCTAACAGGCACATCAGGGCCGGCTCCAAAGTCAGAGACTGTCACCACCGTCCTAACCCTAATAAACCTCAGGACCAGGTGGACAGCAGTGGCTACAGAGCCCATCTGAGCCAGAAGAGCAAGAAAGCAAGTGACAATCAAGCAGCTCTAAAGAAAGGCGTCACCGAAAGGCCATTCCAACCCACCAACCCATTTGAAATCCCCAGCACGGTGCGCCCCTCAGGAACCTCTGGCCTGAGGTCCAGCTAGAGTCAAAGGTCAGGCCTTACCAGTACCCACAAAGGGCCCAACTCTGGGAAGGGACACCTATGCAGTCTACCCCCATCAGGGCTGCGGAGTGGCCCCAGCTGGTCCAGCTTTGTCTCCCAGCCCCCACAGCACTGTCCACAGGCACCCAGGCCTTCTCCAGCAGCCCTCCCATGGCCATCCCCGATCAGGGCCACTTACCCGGCTGTACACGTGCCTCTTGCTCTGGGCCATGTTGCTCCCTCGGCCTCCACCCCCTCCCCCAGCTGGCCAAAGACAGAGAGAAAAGGTAGAAACCTAGGCAAGAGGGCTAGGGCTCCAGGCCCTCATGGACAAACACAGAAGCCGGCAGGCGTGGCCCTCCCCGTCCATGGACCTCACTGGGTGGCCTTCTGGGGTAGGGGAGGGAATGGAGAAAGGGGCTGAGGAGCAAGTCCCCTCTGCTGCTGGAGGATTCCTGAACCCAGAGACACCGAACCCCGCTTGCCAGCTGATGAGTCTCACTCTGCGCTAGTGCTGCTCTAGACTTGTCAGGAGCCGAGCTAGCCTCTGGGTCCTAGTGCCCCCCTGCTGCACCTGGGCCAGTCCAGACAGACAGAGGAGCGAGCGGGCCCACGCCACAGACTCTCAACACTCACCTCTAGAGGGCACTGTCCTATGCTGGGAGCACAGCCTGATGACTCTCCCGGTCTGCACCCCCTCACCATCTCTGCCACCCACCCACCCCCATGATGCTAGAGGGCAGCGGACCTGCCAGCATTAAGTGACACTTCCAAATCATCAGCCTCCCAGGGCCTCCTCCCAGCCAGAAGGGTCTCTCACCCCCTTTCTGATGCTCTTCCTTCTCCCTCCCCTTTCTAAACTTGGGAGTCAGGTTCAAACCCACGTGATCAGAGTTTAAATTTCAATCTCACCCTGGGCCAGAGCAGCCAGGCCCCATGCCCAATACAAAACAAAGGAAGAGCAGCAATAGAGACAACGCCACACACACACACACACACAGAGCAAAGCAAGTCAAGTACTCCAGCTTCCCCCAAACGGGCAAAGGTTGCCATGCCCCTAAGCAGCTAACGAGACTGTCCTAGGGTCTGATCTATGGCTCCACCAGGTCAGTATGGACATAGATCCCCTGGGCCGAGGGCTACCTGTCTTGTCCACGCTGGGCTTCACTGGCTGAACAGGGTCTTCCTCCATTCCACCCTTTCTAAGGAAAACCAGATAGCCTAATAGTAGAATGACAGCCAACAGCCAGATATAGGGCCCCCCAAACATCTCTCCGCATCTCCAATGCTGGTCAGACCCCCTAGGAAACCATTTCTCTCCTCTCCTGCAACATATCCATGCTGCCTGCCCCTTCCTTTCCCTATTCACCATTACGCAGGTCCACGCAACTCCCTTGCAAACTGGACTTCTGCATGTTCAGAGCACCTTACAGTCTATGCTGCTGCTGCTGCTGCTAAGTCACTTCAGTCGTGTCTGACTCTGTGACCCCATAGACGGCAGCCCACCAGGCTCCCCTGTCCCTGGGATTCTCCAGGCAAGAACACTGGAGTGGGTTGCCATTTCCTTCTCCAATGCATGAAAGTGAAAAGTGAAAGTGAAGTCGCTCAGTCGTGTCCGACCCTCAGTGACCCCATGGACTGCAGCCTACCAGGCTCCTCCGTCCATGGGATTTTCCAGGCAAAAGTACTGGAGTGGGGTGCCATTGCCTTCTCTGTTACAGTCTATATTGCACCTTAAAAAAACAGTCATTAGTACTATGGTTAAGAGTACCAGTTCTAGACTCAGACTGCTTACATTCAATACATGGCTTCACCATTTGATAGCTACAAAAACTTGGTCCAGCTGGTTAACATCTTTGCGCCTCAATCTGCTCATTTGTCAACTGTGAGCAAAGAACATCTCAGAGCTGCTGGGAGGATTAGCTGAGACAATCCATGTATAACATTTAGGACAGCACCTGGTATTCAGTGAGTACTCAACAAAAGTTAGCTAGTAACAAAAGTTATCATCAAATCTGGACATCAAAATAACCTCACAGAGAGGCAGGCTAGGAACAACGCTGACAAGAAACTGGGGCTTGGAGAACTGAGTAACTTCTCTGAAGTTACACAGAAGACAAGGAGAGGAGCCAAAACTAGAGCCAAAGCCTGAATCAGAACCCTGTGCACTTTCACTCTCCTGTTACACACATAGTTCTAGGCCTCCAAAAACACGTTCTTCCTCCGGGCCACACTACCTTCCAAGATTCAAAAGAGCACACGTCTAAGGACATCACAGAGCTGAGCTCTCCAGCAACACCAGTGTACACAGTCATCCAACTTCTTGGGTGCTGTTTCTTCCATAAAGTGAGACCATCACCTGGCATATCTACATTAATACTCAAATAACATAGAGCATATAAAAGTGCTCTATAAAAAGTGCAGAAGCCGTACAGGTCTTAAAATGTCTAGGCAATACATATTATAAGGAACTGGAGAGAGGAGAAAGGTGAGCTAGAAAGAAAAGGGGTACTGGATTATGCCTTATATGAGTTTTCTTTTTTGCGGGGGGGCGGGGTGGAATATGCGGAAAGGAAAGGCCTACAAACATAATTTGTGACTACAGTATGAGTAGACAAAGAATAATTCTGCTTGAGTGGGGAAAATTAAAGATGCCTAGCTTGGCTGAAGTAAAGAATTCTAAATGAGTTCTCCTATCAAACTGTAAGCCTGTTAAAGCAGACTCCACAACTTTTCCTCTTTATGATTCCATTAACTCTTGGCACATGGTGTCAAACATTATTGAATGAACTAACACTGATGTTGAGATGTATTAGAAGGTAAATATGGATAGATTCAGGAGTTTAACAACAGGTAGAGATAGATGAATTGGATCCAATAGCAACAGGAAGCCAGACTCTTCCTGAGCAGGAGACTGGCATAGTGAAAACTATTTTAGGAACATCAAACAGGCGGTGGACAGAGGGATGGAGGTGAGGCACAGCAACCGGATAAAGACAGGGATGACAGCAAGAACGCTAAAGGCAATAATGGGCAAGGGTTGGAGAGGGTCTGAACTAGGTTCATAAGAGAAAAAGAAAGGGAAGAAGAAATGGACCAATGCAGAGACACGACCAAAAAAAAAAAAAAAAACACAACTCTGAGAAGGAACTACGATAGATCAAACATGGGGAAAGCAGCAGCAGGCCTGTATGGGCTCTGGAGACGGACAGATCTGGATACAGCTTTGGTTCTCCCATTTCCTCACCGGTATGACTCTAGGTAACATATTTTCGGAGCCCTCATTACCTTATCTGAAAAAGGGAGGAAATAATACTTACCTCACAGGGATGTTGTGAAGACTAACTAAGACAGAAGTAAAGCATTGAGCACAGCGCTGAGCACAGAATACGTGCTCAACAAATTGTAGACACGGTCTTCGTCATCACTGAGAGGGTACATCAATGACAAGTGCACACAGCAGGAACTCAGATGTTGCTCGAATAAGTGGGTGGAAAGATGAGTGCATGGATAAGTAAAGGAATGACGGAACCTGGGATTTCTCAAGCAGGAGCAATGAGAATGATGATAACAGAGTTTAGAAGGGAAAACGAACAGGTTAAGAGAGAGGAAATAAGTCACAAGGCCTTCTCAGGGGCAAATTTAACTGTGACCACTAACACATGAATTTCACTATCTCCTTCCAACACGAACCTATGATGACGACAACACAGATTCCATTATTTCCATTTTACAAGTCTCAAAAGTCAAACAACTCATCTAAGTCTCATAGCCAGTGGGGCACATTTGACTAGCTGGAAATGGCAACCCACTCCAGTATTCTTGCCTGGGAAATCCCACAGACAGAGAAGCCTGGCGGCTACAGTTCGTGGGGTCGCAGAGAGTCAGACATGACTGGAGCGGCTAAACAACAACAACAGGTAGGTGATCCTTCAACAGCATCTTTGGGACCCATCCCCAGTCACACAGAACAATTCTAAGTTACATGTTACCTCAACCAGAAGACAGATACTCCCTGGATTTCTAATCCATTTTTCTTCCCAATGACATTAAAAATTGCTAAAAAGTCTAGGAAAACGGGAAGAGACAAGGGACACAAATCTAAGTCTGATAAACAGGTTACCAGTGGACTTCATGAACATTTCAGAAATGACAGGAAAAGAAGTAGACTTTTGGGAATTAAGGAGGAACTGGTAAGGAGGAAAAGTCTCTTTGGCACCCAGTTTGCACCATTTCCACCTTGCTTTTTACTGGTATACCAGAATCCTTTGAGCCCCCGACCTCTTCTTGTCTCACCTTACCAAACCTTGATCCTGGGCTAACCCAATCGTTTGCTTTCTCTGATTCCACCTGAGAGGTCTGAAATTCAGGCAGTCTGACAGCAGGGTCCACACACTTGCATTAGGCACTGGGTATTTTGATTTGGTTGCAAAGAGATTAAATGAAACATAAAGGTAATCAGCAAGATACAGATTTTCTTAAAACTAGGGTGCAGTTGTACATCTCTTAAAAGCACTAGTAGGGGAGGGATACGTGTGGATAAAGTCCCTCAGGAGTCAGGAAAGGAGACGGGAACAGAAGCTTGGAGACTGGGAGCTTGGAAGGCTGGATTCCTGATATACCCAGAAAGAAGATACACGGAGCCTTTTTGGTCCTGCCTTGCAAATTTCACAGACAGGACCTAGACCCTAAACAGATTTTTTTTTTTTAACCTCTCCAAGCTCTTCATTTATCCCCAGAAATTTCTGTAGCCCACTCCCAAACTGAAAACAGGTCTACTCCCTCCCAGGATATTCCCCTGTAGGAATACCCAGTGACTGCCAGACCACTTCCAAAGGGCCCAGACCTCCAGCAAGGAAAGCTACACAATACGCCTCACTTATCCTCAAGAAAGGTGCTTTTTCCAGGAAAACAACAGGCACTTGAGTCCAGCCCTGTATTTGAGAACCACAACCCTCCCAGAGCTAGTGGGAGTCCTACTTAACAGACTGCTGCTTCCTCCCCTCGATCAACCAACAAGTCCCTGGCACTAGGACCCTGCGGACGGGGAACCCTGAGCCTGCGCTGTAGAGAGAGAGATGCACCATTTCACAACTTCAGCAAAACCCAAAGCAGCCAGCAAAGCCACAGCCACCTCGGCTATGCTTGGCTCTGCCTTTTGGGCAGCTCACCAGCCACTCCCCAGAAGCAGAGCATTCTGTCCTTTCTCTTTTTAAATCCACGTCATCAACTGATCATAACGGAAATCAATCCCCTCAAGTCACCAAGCAAAGGCGTATCCATGGCAACCTCAAGAGGAAGGACACAGAAATGATGCTCCAGGGGCTGCAGCAGGAAAAGGTAAGTCCATTCTCTTCCATCCATGCCATCTCATCATTCTCCTCTTTCACTCAAGTCAGGTGTGCATCTTACAGACAAATTCTATCACACCAATGGGGAAAACACCAAAGTTGAGTGTTAATAATGTATGTTATTATGAAAGGTTAGAGACCTGCCTAGTCCCATAACTGGGGCTAAAATTTTTTTAATTTTTTCTCTGGCTGACTGAGACAAGATCTCTTTTCTTATTCACCATCTCAAGTGACACAGCGTCAGCCTGCAATACGTAACAAATCATTACAGTCACTTGTCCTTCTAGTCAGGCTGCTGGGAAGTCACATAAGGATTTCAGAATTCCATATGTAGTTGCAAAAAGATAGCAGCAACACTGACCCCACCACCCTGCCCATCCCTCCACTATCATACCCACAGACTGGCCTGGTAAGGCTCCCTCCTTATCAGCCCTAAACTCCAGCCCCTCAAGACCAGAAATTGGGACTTGGGAGTAAATTTCTGCCTTTCTCTGATGCCTCAGAGAAGGAATGCCATTTCTGCAGAAGTAAGAGATTCATCAAACATAAATACTACTGTTCCATGTCTCAATTTCTTCTTCTGTCAAACACAGGTAATAACAATACCTTTCTAACAGGGCTGAAAATCACTTATAAGAGTGCCTGGTATGACACATTCAATAAATGCCAGCCATAATTATTATGAAGAAGAGGAAAAGAGAGACCTCAGTGCAGGATTCAAATTCAGAGGTATGCAATGTTCTTGGAGCGATCTTGAGTCTGCTCTCTTTCCCTTTCCTCTGGACAGTTGTTTGAAGCCTTCCCTTGCCACTCTCAAGTCCCTGTTCCTATCTGAGCCCACACCAGAACCCCCTCCCCCAACAGATAACCTTGCTGAGAAAGGAAATGGACCCTATTTGCAAATTTAGATGTGTCCACCATTGCCTCTTTCTTCCTCCATTCTTTCCCTTTCTCCAGTCATCCCTCTTCAAAAGAAACGATGTCTTCTTTTCAGACAACCCTCCACCTTCCTCTGCGATCATCTTTTCCTTTGTGCCTTCAAATGTGGCCTCTCATCAGATAACCCATGCTCAAGACTTCCAGAAAAACCTGACTCTTGTCTCTGGTACTCCTCCACAAGCTGCCACCATCTCCCTTCCTTCCTTCCTTGCCAAACTACTCAGAGCACACCCTCCTTATCCTCACTTTCCATCCACTCTTCAATTGACTTGGTTCCTGTCCTTATGACTCCACGAAAGCTGCTCACACTGAAAAAAAAATAAGAGTCCGGGTAACCACAATCTCTTAACTGCCCAATCTCAACTGACATTTTCCAAGCTCATCTGACTCGACCTCCTGGGAGCAACATAGGCTGCTGATTCTCTTCCTGCAACTTTTTCCTCTGTAGCTCCCTGGACAACAGTCTCTCTTACCTTGCCCACTGCTAAGTCGCTTCAGTCGTGTCCGACTCTGTGTGACCCCATAGACAGAAGCTCACCAGGCTCCCCCGTCCCTGGGATTCTCCAGGCAAGAATACTGGAGTGGGTTGCCATCTCCTTCTCCAATGCATGACAGTGAAAAGTGAAAGTGAAGTTGCTTAGTCGTGTCCGACTCTTAGCGACCCCATGGACTGGAGCCTACCAGGATCCTCTGTCCATGGGATTTTCCAGGCAAAAGTACTGGGGTGGGGTGCCATTGCCTTCCCCACTAAGCCTTGTCATTTCCTCTGTCATCTTCTGCCTTCTGTAAGCATGACTGGGATCATCCATTCCAACAGCATCATCCACCACCCCAAGGCACAAACTCTCTTCTGAACTCCAGACCCACATTTCCACCTATCTGCTAGGGGTCACAGACCCCCAAATTCAACATGACCCAAAACATGTGGAATCTTCCCCCAGCAAATGTTCCTCTTCTATATTCTCCTTTTTACTGGTACCACCATCCATCCAGAATAGAAAACTGAGTCATGCTGGACAATTCCCTCTCTTGTTCTCAATTAATTAGTCATTATACCAGGGAATCTCTGTCTCTACAATCTCTCTGATTCCTCCCCTTCTTCCCATTCACACTAATCCTTAATTCAGCCTGAAGCCAAGCCCAGGTTGTTACAAGATTCTCCTGATGTTCCTTATCCAGATCCTCCCCTTTCAGTCTATTTCCACAATTAGCTTCCCAAAATATAACCACATCACCTCCCTGCCTGAAAACCTCCAGAGACTTCCCTCCCACAAAACTGCAGGCCATTAAAAACCTGGCCTCATTATGAATCTAATCTCATCAATCACCCCTTCTTTGATCCCCAAATCCTCTTAGAAACTTGGGTCCACCTATCTTGAAGTGAAGTGAAGAAGTGAAGTGAAGAAGTGAAGTGAAGAAGTGAAGTGAAGAAGTGAAGTGAAGAATCGAAGTGAAGTCATGTCCGATTCTTTGCAACCCTGTGGACTGCAGCCCACCAGGCTCCTCCATCCATGGGATTCTCCAGGCAAGAATACTGGAGTGGGTTGCCATTTCCTTCTCCAGGGGATCTTCCCGATCTAGGGATTGAACCCAGGTCTCCCACATTGCAGGCAGATGCTTTAACCTCTGAGCCACCAGGAAGCTTCCTTACAATATTGTCTTCCTTATCACATCATGAATTCCTCCAGGGCAGAATTTTTATTCATCTCAGTTATCCTAAGCACTGAACAGAGAAGATACTCAATGTTGAACTGAAGCCTGTACCAACATCAGGCTCTAGGGATATAAGTTGGCTCTGATAGGTTTCCCAGAGACACCATGGGGGAAATACAACATACATCTCAGCAAAGGTAGCTCTTTCTTCTCCAGTTAGGAGCCTAAGAAACTAAAACTGCAAGGACAGCTCCAGTTCCTATGGAATTCAGCAGTGGCAATAAATCTCAATTTCATATGCTTCTAAGGTAAAAGGACAAGAGAAAGAAAGACCCTTAGGCTTTAGAGGAAGTGTAGATCTGAGAAAATAGCTTTAGTAAGATTTTAGAAGGGACAAGGATCCAGTCTCTGTTTCTTTGAAACCCTCAGTGGATATGTCAGAGCTTAGGGAGGTCAGACTGGATAAGCAATTTGTCAGCCAAGTACAACCAGTATGAGCTGGAACTTCGAAAGAAAAATTGTATAAAACCACATCCAGAGACTTCAGGATGGCAAGGACCCTAAGATAGACTTGAATCAGTCAACTGCTCAGCACTTACCTTCTCAGGTGACAATGAATACCCAGTGCTCATTTCCCTTGGCATGGGACAGATAACCCAAGTCCCCACACACCACCTGGTATCTGTAGACAGGCTAAACCTAGGAATCCTCTACGATACCTCCGACCTATAACTCCAAAGAGCTACTAACAATGTCAGGTCTGTCAGAGTACAAGCTATGGCAGCTGTCGGTCATGTACTGTGATTTTCCCAACCATTTTGACTCCTCCCTAACTTCTTTTCCTCTGCACTCATGTTCAGTCAGGCCCAACTTATCAACTCTTTCTCAGTACTGTCTCTTGCATTCTTCCTTTCTCCTCCGTTACCACCGTCATCACTTTGGTCTGCCATGTGATAGCTTTGAGAATTAAGACAAATCGTTTACCCTCTTTGGTGCCTCATCTATAATACAGGGTCACAGCTGCTCTGCCTACCTCACAGGAAAGGCTGTCTGTGAAAAGTTCTGAAAAGTGTTACATAAATAGAAGGCATTACTATTATCATCATCGTAGGCCATCTTTACTGGTATGTGAAGCCTATCTGGCTCCCTGCCTCTCTCTTTTCTCATTTCCAACCACATTATACACTACGGGAGGACTACTACACACTGTAAAATATTGCTTTGCCCCAAATCTTTCAGTGACATCACATTTCCTGCTTGAGTCAAACCGTTCTGGATCTGACGCATCTCCGCACCACCGTCAAACGCTTAGGATGCTTCCCCTGGTTTTGCAAGCCCTACTCGTCCTTCAAAGTCCTGCTACAACTCCACTACCCTCCACACAGGAGGATGAGATTTAAGAGACAGGAATCTGAAACAATGCCAGGGAAGAATAAAGGACAATTCAGTTTGGGGAAAACATGGTAGAAACGTGTCATCTCACACACTAAGAATCTTTTTTTTTTCCCTTTTGGCTGATCTTAGTTCCCTGAGTAAGAATTGAATCTGACCCTTGGCAGTGAAAGAACTGTCCTAACCACTGGACTGCCAGGGAATTCCCAAGACTCATCTTTTAAAGAGGAATTATATTTTTTATTTCTCTGATTCTAAAAGATAAGCTAGGATCAACAAGATGGAAGTTATAGAGATGTATTTTAGCAACATGAAAAACTTCCGTATTGAGCTATTTCATGATGAAATGGGATGCCTTACATTCAGTAAATTCCCCATTACTAGAAATGTTCAAGCCCAAACTGGCCACTGGGCAAGAATATTTTAGAAGGAATTCAACTATCACAAGATCTGAAAGAAACAGTAGCGCTCTTCTAGTCCAGTCTCCTATTTTATAGGCCTGCACCAGGGACGAGATTATTCAAGGCAGCACAGCCTGTTCTGGAGGGCAAGGAATAGAACATGGTCTCTTTCAACCCAGAGACCTACACCCTTGTGCTCAAAGTGTATGTGGTCCATGGACCATCAGCATCAACCTAAGAAC
Source organism: Tragelaphus eurycerus (assembly GCA_935064755.1). Taxonomy (NCBI): domain Eukaryota; kingdom Metazoa; phylum Chordata; class Mammalia; order Artiodactyla; family Bovidae; genus Tragelaphus; species Tragelaphus eurycerus. The sequence continues at coordinate 27,088,384 of CAKXYN010000016.1, forward strand.
TTCTTTAAAATGTAAAACTAACCAAAGCATGTACTTTAACAAGACCCCTAGGTGTATGCACCATTCAAGTTCGAAAAGCACTGACCTAAACTACCCCTTCCAAATCTTGAGTTTCCAGTTCTGGAACTCCATTTTCCAAATTGTCTTATATGCTAAAGAGGCAATACCCAAGAAAAACAGTATTTTTCACTCAAATTTGGGAAACTCCATACTACACTTCCAGTGGGAAATTCTTGGTAAAAATACTATTAGCTTATTGAAAGCTGAAGTTTCTAAACATGCACGTGCTGCATTCGAAGCTCCTTCAGTTAAGTCACACTCCTGTGACCCCACGGACTACAGACTGCCAGACTCCTCTGTCCATCCGATTCTCCAGGCAAGAATACTGGAGTGGGTTGCCACGCCCTCCTCCACAGGATCTTCCCCACCCAAGGATAGAACCTGTCTCCAGCGTTGGCACGGGAGTTCTTTACCACTAGCGCCACCTGGGAAGAGAAAACTTGAACCATGACGTTTCTAAACATATATGAGCACAAAAAGCCTTTTGGGTAAAGAGTTGTCATTTACTTCTATCGTTAACATCCCCGTGCCTTGGGCTTCGGCCGCAGTCTAGGTAAAGGACGTCAACCTTCACGTCATTGTTCCCTGACCCTCAGTGCCTTAAGCATACTGGGATTGGCAAGAGGTCAGGATGAGCTTGCTGGTCACCACACTGTAACAAAAGAGGGTACATTTCTAAATCACCGCCTCTTGAAAAACAGCGGAGCTCCTCATCTGCGTGATTTAGTTTGGGGGATGCGCAGCATGACTGCTCAAGAGTCACCCTGCCAGTTAAGGCGGATCCCAGGAATGGGAGACAGACACATCAAATGCATATTGGCCTCCAGCTTTAGTCCTCTTTTTTCTGTTTGACACAACTTTTCAACCATGTGCCCCACTGGAAACCTGTAGCTTGGAATAGGTTGAGTGCCTTGCACGTTCCCAGGAAAGGAGGGGTACCCCTGCAGTTCCGGAAGAATTAATTGGGAGACGCAATCACTCTGACTCCGCCAGGCTGAAGAGCTCAGACGGGTCAGACCAGGCCAGACCCAGGCGGGTGCCCACCCCCACCGCGGCCCATCCCTGCCGACCCCTGCCCGGCACACCGGGCTCCCGGCCGCGCCCCAGGCGAGCGCCGAGCCCCCAGAACACAGCCAAGAGCCTTGCAAACACGGCGGGGGAGGAGGCAGTTGCCATGGTCGCCGCCTCCGTACCTGTACTGTCAGGGGCTCCGCGCCCGGCTCCGAGCCCCACTGGCGACCGACGCCCAAGCCTTAGCGGGGTCCCACCCCGCCCGCACGGGCTGCCCGCCGTGCCGCCAGACCCTCGTAGGCCCACTCCAGGACCTCTAGTCTCTGAGGCCCAGAGGTGTTCTGGGTCGGGGAGAACACGCTACTCTTCCCCGAAGACCAGCCCGGGTTAAACCCTGCGCGCTGAGCGCAGCCGGGGAGACTTCGATCAGGCACAAAGCTGGACACCTGGAGCGAAATTTGCGCGTGCGTACTGTACGGGAAGCCGATTAGGACCGTAGGGGAGAGGCGCGCGGTGGCCCGCGCCCTCTGCCGGCAGAGGGTAGACAACGTAGAGACGGCCTGGACGACTCTTGCTTTGGTCAAAGTTCCCCCAGAGATTTGCTACGCTTTTGCGTGCTAGGCTATTAATTAAAACAATAGTGGTAAATATAAAATAATGAAAATGTACATAATGGACTTTGGTAATTTTTAATTAAAAAACACTTGGGCCGGGGGGTGCCGCAGCTGCCGGGCACTTCAGCTTCGCGAAGGCTTGCAGGCACCTGGCGCGCTCCCGCCCAGCCGTCCCGGCTCCCCAGACCAGTCGGCTCCGACGAGGGGGCGCCAAAGAAAGAGCCCAAGAGGAGATCTGCGAGATTGTCAGCTAAATCGGCTCCTGCAAAAGCGGAAAGGAAGCCGAAGAAGGCGGCAGGAAAGGATAAATCGTCAGACAAAAAAAGTCAAATAAAAGGGGAAAAAAGGGAACAACGGGGAAACAGGCCGAAGTGGCTAACCAAGAGACTAAAAGGAGAGCCCAGCCTTTGATGAAGCAGGACAAGAAGCCAGGTCTGATTAATATCACACCCTATCCTATCAGTGGTCCGTCTCCCTTCTTGTACAATCCAGACGATTATTTTTATCAACTATTTTGTAAACGCAAGTTTTTTGACCGCTCTAAAAACACTTTTTTAAAAAGAATCATCTCTCATTCCACTTTTTAAGTATAAGTGCTTTTTTTTTTTTTTTAACCATTTTCTATTTTTATTTATTTATTTATTTATTTATTTTGCAGGGGAAAATGGACAAAGGAAAGGATCAATGAGGGTGGGAGGGAAATGGGAAGAAAGAAGGGGAGTGATGGTGGGGAGGAGTATATGTAATTTCTTAACCAATGGCTTTCTGTTTTTAATCACAAAGAACACTTAAAAAAAATCATGTTGAATTCATCCTATATTAGGAGGTTTGATCTGGAAATGAAAAGTTCAGGAAACAAAAAGTCCAGTTTGGATGTCCTCATCTTAGGCACATCTTGGTATTTTGTATTGGTAGGTCTATCTTTACCACAATGTATTATTTAGGACAGGGTCACATTTGTCACCTCTTCCTCCCTACTACCCAAAGTGATACTAAACCCATAAAATAGTCAATAAACCTTTACAGAGTGAACAAATAAGTCTATTTTTTTTTTAAACTCTCCTGAGTGAACTGAATTTTTTGAGGCTCATAAGTGAATATGTTTTGCTCTTTACTTTGTCTATTACAGCCAGATTATATGAGTGGGGTATTAAAGTCTCCCACTATTATTGTATTGCTGCATATTTCTTCTATCATATTAATTAATGTTTGTCTTAGATATATCAATGCTCCAATGTTGGGTGCATATATATTTATAATTGTTATAACTTCTTTTTGGATTGTTCCTTTAAGTCGTTATGTATAACCTTGATTGTCTCCTTTTCAGGATCTTTAAAGTCAATTTTATCTGATATAAGTATTGCTAACTCCTGTTTTCTTATGGTCCATATTTGCATAGAAAATCTTTTTCCAGCCCTTCATTTTCAGTCAGTATATATCCCGTATTTTAAGGTGGTTCTCTTGTAGACAACAAATATAGGGGTCTAGTTTTTGTATCCATTTGACCCATTTTAGTCTTTTGGTTGTCTCCTGTAGACAAGGTATATAGGGGTCTTGTTTTTGTATCGATTCAGCCAGTCTTTGTCTGTTGATTAGGGCATTCAGCCCATAAAACGTTTAAAGCAATTATTGATAAGTAAGATTTACTTTATTGTTTTGGGTTCGAATTTATACACCCAGTGCTTTTTTTTTTTTTTAAGAGGTGAAATCATTTGCTGGTTATTTTTTGGTTCAACCAGAAAATAGTGGGATATTGAATATGGGAGTTTTTGATTGTCAGGGGGGTCAATAACATCCCATAAATTGAGGTGAGCTTTTATATTCTATTGGAGAAGGCAACGGCACCCCACTCCAGTACTCTTGCCTGGAAAATCCCACGGACGGATGAGCCTGGTAGGCTGCAGTCCATGGGGTTGTGAAGAGTTGGACACGACTGAGCGACTTCACTTTGACTTTTCACTTTCATGCATTGGAGAAGGAAATGGCAACCCACTCCAGTGTTCTTGCCTGGAGAATCCCAGGGACGGGGAGCCTGGTGGGCTGCCATCTCTGGGGTCGCACAGAGTCAAACACGACTGACAAGACTTGGCAGTAGCAGTTTATACTCTATAATATAAAGCATACTAAAATGGCAGTTTGGAGTCAATTGTACATTCAATGTCTTGGATACTGTTACTTCTCTTCCCATGTTTTTGGTAGAATTGTATCCTACAACAAACCACTGCTTGATATTGGCTCTCCCGGTCAGAATTTGGTGCCCCGTAGCATCTTTAGTTGTGGTGGTCCAGTTCTCCTAGTAACATTGTTAATGTGCTGTGAAAGATTGAAAATTTGAATATGTAGTATGACATTAAATTGTGACTGGTGGAACTTTCAATATTGTACTGGATATCCTGTTAAGGAAAATTTGCCTCCAAATGTAAGCTGTAAAGGTCTAGGAAAACTGTTCAGAAAAGAATCAAAACTACATGATTTTTTTAGATTTTTGGTACAAATGTTAAGAATTATGTACAAATTGAAATTTCTGTGTACTGATCCTCAAAACAACCAATAAAATCTGTTATGAAAAAAAAGAAAACATTGGAAAGTACAAATTCCCTGACCCAATGAACCCACTTCTAATTATGCCAAAGAAATGAAAAAAAAAAAAGAACAAGTGTTCTGACGTAGTTGTACAAGGATGTTGGAAGAGTCAGGATCTGATAGAGAATGGGTTCAAATTCTGTTTACCCACTGTCTCAGTCCTTGGGTTGTTTACTTAACCTCTCCCAACCTCTGTTTCATCTTTAGTAAAATGAGAATGTTAAGGATAGAACCTACATTATTTGGTTGTTCCTAATTTTGAGTGGATTCATGTAAAGAGCCTGAAGTGTAACTATTGCAATATTATGCTTGTCTCAGTTAATCTCAGATTGAAAAACAATCTGAAAAATCCGTAAAACTGTTGGTGGGGTGGAAGTGGGGGTGGTAAATGGTAGAAAAGATGAATCTCTCCACTACTGCCCCTCTTTTCCCCATTTCATCGTCTTTCTGGAGAGGACTCTTGAGAGTCCCTTGGACAATATGGAGATCCAACCAGTCAATTCTAAAGAAAATCAACCCTGAATATTCGTTGGAAGGACTGATGCTGAAGCTGCAACTCCAACACTTTGGCCACCTGATTCGAAGAGCTGAGTCATTGGAAAAGTCCCTGATGCTGGAAAAGACTGAAGGCATGAAGAGAAGTGGGTAGCAGAGGATGAGATGGTTGGATGGCATCATCAACTCAGTGGACATGAGTTTCAGCAAACTCCAGGAGATGGTGAAGGACAGGAAGCCTGGTGTGCTGCTGTCCATGAGGTCACAAGGAGTCAGACACGAATGAGCAGCAACAAGTATTTCTTGTTATTATTCTAAATAGATAATGTATTAGTGTGATTCAAAAATCAAAACAATATTAAAAGTGTGCACTGAGAACCCTCACTGCAACCCCCCTCCCTATCCACTCCTTCCTCCTTGCACACTGTAGTTAACCCTTGGTGTCAGTTTCTTGCTTAGCAAACTGCTCAGCCAGTTGCTCGGTTTCTTACTCCTCCCACTTCTTATCCGCAAGATAGCAGATACTGATTTACCTTTCTAAATCAGTAAATAGAGATCTTCCTCATTCATTTTTCGAGCTGCATAAGTACTCTCTGTTGCATGGAAACGTAATTTGTTGACCATCCTCTTCTAATGGGATACCAATTTTTGCTATTGCAAATGATACTACAATGAATCACCTTGTACATATGACATTCCATGTGTGAGCAGGTTTATCTGTAGGATACATCTGGGCCAAATATTAAATGTATCTATAATTTTAGTAGAAATGGTCTTTATCCCCTGCAGTTAAAGAGAAATGGTATAAAATATAAATTTAAAGGCTTTTAAAAGCTCAGTATACGTGTATTTTTTACTGTGGTAAAACATACATAAAATTTACCATTTTAACTATTTTTAAGTGTACAGTTCAGTGGCACTAAGTACATTTACCTTATTTTGCAACTATCTCCAGTATCCATCTCTAGAATTTTCTCATCTTTCCATATGGAAACTGTATCCATTAGACACTAATTCCCCTTTCTCCTCTTACCCTTGTCTCTGGTAACAAGCATTCTACTTTCTGTCTCTGTAATTTGACTTTTCTAAGTACTCCATATAAATAGAATCATACAATATTTTGCCTTTTGTGTCTAGCTTATGTCTTCAAAATTTGTTCATGTTGTAGTATGTGTCATCTTTCTTTCTCTTTTAAGCTGAAAAACATTCATTACATATATGTGTGTGTATATATATATATATCAGATCAGATCAGATCAGTCGCTCAGTCGTGTCCGACTCTTTGCGACCCCATGAACTGCAGCATGCCAGGCCTCCCTGTCCATCACCAGCTCCCGGAGGTCACCCAGACTCGCATCCATCGAGTCAGTGATGCCATCTAGCCATCTCATCCTCTGTCGTCCCCTTCTTCTCCTGCCCTCAATCCCTCCCAGCATCAGAGTCTTCTCCAATGAGTACATATATACACACCACGTTTTGTTTATCCATTCACCTGTAATGGATTTGATGGATTTGGGAGCTGTTTCTAGCTTTTGGCTATTGTAAATAAGCACCTTTATCATTGGAGAAGGAAATGGCAACCCACTCCAGTATTCTTGCCTGGAGAACCCCAGGGAAGGGGAAGCCTAGTGGGCTGCCGTCTATGGGGTCGCACAGAGTCAGATACAACTGAAGTGACTTAGCAGCAGCAGCAGCACATACCTCATTTATCCCATCCCCAAGATCCTTACCCAAAGTAACTTGATGCCATTTTTTGTTTTTGGTTCCAGAGTCAGCCTCTGAAATTGCAAGCATTTTAGATGCAAAAAGCAACTTTGTATACACACTGTTCTAAACCTTGTTTGTTTTTTTTTTTTAATTGCAGTATAGTTGATTTACAATGTTATGTTTCTGGTGTATGGCAAAGTGATTCAGATATATATATATAGAAAGATATAGATACTCTTTTTCAGATTCTTTTCTACTGTAGGTTAATACAAGATATTAAATATAGTTCCCTGTGCTGAACCTTGTTTTTATCTCCATGGGACACTACATCTTGCAGGTTTTCCATATTAATACATCTTGATCTGCTTTGAATTTGTTTTAAAATGTATTTTTTTAATTTGAACTGGAGCCATCTCTCTGAGTGCTTTAACAACCTTTAACAGATATGCTGAGTTTTCACATGAAGATGCCAAGCCTTGGTTAGAAGTGGGGTAGTGATACAAGAAAGACCCAAATCCTTTTCAACATCATGAAAAGGGGTCTGAAGACATGACATACAAACAGGAGACATATTGTTTCTTTTATATTGAATTAGACTGAGTGGTCTTCAAAGAAAATTAATACTGTCTCTGTCTTATGTGTTTTTTCACAGGTGCCAACCTGAGGCCCTGTCTGATAGGAACCATGAACAAGACTCCAAAGACCCTAAAACTCCAATTTGTATGACTAGAGCCCATCCTTCCAATCCCTGATACTGAACAGAGAAGAACATCTGTGCTCATTTGGGTAGACTTCTAGGCACTTCAGAAAATGGGGAGGAACCAAGAGGGAAAAAAATCTCCCCTTGAAAAAAGTTCAAAGCACTCATTTGAAAAGACCTGATACTGGGAAAGATTGAAGACAGGAGGAGAAGGGGACGACAGAGGATGAGATGGTTGGATGGCATCACCAGCTCAATAGACATGAGTCTGAGTAAACTCTGGGAGTTGGTGATGGACAGGGAGGCCTGGCGTGCTGCAGTCTGTGGGGTCACAAAGAGTCGGACATGACTGAGCCACTGAACTGAGCTAAAAAAGGAATGCTGTTTCCAGGAGGGAGGAAGTGGTTTTCAGGCTGAGACATGGAGAAGGGATTAGATAAAGGCAGAGAACAAATCAAAGGTGGCAAAGCCAGGTATGGCAGAGGACAGATGCAGAGAAGAGAAGCATCTACATTAGTTACACTGGTGCTGTCCAAAAGAAATAAAATGTAAATTTTAAAATTGTCTTTAATTGATAAATATGCTAATAAATTTTTAAAATTTTCTGGCTGCTCTGGGTCTTCGTTGCTGTGCATGTGGGCTTTTTCTCTAGTTGCAGTGAGTGGGAGCTACTCTCTAGTTGGAATGAGCAGTCTTCTCATTGTGGTGGCTTCTCTTGTTGTGGAGTATAGTCTCCAGGGTGCATAGGCTTCAGTAATTGTAGAACATGGGCTCAGCAGTTGGCAGCTCCCAGGCTCTCAAGCACAGGCTCAATAGCTGTGGCACACGGGCAGAGTTGTTCTGTGGCATGTGGGATCTTCACAGATCAGAGATCCAACCGGTGTCTCCTGCATTGGCACACAGATTTTTTTTTTTACCACTGAGCTACCAGGGAAGCCCCACTAATAACTTTTTAACAATTTGGGGAGTGGGGGACTTCCCTGGTGGTCCAGTGGTTAAGACTCCATGCTTCCACTACAGGAGACACAGCAGTCAGAGAAGAAAAAGAAATAAAAGGAATTCAGATTAGAAAGGAAGAAGTGAATGACATGATACTATACATAGAAAATCCTAAGGCAGCCACCAGAAAGCTACTAGAACTCATCCATGAATTTGGTAAAGTTGTAGGATACAAAATTAATATACAGAAATATGTTGCATTTCTATACACTAACAATGAAATATCAAAAAGAGAAATTAAGGAAACAATCTCATTTACCATTGCATCAAAAAGAATAAAATACTTAAGAATAAGTACAAGACAAAAGACTTGTACTCAAAATAGTGTAAGATGCTGATGAAAGAAATTGAAGAAGATACAAACAGATGACTTAAAGATACAAACTATGTTCTTGGATTGGAAGAAGCAGTACTGTTAAAATGACCACACTACCCAAGTCAATCTATAGATTCAATCCAATCACTATCAAATTACCAATGGCATTTTTCACAAAACTGGAACAAAAAAATTTTTTTTAATTTATATAAAAACACAAAAGACCCTGAATAGCCAAAACAATCTTGAGAAAGAATGGAATTGGAGGAATCACACATCTTGACCTCAGACTATACTGCAAAATGACAGTAATCAAAACAGTGTGGTACTGGCACAAAAACAGAAATACAGATCAATGGAACAGGCCCAGAAATGAACCCACACACTTATTGTCAATTAATTTACAACAAAGGATGCAACAATGTACAATGGAGAAAAGACAGTCTCTTCAATAAGTGGTGCTGGGGAATCTGGACCACTACATGTAAAAGCATGAAATTAGAACATTCTCTAATAACATATATAAAATAAACTCAAAATGGATTAAATACATAAATGTAGGGAGTTCCCTGGTAGCCTAGTGATTAGGATTTTGGGCTTTCACGGAACTGAGATCCTGCAAGAGGTGTGACCAAATAGAAAGACCTAGATGCAAGACTGAATACTATAAAATTCCTAGAGGGAAACACAAGCAGAACACTCTTTGGCATAAATTGCAACAGATTTTTGGGGGATACATCTCCTAGTAATGGGTAATGAAAACAAAAGCAAAAGTAAACAGGTGGTACCTAATTAAAAGCTTTTGCACAGCAAAGGAAAACATAAATAAAACAAAAAGACAACCTACAGAATGGGAGACAAATTTGTAACCAACAAGGAATTAATTTCCAAAATATATAAATAGCTTATATAGCTCAATATCAAAAAACAACCCAATTAAAAAATGGGCAGAAGACCTAAATGGACATTTCTCCAAAGAAGATATAACCAACAGGCACATGAAAAGATGCTTGACATCACTAATTATTCAGTTCAGTTCAGTTCAGTTCAGTCGCTCAGTTGTGTCTGACTCTTTATGACCCCATGAATCGCAGCACGTCAGGCCTCCCTGTCCATCACCAACTCCTGGAGTTTACTCAAACTCAAGTCCATTGAGTCGGTGATGCCATCTAGCCATCTCATTCTCTGTCGTCCCCTTTTTCTCCTGCCCCCAATCCCTCCCAGCATTAGAGTCTTTTCCAATGAGTTAACTCTTCATATGAGGTGGCCAAAGTACTGGAGTTTCAGCTTTAGCATCAGTCCTTCCAAAGAAATCCCAGGGCTGATCTCTTTTTAAATGGACTGGTTGGATCTCCTTGCAGTCCAAGGGACTCTCAAGAGTCTTCTCCAACGCCACACTTCAAAAGCATCAATTCTTTGGTGCTCAGCTTTCTTCACAGTCCAACTCTCACATCCATATACGACCACTGGAAAAACCATAGCCTTGACTAGGTGAACCTTTGTTGGCAAAGTTAACGTCTCTGCTTTTGAATATGCTATCTAGGTTGGTCATAACTTTCCTTCCAAGGAGTAAGCGTCTTTAAATTTCATGGACGCAGTCACCATCTGCAGTGATTTTGGAGCCCAAAAAATTATTAGAGAAAATCACTAATTATTAGAGAAATGCAAATCAAGACTGCAATGAGGTATCACCTCACACTAGTCAGAATGTCCATCATCAAAAAGTCTGCAAATAAAAAATGCTGGGGAGAATTTCCTGGTGGTCTAGTGGTTAGGCCTCTGTACTTAAACTGTGGGGGGCAGTTTCAATCCCCAGTCAAAGAACTAAGATCCTGCAAACCAGGCAGTGTGCTAAAAACTTTTTTAAAATATATGCTAGGGGCAGGATCCTTTATGACCCACCTCCCAGAATATCGGAAATAAAATAAAAAATGAACAAATGGGACCTAATCAAACTTAAAAGCTTCTGCACAACAAAGGAAACTATAGGCAAGCTGAAAAGACAGCCTTCAGAATGGGAGAAAATAATAGCAAATGAAGCAACAGACAAACAACTAATCTCAAAAATATACAAGCAACTTCTACAGCTCAATTCCAGAAAAATAAATGACCCAATCAAAAAATGGGCCAAAGAACTTAATAGACATTTCTCCAAAGAAGACATACAGATGGCTAACAAACACATGAAAAGATGCTCAACATCACTCATTATCAGAGAAATGCAAATCAAAACCACTATGAGGTACCATTACACGCCAGTCAGAATGGCTGTGATCCAAAAGTCCACAAGCAATAAATGCTGGAGAGGGTGCAGAGAGAAGGGAACCCTCTTACACTATTGGTGGGAATGCAAACTAGTACAGCCACTATGGAGAACAGTATGGAGATTCCTCAAAAAACTGGGAATAGAACTGCATTATGATCCAGCAATCCCACTGCTGGGCATACACACTGAGAAATCCAGAATTGAAAGAGACACGTGTACCCCAATGTTCATAGCAGCACTGTTTACAATAGCCAGGACGTGGAAGCAACCTAGATGTCCATCCACAGATGAATGGATAAGCAAGCTGTGGTACATATACACAATGGAGTATTACTCAGCCATTAAAAAGAATACATTTGAATCAGTTCTAAGGAGGTGGATGGAACTGGAGCCTATTATACAGAGTGAAGTAAGCCAGAAACAAAAACACAAATACAGTATACTAACACATATATATGGAATTTAGAAAGATGGTAAAAATAACCCTATTTACAAGACAGCAAAAGAGACACTGATGTATAGAACAGACTTTTGGACTCTGGGACCGGGAGAGGGTGGGATGATTGGGGAGAATAGCATTGAAATATGTATAATATAATATCTGAAACGAGTCAGTCCAGGTACGATGCCCTATAACAGATGCCTGGGACTGGAGCACTGGGATGACCTGGAGGGATGGTGTGGGAAGCGGGGAGGGAGGAGGGTTCAGGATGGGGAACACGTGTATACTGGTGGCGGATTCATCTCGATGTATAGTAAAAGCAATACAATATTGTAAAGTTAAGCAAAATTTAAAAATAAATAAATAAATAAATATATGCTAGGGAAGGTATGGAGAAAAGAGAACCCCCCTATACTGCTGGTGGGAATGTAAATTGGTACAGCCAATTTATGGAACTATGGAAATTATGGAAAACAATATGGCGATTGTTTAAAAAACTGAAAATACATTTACCATATGATCCAGCAATCTCACTCCTGGATATATATCTGGAAAAACTGAAAACTCTAATTCAAAAATTCATGAAAACTGAAAACTCTAATTCATGCACCCCAGTGTTCATTGCAGCACTATTTATAATAGGCAAGACATGGAAGCAACCTAAATGTGTATCAACGATTAATGGATAAAGAATATATATATATATATATATATATATATATATATACACCATGGAATATTAATAAGCTATAAAAAGGATGAAATACTACCATTTGCAGCAACATGAATGGCCCTAGAGATTATCATACTAAGTGAAATAGGTCAGAAAGAGAAAAATAAATATCATATGATATCACTTATATGTAGAATTTTTTTTTAAAAAATGATATAAATGAGCCTATTTACAAAACAGAAGCAAACTTCAAAAACAAATTTATGGTTACTGAAAGGGAAAAGTTGAGGGGAAGTATAAATTAAGAGTTTGGGATTAATATATGCATATTTCTATATATAAAATAGATAATCAACAAAGTTCTACTGTACAGGAAAGTCTGCTCAATATTCTGTAACAAACTTTATAGGAAAACAATCTGAAAAAAATGGATATATGTATATGTATAGCTGTATTATTTTGCTGAAACTAACATTGTAAATCAACTTTGTTCTAATGTAAAATTTAAAATTTTAATTAAATAAATAACAAGGACCTACTGTACATCATAGGAAACTATATTCAATATCTGTAGTAACCTATAATTAAAAGAATTTTAAAAATAATATTAAAATATATATGTAACTGAATCACTTTGCAGTACACCTAAAATTTTTTAATCAACTATACTTCTCTTGAAGTTTAAAACAATGAAGGTAAAATAAATAAATCTTCAAACAAATAAAACTGAAGAAGTTTGTTTTCACTAGATCCTGTATTAGTGGTCTATTGCTGCATAATGAATTATTACAAACTCAGTGGCTTAAAAGAAAACACTTATTATCTCACATAGTTCTTTAGGCACTCTGTCTATCAGATCTAATCCCTTGTATCTATTTGTCACCTCCACTGCATATAAGAGTTTTGATTTAGTTCATACCTGAATGATCTAGTAGTTTTCCCTACTTTCTTCAATTTAAGCCTGCATTTTGCAATAAGGAGCTGATGATCTGAGCCACCATCAACTCCAGGTCTTGTTTTTGCTGCAAAGAGCTTCTCCATTTTCAGCTGCAAAGAATAGAATCGATTTAATTTTGGTATTGACACTCCAGTGATGTCCCTGGGTAGCATCATCTCTCATGTTGTTGGAAGAGGGTATTTCCTATGACCACTGTGTTCTCTTGGCAAAACTCTGTGAGCAATTGCCATCCTTCATTTTGTACTTCAAGGCAAACTTGCCTGTTACTCCAGGTATCTCTTGACTTCCTACTTTTGCATTCCAATCCCTTATGATTAAAAGGACATCTTTTTATGGTGTTAGCTCTAGAAGGTCTTGTAGGTCTTCACAGAGCCATTCGACTTCAGCTTCTTTGGCATTAGTGGTTGGGGCACAGACTTGGATTACTGTGATGTTGAAAGGCTTGCCTTGGAAATAAACTGAGATCATTCTGTCCTTTTTGAGATTGCACAACTACTGCATTTTGGACTCTTTTGTTGACTATGAGGGCTACTCCATTTCTTCTAAAGGTTTCTTGCCCACAGTAGTAGATATAATGGTTCTCTGAATTAAATTCACCCCTTTCTGTCCATTTTAGTTCACTGATTCCTAAAATGAATGTTCAAACTACCATATAATTGCACTCATTTCTCATGCTAACAAGATAATGCTCAAAATCTTTCAAGCTAGGCTTCAACAGAATGTAAATCAAGAACTTCCAGATCTACAAGCTGGATTTAGAAAAGGCAGAGGAACGAGAAATCAAATTGCCAGCATCTGCTGGATCATAGAAAAAGCTAGGGAAATCCAAAAATACGTCTACTTCTGCTTCATTAACTAGGCTAAAGCTTTTGACTGTGTGGATCACAACAAACTGGAAAATTCTTAAAGAGATGGGAATACCAGACCACCTTACCTGTCTCCTGAGAAGACTGCACGCATGTCAAGAAGCAAGAGTTAGAAACGGATATGGAACAATGGACTGGCTCAAAATTGGGAAAGGAGAGTACATCATGAGAAATGCCAGGCTGAATGAATCACAATCTGGAATCAAGATTGCCAGGAGAAATATCAACAACCTCAGATATGCAGGTGATACCACCCTAATGGCAGAAACTGAAGAGGAACTAAAGAGCCTCATTTTTTTTTTAAGAGCCTCTTGATGAATGTGAAAGGAGAGTGGGAAAAGCTGGCTTAAAACTCAACATCCAAAAAACAAAGATCATGGCATCTGGCCCCATTACTCCATGGCAAATAAATGGGGGAAAATGGACACACGGCAGATTTTATTCTCTTGGGCTCCAAAGTCACTGTGGATGGTTTCTGCAGCCATGAAATTAAAAGCAACTTGCTCCTTGGAAGGAAAGCTATGACAAATCTAGACAGCATATTAAAAGCAGAGACATCAGTTTGCCAATATAGGTCCGTATAGTCAAAGCTATGTTTTTTCCAGTAGTCATGTACGGAAGTGGGAGTTGGACCACAAAGAAAGCCTAGCACCAAAGAATTGATGCTTTTGAAATGTGGTACTAGAGAAGACTCTTGAAAGTCCCTTGAGCAGTAAGGAGGTCAAACCAGTCAATCCTAAAGGTAATCAACCCTGAAATTCATTGGAAGGACTGATACTGAAGCCGAAGCTCCAATACTTTGGCCACCTGGTGCAAAGAGCTGGCTTGTTGGAAAAGACCCTGATGCTGGGAAAGATTGAGGGCAGGAGGAGAAGGGTGTGATAGCAGATGAGGTGATTGGATGGCATCACCGACTCGATGGACATAACTTTGAGCAAACTCCAGGAGATAGTGAGGGATAGGGAAGCCTGGTGTGCTGCAGTCCATGGGGTCACAAAGAGTCAGACACAACTCGGAGAATGAACAACATTATCTCACAGTTTCTATGAGTCAGAAGTCTGGGTACAGTTTAGCTTGGTCCTCTGCTCAGGACCTCCCCAGGCTGAAATCAAGGTGCCATCCAGGGCTGCAATCTCATCTGGGCCCCAGGTCCTCTTCCAAGGTCACTGATCACTGGCAAAATCCAGCTCCTTGTAACTATAGAACCAAAGCCTCAACTACTAGAGGCCATGTGGTTTTCTCCACAATATGGCAGTTTATTTCTACATGGTTGTATTGCTGATCCTGTTCATGATGCCAGTTGTCTTGCTGTTCACACTGTTTGCTGAACCCTGGGTGAGCAAGGCACAAGTTAAGAGGCTGGAAGATGACTCAAGGAGCCATAGGAACTGCAGACACACTTTTTCTTTCCTGACTGGCATGGCAGCCATAACACAGCCTCTCTCCTGGCTGACGCAGCAGCTATAACAGCAGCCATAACATAACCATAATGTACCCATCACATAGCCATAACATAACCTCGTATAATACCACCATGATGCCACTCCAATGTCGTTTCAGTGCAGCAGCAGCCAGGGCTTCCACGGTGAAGCTCACATAGGTATAATGCACAAAGTAGCCCGTGAGCCAGTGAGTACCTCATGTTGCTCATATGCAGTACTATAAGTAATCTCAGCTACATAACTGTGCAAAGTCTTTGTTTACAGAACATGGGGCCAGAGAGCATGAGAGGGTGGGGCAAGAGAGTCTGACTGGAGCCTTCTTGTTGAATCTCTCTGACTGCCAAGACTAAGCCCTTTTAAAGGGCTCACCTACTTAGGCTAGGCTTCCCTGCTGGCTAAGATTGTAAAGAATCTGCCTGCAATGCAATAGACCTGGGTTCAGTCCCTGGGTTGAGAAGATTCCTCTAGAGAAGGAAATGGCAACCTACTCCAGTATTCTTGCCTGGAAAATTCCATGGACAGAGGAGCCTGGCAGCTACAGTCCATGGGGTTGCAAAGAGTCAGACATGACTGAGCAACTAACACACCCAAAATAAGGTCCCCTTTGATTATCTCAAAGTTAACAGGTTACTTGAATCTTTTACTGGCCAACCTATTTAAAAATTTTACCCAGGCCCCTTATCATGACACTCCTTTTCTTTCTTGCTTCACTTATGTCCATAGCACTCATTGCTGTTGCTTTTGTTCAGCCACCCAGTCGTGTCCAACTCTTTGCATCCCCAAGGACTGCAGCACACCAGGCCTCCCTGTCCATCACCATCTCCCGGAGTTTGCCCAAGCTCATGTCCATTGCATTGGTGATGCCATCCAGCAATCTCCTTCACTGTTGCCCTCTTCTCCTCCTGCCCTCAATCTTTCCCAGCATCATAGACTTTTCCAATGAGTTGGCTGTTCACATCAGATGACCAAAATACTGGAGCTTCAGCTTCAGCATCAGTCTTTCCAATGACTATTCAAGGTTGATTTCCCTTAAGATTGACTGGTTTGATCTCCTTGCTATCCAAGGGACTTTTAGGAGTCTTCTCCAGCACCAAAGTTTGAAGGCATCAATACTTTGGTGCTCTGCCCTCTTTACGGTCCAGCTCTCACAACTGTACATGACCACTGGGAAGACCATAGCCTTGACAATATGAACCTTTGTTGACAGAGTAATGTCTCCACTTTTTAACACACTGTCTAGGTTTATTATAGCTTTTCTGCCAAGAAGCACTCATATCTATGTAATTTTACCACATATTTTTGTTTATTATCTCTCTTACTCCACTAGAATATATACTGCTTGAATTCATGAATGTTTATCTATTTTACTTATTACTGCAGGACAATAACATATAGAATAATGCCTGGATCAGTTGACACTCCATTAATTCATTTAATGAATAAATGAATGAATGACACAAACCATGGAAAGCTTTGAGGAACTCAAACGTAGAAAGATGTAAGAAAAATACAACAGACAAGAATATTGTGCAGTCACACACAGCACATACACAAAGCCAAATGGTTACAGACTTTAATTACATCGGTAAATCCCATGCAATCCCTGATATACAACATAATCACAAGAGTATAATTCCGTTATGTTCATGAGATCTGCTCCCACCCACGGAGAAGTGATTATAGAGAATGTGTACATAAGGCAGGGAGGGGATGCAGATCTTGAGAGCCATCTTAGAATTCTGTCTACCACAAATCCTCATGAAAGGAACTTCTAAAGGATGCATATGCTTCAGGGTAGAAGAAAAATAATCCCAGATAGAGGATCTGAGACACAAGAAAGAAGAATGAACTAAGAAAAAACTAGGCATATGAGTAAATCCATATAAATGTCAACTATTTAAAGTACCAAAATACCTGATTTGTGAAATTAATGAGATAACAATATAATTAAATGTTTGCTGCTGCTGCTGCTGCTGCTTAGTTGCTTCAGTCATGTCCGACTCTGTGTGACCCCATAGACAGCAGCCCACCAGGCTTCCCTGTCCCTGGGATTCTCCAGGCAAGAACACTGGAGTGGGTTGCTGTTTCCGTCTCCAATGCATGAAAGTAAAAAGTGAAAGTAAAGTCGCTCAGTCGTGTCCGACTCTTAGTGACCCCATGGACTGCAGCCTACCAGCCTCCTCCGTCCATGGATTTTCCAGGCAAGATGGATTATAAAAGCATATGAATGCAAAGAGAATGATTAATGTTAAAGGACATTAAAGACCTCTAAGATCTATGTATTGTTTGAAAGAAGAATAAAGATATAAAGATAATGTTAAATGCAGGGATGGAACTTCCCTAGTGGTCCAGTGGTTAAGAATCAGCCTTCCAGTGCAGGGGATGTGGGTTTGATCCCTGGTCAGTGAACCAAGACCTCACATACCTTAGGGCAATTAAGCCTGTAAGCCAGACCCCAAAGAAAGAAGAAAGAAACACAACTAGAAAGAAGCCCTCACAAGGCAACTAAGACTCCATGCAGCCAAAAAGATTAATTAAAAAGTGTTAAGATTTTAGGTTTTTAAAATGCAGGGATTTCCCTGGTAGCCCAGTGATTAAGATTCCATGCTCCCATTGGGAGGGGGCACAGGTTTGACCCCTGGTGGGGGAACAAAGATCCTGCATTCAGCGTGGCCAATAAAATAAAAATTTTAGACTAACCACTAAAGCACAGAAATAGATTGTATACAAGGGGGACTTTTAAAAAGGAATAACTGGGATTTTTCTGGTTGTCCACTGGTTAAGACTCTGTACTTTCACTGGCAGGGGCTGTGGGTTTGATCCCTGGTAGTGGGAGTAAGACCCCTCATGCAACATGGCCCAAAATAAAGGAAAAAGCATTCCACTGCACTCTAAGATGCTTCCAACCAACCTTCTCTCTGGGTCAGACTTGTATCATGGTTTGATGGATTTCTTAGCTTTCTCTCCCCACTTTCCTCTCACAGCCACTTCCCCTAGCACGTTTCTTGCACATTTAATCTTCAATTAATTGGCATCTGCTTTTTATATACGAAGAAGGCAATGGCACCCCACTCCAGTACTCTTGCCTGGAAAATCCCATGGATGGAGGAGCCTGGTAGGCTGCAGTCCATGGGGTCACTAAGAGTTGGACATGACTGAGCAACTTCACTTTCATTTTTCACTTTCATCCATTGGAGAAGGAAATGGCAACCCACTCCAGTGTTCTGGCCTGGAGAATCCCAGGGACGAGGGAACCTGGTGGGCTGCCGTCTATAGGGTCGCACAGAGTCGGACACGACTGAAGCGCCTTAGCAGCAGCAGCAGCAGCTTTTTATATAAGGGCTTCCCTGGTAGCTCAGACAGTAAAGAATTTGCCTACAATGTAGGAAACCTGGGTTCAATCCTTGGGTTGGGAAGATCCCCCGGATCTTCCCTCTAGTATTATGAAGAGAATCTTTGTATTCTTGCCTGGAGAATTCCATGGACAGAGAAGCCTGGTGGGCTACAGTCCATGGAGTCGCAAAGAGATTCAATCCCTGGGTTGGGACAATCCCGTGGAGAAGGGAATGGTAACTCACTCCAGTATTCTTGCCTGGAGAATTCCATGGACAGAGTGGCCTGGTGGGCTACAGTCCATGGGGGTCTTAAAGAGTCAGACACAACTTAGCAATTAACACTTTCTTATATAACGTCACTATACTAACATGAATTCCAAATTCATCCTATAAAATGAATCTATCCATGACAGCAAAGCTAGACAATGGCAACATAAGTAAGGAAAAGTACAGGTCAGTCTCATTTATGAATAAATAGTTTCAAACAAAAACATGAGTATACTAAATTTAGCCATGTATACTAAATTATATACTAGCAGCTTCCCTAGTGGCCCAGTTGGTAAAGAATCTGCCTACAATACAGGAGACCCAGGTTCAATTACTGGGTTGGGAAGATCCCCTGGAGAAGGAAATGGCAACCCACTCCAGTAAACTTGCCTGGAGAATTCCATGGACAGAGTATCCAGGCAGGCTACAGTCCCAGGATTACAAAGAGTCAGAGATGACTGTGCAACTAACTTCCACTTTTTTCATACAAAATTAGCACTCTGACAAAGTTGGTTTAAATGCAAGTTAGGTTTAATAGGAGAAAATCAGTTAAGGTCTAGGAAAAGAAATAAAATTTATATTAATTGAAAGAGGAGAAATAAATGTTGTTATTCCTAGATGGTATGATTTTCCATGTGCAAAAACCAAAAGAATGTATGGATGATTTATCACAATTAGATAATAATAAAGTTGCTCAATGATATACAATTAATATACAAAATTTAAAATATCATTTGCAATAGCATAAAAAGAAGGTATCTGAAATTAAATATAGTAAAACTTGTGTAAGATTTTTATTCAAAAATTTATAAAGATATTAAAAAGATTTAGATAGATAAAAGTACACACTTTTCATGTTTAGAACAACTGATTGTCATAAAAACATCAATCCTTCCATGTAGATACATATACATACAGGCTTTGTGTATGTGAAATTTGCAAAGTTTATTTCGAAATTCATTTAGATTTTGAAAGAAACAATGGTCTCTCACTCTCAGAATTCACTATCTTTATTGCAGGACTCAGCACTCAGGAGCAGCTGGCTTGATAGACAGGTGGAAGGGTTACCTGTAGGCTCAGTTACGGTACAGCTGGGAGACAGCACCCTATGGAGTTAGAGTGCTTCTGGCAGGATGTGGCACACACCTTGATCCAGAAGACACAGTGTGGTGCTGTCTCTCCCAAGGCCAGGAACCAAGGGCTATAGGTAGAAGTTTCCCCTCTAATTGGCGCGTCTAACACCCACTGAAAGGAGTCTTACTCCCTGTCCCTACAAAGTGGGACTCAGAAGGTCTAGAGATCCCAGTGCCTAAGACATGAATACTTCTATCAGACAACTAGCAATAAAGTAGAAGCTGAAACTGTCCCCTGGCTGATCTGAGGTCTCATGCCCCTGAACCAACAGAAAGAGGAAGTGGTCACTCTACTAGACAAAGAGATTGATCCTTGGAGCAGGCACACAGAAGGCATAACCAGAGTAAGGGCTGGGAGTCAGAGGGAGGGTGGCTGGCCACAGAAGATCAGTCCACCTTGTCTAGGTTTGTTAGTCGGACTGAGGTATTCCAGAGGCTTTGGGCTACGTGAGGATCCTGGGCAGCTTCAGGGGGAAGGGTTAGCACACAGGAACTGCTAAAATGTTTTCCAGAAATGCCATCCAGCTCCTTTGCTAAGCTCAGGTAGAGGACTGGGACTGCACCTTGTTTGCTATCCTGTAGAGACACAGAGGAAGTGAAGAGTAAAGCCAGGCAAGCTCTAACTTACCCGGACGCTGAGCAGCAGAGCCCTGACCCACCCTCTTCAGGCGGCGCCAGCTTCTCCACTACCCACCTTAAAGAAGAAGCTGAGGAGCCAGAAGAGGAAGCGATATGGCCAGGAGAAGTGCTTCATGATTTTCGTGTACACAACACCCGGGTCCACAGAGTTCACAGTCACACCTGAGAAGTGTAGTGCACAGTGAAATGAGAGGAGGATGGTGGGAAGGAAGGGTTAAGTGTGGTTCTGCAGTGTGCAGTTAAGGAAGGATCCTACCACTTCTGTTGGGTAGAGGTGACAAGAGACTTGGGGGTGGTGCCAGAGAAGTCCATGTTTTGTAACTTACATGAATGGCAATGCCCAAGCCAGTAAGGAGATATAAGTATTAGAAAGCATGGGGTGATCCTGAGGGGGAATATGATGGATGGTGTTACAGGAGAGGGAAGTTGTGGATGATGAGAAAGTTGGAAAAGAATGAAAAGGAGGTACGAAGATGGGGTTGAGAGAAATACTGGGTGCACCGATGATAAACGGAAGAGATTAACAGCTGGCTTGGGGATATTGGGAGTATTTTAAGACCAGAATATATTGGAATGAGATGGGAAGAGTTGGGACGTCGTATTGGGAGTGGAAGGGTAAGGAGTGTCAGAGGCAGTTACCCGTCCCTTGAAGTCTCTGGGCAAGCTTCCCAGTGAACGAGGCCAAAAGCAGTTTGCTGCAATCATAGTTCTGGTTGAAGGTCAAAGGTCTACCGGCCCCTATCAGATGATCCTCATCAATGTACCCGTGTGATTGCCGGAAGGAAGATACATTCACCACCCGGGCTGATCCTGACCGCTGCAGGGCCCCTAGGTGGAGAAAAGACCACATACCCTTAATCCAAGTCATGGAGTAAACCCCCATGCCCACTCTCCACGAGACTACAGGAGAGCAGGGTCCATCCCAGGCTTTCAGAAGACAGTCAGTGGGCCCCGTGCATAGTGTAATGTGACTGTGACTATTTTCGTTAGCTGCTTTCTGAAGGTTCTTCTTCTTGTTTTATTTTAGTGTGGGTTTTTTTTTTTTTTTTTTTGCCTAAAGTAAAAGTGGAGTTTTCCCTTTTCTGCCACTTGCCAGCTGAAGCTAATTTAATTAATCCTTGTTTATATTTTTATTTTGCTGATGGCTAAGAATGGGGAGGAGAGTCTGGAAATGCTGTGAAAATTGGCTTTCACACATTCATACGTTCATTCATTCACTTATTCATCCCACAAATATTCACTGTGCCCCTGAATTACGGCAGACACCATGCTAGGCCCTAAAGACACATGGGTGCTAGGTTTAGGGGAAAAGAAATATGTGCAGAGATTCTTGGGAAAGAGTTCTATTAAAATTTTTTTTAATTAAAAAGAAAATTTTGGAATTTATCTTCCAAAAGAATGAACGTAAAATTACTATCAATAGAAGAGGTACAAGCAAATCTTTGGGGAATAAAAGAGTTTCCTAACTGTACAAAAAAAAGTCTGGATTATATAAAGTATAAAAAATGATAGTTATCACATATGAGTTTACTTATTGTTTCAAAATACTAAAACTATTTTGAGCCCTCCATTTAAATGAAGAATCACAAATGAAAAATTGAGTGGAGGTATTCAGCCATAATTTGCTGAAGAGAAAATTATTCTTAAAGAGGACAGTGAACTCCAGACTTGCAACCATAGTGACATAAAGACCAAAGCGGCTCACAACCTAGTTGGAGACTGATCTTCATGCACCAGCATCTGTACAGGAACAGAGCTGTTTACAGGGGCTCGGGTGGTGGTGGTGGTTTAGTTGCTAAGTCGTGTCCAATTCTTTGTGACCACAGGGACCGCCTGCCAGGCTCCTCTGTCCATGAGATTCTCCAGGCAAGAATCCTGGAGTGGGTTGCCATTTCCTTCTCCAGGGGATCTTCCCAACCCAGGAATCAAACCCAGGTCTCCTGCTGTGTAGGCAGATTCTTCACCAACTGAGCTATGAGGTAAATGGGGACACCTGGTGGGAGGCAGAGGTGTCAGGACAGGATCCACAGCACGAGTGGTATCTGTGCTGAGTGCTGGAAGCTGAATTAAGTTAGCCAGGCTAAAAGGATGGGAAAGGATATTCCAAATAGAGGGAAACACATGTGTAAATTACAGCCAGGATTTAGAAGACAGAGTGTGGCCTAAGAAAGAAAAAATTTTGGCTGAAGATGAGGGCGTGGGTTTGGGAAAGGTCAAGGCGAGGCTCTCAGTCTGCATGAGGTTTTGTAAGTGGAGATAAAGAGCTTAGTTATTGTATAAAGGTCAGAATGCCTTCTAAGAATTTGAAGCAAGAAAGTGATGTGATGAAAGGTGATTTCTTAGAAGACACAGAAGGGAGAATAGACTAGACAGAGGGGATAGGAGAGAATGAAACAGAGCAGGACCATATAGTCCTTGCCCCCCTCCCCGCCCCATGTCCTCTGCCCGCCTTTTGTCTATAGAAAACTTTAACCAAAGAATAAGTTTAATCAGAAAAGTGAAAAATGGCTGAAACAAAGGAAAACAGTCTAAAGAGACTAAATAACAGTAATTTAGTCATTAAGAATAGTCAAGGACCGTTAGTTCTTTCTCAAGGGTTATAGATAATATGTTGAGCCATATCCTGTGAGTTGTCTTATAGATACCAAAATATCAGGTGGAAAAGTTAACTCCATGGTGACCAGACTGTACCCAGGACATGAGCTGCCACAATTCTGAAAACTGACTACAAAGAAATGGGAACAAATAGACCCTGGAACTGAAGATTAACTCTACCTAAAACAATGAAGATGATGCTAGTCAGATCACTGATGACCAATTGAAGATGACTGTTAGAGACAAATGTGCTGTTTCCTCTTTAAAAGAAAATTAATTTTTTGGTCAGGTAATGAATATATGTCCAAAGTACAAAAGGGTATATGGAAAAAGAAAGAAAGAAAAGAAAAACTCTCCTCCTCTCCTGGAAAATCAACTGCCCATTCCCTTCCTGGGAGGCAATCCTATTGGCAGGTCTCATGTACCCTTTAGTGAGCAATTAGATTAGTCCTGACTGGAAAGTGAACAAAGAGCAAGGCCAAGCTCTATGGGTTTGTAATGTATTAATATATGTTTTTCCCTTTTCCAAAAATTGTAACATGCTACAATGCCTGCCAATACAGGAGACACAAGTTCAATCCCTGATCCAGGAGGATCCCATGTGCCGCAGAGCAGCTGGGCCCATGCGCCGTGAGCACTGAGCCCCAGCACAGCTGAGCCGCAACTACTGAGCCCACAGGCCGGAACTACTGAACCCCGTGCACCCTAGAGCCTGTGATCCACAAAAAGAGAGGCCACTGCAACGAGAAGCCTATGCAGGGCAGCTAGAGAAAGCCCATGCAGCAAGGAAGACCCAGCACAGCCAAAAATCAATCAATCAATCAATAAAATTATAAAGAGGCTATCAGACAATCCAGGGAAAATGTTAGGGAGAATGTGCCTGCTGCTTAGCCCCTCCCTTCCCTAGGAGAACACAGCCTCCTTAAACCTAGTAGCCTAATGCCACCCTTAAGAAGCTTTTGTTGAGATGACTGACTCTACTGGTGTGGCTAGAACTCAGACCTGAGATGATTGACTCTACTGGTCTGGCTAGAACCCAGACCTGAGAGAAAGAGAGGTGTGGTGTAGATCTTATATCCTCCTGCTGGTTGTACGGATATCTGGGGGCTAACTGATTCCATTACCAGGTATGAAAAGTAAAAATGTATTGGGTCATTACTCAGCATGCATCTGGGTGCCAAGGGAAAGGAGATGACCATGATAGAGAGTAAGCCATGAAAATGCTAGAGGAATGGGAAAGCAGGGGTCACACAGAAGGTAAGTACCCATCCTTCCTTACCTTGGAGCAGATTTGTGAGCAGAAAGGGTCCAGTGTAGTTGGTTGCAAAGGTGAGATCAAGGCCCTCTGGAGTAAGTGTGGTAGGGAACCCTGTGAAAGATGAAGACATAGGTGGTGGGTTATGGAGTGAGAATCCTGAGGGAGACCAAGTCTGGGGAGGATATGTTGGGTTCAATAGAAATGCCCTGGTGGCTCAGACAGTAAAGAATCCACCTGCAAGGTGGGAGACCTGGGTTGGATCCCTTGGTTGGGAAGATCCCCTGGAGGAGGGCATGGTAACCACTCCAGTATGCCTACAGAATTCCATGGGCAGAGGAGCCTGGTGGGCTACAGTCCATGGGCACACTAAGAGTTGGACACGACTGAGTGACTAAACCCAGCACAGAAACACCACAGGAGCATGGATGTGTTGAGATGGGGGCAATGATGTTTGAGACTATAATTTTTGGTTTTTCAGGATAGTGTCTGAATTAGAGAGTTTCCATGGGATGTACAGGTTAGGCTTGAAGGATGCCTGTTTTGAGGTCCCTGAGCTAGAAATGAGAGTCCCTTGGACTGCAAGAAGATCCAACCAGTCCATTCTGAAGGAGATCAATCCTGGAATTTCTTTAGAAGGAATGATGCTAAAGCTGAAACTCCAGTATTTTGGCCACCTCATGCGAAGAGTTGACACATTGGAGAAGACTCTGATGCTGGGAGGGATTGAGGGCAGGAGGAGAAGGGGACTACAGAGGATGAGATGGCTGGATGGCATCACTGACTTGATGGGTGTGAGTCTGAGTGACCTCCGGGAGCTGGTGATGGACAGGGAGGCCTGGCGTGCTGCGGTTCATGGGGTCGCAAAGAGTCGGACACGACTGAGCGACTGATCTGATCTGAGCTAGAAATGAATCTCTGGAAATGTGTTTAGGGGAAGTAAGTCAAGGCACATACCACAGACTGCAGCATTGTTAACCAACAGATGAATCTCAGGACACTCCTGCAGCAGCCGCCGAGCAAAGCTCCGGATGGAGGCCATAGAGCTCAGGTCCACCTCACCAAGTAGGAGGCGGTTGCTCTTAGATGTTGCTTGTATTTCAGCCAGGGCTTGCTGTCCACGCTCTTGGCTACGGCAGGCCAGGATCACACGGGCCCCGCGGCGTGCCAGCTCCTGGGACACAGCCTTCCCAATGCCTGTGGGAGGGCAGCTTCAGAGTATGCTAGTTTGGGGAGTGACTAGAGGGCAATGGAACAAGTAGGGTGGGAAACAAGGGTTCTGACAGTGGGAGCTGGTCCTCCTCTCTGCCCTCCCTGTTGGGGCAGTTGGAGGCTGTGGTTGTTGCAGGTCAGGAGGAACACTCACCACTGTTGGCCCCAGTCACCACTGCTGTCTTCCCAGTCAAATCCGTGGAGCAGTGCTGGAGGTCCCAGAGATAAAACTTGTGCCAGATCTGCACACTTAGTCTAAGCAGGAGGACCAGAATGAGGAGGACAGAGCCAGGACCCCATACTGGGCTGCTGAGTACAGACCACAGAGACATGGCAGAGAAGACTAGCCCCCACCCGGAAGTGCTGTCCACAGGAGGAGGGCGGGGAGGGACTAGTCAAAGCTGAGTAGGACCAGCCAACAGGTTGGTGTGAAGCATAAAGCACAAAATTTAAGGAGGCACTCACTCTTGGATGTGTTTGAATATCCCATTTGAACCTGAGAGTGAGTTCCTCCTTAAATCATTTTCACTAGCTATCTGATTGCCTCATTGCAATGCTGGTCGAAGTCAAAGATCAAGAGAGTCAGAGTTCCCCTAAATCCTGCATAGCCTCAAATTTGTCTCCAATGAAAACTTGGATATGCACTCTAAGGTGAACTGATAGAGTTCCAAGGGCTGAAAATCAAATTCCTCATGTCTTGAATCACTCTGTGCTTAAACAGAGCTACCCCTTTCTTCCCCTACTGGAAGAAGAGTTAAGTTCTCCCAACTGAGGCAGATCCCTCTTGCAACCCTTGTGTGTTCCTTTGTGGAAATGGGGATGGTTCTCCAGAATGCCTCTCCTGGAGAGCCACCTTGACCCTAAAGCAGGGTCTCCAAAGGGTGTAACGTAATTATGTTCTGTGTTCTTATAGACCTCTCCAGTTCAGTGAGAGCACACACTTGGAAGGAACTGATGGACATCAGGCCAATTCTTAAGGCAGCTCGGCTGTTTATTTTTGGCAAACAGACAGGAGGAAGGTAGAATTCCCACTGCCTAGGTCTTAGACTGGGGCAGGCGCTTGGAGGGGAGTGACCACATTTTGAGGGCTGACTTCATTAGCTGTGCCACAGTCACCTGGGGCTTCGGGGCACCTGTATGGATGGGAGGAGAGGCGCTGCCTTCTCTGTCGTCCCGTTGAGGCTGAGCGGAACTAAGCAGCACCTGCGTACTTGGGTTCCACATGCTCACACCAGGAGCCAGCTTCAGTGCTCCCGGCAGCAACGCGGGCTTCCACCTCACCTGGGACGTGGCCTCCAGAACTTGAGGCACGGGATGAGGATACTGGTGAGGATCCTGGCTCTCCTGGTCCCCAGGGTCCAGGCCCTGAGGAGGTACACGGGTGCGACCGGCCCAGAGCTCACCCAGCAGTTCGGCCTCCCCCTCCCAGCCGCTGGGCCACTTAGCACCCGGCCATAGTTTGGGGCTGGGGCTGCGTGCCATGTCCGGGCGCGCCCGGTGTGTGTCGAGAAAACGGAGCCCGGGACTGGGGAAGGGAAGCTTTGAACCAAAGCCTGGCGATGGTAGGCCTAAGTTTAGAGTAGGGAACTGGAGGCTGAGACCGGGGCCCAAAGCTCGGACAGGAACGCCTGGTGGGAAAGGGAACTCTGACCGGGAGACGGGGAAGCTGGAGCGGGAGGCTTGCGGTCCGGCCGGGGCCTCGGTCTTTTCGCCCCGCTGGCGCCCCCCGGTAGGCCTCCAGGGGGCGGCCCTCCGAGTCTGGGACCAGGACCTCCGACAGCGGGCGCACCCAGGGGCGCGGCAGCCGCGCGGGGTCCAGACGCGCCGTCGCCCCCTTACGGCCAATTCTGGAGTGAAGTGCGCTGGGCCGCTCTTCAGCCAGCCACGGCGGCTGCGGCTGGAATCCCGCCGAGAGGTTGAGCGTGGTGGGGCCGCCCGCGGAGGGATCGGACACCAACACCCGCGAAGGGATGAGGGGCACCTTTTTCTCCCCGAGTTCCAGCCGGTCTCCAGCCGCGTGCGGCTGGGCCGTGCAATTGTAGAGGTCCTCGAGAGAGAACTGAGAGCTGATGGGCTGTGCCCGATCGACAGAGGCCTGAGGGCTGGCTACCAAGGACAGCTCCAGAGAAGCGTGGGTACTGCCTGCCGGCACCATCTCCATCGACAGTTGGCTGCTCGAGTTCGAGGATCCGACTGCAAACAGGTCAGTCTGGTCGCTCCTAGACTGGTCACCCAGTTTCTCCAAAGGATTCTGGGGCCCTGTCTCCTGAAGTAACTCGGGCGTGGGTGGAGAGCCCGGGGTGACTGTTAGCTCCCAAGATTCCATCCGCTCCTGAGAGCCTGAATCCGTCCACGATCCTCCTAAAGGGATCTGATCCACGCTCTCTTGGTCCTGGGAAAATGCACAGGGGTGGAGGTCAGGGGTGAGTAATGGATCGGGGGCGGCGGTAAGAGGTGAGCGGCAGCTGGAGGCTGGGCTTACTTCGCCTTGAAAGGTCTCCTCCAGCCCCACCGAGGCCCGGGCGTGCAGCACCGGCACGGATCCCTGAGCCCAGGCATCCGTCGGGCAAGCCAAGGGCTCCTCATCCTCGCCCCATGTGGGGTCCTCGGCCACTGCAGATTCTCCCTCGTCCCGAGCCAAAAAGCGCCACTCGGTGATCTGCAGCATGGCCTCCCGTGCCTGACTGATGGTGAATGGAATGCACTGCGGAGGCGAGAAAGGGTCTCAGTCCGGCAGGGAGGGGTCAAGGAGAGCGGAGATGTGTCTGAAGGACAAGGATCCAGGCCTACCTGCTGGGTCAGATAGACTTTAAAGGCGGAGTCCATGACTCGGGCCACCAGATCAGCCAAGATGTCGCCCACGACGTCCTCGCCCTCTTCGAGAGCCGTGAACGCTATCCATTCGGCCTCAGTGAGCCGCCCAGGCACGATATCCACCTGCGGCACCGGAACCGTAGGTGGCCGCACCTTTTCCGCCTTGGATCGAGTCATCCCGCGGTCTCGGACCTGCCTCTGTGGGAAAGGAATAGGGCACTCAGGGTGGGAAACCGAGGAGTGGAGCAGCAGTTATGGGTTAGGAGGAAGCTTCCTTAGGTTGTCTAAGACGAAGGAAAGGCCTTTAGAAAGGAGCAATTTACTACTAAGAGCCTACTATGTGAAAGATGCTTTTCAGGTGACCTATGCTATGCTATGCTATGCTATGCTAAATCACTTCAGTCGTGTCCGACTCTATGTGACCCCACAGATGGTAGCCCACCAGGCTTCCCTGTCCCTGGGATTCTCCAGGCAAGAACACTGGAGTGGGTTGCCATTTCCTTCTCCAATGCATGAAAGTGAAAAGAGAAAGTGAAGTTGCTCAGTCATATCCGACTCTTAGCGACCCCATGAACTGCAGCCTACCAGGCTCCTCTGTCTGTGGGGTTTTCCAGGCAAGAGTTCTGGAGTGGGGTGCCATTGTCTTCTCCAACATGTGTTTATATATATATGTCAAATTTTCCTGTGCTTTTTTTAAAAATTCCTAATTACAAGCTGATAATAGTAGGTTATCATTTACTGGCACTTAAACTACATGCAGGTCAGGAAGCAACAGTTAGAACTGGACATGGAACAACAGACTGGTTCCAAATAGGAAAAGGAATTCATCAAGGCTGTATATTGTCACCCTGCTTATTTAACTTCTATGCAGAGTACATCATGAGAAATGCTGGACTGGAAGAAACACAAGTCGGAATCAAGATTGCCGGGAGAAATATCAAGAACCTCAGATATGCAGATGACACTACCCTTATGGCAGAAAGTGAAGAGAAACTAAAAAGCCTCTTGATGAAAGTAAAAGTGGAGAGTGAAAAAGTTGGCTTAAAGCTCAACATTCAGAAAACGAAGATCATGGCATCTCGTCCCATCACTTCATGGGAAATAGATGGGGAAACAGTGGAAACAGTGTCAGACTTTATTTTTCTGGGGTCCAAAATCACTACAGATGGTGACTGCAGCCATGAAATTAAAAGACGCTTACTCCTTGGAAGGAAAGTTATGACCAACCTAGATCACATATTCAAAAGCAGAGATATTACTTTGCCAACAAAGGTCCATCTAGTCAAGGCTATGGTTTTTCCTGTGATCATGTATGGATGTGAGAGTTGGACTGTGAATAAGGCTGAGCACCAAAGAATTGATGCTTTTGAACTGTGGTGTTGGAGAAGACTCTTGAGAGTCCCCTGGACTGCAAGGAGATCCAACGAGTCCATTCTGAAGGAGATCAGCCCTGGGATTTCTTTGGAAGGAATGCTGCTAAAACTGAAACTCCAGTACTTTGGCCACCTGATGCGAAGAGTTGACTCACTGGAAAAGACTCTGATGCTGGGAGGGATTGGGGGCAGGAGGAGAAGGGGACCACAGAGGATGAGATGGCTGGATGGCATCACTAACTCGATGGACTGAGTCTGGGTGAACTCCGGGAGTTGGTGATGGACAGGGAGGCCTGGTGTGCTGGGATTCATGGGGTCACAAAGAGTCGGACACTACTGAGCGACTGAACTGAACTGAAAGTATATCAGTCACATACATGGATTCAGTTCCTACATTTTTTAGACTACCTACTATTTTTATCCCCATTTTACAGAATTTGCCTAAGATCACAGAGTAAGGAAGTAGTAGAGTCATAATTCATATGCAGGTCTGTCTGACTCCAAAGCTTGGCTTTATCCTGCTTCCTAAACAAAAAATACATGCAACAAATTTTTTTAAAAGATATTCCCAAATACATTAAAAATGCATATAAATTTTTATAACCATAAGATCTCCAAGGATAATAAGCAAAGAACATAATATTTCACAAAAGTGGAACTATTGATGACTAATAAACATTTGAAAAGATGTCCAATCTTCAAAAGTACCAATTCCATTTTATAAATACACAAAGGCATACTGTGAAAATATATTCTCTAAAATATTCCCTGTGATGTCATTTATAATAGCAGAATATTGAAAACACACATCTAACAAGGAAAATAGGTGGCTAATTGTGTGCTACCTATATGATGAAATATTATGTGATGATTAAAGGCAGTCTTTAGGAAGAATTTACAATAGCATAAGAAAATACTTATGATGTAAACTTAAATGAAAGAAATGATATAAAATTACATATCAAGTATGATCTCAGGTATGTAAACCTATATGTGTTGAAGAAAAGGAAAGCACCGTGTATATGTTTCTTTCCTACACTCTTCTTCAGTTTATAAGTTCTCTACAGTGACTTTACATCCTTTTATAATCAAGAAAAACCCACTGAAAAAGAAAAATCTAATCTCCCAAAAACCCATTTTAGGGACATATGAATTTACTAGTAAATTATTGGGAGCCTCTTAATTTCCCCACGACAGTCTCCCTGAAGCTGATTCCTTCTAAAATTTACCCCCCAACACAATTTCTCTAACTTTTGTCTCCCCACCCCCAACATTATTGCTTCATACATGGTGTTCCCCAAAATTCATTCTCCCCAAACTCTGGTGTTTCCTAAACCTCACACTGAACTCAAAATCCCTTAAGTTTTGTTTCCCCTCTCTGCTAGTGAGAACAGTCCTGTTGGCAAGCCCAAGGAACGGTCCACAGCCCTGTTCAGGCTTGGCCAGAGCAAGGGTAGGTAGGGCTGGAAGAGGAAAGTTGATTCCTTAGACAACCCTGCCCAGGCTCTGATTCAGTTCAGTTCAGTCGCTCAGTCGTGTCCGACTCTTTGCGACCCCATGAATCCCAGCACACCAGGCCTCCCTGTCCATCACCAACTCCCGGAGTTCACTCAGACTCACGTCCATCAAGTTAGTGATGCCATCCAGCCATCTCATCCTCTGTGGTCCCCTTCTCCTCCTGCCCCCAATCCCTCCCAGCATCAGAGTCTTTTCCAATGAGTCAACTCTTCGCATCAGGTGGCCAAAGTACTGGAGTTTCAGTTTTAGCAGCATTCCTTCCAAAGAAATCCCAGGGCTGATCTCCTTCAGAATGGACTCGTTGGATCTCCTTGCAGTCCAGGGGACTCTCAAGAGTCTTCTCCAACACCACAGTTCAAAAGCATCAATTCTTTGGTGCTCAGCCTTATTCACAGTCCAACTCTCACATCCATACATGACCACAGGAAAAACCATAGCCTTGACTAGATGGACCTTTGTTGGCAAAGTAATGGCTCTGCTTTTGAATACGCTATCTAGGTTGGTCATAACTTTCCTTCCAAGGAGTAAGCGTCTTCTAATTTCATGGCTGCAGTCACCATCTGTAGTGATTTTGGACCCCAGAAAAATAAAGTCTGACACTGTTTCCACTGTTTCCCCATCTATTTCCCATGAAGTGATGGGACGAGATGCCATGATCTTCGTTTTCTGAATGTTGAGCTTTAAGCCAACATTTTCACTCTCCACTTTCACTTTCACCAAGAGGCTTTTTAGTTTCTCTTCACTTTCTGCCATAAGGGTAGTGTCATCTGCATATCTGAGGTTCTTGATATTTCTCCCGGCAATCTTGATTCCGACTTGTGTTTCTTCCAGTCCAGCATTTCTCATGATGTACTCTGCATAGAAGTTAAATAAGCAGGGTGACAATATACAGCCTTGATGAATTCCTTTTCCTATTTGGAACCAGTCTGTTGTTCCATGTCCAGTTCTAACTGTTGCTTCCTGACCTGCATACAGATTTCTCAAGAGGCAGGTCAGGTGGTCTGGTATTCCCATCTCTTTCAGAATTTTCCACAGTTTATTGTAATCCACACAGTCAAAGGCTTTGGCATAGTCAATAAAGCAGAAATAGATGTTTTTCTGGAACTCTCTTGCTTTTTCCATGATCCAGAGGATGTTGGCAATTTGATCTCTGGTTCCTCTGCCTTTTCTAAAACCAGCTTGCACATCAGGAAGTTCACGGTTCACATATTGCTGAAGCCTGGCTTGGAGAATTTTGAGCATTACTTTACTAGCATGTGAGATGTGTGCAATGGCTCTCATTACACCCGCGCTAATGGCTACACCTAGAAATGGCCTGACCAGAGGGGTTGGAGATATTACTGCATGAATGCTCTTCAGTTTATTTCAGAGTTTCTTGGTTTTTAAACAGTTGATTTTCAAGTGCAGCCTCAGAATTGTTGTTTAATCCATTTCTTCCTCCCGAAATTCTCCAAATCAATCCTATCTAGCAACACCCTCTCCCCAGTGCCTGACCAATTCTGGTTTATCCATTTAAATGAGTACTTCAATATAAGAGACTCATTAAATGCATTAACTGTTGTCAAAGTTACTTCTTGTTCTTGGGCTCTTTATCACCCATTTAACCCCCTTTCTCAGGCTCCAAGTGTGACAATGCTTGCGAGTGTGCGTGGTGCAGGTGTAGGTTTTCTGTCCTAGTGCACCGACATGGCTTCCTCGGTCATATTGAACGCCCGCGTGAAGGGCGGATGCCGGGTGGCACAGAGCTCCGGACACTGGTCTTAACCCCGCTCTGGGCCACCCTCAGCTGAGCTAAAGCTCACCGGGCCTTCGTGCGCCATCGCCTCAACTGTAGCTTCAATCCCCAGGCTCCGGCAGCTTTCCCGTCCAGCCGCAGCTACTGCTGCAGCCTATCGGTCTCCTCGGCAACCACGCCGCAGGGAGGCTCGCCCCGCCCAGAGTTGCCCCGGCAGCCGCGCCGGCCGCGCGTCGCACGTTAGGGTAGTTCACCCCACCCAACGGCCGTGCGTACGTGCGTCGTCTCTATGGTGGCGGCGGATTCGGAGAGACTGAACGCTTCTGGAGTCTCGGAGCTGCTGGTGTGAACTCTGACCTGGTGCCGGGGGCTTCGGGGAGCCAGGCTGAAGGAGGAAGAGCCTAGGGACTACCCTGCTTCATCCTGCCTTGACTCGGGCTCTTGGGGCCACTGGGTCCTGGGCCATCACCATTCCTCCTCTGGGGTTCCCCCCATCACCTCATGACTCAGCCCTAGGGTTCCCTTCGCCAGCTCCGCGTTACCCTTCCCACACATGTGACCACCAACCCCCATCATCATCCCCGAGGCCCTCGTTCATTCACATCGCGACCCGGTCGCCGGGGGCTTTCCCAGTGCCTCCTGTCAGCACCACCCCACCCCCCAAGCCCCCTTAGGAATCTCGGCTGTCTTCTGCTTTCCGCGCGCCTGGGATCGACCGTCTCTCCCCAAGAATGTTCCGCCGGGAGCGCTCCATCCCGCTTCGAGGCTCGGCGGCCGCCCTGTGCAACAACCTCAGTGTGCTGCAGCTGCCCGCCCGCAACCTCACTCATTTTGGAGTAGTCCATGGACCCAGCGCCCAGCTACTCAGCGCTGCTCCTGACGGTGTGCCCTTGGCCCAGCGCCAACTCCACGCTAAGGAGGGCGCTGGAGTGAGCCCCCCACTTATCACCCAGGTGAGGCGTGGAGTTGGGAGTGGTGTTACTGAACCCCGCCCTACCTAGAACCCGGTACTTTCTCTCCAAACCTGAAGGAATAGGCCTTCCCTGACCGTCTAAATGTCCACACTTCCGAGTCCTCATGTCCTCTGCTCTACTTCTTACTCTGATTCATGTCCCTCTAGATCCACTGGTGTGTCCTCCCTTTCCGAGTATTGCTGGTACTCACCTCTCATCGAGGAATACAAGTAAGACGAGGACCTCCCTATCCTCCCCACCCCCCTAGAGTCTTAACTTCTCTCCAAGGCCCTAGTGTGTGTGCTGTGCTTAGTCGCTCAGTCGTGTCCGACTCTTTGAGACCCTGTGGTCTGTAGCCCGCCAGGCTCCTCTGTCCATGGGATTCTCCAGGCAAGAATACTGGAGTGGGTTGCCATTTCCTCCTCCAGGGGATCTTCCCAACCCAGCCATCTTACTTTAAACATCTCCAAGCTGTTTCATGCTTAGCCCCCTCATTTCTCATCTTCATACCTTTCTTGTTTTCCAATTCTTAAGTGCCACCTCCAATATCTGCCCTTTTATTAGTTGTGTGACCTTGGGCAATTTAGTGAACTTCTCAGAGCCTCAGTGTCTTCTGTTAAATGGAGATAAAAGTAGCGCCTCCCAGGGTAATTTTGAGGATTAAACATGAGTATGTGGAGTAGTTGATACAGAGCTCAGCAAAGGTCAGCTGGGTTATGACCCCGTCCTTGCCCTGGTCTTCCAGATGTACGAGTCTGATGGCTCCGTCATGGTCTACTGGCATGCACTGGACGCTGGAGATGCCTCTCTAGGTACCTGCAGGACTGGGTTGGGGGTAGGGAGTGTTTGCTGGGGCTCGGGGGGATAATACTTCTAATCATTTTCCCCTCTCATACTCAGTGCAGGCTGTGTTTGCCCGAGGAATTGCTGCCAGTGGCCACTACGTCTGTGTGGGTGAGGGGGCCAAAGGCAGGGCATTGGAGAGTGCTGAGGTATAGGGGTGTGGGCTTTGACCAGGATGCTGCTGAAGGTCTGAGGAAATTGTGGAGTGTTAGAGGGTTGGGAGTGAAGGAGGGTCTGAGAAACTCCAAAAAGCCCTGGAGGGGTTCAGAGGGGCAGGATGGTATAGGAAAAGGGCAGTGAATGTTGGGAGTGGGGCTGTTGGGACATTGAGAGGTGGGTTTGTTACTAAGGTTTCTGGGATGGAGGGAAGGCTGAGCATGGTGGCTGGAGGCCTGGGAGCATCAGGAAGCCATCAGTGGAGCACTGGTTCTGCAGGAACGTGGTCGGGCCGGGTACTGGTGTTTGACATCCCCACCAAGGGTCCCAACATTGTGCTGAGTGAAGAGCTGGCAAGGCACCAGACACCAATCTCAGACATTGCCACTGAGCCTGCCCAGGGACAGGTGAGTGGATCCCCCTACCTGTTCCAGTGAATCTGAGGGCCTTCCCCACCTTGGGAAAGAGAGGACCTGGGTTCAAGCTGTGGCTTTGCCACTAAGCAGCTGAATGACTTTGGGCAAATTAGTGCACTTTGCTAAGTTTTAGTAACCTCAGGTCCAGTGATGAGTCCAGAAATACTTTATATTTATGTGGGACTTAATAGTTCACTCATACTTTACGATCCTGGTGTGAATGGAGGAGTTGGGACCGATGGTTTCTGACATGTGTGGCTTCCTTCTCTGAACTTGGGCAAGTCCCCCCTATTGAGGCCCACCTCCAGTGCTATCCTCTCCTGGAAGCCTTCCCCCTCGTCTAGCCCCCACTTATCTCCCTTAGCTGAACCCTGAATTGACACTGCCTGCAAAGACAACTCTTACCTCCCTGATTAGATTGTAAACCTCTTGAAAACAGGGTATGCATCTTATAATTCCTATGCTACACTACACCTGGCACAGAGCTGGGCCCGCGGGCTCTGTTGGCTGCCTGGGTTGAGGGGCTGTCAGGAGTCCCAGAGTCCAGTCATGACTGTGACTGGCTCAGTGCAAGCCGTCCAGAAGGCCCTAACACTGTGGCCTTAGTTCCATCATTCACCCAGTGAGGACAGTTGTATACCCTAACACACGGGATGTGTGCTGGGGTTGGGGCAGGGAGACAGACTCTATAAGGAATACAACGAAAGCATTTGTTTAATGCTTCCAAGAGACCCTTCCAGCCAGTGATAGCTCCACATCTTCCCCTTTCCCTGGAGGCAAAGATGCAAATACTGCCTCCCTTCCCCTCCTGCCCTGTATACAGGACCCAGCAGGGAGAAAAAAGGGCTAATCCTGCCTTTCCCCCTCAGGACTGCGTGGCTGACACTGTGACAGCAGATGACTCGGGCTTGCTGTGTGTCTGGAGATCAGGGCCCAAATTCAAATTACTGACCCAGATTCCAGGATTCGGGTAGGTGAGGCAGAAGGGGGCTGAGGCCTTCCTGCGGTAGCTTCAAGGTGGGCAGTGGGCTTAGGTCCGGGAAATGAAAGTGCGATGTCACCCTTGCAGGGTCCCGTGTTCTTCTGTGCAGCTGTGGCAGGGGACCATAGCAGCAGGCTACGGGAACGGGCAAGTGCGTCTATATGAAGCCAGTACAGGAACAATACACGTCCAGATCGACGCCCATGCCCGGGCCATCTGTGCCCTGGACCTGGCTCCTGAAGTGGGCAAGGTCAGTCTCCAGCTCTGTCCTTGCATACCCTTGTTTCCTGGTGCTGGGATGTTGACAAGCACTCCACAGACTTATCTCTGCCTCTCAGGGTAGCCCCCTTCCCAGGCACCTGGACTGGGCTTTACAGCCTGTACCAGCCCTCTGTCAGCACATTCTGACTCCCACTGGTCCTCCTTGCCTTTCTTTAAAATAGCTACTCTCTGCGGCTGAAGACACTTTCGTACACATCTGGAAGTTGAACAGAAGCCCAGAGGGTGGCTACATTGAGGTATGTGTCATAAGAGGAGTGAAATGAGGGCCCGAGGATGAGGCCACAGGCCCTGAACAGCTGTCTTCTCTCCCAGGTGGAACACTGTCATGGTGAGTGTGTGCCTGACACCCAGCTGTGTGGTGCCCGATTCTGTGACCCCTCAGGCAGCTCCTTTGCTGTGACTGGCTATGACCTCGCTGAGATCTTGAGATTCAGCAGCATATGAGAGAAGAGCAGCCCTCTGTTGCCCTGTGGTATTTATAAAGTACTCCCCCTCCACCCAGCCCTTGTCTGATTACTCAATCTCATGGTCACACTTCACAACTAGTGAATAAACTCCAGGGATAAGGGGCTATGGCGGGTCCTGACCAAGTCAAGAGGCAATCTGTCCTCAACAACCAGGTGAAGGGTGATGTTAAATAACTTTAATGGTCAATGTAAAAGTCACAAGGGAGGGGTGTTCCCTCCCAGGGCTCTTCAGTGCCATTCTCAAAGCTGGTTAATGCAGGGAGGTAGGGCAGGGTTGGTTCCAGTTTTCTCCCAGGAAGGGTTTACGGGGTCCCAGCCAGCCCTGGGAACAAGTCCCTCAGCACCGTGGCAACCACAGCTTAAAGGGGCTTCTCCTACCCCTTCTCAGCCTACCCCGACTCCAGCAGAGGAAGGGGGAGGCCAAGCTGGTCAGCCTGCTGCAAACAATGGTGAATCCAAGCCCAGCTGCACACAGATCTTCCCCTCTTCTGGCCAGATCCTGTTGCCAGCACCTTTCTCTCTCACACTGGTGACTGGAGCCAAGTGTGGGGTGGGCCTTTGCTGCAGAGGCCTCTGGATCGTGGGGATCGCTGCAGGGGGAGAGGGGCGACCAAGCGAGAAGCCCTAGGGGAATGGTCTGGGGGAACAGCATCCAGAGAGAATGTTCGGGGTCTCCCCCAGGGCAAGGAATGGATCCGGGCTGGAGCTGGGGCCACTGAAGCAGGTGAGCAGGGGCCAGGCAAGGCAGGCTGGTCTGTAAACACTGCTAGCCAGGGTGGGGGCGTCTCCAGCCTCGCGCCCTCCCGCTGGGCCAGGATGTCTGTCACTGCTGCAATGTCATCCAGCGGCTCAATAGCTGTGGCATCAGGAAGGGATCGAGGGGAGGGAGTCAGAGCTTGGGCCCCAGAGCTACTCAGCCCTGAACATCACCTGTCACTGTAAGAGGAGGAAAGCAGAGCCCAGATCTCTGCTGAGACTGCATTATCCTGCAGGAGCAGCCCCTCACATGGGCCCCCAGGAGCCACAGGCTCTGATTAGACTGTGGCACATGGGGGCAGTGAGTGGACAGCAAGAGGGGAGTAGGCAGAAGTAGGTGAAGAAACCAAGAAAGAGGAGGAAAATTAAAGCATTGCCAGGCAAGTGAAGGGTCAGAGGAAGAGACAGGAATCCACATGCAGAAAGGGAAACAGGAAAGAAAAAATTAGGGAAAAAAATCCATGAAATGAGTCTGGTTCTACAGGTTTTGTTTGGACTTTGGTGGAGGTGATTTTAAGAACTGGAGAAGGGAAAGGACTCCTGGGTGGGACTTGGGTCCCCAGAGCTCTGCCTTAGCCCACAGTGTGCTTTCTCTCTGTCTCCACTGTCTGGGTTCCCCTGAAACCCCCAACGCAACTGCCCATGAGGACCCCACAATGCATTTTCACTCACCCATTTCATGGTAGAGGGACCCCTGCTTGGCCAGCACTTGGGGTGGTTTCCGAGGAGCAGGTGTTTCAATTTTCATTATTTCATCACAGCACTGCTTCCACTGACCTGAGGGGAGAGCATTGATGGGGGTGGGTGGCCTTCTCCCCTGCTACATTCCCTTCCACACATTCTTGAAACAGGCTCGTTTCAAAAAGTATTGTATTATTATAAGAATTATTATAATAATTTAATATTGTATTATATAACTTTTAATTATAAGAATTATCAAATAATTTTATTTTGGTAAAAATAACAAGCCCCAATCCAGACCCCTCCTCTTACTCATGTCAAAGAAAAGCTGCCACAGAGCCTCCATCCAGCTCTGCAGGGCTCCCCCGACTCTCGGCCTGAAGAGTGTGCGTCACCTCTTCCTCCCCATACCGGTTACTGATGCTCAGGGTGAAGGGCCAGCCGGCTGCCTGGTCCAGCTCCCCTGCCCGGACTTGAGTCTCCTATAGGAGAAATCCAAGATCTGCTTCCACCTTCACCTTGGTCACAGAAGTCAGCAGTGACATCAGGCAGGCTCGGTCATCCCTACCCTCAGAAGGAGGAACTTGTGGAGCTTTCACCAAGCCCTCTCACTTGGCTCCTACTGATCAGAGTGGGAAGAAATGGCAAGAAAGGACTGGAATGAGACAAGTCATCCTTAGTCAGGAAAAGGAGCAGATGGAGACAGGAAAGGAGGGATTGAGCAAGGCAGGGAAGGTGAGGAGGCAGGCAGGAACAGGAACACTAAGGCCCCTCAATACTTTTATAAAAGTCGGCAGGAATGCCAGCAAAACGGCTAGGAAACAAAGAAGGTCCTTGGACTTGGGCTGGGAGAGAAAACCAGGAAAGGGTAAAAGAGATGCAGCCTGGAATCTGGAGAAAGACGGGAGGAGGACGAAAAGTCTTAAACCGGCAATAGAACTCTCTGTGACACGTGGCAGGGGCTGAGGCTGGTGAGTAGAAGGGACTCGTTTTCTGTGATGCTGGTGGGGAGAACACGGTCCCTCGGCATCCCTGGCCCTGAAGCAGGGTGTGGTGCTGTTGGGAGCAGGAAGCTAGCTTTGATCTGTCTGAGGTCTCTGTGCCCACCCTCCTGGGGCCTGATGCAGAGGTTCCCGAACCCTGGCACCTGGTGGCTTCACCACCAGAGACTCATCACCTTGTTGATTGCGATAGTAAACAGCGGCTCGTCCCTGGTGTCTGTGTCTTCAGGTTGCCGGTAACAGAAGAGGTTTGTGCCTTTCAGGACTCCGTGTACTTGCACCCAGTCCCGCGGCTCCCCGGCTTGCTGCATAAATGACTCAAGGTTTCCCAAGGGGAATCACACCCCCAACACCCTTCTTCCCAGCCCCCCACAGAAAAATGACTCCTTTCTGCCCACCCCCTATCTTACCCTCCTTTCATCTTACCATGCCCCTCCTTCCTCCACCCAGATCTTACAGTTTTCAGTGGTTCTTTGATCCCTAGGTGATCTGGCTCTCCTTTGTCTTCTCCCACTTCCCCTCCACTCCTCAGGGCCCCTCACCTGCACCCTGAGGGCACCACTTGCAGTAGGCTGAGTCATGCAGAGAGGCTGAGCCACCAGGCGGCAACACACGCTACCATAAAGAGGCAGCCAGGCAGGGCTCTCCTCTGGGGGAGAGAGAAGTGCAGGGTGAGGGTGGGAAATATGAAGGGGAAGGAACCATTATCAGCCCCTCTCATCATCCAACGTCCCCCACATAGACACATACTCACCAGGAGTGGCGAGGGTGAGGTCGTGTGTGCGGAATCCATCTTGCACAGCTGCTAGGGTGAGCGTGGTATGAGCCAGGAGGTGGTAACGAGGACCACTGCAACGAGAAGTGGGCAGCAGCCAAGTGAGGGGCATGCTGGGTGGCAAGAGCAATAAGAGCTGAGCAGGTCTGCCCCACTGTTTAGGCTGCCCCACAGAAAACTAGCTTGCTTCCCCCACAGGGGATGAAACAAACATT
The DNA here is from genome assembly GCA_935064755.1 of Tragelaphus eurycerus. Lineage (NCBI taxonomy): Eukaryota > Metazoa > Chordata > Mammalia > Artiodactyla > Bovidae > Tragelaphus > Tragelaphus eurycerus. The sequence goes on from CAKXYN010000016.1 coordinate 27,128,919, forward strand.
TACTGTACTCTCGCTAAGTGCTGGGGCCTGTGCTTTAAATACATTATCCCACTGTATTCCCATAACAGCCCTGAGGTTGGTGGCATTCTTTAGTTAATAGACGAGGCAGCTTGAGGCTTAAAGAGGTTAAGAAGTCTGCCCCAAAATAAAACTGAGGTGGTAGAACTTGAATCTGAATCTGCATCTGTCTCCAAAATAAGCAATCTGTTCATTACCTGCAAGGTTCTCAAACTGCTCCTCTGAGACCCAACGAGTCTACTAGGTGCCTCCAGGTGCCTGTAGGCAACACCACAGCACCCAGGCTATTCTGCTGTAGCCTGGGCACTCTGTTATATCTACATAAGGTCTATCTGTTGCTGCAAAAGCAGTGAAGACCCCAGAACCTAGCTCTTCCTGCATTCCTGTTGGTCTTCTCAGCTGGCTGTTTGACCTGAGGTATGGGCCAGAGTGCCTCCCAGTATGTGATCACTGCTCATTCATATCTGTCTGCATGTCCTGGCAACAGTGGAAAATAGGCTCTGCATGCTCAACACAGCTCAGAGATCACCAGTGGCCAGATGAGGGCCGGGGAGGAAAACAGGTGCTTACCCTACAGCCGGGGTGGGAAGCAAGATGGGACTGCTGCCTGAGCCCCCAGCAGTCTCCAGTGATGCTCGGACACGCCTCCCTGAGGAGCGGCCCAGGGAGCTGCTGAGTTTGGTGGCAAGCCTCTTGGGAGCTCCAGCCAAGGCCCCCTCCTCTTCCACACAGGCCCCATACAGCTCCAGCCGCAGTTCAAAGTCTGGCCCTGCCTCCGCACTGTAAGAATATGGGAGGAAGCAAGGAGAGGAAGATAGTCTGGGCCAGTCCAGGGAGTGGCGCTGGGGTTAGGATGGATGTCGTTCAAGTACAGGACAGCTCCACAGGAAAGGCCCAGCTCCCCCCACTCCTCTTCCTCCCCTCCTCTGCAGCTACATGATAGAGCCTAGTAGAGAAAGCGGGGAGCCACAGGGATGAGGTACCCACAAGAGCACGTTGTTCTGAAAGGAGATGTCTGTGAGGGTCCTGTCCACCAGGATCATCTCTGTGTCCTGAATGTGTTCCCCTATCTGCAGCAGCAGGAACACAGCCCAGCGGTGCAGGTCTGGGGGCCGAGAGCAAAACTGGTAATGATGTGCCCCCAAGGGGTCCCCCAGTCTCAGGGCCACTCCCTTAAGTCGGTCCCACGTGTGTGGAACTCACCACCTTTGTTCTTGAAATATTCTGTGTCCTTCCACATGAGTGGAATCCGAAGATCTAAGAGGCAGAGGGATAGGAATAGACGTCAAGACAGGACAGGAGATCTTATCACTGGGCAAAGAATGCCAGCAGCCGGGGTAGTTGTGCATCTTACCAGAAATGCAGATCTGGCCACGGCAGGGGGAGCGCTCAGTGGGTGGCCCACTGTCCGAAGGCCTGTGGGCAAATCACAACATCCTAGCCTGGCCTCTGGACACTATTTCCCCTGGCTCTGGTTCCCAAAGGCTCTAGGACCCACCCTGGCCCAGGGCTCAGCTGCCAGATCCCTGCCAGGCTGACATTGGCAGAGCTGAAGGACTGTTAGGGATAGTTGTCCATTGAACCCAGGAGGTTGCTGGGCTTGGGAATACTAGAAGCACTTAGCTCACACACACAGTATAAGCTCAGGCCACCTCCAACAAGCACCCTTCCTGACCACCTCCCTAGACTCCTGCCAGGAAGAAGTGGGGCTTGATGAGACAGGTTGCCCACGGAGAGAGTCCCTTTCAAGGATTCTCCTCAGGCTTGGAGAAGTTTGCAGGCTTTCTTTTTAACAACAAAGGAGGGTACTTGTCTCTATCATCTCATCACTTCAATAAAGGAGGGTACTCAGAAAATCAAGAACCCAAATAGGGGACATTTGTGTCCCATTTATCACAAATCTCTATCTTCCCCCTCAGCTTTGATTTCTCCTCTACCCTTCTGGCTAGATTGGCTAAACCTTCCCAGTGCCCCAAGTTCCCCAGTTCCTCCACTGCGGGACGGACATCCAGTCTTCCTCCCCTCCCTGCCTAACATTAGAACTCACTGAGCATGTGTCCCTTTCCTAAGGTGGTGGCCAGCTTCTCCATACTAATTTATAATTCATCACAATGAAACTAGTGACTTGGAGCAGCCTTAAACTAAATGATGTGGCACTGATGGCAATGTGTTCAGCTGCCAGGGACTTAGGGTTACCACAGATCACACTGAATGGGATATGTGGGGACTTGGGCAAGGCAGAGCTTGTCAACGGCCACCTCTTAAGAGACAGCAGACTCACAGTAGAAGCTGTCCCTATACCTGCTTGCTCTTCCTTTATGGAGCAGCCGTTGAGGGGTTCCTGCCTTCCCCTGTTGTCTTCATGGGTGAACTCTAGAGGCCTCCTGGCAACCTCCTTGTGTGTGAGCTGGAATGGACACTATGCCTGTGAGGGGCCTGGACCTGCTCCCGACTCAGCCTTGTGGGGTCAAACAGGTTACTTTGTCAGAAGCCAATTTTCCAAGTGACCAATTTACAAAAAAATGGTCAGTTCTCAGAATGATCAATTTGCCAAATATTTTCTCCCACATTTTAGTTTTACCAGAGTATCACCTCGACCATTTCACTACAGTTTTGTCAGATTGAGTCCTTTTAGTACACAGTCTAATTTATATGAATAGGTAGGCTTTTACTTCGGAGAAGGCAATGGCAAAGGCAATGGCACCCTACTCCAGTCCTCTTGCCTGGAAATTCCCATGGACGGAGGAGCCTGGTAGGCTGCAGTCCATGGGGTCGCCAAGAGTCGGGCATGACTGAGTGACTTCACTTTCACTTTTCACTTTCATGCATGGGAGAAGGAAATGGCAACCCACTCCAGTGTTCTGGCCTGGAGAATCCCAGGGACAGCGGAGCCTGGTGAGCTGCCGTCTATGGGGTCGCACAGAGTCGGACACGACTGAAGTGACTTAACAGCAGCAGCAGGCTTTTACTTAAATTATTTTTATTATTATTTCTCCCAATTTCTGCCTCAAATGAGGCAAACCCCAGGTACAATTAGCTACTGTCTGTTACAGTAAGTGACTAATCAGTCATTTAGCAGATTGACCATTTGGTAAACTGGCTTTGAGAAAATTAGCTTTCCAGAAGCCAGACAAACAGGCTCGTCAGATCACAGGCACAGCTTAGCAAATCAGCACTTCTGCATTACTATCCTCAGACTAGCGGCCTTTCACCAGACACACTGGCTTTACTGGGCCCTAGCAACTCACTAATGTGCCTCTGGGCAGCACACTGTGGTGCTAAAACATCAAGGTGTTTTCTAGGGCCCTGGGAAGTCTTCATCAGGAAGTCGTCTTCGAGGTGCTCCATGCTCCATGCTCCATATATATATCCAGTGCACCCACTACTATCCCCATAAAGCCGCGCCTCCCCTTGCTTACCGCCGGCCTGTCTTCTTCAGCACCTGTGCCTCCTTGCGCCGCTGCAGCTCACCCATGTAGTTGAGGATGCGGCTGTTGCACACCAGCAGGCTCTTGGTGGCCTCCAGAGCCTGCTCTCGCTGGGAGCAGGCCGCCAGCAGCTTGCAGGCCCCTTCCCTCATCCGGATCTCATGGTCTAACTTTCTTTGCAACTCTGTGTCCTAGCCAGAGTGGGGATAAGGAAGAGAAGGAAATATCAACCGGGGACAGGCTGGTGCAGCCTTCAGTCCCTAAGTGGGCTGTGGTCAATAAGAAACTGATGAACTTAGGTTTCAGGCAACTAAAGGACAGGGACTGAGTCTCAACTTCAACTGCTCAGGAATAACCAGAGAAGCTCTGTAAAAACACAGATGCCCTTAGGGAATATAAATTTTTTCAGCTTCTTTGGAGCACAATTTGGAAAAATCTGTAAAAACTGCAAATTCACATCCTTTTATCCAGCTATGCACCATCTAGGCTTTTATTCTACAAATATAGTGACACTTGTGGGCAGAGCCATATTCACCGCAGCATCAATTTAAAACACCAAGATTAAAAGCCCTTCAATAGGGCATTGGTTGAATAAGTTATGGTACATCTATACCACGGAATATGGAATATTGCAGACATTAAGGTAGACATGTATGCAAAAATGAAACTATTCAAAATATATGAAATGAGAAAAGATAGTAGAACAGTATTACAGCATGCTCCTATTTGGGCACAATATTTATATATGCATATCCATATCCACAGATACACATAAAATAGTAGTGGTTGTTGGGCTGGGAGCCAGGAATGGAAAGTCAACTTATGATAGTTTATAAATCTACCATACTATTGGAAATTGTGTTACCTTTTAAAAAAATTAAATCTTTTGATTTTTAGAAAAAAAAGTCACCAGGCCTCACCTCAGATTAGCAGAATAAGAATCTCTTAAGAGATGGGGCATGTGCATTTTGGGGAAAATTCCCCAAGTGACCTTGAGGTGCAGCCCAGGCTGAGGACCACCACCTAAAGGGGATGGCCACAGATGGTAGATCCTGGGTTACCCCAAAGACTCAAGTGATGAGAGAGGACATCTAGTTGGTAAGGGGTCAGTGGAGAAGCATACTACCTACAGTGTTCACCCATGCTGTACAGAATGCAGTACACACCCCAGATTTTGCAGCCTGCCACCTGCTGGCCTTCTGAGTATGGGAGGTGAAGATAGACAGGAAGGCAGGTGAAACAGAAGGTCAAGAGTGAGTTGCTGTGCAGGCATTTAGCAAAATGCCCAACATATGGTGTACTTGGAAGGAGGTGGGGGCTGGGAGGAAGTAGTGTGTACTTATTTTAATGATGCTACCTCAGCCCCAGTAACATTCACCCAATAATAACACTAGAGCATCCCTGTGCTGTTGAAGGCTTCACATTTGAAATCCAGCTGGGAGGTGAGAGATGCAGACATTAATGGCTGCTCTGTAAGTGCCAGGTCATGGCACAAATGCACTCAGGAAACAAACCCTATTTGTTTCTGGCTGAGGAGATGGGGAAGGCTTCAGAGAGCAACTGGAAGACTAACCCTGTTACAGTGTATACAAATCAAAAGCAAGCCAAGTGGAGTCATAGCGTTGGAAGAGGAGGGTGAATGTGACTGCCCAACATCAAAACCTGTCTTCTCCCTCACACTAGCTCTCTTGCACACTCTGTGCCCTTGCTTCTGTCCCTGATGACTCTAGCCTTCAAGTCTCCAAGACCTGAACACCCTAAATTACTGCCTGCAGGAATTGCCTTGTCTGACCTACCTGCTGATTCTTCCTTCCCTACTTGGGCTAGGCCAGACTCTCATCACCTCTCATCTCATCACCCTCACTATCCACATTTCCCTTCCTGACTCTTTATAAATAGGCCAACATGTACAGTGCCCCCTCCACCAGAAAGCCCTCTCAGACTATACAGTTGTCCCCACCTCCACCATGCTTGCCTGCACCAGGATCCCATCTCTGCTAAGGTTTGTTGCCTGCCCACCCCCATCTCATTCTGCATCCAGCTTCTACCACAAATACCCCAAACAAGTGAGGGGGTAGGGCTGAGCAACATCCTCAGACCTCCTCCTGACTTGCCTTTTGGTCCCAGCCCCAGCACTCACGGATTCTTCCCTAGCCTTGTCCATTGCACATGCAGCACGATGCAGGCAGTATGGCTGGTCCTCTGGGGAACCTCAAGACCAGGTACCCTAGGGAGCCACCACGCCTGCAGTGAATGCCGATGATATCAGCTCCCAGCTGTCACAAGAGTGAGCCGCAGGCAGCCCCTCGCTCCCTCTGTGCACCTGGCCCCATTAGGCTCCAGCGGCTGCGTTAACCAGAGAGATCTAGTGGCAGAGGGCCAGTACCTCCAGGAGCGCTGCCCTCACCCTGGAAAGGGCTCCAGGGCCTAGAACTGCTGGAGACCAGGAGACCCCTCCACGTTACAAGTGCTCTCCAAGGTGACTATTGGCCTGGGAGCTTGCCAGAGGGAGGATGGTATATACACTGGAATATATTGGTATAATGGGCTACAGAGAAGTCATGGTATCCAGCCCGTATGAGCTGGCTTAGGGGCCCAGACACCCTGTCTGCCACTGCCCCCACAGCTCTCTGGTCTGAATCCACTCTCCCACGGCCTCACAGTGGAGAATGCCCTAAAAACCTCCCATCCTTTGGGCAGACCATTTTGGGAATCCTGACACAGGATCTGGACCCCAGACCTTCACCTCCTCTCCCTACCTCAGGGATAGCTCCATGTCCCCTCCTCCCCACCCATATGCCCTCTCTTCCCAAGCCAGCAGTACTTCCACCAGGCTCTCCTGGGAAAGAGCCCTCAGTTGGATGTCAGCCGGACTGGGTCAGGACCCAAGCAGCTGAAGAAGGATGAGTCATGGCCCGAAACCCCAGCACATACTAGGCCTTCTCTGGACATCCTTTCCAGTTCCTCCCACCCTCTTCTGACTCTAACTTCCTGCTCTGCTTCTCATCGCCTTATGATCCTTTTAGAAACTCCACCAGGGCTAAATTCAAATCCTGGCTTAGGAACTTAACTAGCTGTGAGAACTTAACCTCTGGGGGTTGGGGTAGGGGGTGGGAGTTGGGTATTCTACCTGCTCCATAGCACTGTTTGAAGATTAAATGGGAAAATCTAACTTCTACCTGGGCCCAGCACTCCCACCTTCTCCTTACTTGCACCTTAAGTTGTCTTCTCCAGAAAAATCTCCTTGAGTTTACACTTTCACAACTACCCCTCTTACTAATCCCTGAAACATCAATGAGTTGGGGGTTGGAGAACTGCTGAGCCTCCCGGAGAAAGAACACAGCACCCTCAACCAACCAATGGCTGAATATGAGATGATTAAAGTGAAATCCAAGCCCCTTTTTCTGTCCAGAACTTGGGCAGTGCTCCTATGAAGAACAATTACCTGGAGGGGGAGGAATGCAGAATTTGAATACTTAAATACCTAGACCAGCCATGTCCAATAGGATCATTCCATTATCCTACAAGGATGGAAATGCTCAATAGCCATGGACCACATGAAATATGGCTAAAGTAATTAAGGAACTGAAAATTATTTTATTTCATTTTAACTAAAATTTAAATGTAAATAGTTACATGTAACTAGTAACATGAACAGTGAAGAGGACTAGGGATGGCAAATAGATTTTATCTCATGTGCCAACCCAAGACAGTAGGTACTGTCAGAGTCCCATTGGAAACCTTGGGCAACTTTCTGCACATCAGAAAAAGATGACCCTCACTAGGCAAATAACTTAGATAAAGGCATTTCCTCCTCACACAGCCTGAAACTAGGCCAGGACTTTTGCCACTATGCAATGCCCTTGTGAAAAACACAATCTGCATAATTTATGCCAAGGTTGTGCTGAGAAAGATTGTGAGGCCATGCATGGATTTGTTGGTGAAGAGTGTCATGATTGACTAGTAATGTCTATCATTATCTAGGGAGTGGGGACCAGGTTGAGGGTGCAAAACATGTGATAAATCCCCCTTCTGAGCTAGACTCTTTACTGTCTGGCCTCTGACCTCCCTCAGCAGCAACCCTCTGCCTGATTCAGGCAGTCACTGCCACAGCTTCCTCTATCTTTCCCATCTCTGTAAATGACTACACTGCCCAGTTGCTCAGCCACACACCTAAGAATCATCCGGGAGCCCTCTCTTTGCCTCAGCCTCACGTCCAATCCATCAGCAAGCCCTGTCAGATCTACCACCATCATTTCAAATCCACCCTTTTCTCTCTATCTTCACCATGAGCATTTAATCCTCACCATCAGGCTCATTCCCCAAAGGCTGTAATGGCCTCCTAGCTGGTGGTCACCCCCCACCCCTACCTAGCCTCTTCCTCTCAAACACAACAGCTATCACATTAAAACATTAGGTGAGTTGTCCCACACGCTTAAAACCCTCCACGGGCCAATATCACACTTACAGTAAAATCTAAATGACTTGTCATGGCCTTCAAAGCCCTGCATAATCTGGTCCCCGCCAGTCAGTTTGACCCCAACCAGTATGTTTTAGCCACACTGGCTCTCTTTCTTCCCCAAACATATCATCATCCTCATTTAAGGTCCTTACTCTGCCCTCTGTCTGGAAAGCTCTTCCTCCCATCTTTACATGTCTTCATCCTTCTGGCCACAGCTCAAAGAGCTCACAAAGGCCTTCCCTGACTCCTACATCTAATGCTGCCTCTCCTACCTGATGTTTATGATACCCCTGTTTTTATCATAATTTCATTGTGAGATTATTTATGTGTTTGCATGTTTCTAGTTCCCCTAGAGTGGACCTTTCCTGTTTTGTTCACTGAGGTGTCCCAAGATCTAGAAAGCAGCTGGCATATAGTAGGTGCTCAATAAATGTGTGTTCTAGCCTGGAAAATCCCAGGGACAGGGGAGCCTGGTGGGCTGCCGTCTATGGGGTGGCACAGAGTCAGACACGACTGAAGTGACTTAGCCGCAGCAGCAATAAATGTGATTAAGAATAAATAAATGAATAAACAGCTCCCTGCCATCTTCAGGGCCACAGAATCCTTACATCCTGCCCTCTTCCGCTTCTCTGGTAAGGCCATCTCCTTCCTGAAGACCACACTCAGTGTACTCTCTTCTTCCCACACCTAAAAGGGGCCCTCTGCCCCAGAACACACAGCCACACCAACCCACAGAGCTTCCAGAAATAAGGGTGAAGACCCTGTTGCCAGCATAGTACTCTAACTGGCAGAACTGAACCTGGGTCCACAAGTAGCACCCAAAGAAGGACACAAAGAACCACCTCATCCCTCTCCCCACTTGGAGCAGGCCCAGCCGTAAAAGGCAGCACAGAACCGGGGCTGGGATGCTGTGGAGGAGATGCACTCCAGGGGTGGGGGCGTTACCTCCAGGCTGAGCGCCATCTGCCGGATGTAGAGCATATTCAGGTCCTCCAGGATGTGCAATCTGTCCTGCATCTCTGTGCCCCCTGGGCTCCCCTTCCCTTGCTGACCCCTCAGAGGGGTGGCAAGCAAGCCCCACGCTGCCCCACAATTCCTCTCCCGCTGCTCTCCTCGTCTTGAAAGAGGTGGGCAGTTCTTGGTCAGAGGGCAGAGGCAGCCCCTGTCCCTCTCGTGCTCCAATTAGACCCCTCTGGCTGCTGTGACAAAGTCTCCTTGCCTACCGCTGTTCCAGGGCCCTGATGGAGCCAGGCATGGGAGGAAAGGAAAGCGAGGTGAGGATGAGCAGGGTACCCGGAGAGGAGGCCAGCTGCAGAAGGGGCTCTGGGCACAGAGTGTCCAGTCTTGCTTTGGTGGCAGCTGTTCTCCCAGCTGTGGAAGAAAAAGGCTCTTTCATTCCGACTCTGGCCCCTCCCCAGCCCCCGCCCACAACCCTGGCCTGGTGGACAGAGAATCTGTGTGCTGTAGGGTGTGAGGGGCAGGCACAACTGGAAGGGGGCCGGGAAGGGACACTTCATGCAGGTTCTGTGGACTCGTGGGGATTGTCAGGAGGTTGCTTTCTGAAATGGTGTGGGCTTAGTTTGAGGAAGAAGAGGGGACTTGACTGAGTGAGCCTAGGAAGTGGGACAGAGGGGTAATTGTGGCCCAACCCCCAGGGCCACCTCTTCCAACTTGGGACCTTCATCCAGCCCGCCCCACCCTGGGTTCACAATTACCTTGCTTTTCCAGCAGAAGGGAGGAGAGGGAGGGAGAAAGGCAGGGGTGTGCCTGGCTGCGCTGCCCCCGCTCCCCTCTGCGGGCCCCTTCCCTTCCAGACAGGAAACCAGCCCCGATTCCCAGCCAGCTGCAGCTTTGCCACCACCGCCCCCGCTCCACCCCAGGCCCACGGAGTCACACTCCGCTCCGGGGCCCAGCGGCTCCACCCCGGTTCCTCCGCGATGGCCCCCAAAAGGCCGGGCTTATCCCGGGGGCGGCTCCAGCTCACAGGCCCCTCCTCCTGGTCCCTGGGCCTCGCCCCTCACTCCCCCACGCTGGCCCCACGCGGCGTTGCTTGTGCGGGACTCGACAGAGGCCCTGTCTCCCAGGCCCACTAGCTTCTGAGTCAGAGAAGGCCTGGGACTGTGGGACAGGGGGTGTGAAAGAGCCTTTGTTCTGGGCAGGCTGTTGGGTAAAGTGCAGAAGCCAGGACTGGAATCCAGGAGGAGTGAGGAAGGCCCCCTCGCTTAACCCTTTCCAGGACCAGCAGCGAAGGAGAACTGACCTGGGGGACAGCCTCTGCTGTCGCTACTGGCCCTCTCAGTCCTGGCTCGGCCCCCACATCTTTCAGCCTCTCCTGAGCCTCTTTAAGGAATTACAAGTAGGGCTCAGACCTGGGCAAAGTAGTGGGCCAGGGAGGGAACTGTAGAGGCTGGACTCCTCTTAGGCCACAGAAAAGGAGGCTGAAAGCTTGAGTGTGGGAAATAATCCCAAATCGTTAATCGGGAACCCCTCACTTCCTATTCCCCCAGCCACAGAGGAGCAGTTGCGGAGAGTTTCAGCGAAGGAGGCCGAGAAGTCAGGACTGACAACGGAGGCTGTCCCAGACGGTAGAGACGGGCTGTGGGATGCGGCTGGAGGCCAGGGAAGGAGCGGGCACCCAGGCCAGGAGTCTTGTTGGAGCCCGGCTAATTGCACATCTCCAGGATGCCCCGAAGGGCTGCCGTAAGGCACATCTTAGGAATCGAGCCTAGGGCTCCTTAAACTGAAGTTTTTCCAGGCGGAAGCAAATCATCCCACTGGGCCAGAGAATGTCTGGGGTGGCACGGTTGGACTAACGTGCAGACGGTCCGCGCCTGACTTTTCAAGACAACAACCTCTGGTCTGTACCCGACCCACCGCGTCTCCGCCCCTCGGCGCGCGCGGGCGGGGCGGGAGGCCCGGGCGGCCAGAACTGCGGGAACCGGGGGAGGGGAAGGCAGGGACGCGGGTCTCTCACCTCCGGCGGGTCGCTTAAGAGGCTGAGTCGGAAGCGGCCGCGTTTGAACTCCATCTCCAGGGCAGAGCCCCTGGCCACGGTGACCCGGCTCCGGTGGTTTCGGGAGAACATGCTGTCGGTCCCGCGGCTTTGCCTGCCTTCTGCACTCCCCGCACCGCCCGGCTCTGCCTCGTACCTTAGGCTTCTTTCCCTCGTTGCCCTTCAGCTAGTCCGGCTGGGAATCTCCCGCAGCCGGATTCCCAAACTCCTCCTCCGGAGACGACACCTGGGCCGGGCAGGGCGCGGCACTCTCTCCCTCCACCCCCCGTGCCCCCGCCCCCGCCAAAGGCCCGGGCGGCCGGGCCAGTCCCGGGCTCCAAGCAGGCCTACACCTCGGGAGCACTGAGGGGCTTCGCCGCCGCTCGCGGCGGGAGTTGCGGGCGCCACACCTGGGCGAGGGGCGGGCCTAGTGAAGCCCCGCCCCAAAGGCTGCGTCCCCTCAGCGAGCCGGACTACCTGAGCGCGGAAAACCCCAAGGCCCAGGGATCACCGCGAGTCACACTGCGCGGCCCTGGGACTGCGCCCAATCTCACTCCTGAGCAGCTTCTCAGGGTTTCAACTTCCTACGGCCCCAAACGTCCCTTCTTCGTCCCCCTCCCCACTTTAAGCTCCCCTCCGTCTCTAGTGGCCACAGGTCACCGAGCAGTGCTTAAGCTTGTCTGGTAACTGCGCTATTCGTTACTAACCGTGGATCCTTGACTGTCAGAGAACTTCTTGAGCTTCAGCTTTCTCACTTGTGCAGTGAGGATACAGTAATTACCGCACTCCTCAGGTCGTTATGAGGATTACATATGAGTGCCTGGCACGAGACGCGGGGCTACGAAGAAAAAGGGTAGGATGCAGCACCTTTGTGCCCTTGGATGGGGCACCAGCGACCTTCAGTTCCCTGGACCCAGACCTTGACTGCCTTAGAGGGTGAGGATATCTGTTATCTAAGATGGGCTCTCTGCTGCTTTGCTGGGTAGCTGAGACAGGGTTAGGATTCTCAGCTTCTGCAGAAAAAGGGGCCCCTCACCACCACCCCCAGCTCTGTGGGACAGAAGGAAATGGCAGAGGATTAATTTGCTGACCACAGATGAGGAATTCCTGGGATTTAGGAATTTACTGGGGAGAACAAGAGAGACAGACAGAGAGAATGGTTCCTTCAAAGGTAAAGCCAGAGAAATAACCAGGCTATAGCTTTAGAGAGCCCAGGTTAGAACTGCTGGGTTATGAAAAATTACTCAACATTCTTTTAGAAAACCTGACTTAAATTTACTTTGGCAAAAGGGGAAATTTATGGCTTAAGGAATGATGATATCCAGGGCCCAGGCTTTAGTTGTGGCTTGACCCAGGTAGTCAGTGCCCACAAGGATCCTGTCTTTCTCCTTCATCTGGATCTACTTTCCTCTCCAAGGGGTTCATTCTCCACAGCATTATAAAATGGTTGTCAAAAATTCTGGGTCTGTGTACTTTCAGGCTTAAATGCAGCGGAAAAGAGAGCCTCTGTTTCTTGAAGCTCCTGTGCTTCAAGATTCACTGTGTCTGGGATTCACTATGGGCCATTTCAGATCGTTTCTCCCTCTCAAACCGATTTTTATAGGCAGAGGGGTGGCCAGACCTGAACCAATCGCTATGGCCAAATAGGATACCATGTGTCAGTTGGCCAGGCCTAGGTCACTTCCCAGTCCTGGAAACCAAATGGAACCCAATAAGCTGGGAGAGAGGGGAGGGAGACATGGTTTCTGAAAAACTGTTAGAGGTACTACCACCAGAAAGTGAAAGAATGGATGCTAGACAGAAAAAAACAACAAACATCTTTGCTGTTTACAGAAGTTTACCTGGAGAAGGGAGTTTGTCTGTCAGTAGGAAAGGCAGATCAAAAGATTTTGAAAAATCTGTGGCCTCTGAGATAAATCTCAAAGGAGTGAAGGGGAAAGGAAGGCATTGTTTCTGAATTTCTTCAAATATCTATCTTCACTCTTCCAAACTGTAAGCTCCCTCAGAAGAGACAGTCTGTCTTATCCACTGCTTTATGCCCAGTGCCTGGCACATACAAAGTTCTCAAATCATTTGTTGAAGTAAATGAACAAATGAGATGCCCAAAGGAAACATACAGATTTGAGAGTGCTTGACTGGGATGAGCCACGCTGTGGGACTAAAATGGTTCGTTTCAAATGTTTAACTTTTAGCAGTAGAATGCTTTTTCCCCCAAATGAAATGTCACCTGAAATATATGAAATATGATCACAGCTGCTGTAATAGAAGCAGGGGCTGGAACCCCAAATCTTGTCCTCTCCAGAGGCCCCCACAGCTGCATGCAGGGACACACACACCTGTGGAACACAGGCTATGCAGAAGGTTTTGAAAACCCCTAACAAGAGCTGGAGGAATGGAAAGCATTTAGAAAGGAAATAGAGCTCAAATCCTGCCTGAGAATTTGTACTTGATGTGACCAGATTTTGGGAACGGAGTGACACAAACAGAGTTCTATTTTAGGGATCATAATCTGACATGCATTTGCATAAATCTGCTGGACGAGGTTGTGTCTGGGGTTTGGGAAGCCAGCTATCACTGTCCTCAACTGAAGGTGGAGAGATGAGGGCCAAAATTTCTGAGGAGGTATTATTTTTTAATTAAATTCTTTTTTTTTTTGAAAGTACTCATTCAGTTTTTGAAACATTTCTTTTTCTACCACTTAAAAAATAATAAAATTAAAAAATGCATGAACAAGCCACGCTTTCCCCATAATCACAGAAAAACACTGAGACAGTTTGGTGCCATAGAATGCTGAAGCCTCATACTAGCTCATAAGAGAAAATTGCTGAATTTTCTGGAATTGTGCATTCCAGCTGTTAAATACAACTTTGTTGTTGCTCAGTCATGTCTAACTCTTTGCAACCCCATGGACTGGGCTTCCCAGGCAGCACTAGTGATAAAGAACCCTCCTACCAATGCAGGAGACGTAAGAGACACCGGTTCAATGCCTGGGTCAGGAACATCCCCTGGACAAGGGAATGGTAACCCACTCCAGTATTCCTGCCTGGAGAAGCCCATGGACAGAGGAGCCTGGCAGCCTACAGTCCATGGGGTCACAAAGAGTCGGACACGACTGAAGCATGGACTGCAGCATGCCAGGCTTCCCTGTCCTTCACCATCTCCCAGAGTTTGCCCAGACTCATGTTCAATGAGTCAATAATGCCATCCAACCATCTCATCATCTGTTGCCGCCTTCTCTTCCTGCCCTCAATCTTTCCCAGAATCAGGGTCTTTTCCAATGAGTTGGCTCTTCACATCACATAGCCAAAGTACTGGAGCTTCAGCTTCAGCATCAGTCCTTCCAATGAATATTCAAGGTTGATTTCCTTTAGGATTGACTGGTATGGTCTCCTTGCAGTTCAAGGGACTCTCAAGAGTCTTTCCCAGCACCAAAAATTTGAAAACATCAGTTATTCCGCACTCAGCCCTTTTTATGGTTCAGCGCTCACATACATACATGACTACCGGGAAAACCATCAGATCAGATCAGTCACTCAGTTGTGTCCGACTCTTTGCGACCCCATGAATCGCAGCACATCAGGCCTCCCTGTCCATCACCAACTCTTGGAGTTCACCCAGACTCACGTCCATCAAGTCAGTGATGCCATCCAGCCATCTCATCCTCTGTCGTCCCCTTCTCCTCTTGCCCCCAATCCCTCCCAGCATCAGTCTTCTCCAATGACTCTTCGCATGAGGTGGCCAAAGTACTGGAGTTTCAGCTTTAGCATCATTCCTTCCAAAGAAATCCCAGGGCTCATCTCCTTTAGAATGGACTGGTTGGATCTCCTTGCAGTCCAAGGGACTCTCAAGAGTCTTTTCCAACACCACAGTTCAAAAGCATCAATTCTTCAGCGCTCAGCCTTCTTCACAGTCCAACTCTCACATCCATACATGACCACAGGAAAAACCATAGCCTTGACTAGACGGACCTTTGTTGGCAAAGTAATGTCTCTGCTTTTCAATATGCTGTCTAGGTTGGTCATAACTTTCCTTCCAAGGAGTAAGCATCTTTTCATTTCATGGCTGCAGTCACCATCTGCAGTGATTTTGGAGCCCAGAAAAATAAAGTCTGACACTGTTTCCACTGTTTCCCCATCTATTTTCCATGATGGGACTGGATGCCATGATCTTCGTTTTCTGAATGTTGAGCTTTGAGCCAACTTTTTCACTCTCCTCTTTCACCTTCATCAAGAGGCTTTTAAGTTCCTCTTCACTTTCTACCATAAGGGTGGTGTCATCTACATATCTGAGGTGATTGATATTTCTCCGGGCAATCTTGATTCCAGCTTATGTTTCTTCCTGCCCAACGTTTCTCATGATGTACTCTGCATATAAGTTAAATAAACAGGGTGACAATATATAGCCTTGATGAACTCATTTTCCTATTTGGAACCAGTCTGTTGTTCCATGTCCAGTTCTAACTGTTGCTTCCTGACCTGCATACAAATTTCTCAAGAGGCAGGTCAGGTGGTCTGGTATTCCCATCTGTTTCAGAATTTTCCACAATTTATTGTGATCCACACAGTCAAAGGCTTTGGCATAGTCAATAAAGCAGAAATAGATGTTTTTCTGGAACTCTCTTGCTTTTTCCATGATCCAGAAGATGTTGGCAATTTGATCTCTGGTTCCTCTGCCTTTTTCTAAAACCAGCTTGCACATCAGGAAGTTCACGGTTCACGTATTGCTGAAGCCTGGCTTGGAGAATTTTGAGCATTACTTTACTAGCATGTGAGATGAGTGCAATTGTGCGGTAGTTTGAGCATTCTTTGGCATTGCCTTTCTTTGGGATTGGAATGAAAACTGACCTTTTCCAGTCCTGTGGCCACTGCTGAGTTTTCCAAATTTGCTGGCAAATTGAGTGCAGCACTTTCACAGCATCATCTTTCAGGATTTGGAATAGCTCAACGGGTATTCCATCACCTCCACTAGCCCATCTTTGCATGAAATGTTCCTTTGGTATCTCTGATTTTCTTGAAGAGATCCCTAGTCTTTCCCATTCTGTTGTTTTCCTCTATTTCTTTGCATTGATCGCTGAAGAAGGCTTTCTTATCTCTTCTTGCTATTCTTTGGAACTCTGCATTCAGATGTTTATATCTTTCCTTTTCTCATTTGCTTTTTGCTTCTCTTCTTTGCACAGCTATTTGTAAGGCCACCTCAGACAGCCATTTTGCTTTTTTGCATTTCTTTTCCATGGGGATGGTGTTGATCCCTGTCTCCTGTACAATGTCACGAACCTCATTCCATAGTTCATCAGGCACTCTATCTATCAGATCTAGGCCCTTAAATCTATTTCTCACTTCCACTGTATAATCATAAGGGATTTGGTTTAGGTCATACCTGAATGGACTAGAGGTTTTCCCTACTTTTTTCAATTTAAGTCTGAAATTTAAGTTTGAAAACCATAGTTTTGACTAATACAGACCTTTGTCAGCAAAGTGATGTCTCTGCTTTTTAATGTGCTATCTAGCTTTGTCACAGCTTTTCTTCCAAGGAGCAAGCCTCTTTTAATGTTGTGGGTTCAGTCACCATCTGCAATGATTTTTGGAGCCCAGGAAAACAAAATCTGTCGCTGTTTCCACTTTCCCCCCATTTATTTGCCATGAAGCAATGGGACCGGATGCCATGGTCTTCATGTTTTCAATGTTGAGTTTTAAGCCAATTTTTTCACTCTCCTCTTTCACCTTCATCAAGAGGTTCTTTAATTCCTCTTCACTTTCTGCCATTAGGCTGGTATCATCTGCATATCTGAGGTTCTTGATATTTTCCCTCACAATCTTGATTCCAGCTTGTGAGTCATCCAGGCTGATATTTCACATGATGTACTCTACATGTAAGTTAAATAAGCAGGGTAACAACATACAGCCTTGAAGTACTCCTTTCCCAATTAGGAACCAGTTTGTTTTTCCATGTCTGGTTCTAACTGTTGCTTCTTGTCCTACATACAGGTTTCTCAGGAGACAGGTAAGGTGGTCTGGTATTCCCAGCTCTTTAAGAATTTTCCATGGTTTGTTGTGATCCACACAGTCAAAGGCTTAGCATAGTCAGTGAAGTAGAAGTAGATTTTTTTTTTTTTTAATTCCCTTGCTCTTTCTATGATCCAACAGATGTTGGCAATTTGATCTCTGGTTCCTCTGCTTTTCTAAATCCAGCTTGTACATCTGCAAGTTCTTGGTTCATGTACTATTGAAGCCTAGCTTGAAGGATTTTGAGCATAATCTTCCTAGCATGTGAAATGAGCACAATTGTATGGTAATTTGAACATTCTTTGGCATTACCTTTCTTTGGGATTGGAATGAAAACTGACCTTTTTCAGTCCTATGCCCACTGCTGAGTTTTCCAAATTTGCTGGCATATTGAGTGCAGCTAAAAGTATCATCTTTTAGGATTTTAAATAGCTCAACTGGAATTCCATCACGTCCACTAAGTCTGTTCATAGTGATGCTTTCTAAGGCCCACTTGACTTCACACTCCAGGATATGTGGCTCTAGTTGAGTAACATCATGGTTATCTGAGCCATTAAGACCTTTTTTTGTACAGTTCTGTGTATTCTTTCCACCTCTTCATAATCTCTTCTGCTTCTGTTAGGTCCTAGCTGTTTCTGTTCCTTATTGTGCTCTTTGCATGAAATGTTCCCTTGATATCTCCAATTTTCCTAAAGAGATCTCTAGTCTTTCCCATTTTATTGTTTCCCTCTATTTCTTTGTATTTTTTACTTAAGTCTTTCTTATCTCTCCTTGCTATTCTCTGGAACTCTGCATTCAGATGGGTATATCTTTCTTTCTCTATCTCCTTTGTCTTTTGCTTCTCTTCTTTCCTCAGCTATTTGTAAGGCCTCCTCATACAACCATTTTGCTGTCTTGCATTTCTTTTTCTTGGGGATGGTTTTGGTCACCATATCCTATACAATGTTACAAAACTCCATCCATAGTTCTTCAGACACTCTACCAGATCTAATCCCTTGAATCTTTTTGTCACTTCTCCTGCATAATAAGGGATTTGATGTAGATCATACCTCACTGACCTGGCTTCCCTGGTGGCTCAGAGGTTAAAGCGTCTGCCTGCAATGCGGGAGACCTGGGTTGGGAAGATCCCCTGGAGAAGGAAATGGCAACCCACTCCAGTATTCTTGTCTGGAGAATCCCATGGACAGAGGAGCCTGGTGGGCTACAGTCCACGGGGTCGCAGAGTCGGACACGACTGAGCGGCTTCACTCACTCACTCACTGACCTAGTGGCTTTCCCTACTTTGTTCAATTTAACCCTAAATTTTGCAATAAGGAGCTGATGATCTGAGCTACAGTCAGCTCCAGGTCTTGTTTTTGCTGACTGTATCAAGATTCACCATCTTTGGCTGCAAAAAATACAATCAATTTGATTTCAGTATTTACCATCTGGTGATGTCCATGTACTCTGCATATAAGTTAAATAAACATGGTGACAATATGCAGCCTTGACGTACTCCTTTTCCTATTTGGAACCAGTCTGTTGTTCCATGACCAGTTCTAACTGTTGCTTCCTGACCTGCATACAGATTTTTTAAGAGGCAGATCAGGTGGTCTGGTATTCCCATCTCTTTCAGAATTTTCCACAATTTATTGTGATCCACACAGTCAAAGGCTTTGGCATAGTCAATAAAGCAGAAATAGATGTTTTTCTGGAACTCTCTTGCTTTTTCTATGATCCAGCGGATGTTGGCAATTTGATCTCTGGTTCCTCTGCCTTTTCTAAAACCAGCTTGAACATCAGGAAGTTCACGGTTCACATATTGCTGAAGCCTGGCTTGGAGAATTTTGAGCATTACTTTACTAGCGTGTGAGATGAGTGCAATTGTTCGGTAGTTTGAGCACTCCTTGGCATTGCCTTTCTTTGGGATTGGGATGAAAACTGACCTTTTCCAATCTTGTGGCCACTGCTGAGTTTTCCAAATTTGCTGGCATATTGAGTGTAGCACTTTTACAGCATCATCATTCAGGACTTGGAATAGCTCCACTGGAATTCCATCACCTCCACTAGCTTTGTTCGTAGTGATGCTTTCTAAGGCCCACTTGACTTCACATTCCAAGATGTCTGGCTCTAGGTCAGTGATCACATCATCATGATTATCTGGGTCTTGAAGCTCTTTTTTGTACAGTTCTTCTGTGTATTCTTGCCACCTCTTCTTAATATCTTCTGCTTCTGTTAGGTCCACACCATCTCTGTCCTTTATTGTGCCCATCTTAGCATGAAATGTTCCTTTGGTATCTCTGATTTTCTTGAAGAGATCCCTAGTCTTTCCCATTCTGTTGTTTTCCTCTATTTCTTTGCATTGATCACTGAAGAAGGCTTTCTTATCTCTTCTTGCTATTCTTTGGAACTCTGCATTTAAATGTTTATATATGAGAAATGCTGGACTGGAAGAAACACAAGTTGGAATCAAGATTGCCGGGAGAAATATCAATAACCTCAGATATGCAGATGACACCACTCTTATGGCAGAAAGTGAAGAGGGACTAAAAAGCCTCTTGATGAAAGTGAAAGTGGAGAGTGAAAAGGTTGGCTTAAAGCTCAACATTCAGAAAACGAAGATCATGGCATCTGGTCCCATCACTGCATGGGAAATAGATGGGGAAACAGTGGAAACAGTGTCAGACTTTGTTTTTCTGGGCTCCAAAATCACTGCAGATGGTGACTGCAGCCATGAAATTAAAAGACGCTTGCTCCTTGGAAGGAAAGTTATGACCAACCTAGATAGCATATTCAAAAGCAGAGACATTACTTTACCAACAAAGGTTCGTCTAGTCAAGGCTATGGTCTTTCCTGTGGTCATGTATGGATGTGAGAGCTGGACTGTGAAGAAGGCTGAGCGCAGAAGAATTGATGCTTTTGAACTGTGGTGTTGGAGAAGACTCTTGAGAGTCCCTTGGACTGCAAGAAGATCCAACCAGTCCATTCTGAAGGAGATCAATCCTGGAATTTCTTTAGAAGGAATGATGCTAAAGCTGAAACTCCAGTATTTTGGCCACCTCATGCGAAGAGTTGACTCATTGGAGAAGACTCTGATGCTGGGAGGGATTGAGGGCAGGAGGAGAAGGGGACGACAGAGGATGAGATGGCTGGATGACATCACTGACTCGATGGATGCGAGTCTGAGTGACCTCCGGAAGCTGGTGATGGACAGGGAGGCCTGGCGTGCTGCGGTTCATGGGGTCGCAAAGAGTCGGACACGACTGAGCGACTGATCTGATCTGATCTGATGTCCATGTGTAGAGTTGTCTCTTGTATTGTTGGGAAAAAAGTGTTTGCTATGACCAGTGCATTCTCTTGCCAAAACTCTGTTAGCCTTTGCCCTGCTTCATTTTGTACTCCAAGGCCAAACTTGCCTGTTACTCCAGGTATCTCTTGACTTACTATTTTGCATTCTAGTCCCCTATGATGAAAAGGACTTTTTTTTTTTTTTTTTGGTGTTAGTTCTACACGACTGAAGTGACTTAGCAGCAGCAACAGCTAGATCTTGTAGGTCTTCATAGAACCATTCAACTTCAGCTTCTTTAGCATTAGTGCCTGGGGAATAGACTTGGATTACTGTGAGGTTGAATGGTTTGCCTTGGAAATGAACGGAGATCATTCTGTCATTTTTAAGACTGCATCCAGTTTCATCCACCTCATTAGAACTGATTCAAATGTATTCTTTTTAATGGCTGAGTAATACTCCATTGTGTATATGTACCACAACTTTCTTATCCAGAATACATTTGAATCAGTTCTAATGAGGTGGATGAAACTGGAGCCTATTATACAGAGTGAAGTAAGCCAGAAAGAAAAACACCAATACAGTATACTAATGCATATATATGGAATTTAGAAAGATGGTAACGACAACCCTGTATGCGAGACAGCAAAAGAAACACAGATGTATAGAACAGTCTTTTGGACTCTGTGGGAGAGGGAGAGGGGGATGATTTGGGAGAATGGCATTAAAACATGTATAATATCATATAAGAAATGAATCACCAGTCCAGGTTCGATGCAGGATACAGGAAGCTTGGGGCTGGTGCACTGGGATGACCCAGAGAGATGGTATGGGGAGGGAGGTGGGAGGGGGGTTCAGGATGGGGAACATGTGTACACCTGTGGTGGATGCATGTTGATATATGGCAAAACCAATACAATATTGTAAAGTTAAAAAAAAAAAAAAAAAAAAAGACTGCACCCAAGTACTGCATTCTGGACTCTTTTGTTGACTATGGGGGCTACTCCATTTCCTCTAAAGGATTCTTGCCCATAGTAGTAGATATAATGGTCATCTGAATTAAATTCACCCATTCTCATCCATTTTAGTTAGTTCACTGATTCCTAAAATGTCAGTGTTCACTCTTGCATCTCTTGCTTGACCACGTCCAATTTACCTTGATTCATGGACCTAACATTTTGGGTTCCTACGCAATATTGTTGTTTATAGCAATGGACTTTACTTTCACCACCAGACGCATCCACAATTGAGTGACATTTCCACTTTAGGCCAGCCTCTTCATTTTTTATGGAACTATTTCTCCACTCTTCCCCAGTAGCATATTGGACACCTACCCACCTGGGGGGCTCATCTTCCAGTGTCATATCTTTTTGCCTTTTCATTATGTTCATGCGGTTCTCAAGGCAAGAATACTGAAGTGGTTTGCCATTCCTTTTTCCAGTGGACCACATTTTGTCAGGCCCTGACTAGCAGGGACATGCCCTTCAGCATGTAGCTGGAGGACATGCCCAGCAGCCTGGTTGACCCACTGCTGGTCCTCACTGAGCATGTAAACCTTTGCCAGGGGCCAGGGAAAAGGTCCTACTGGAGGTGCCAGGAAGGGGGTCCAAGGAAGGCTGGAGCCAAGGTTGGAGGATGCCCAGGAGCATAGGGCTCCCCAGCCTCACTGCTGCTGCTAGGTGCCCTGGGGCTGATCTGCCACCTGCATGGGCCACTGCCAGCTGATCTCTGGCCCCTGCCTTTCCTCTCTGGTTCCTTGTCATTATTGTCCAAGCCTGTCGAGACCAGCCTAACTGAGTGGGGCGCTCAGTGCTTCCTGACTTCACACCCCACCGTGCTAGGAACTCAGGGGCTCCAGTCACTACCCTGCTCTGCCTCCATGGGGATCTCTGGGAACCCACTGCCCACGACACTCCCACGTCTTTAGGGCACCACTGCCTCTTCAATCTACTGTTTCCATGTTATCCAGCTGCCATCTTGAACCAACTGGGCTCAGCATAACCTCAGCCATATATTCCCAATGCCTGGCCTCCAGGGTTCCCACTCCTTATCGAGGGAGAGTACAAGATGAGACCCAAATATTTTGTAGTGCTGGGAAGTAAAAAGTGCTCAGGGAATGATGAAGATATGGGAGAAGAATATAGAAACCACCTTAAATAAATGTCCACTGACCAAATCCAGATCAGATCAGATCAGATCAGATCAGTCGCTCAGTCGTGTCCGACTCTTTGCGACCCCATGAACCGCAGCACGCCAGGCCTCCCTGTCCATCACCAGCTCCCGGAGGTCACCCAGACTCGCATCCATCGAGTCAGTGATGCCATCCAGCCATCTCATCCTCTGTCGTCCCCTTCTCCTCCTGCCCTCAATCCCTCCCAGCATCAGAGTCTTCTCCAATGAGTCAACTCTTCGCATGAGGTGGCCAAAATACTGGAGTTTCAGCTTTAGCATCATTCCTTCTAAAGAAATTTCAGGATTGATCTCCTTCAGAATGGACTGGTTGGATCTTCTTGTAGTCCAAGGGACTCTCAAGAGTCTTCTCCAACACCACAGTTCAAAAGCATCAATTCTTCTGCGCTCAGCCTTCTTCACAGTCCAGCTCTCACATCCATACATGACCACAGGAAAGACCATAGCCTTGACTAGGCGAACCTTTGTTGGTAAAGTAATGTCTCTGCTTTTGAATATGCTATCTAGGTTGGTCATAACTTTCCTTCCAAGAAGCAAGCATCTTTTAATTTCATGGCTGCAGTCACCATCTGCAGTGATTTTGGAGCCCAGAAAAACAAAGTCTGACACTGTTTCCACTGTTTCCCCATCTATTTCCCATGCAGTAATGGGACCAGATGCCATGATCTTCGTTTTCTGAATGTTGAGCTTTAAGCCAACCTTTTCACTCTCCACTTTCACTTTCATCAAGAGGCTTTTTAGCCCCTCTTCACTTTCTGCCATAAGAGTCGTGTCATCTGCATATCTGAGGTTATTGATATTTCTCCCGGCAATCTTGATTCCAACTTGTGTTTCTTCCAGTCCAGCATTTCTCATGATGTACTCTGCATATAAGTTAAATAAACATGGTGACAATATGCAGCCTTGACGTACTCCTTTTCCTATTTGGAACCAGTCTGTAATCCAGGAAAGCATCAAAATAAATAATAGTAACGGATTACAACTCATTGACTGAAATGAGAAGCCATACTGATATAATAAACACTAATGTAACTGACTCAATGGACACGAGTCTGAGTGAACTCGGGGAGTTGGTGATGGACAGGGAAGCCTGGTGTGCTGCAATTCATGGCGTTGCAAAGAGACGGACACGACTGAGCGACTGAACTGAACTGAACTGAATTGAATGTAACTGAATGTAAGGAGAAGAGAAAACTGTGGCACCCCACTCCAGTACGCTTGCCTGGAAAATCCCATGGACGGAAGACCCTGGTGGGCTGCAGTCCATGGGGTCGCTGAGGGTTGGACACGATTGAGAGACTTCACTTTCACTTTTCACTTTCATGCATTGGAGAAGGAAATGACAGCCCACTCCAGTATTCTTGCCTGGAGAATCCCAGGGACGGGGAAGCCTGGTGGGCTGCCGTCTATGGGGTCACAGAGTCAGACACGACTGAAGCGACTTAGCAGCATAGAACACCAACTAACAAATGTAGATGGAACAATGGAAGTAGAATGCCTCTTGGCAATTATTACAGTAGAATTGATTCGTACCCTATTTATCAATGGATATTACACCGCGTGGGTGGAAGTTTGATGGGGGATAGTATATCAGAGTAGTTTCAGAGTATTTCCCCAGAGAACACTCAGTAAAGTGTTGAAAATGGTGAGTGTGGGAATTCCCTGGCATCCCAGTGGTTAGGATTTGGCACTTTCACTGCTGGATCCCAAGTTTAATCCCTGGTCGGGGACCTAAGATCCTGAAAGCCACACGGCATGGCCAAATTTAAAATAAATAATAATAAAAAAAGAAAATGGTGACTTTACAGTGGAAAAAACTGACAGACACCACCTTGAACAGGTGATTAAGGTTAGCATCATCAGTGGAATAAGCTGATGTCCTGTGCCTCCTGATGTGATACACTGAGAAGAACGCAACGAAATATTTTTTGAGTAGCACTCCTGCCAAAAACTTATGTCTTGACTTGAGGAAACACCAGATGGTCCAGGTTGAGGGACATACTACAGAATCAAAAGCTTCTACTGTTTAAAACTGTCAAGGTCATGAAAGATAAGGAAGGAGTGAGGAAATGGTCTAGCAGATTAAAGCAGATCAAAGACATAGGACAAGGAATTGTAATGTAGGACTGTGAATTTGAATTCCAACCTAGAAAGGAAAAGGAGACATTGGGCAGTAGGTGAAATTTGAATGGATCCATGCATAGGATGGTAGTATTGTATCAGTGTTAATTTCCTGACTGGGAGGGTTGCAAAAAGGTTACAGAATTGTGTACTCATATTTGAGGAAAATACACAATGAAATACATAGAGATGAAATGGCATCATGTCTGCAACTTACTCTCAGAATGATCAGAAGAGGAGTAATGATAATGGAGAGGAAGGGGAAGAAATGGTAAATGTTAATGATGGTTGAATCTGATTTAAGAAGCTAAGCGAGTTCTTTGTAGTCTTCTTGCAACTTTTCTGTAAGTTTTGAAATTATGTCCCCCAAAAAATCTAAAAAATTAAAGCTAAGAACTTTTTCAGAAGGACAAAGTTCTTCCTTTCAGCCTACAAACCTGCTCAAATATTTCTGACACTAAACAAAGCAAAACTAAAAACAAAACAAAATAATGAAGCCCATAGCTGCTTACTGTCACCACTTCCTCCCTGCTAGGCATCAGGATGTTGAGGAAACACCACTGGGCCTAGTGTCAGGAAGTCTCTGTTTGAAGCTGGTTCTGCCACTCCTTAACTATGTGACTCTGGCCACATCATTTAACCCTTCTAAGCCTCAGTTTGTTATGACCAGTGCATTTTCTTGGCAAAACTCTATTAGTCTTTGCCCTGCTTCATTCCGTATTCCAAGGCCAAATTTGCCTGTTACTCCAGGTGTTTCTTGACTTCCTACTTTTGCATTCCCGTCCCCTGTAATGAAAAGGACATCTTTTTTTGGTGTTAGTTCTAAAAGGTCTTGTAGGTCTTCATAGAACCATTCGACTTCAGCTTCTTCAGCGTTACTGGTTGGTTCAACTTCAGCATAGACTTGGATTACTGTGATATTGAATGGTTTGCCTTGGAAACGAACAGAGATCATTCTGTTGTTTTTGAGATTGCATCCAAGTACTGCATTTCGGACTCTTTTGTTGACCATGATGGCCACTCCATTTCTTCTGAGGGATTCCTGCCCGCAGTAGTAGATATAATGGTCATCTGAGTTAAATTCACCCATTCCAGTCCATTTCAGTTCGCTGAGTCCTAGAATATCGACATTCACTCTTGTCATCTCTTGTTTGACCACTTCCAATTTGCCTTGATTCATGGACCTGACATTCCAGGTTCCTATGCAATATTGCTCTTTACAGCATCAGACCTTGCTTCTATCACCAGTCACATCCACAGCTGGGTATTGTTTTTGGTTTGGCTCCATCCCTTCATTCTTTCTGGAGTTATTTCTCCACTGATCTCCAGTAGCATATTGGGTACCTACTGACCTGGGGAGTTTCTCTTTCAGTATCCTATCATTTTGCCTTTTCATACTGTTCATGGGGTTCTCAAGGCAAGAATACTGAAGTGGTTTGCCATTCCCTTCTCCAGTGGACCACATTCTGTCAGATCTCTCCACCATGACCCGCCCATCTTGGGTTGCCCCACGGGCATGGCTTAGTTTCACTGAGTTAGACAAGGCTGTGGTCCTAGTGTGATTAGATTGACTAGTTTTCTGTGAGTATGGTTTCAGTGTGTTTGCCCTCTGATGCCCTCTTACAACACTTACCATATTACTTGGGTTTCTCTTACCTTGGGCGTGGGGTATCTCTTCACGGCCACTCCAGCAAAGCATAGCCATTGCTCCTTACCTTGGACGAGGAGTGTCTCCTCACCGCTGCCCTTCCTGACCTTCAACGTGGGATAGCTCCTCTGGGCCCTTCTGCACCCGCGCAGCCACGTCTCCTTGGACATGGGGTTGGTCCTCCCGGCCACCGCCCCTGGCCTCTGGTGTGGGGTTGCTCCTTCTAGCCGCTGCCCTTGGCCTTGGGCGTGGGGGCGTGGGGTAGCTCCTCCCACCTGCCGCTGCTGGCCTAGGGCTTAGGGGCATGGGGTAGCTCCTCCCGCCTGCTGCCCCTGGCCTCCAGCTTGGGGCATGGGGTATCTCCTCCGGGCCGCCACCCCTGACCTCAGACGCGGCGTAACTCCTCTGGTCGCCTCCCCTGACCTCGGACGTGGGGTAGCTCCTCTCTGCCGTTCCTGCGCCATTGCAGTCTGGTACTCTCAGCGGCTGCCCCTGACCTAACACCCTCTACCAACAACACAAGAGAAGACTCTATACATGGACATCACCAGATGGTCAACACCGAAATCAGATTGATTATATTCTTTGCAGCCAAAGATGGAGAAGCTCTATACAGTCAGCAAAAACAAGACCAGGAGCTGACTGTGGCTCAGACCATGAACTCCTATTGCCAAATTCAGACTTAAATTGAAGAAAGTAGGGAAAACCACTAGACCATTCAGGTATGACCTAAACCAAATCCCTTATGATTATACAGTGGAAGTGAGAAATAGATTTAAGGGCCTAGATCTGATAGATAGAGTGCCTGATGAACTATGGACTGAGGTTCGTGACATTGTACAGGAGACAGGGATTAAGACCATCCCCACGGAAAAAAAGTGCAAAAAAGCAAAATGGCTCTATGGGGAGGTCTTACAAATAGCTGTGAAAAGAAGAGAAACAAAAAGCAAAGGAGAAAAGAAAAGATATAAACATATGAATGCAGAGTTCCAAAGA
The DNA here is from genome assembly GCA_935064755.1 of Tragelaphus eurycerus. Lineage (NCBI taxonomy): Eukaryota > Metazoa > Chordata > Mammalia > Artiodactyla > Bovidae > Tragelaphus > Tragelaphus eurycerus. The sequence continues at coordinate 27,156,041 of CAKXYN010000016.1, forward strand.
ATAGCAAGAAGAGATAAGAAAGCCTTCTTCAGCGATCAATGCAAAGAAATAGAGGAAAACAACAGAATGGGAAAGACTAGGGATCTCTTCAAGAAAATCAGAGATACCAAAGGAACATTTCAAGCAAAGATGGGCTCGATAAAGGACAGAAATGGTATGGACCTAACAGAAGCAGAAGATATTAAGAAGAGATGGCAAGAATACACAGAAGAACTGTACAAAAAAGATCTTCACGACCCAGATAATCATGATGGTGTGATCACTGACCTAGAGCCAGACATCCTGGAATGTGAAGTCAAGTGGGCCTTAGAAAGCATCACTACTAACAAAGCTAGTGGAGGTGATGGAATTCCAGTTGAGCTATTTCAAATCCTGAAAGATGATGCTGTGAAAGTGCTGCACTCAATTTGCCAGCAAATTTGGAAAACTCAGCAGTGGCCACAGGACTGGAAAAGGTCAGTTTTCATTCCAATCCCAAAGAAAGGCAATGCCAAAGAACGCTCAAACTACTGCACAATTGCACTCATCTCACATGCTAGTAAAGTAATGCTCAAAATTCTCCAAGCCAGGCTTCAGCAATACGTGAACCGTGAACTTCCTGATGTTCAAGCGGGTTTTAGAAAAGGCAGAGGAACCAGAGATCAAATTGCCAACATCCGCTGGATCATAGAAAAAGCAAGAGAGTTCCAGAAAAACATCTATTTCTGCTTTATTGACTATGCCAAAGCCTTTGACTGTGTGGATCACAATAAACTGTGGAAAATTCTGAAAGAGATGGGAATACCAGACCATCTGATCTGCCTCTTGAGAAATTTGTATGCAGGTCAGGAAGCAACAGTTAGAACTGGACATGGAACAACAGACTGGTTCCAAATAGGAAAAGGAGTTCATCAAGGCTGTATATTGTCACCCTGTTTATTTAACTTATATGCAGAGTACGTCATGAGAAACGCTGGACTGGAAGAAACACAAGCTGGAATCAAGATTGCTGGGAGAAATATCAATCACCTCAGATATGCAGATGACACCACTCTTATGGCAGAAAGTGAAGAGGAACTTAAAAGCCTCTTGATGAAAGTCAAAGAGGAGAGTGAAAAGGTTGGCTCAAAGCTCAACATTCAGAAAACGAAGATCACAGCATCCGGTCCAATCATGGAAAATAGATGGGGAAACAGTGTAAACAGTGTCAGGCTTTATTTTTCTGGGCTCCAAAATCACTGCAGATGGTGACTGCAGCCATGAAATGAAAAGACGCTTACTCCTTGGAAGGAAAGTTATGACCAACCTAGACAGCATATTGAAAAGCAGAGACATTACTTTGCCAAAAAAGGTCCGTCTAGTCAAGGCTATGGTTTTTCCTGTGGTCATGTATGGATGTGAGAGTTGGACTGTGAAGAAGGCTGAGCGCTGAAGAATTGATGCTTTTGAACTGTGGTGTTGGAGAAGACTCTTGAGCGTCCCTAGGACTGCAAGGAGATCCAACCAGTTCATTCTGAAGGAGATCAGCCCTGGGATTTCTTTGGAAGGAATGCTGCTAAAGCTGAAACTCCAGTACTTTGGCCACCTGATGCGAAGAGTTGACTCATTGGAAAAGACCCTGATGCTGGGAGGGATTGGGGGCAAGAGGAGAAGGGGACGACAGAGGATGAGATGGCTGGATGGCATCACTGACTCGATGGACATGAGTCTGAGTGAACTCCGGGAGTTAGTGATGGACAGGGAGGCCTGGCGTGCTGTGATTCATGGGGTCGCAGAGTCGGACACGACTGAGTGACTAATCTGATCTGATCTGAAGCCTCAGTTTCCTCATGAGGGAACAATAGCATCTCCCTGATAGCATCTTCCCTCCCTGGCTCAAGGGAGGGAAGGAATACGAAAGCACGTTATAAACTCTTAACATGTTTGACAAATACTAACTACACTTTCGGGGAAGGCACTGGCACCCCACCCCAGTACTTTTGCCTGGAAAATCCCATGGATGGAGGAGCCTGGTAGGCTCCAGTCCATGGGGTTGCTAAGAGTCAGACACGACTGAGCGACTTCCCTTTCACTTTTCACTTTCATGCATTGGAGAAGGAAATGGCATCCCACTCCAGTATTCTTGCCTGAAGAATCCCAGGGACGGGGGAGCCTGGTGAGCTTCTGTCTATGGGGTCACACAGAGTCGGACACGACTGAAGCAACTTAGCAGCAGCAGCAGCAGCAACTACACTTTAACTCCTGGTGATACAAGACTGTTGTCTTCACACATTGCTACAAGGCATCCTCTTCTTTGAGCTCAACCTAGGCTCTGCAAAACTGTACAGAGCTCATCATAGTCTTTGTCTGCTGACAATCTCTGTTCTTGAGTGCCTTTATTGCCCCTTTGACCTCTCCTCAACCCTGCCTTCTCCCTCTGCCAGTCTGTTCAAGACTGATGCCCACTTGGGTTTGTTTGTGGTCCTTTCCTCTTCATCTGCTCATTCTGGAATGTCTCATCTATTCCCATCTCTTAGCATTTCCAGTGCTGATGACACCCCAACTCACACCTTCTGTGAAGAGAAGAAGACTTCTCTTCTCAGTATTCCATCTCCACGTGGGCATTCTCACATGCCCTTTATTTTTATTAATTTTTGTTAAGAGTATGGTTGCTTTACAATGTTGTATTATAGTCTCTGCTGTGCAGCAAAGTGAATCAGCTATATCTATACACATATCCATTCTTATTTAGGTTTTCTTCCCATTGAGGTCACCACAGAGCATTGAGTAGAATTCCCTGTGCTATACAGTAGGTTTTCATTAGTTATCTATTTTCTACATAGTAGTATATATATGTCAATCCCAATCTCCCAATTCATCTTCTTTCTCCGCTTGGTAACTGTAAGTTTGTTCTCTACATCCGTGACTATTTCTGCTTTGCATGTAGTTCATTTGTACCATTTTTCTAGATTCCACATATAAGAAATATTATACAATATTTGTTTTTCTCTTTTTCAATTGACTCTCCAGGTCCATCCACATATCTGCAAATGGCACGTTTTGTTCCTTTTTATATCTTGAAAAATATTCCATTGAATATATGTACCACATCTTCCTTCTCCATTCCTCTGTTGATGGATATTTAGTTTGCTTCCAAGTCCTGGCTATTGTAAACAGTGCTGCAATGAACATCAGGGAGCATGCATCCATTAGAATTCTGGTTTTCTCTGGACATATGCCTAGGAGTGGAATTGCTGAGTCATATACAGTAGCTCTATTTTAGGTTTTTAAGTAACTTCCATACTGTTCTCCATAGTGGTTGTACCAGTTTACACTCCTACCAACAGTGTAGGAGGCTTCCCTTTTCTCCACACCCTCTCCAGCAATTATTGTTTGTAGATTTTTTGATAATGGTCATTCTGATGGGTGTGAGGTGATACCTCATTGTAGTTTTGATTTTCCACATGCACTTTAAATTCACCTTGCTGCTGCTACTGGTAAGTTACTTCAGTCGTGATCCACGCTGTGTGACCCCATAGACAGCAGCCCACCAGGCTCCCCCGTCCCTGAGATTCTCCAGGCAAGAACATTGGAGTGGGTTGCCATTTCCTTCTCCAATGCATGAAAGTGAAAAGTGAAAGTGAAATCGCTCAGTCGTGCCCGACCCTCAGCCACCCCATGGACTGCAGCCTTCCAGGCTCCTTCATCCACGGGATTTTCCAGGCAAGAGTACTGGAGTGGGGTGCCATTGCCTTCTCCTTAAATTCACCTTGCTGCTGCTGCTGCTAAGTCGCTTCAGTCGTGTCCCACTCTGTGCCACCCCATAGACAGCAGCCCACCAGGCTCCCCCGTCCCTGAGATTCTTCAGGCAAGAACACTGGAGTGGGTTGCCATTTCCTTCTCCAATGCATGAAAGTGAAGAGTGAAAGTGAAATCGCTCAATCGTGTCCGACTCTTTGTGACCCCATGGACTGTAGCCTACCAGGCTCTTCCGTCCATGGGATTTTCCAGGCAAGAGTACTGGAGTGGGGTGCCATTGCCTTCTCCAAAATTCACCTTAGGTGACACTAAATGGCTTTCTTTCACTTCTCTTCTTATGTTCTCTTCTGTATTTAAAATATTATTTCCCTCTAATACTTGGGCTAGAAATGTAGAAGTCGTTTATTATTGTGGTTGTATGCTTATTGAACATCTACTATGTGCAAGTTACTACCCTACACATTTTGCATTCTCAATTTGCTTTATTCCTTGAAAGAGTCCTTTTGACGTAGGAAATAGATGGGCTTCAGGCTAGATATTTACAACTGGCCTCCTGTTTGCATTTCATGGGGCAAAAATAAGTGGGCTTTGGGCTGGATACTTAAAACTGTTAGCATTTTCTGAGATAAGAGATAGGTGGGCTCCAGTTAAGCATTTACAATCAACCTCCTGTTTGGTCTCTGAAATGGAAGTAACAACTGAAACAGGGGAAATAGCCAGTGTTTGTCTCTTGTAAACATCCTAAGGTAATAGTCATGGCAATAATCAAGGTAATAGTCATGCAAGGACAAAGAGGGGCAAAATCCTGTTTGAGTCAAGGATTAAGGGATCTCTGCTCCCCCCATTTTGGGGACAAGGAAGACACTACACATAGGCAGAAAGGCTCCTTGTGGGTCAAAAGTCAAGGTATAACTCCAGGCCATAATGAGCCTCGCTCCTCTCAGAAGCCTTCACTTTGAGAGCCATCGTGGCTGAGGGGTGCGTGAGCACCCAGGAAAGGGTCCCAGGGTAGCTCAGGTGTGGAAAAAGAAACCAGATAATGGCCAAAGGAAGGTAAAGGCCCAGCAGAACTGACCTATATAAATGACTTAACCTCTTTACTGCGCTCCTCCTCCTCTCTGGGGAGGAGGTCCACACCCTTTCTCTTTGTTTTGCTTCTAGCTCATCTAAACACATTGTTTCTCTGTTTTCTCTCCCACTTGTTGTTGTACTATGTCTCTAATAATAAACTTTGTACCTGCATTTACAGTTTCTGCCTCTGTGATAAATGCATTTTTTCACTGGGGGCAAAGAACCAGGGAAAAATAGCTTTTAGCCTCTGGCCCTTGCTGGTCCAGTGGCCAGGATTCCTGATTCTCATCCAGGCTACCCAAGTTCAGTTCCTGAGCAGGAAATTAAGAACGCACTTCATGCCACCACTCACTGCTACCTCACTGAGATCACTATGAACTAGATCCTGCTGCTGCTGCTAAGTCGCTTCAGTCGTGTCCAACTCTGTGCGACCCTATAGACGGCAGCCCACCAGGCTCCCCCGTCCCTGGGATTCTCCAGGCAAGAACACTGGAGTGGGTTGCCATTTCCTTCTCCAATGCATGAAAGAGAAAAGTGAAAGTGAAGTCATTCAGTTCTGTCTGACTCTGAGCGACCCCATGGACTGCAACCCATCAGGCTCCTCCATCCATGGGATTTTCCAGGCAGGAGTACTGGAGTGGGGTGTTGTTGCCTTCTCTGAACTAGATCCTACTTCATTCCATTTTACAAAGCTGGAATATGAGGTTCAGAGAACTTAAATAACTGTGAACCCAAGGTTACATAGCCAATAAACTGGAATTTGATAATAGGCTTGTCTGACTCCAAAGTTCATTCTCAATCACTATACTATATTGATTTTTTTCTGAATTCTCATATACAATTGTTTATCAGTTCCTTTAAATTTCATTAATGAAATATTTCTTGAGTCAGTTCTTCCCTTACTTTGTTCACTACTGCTACTCTGTTCAGACATGTATCCCATGTATATATCTATACACTACATGTATAGTGCTTTTTATGTGATATATATTGACTGTAAGAAAATTCATTAAACAAAATGCCAACATCCGCTGGATCATCGAAAAAGCAAGAGAGTTCCAGAAAAACATCTATTTCTGCTTTATTGACTATGCCAAAGCCTTTGACTGTGTAGATCACAATAAACTGTGGAAAATTCTGAGAGAGATGGGAATACCAGACCACTTGATCTGCCTCTTGAGAAATCTGTATGCAGGTCAGGAAGCAACAGTTAGAACTGATCATGGAACAACAGACTGGTTCCAAATAGGAAAAGGAGTACGTCAAGGCTGTATATTGTCACCATGTTTATTTAACTTATATGCAGAGTACATCATGAGAAATGCTGGACTGGAGGAAACACAAGCTGGAATCAAGATTTCCGGGAGAAATATCAAGAACCTCAGATATGCAGATGACACCACCCTTATGGCAGAAAGTGAAGAGGAACTCAAAAGCCTCTTGATGAAAGTGAAAGTGGAGAGTCAAAAGGTTGGCTTAAAGCTCAACATTCAGAAAACGAAGATCATGGCATCTGGTCCCATCACTACATGGGAAATAGATGGAGAAACAGTGGAAACAGTGTCAGACTTTATTTTTCTGGGCTCCAAAATCACTGCAGATGGTGACTGCAGCCATGAAATTAAAAGACGCTTACTCCTTGGAAGGAAAGTTATGACCAACCTAGATAGCATATTCAAAAGCAAAGACATCACTTTGCCAACAAAGGTTCGCCTAGTCAAGGCTATGGTCTTTCCTGTGGTCATGTATGGATGTGAGAGCTGGACTGTGAAGAAGGCTGAGCGCAGAAGAATTGATGCTTTTGAACTGTGGTGCTGGAGAAGACTCTTGAGAGTCCCTTGGACTGCAAGGAGATCCAACCGGTCCATTCTGAAGGAGATCAGCCCTGGGATTTCTTTGGAAGGAATGATGCTAAAGCTGAAACTCCAGTATTTTGGCCACCTCATGAGAAGAGTTGACTCATTGGAGAAGACTCTGATGCTGGGAGGGATTGAGGGCAGGAGGAGAAGGGGACGACAGAGGATGAGATGGCTGGATGGCATCACTGACTCGATGAATGTGAGTCTGAGTGACCTCCGAGAGCTGGTGATGGATAGGAAGGCCTGGCGTGCTACAGTTCATGGGGTCGCAAAGAGTCGGACACGACTGAGCGACTGATCTGATCTGAAGGAATATTTTAAAAAAAAAAAAAGTAAGAAAACTCACTACAGATCTAGATAGTGAAAGTTCCCCAACTCTAAGTTTCAAAGATAATCACCATTAACCATTTAGTATACATTCCAGCACTTTTGCCTGGAAAATCCCATGGACAGAGGAGCCTCGTGGGCTGCAGTCCATGGGCTCACGAAGAGTCAGGCACAACTGAGTGACTTCCCTTTCACTTTTCACTTTCAGGCATTGGAGGAGGAAATGGCAATCCACTCCAGTGTTCTTGCCTGGAGAATCGCAGGGACGGGGGAGCCTGGTGGGCTGCCGTCTATGGGGTCGCACAGAGTCGGATACGACTGAAGCGACTTAGCAGCAGCAGCATACATTCCTTAGTTTTTTCTACGAATGTAGTAGCATATTATGCCTTTTAAAAATGGAATAACAGGTGCTTTATTAGGGCAGTAGGTAGCGCGTCAGTCTCATAAAATGGAATCACCTCATCTTGAAATTTGCTTTTCTTATTCCGTATGTCAGCACATACCTTGTTCCTTTTTTTAAAAATTAGTAAAACACACGTTTTATGCATGCGCGCACTTGCGTGCTCAGTCCTGTCCGACTCTTTGTGACTTCATGGACTCGAGCCCATCAGGCTCCTCTGTCGGTGGAATTTTCCAGGCAAAAATACTGGAGTGGGTTGCCGTTTCCTCCTCCAGGGGATCGTCCCAACCCAGGGATGGAACCCAAGTCTCCTGCGTCTCCTGCACTGGCTGGTGAATTCTTTACCAGTGAGACATGGGTTATCTTACACATGTTTTACACAAAGTTCAATAGGCACAAAAGGGTATATTAGGAAGAATAAGTCTCCCTTCACTCTTGTTTTCCCAACCATCCATTGGACTACTGTCACCAATTTCTTGGGTAACCTTCTGGGGCCCCATTTCTTTTAATAGCACCACAGCTTCCCACTGCTGCTGCTGCTGCTAAGTCGCTTCCATTGTGTCCGACTCTGTGCGACCCCATAGACGGCTCCACCGCTCCACCAGGCTCCCCGGTCCCTGGGATTCTCCAGGCAAGAATACTGGAGTGGGTTGCCATTTCCTTTTCCAACGCATGAAAGTGAAAAGTGAAAGTGAAGTCGCTCAGTCGTGTTCGACTCTTCGCGACCCCATGGACTGCAGCTTACGAGGCTCCTCCATCCATGGGATTTTCCAGGCAAGAGTACTGGAGTGGGTTGCCATTATCTTCTCCACAGCTTCCCACTATGGTGTATCAAATCCCTGTACCAATTTTGGTTTTTCTTTAGATTGTGTCCAATACTATTACGCACTAGGATCTAAATCCCACGTCTATGTTATCAATTACCGATCAACTCTTACCTTGTACCATAATTCATCTATCCACTTCTCTATCGATAAAGAATTGAGGCCTCAATACCATCTGCCCTCCTTGTAGGGCACTTGTGCTGTTAAGCCCTCCTTCATTTTGCTGGCAAATTGTTTCGTGCTCCTCCACCAAACTGTAAGCTCCTCAAAGGCAGAGAGGAGTATTCATATTTATCTTTGTATTATCATTGCCTAGCCCCGAATTTGGTTCTGAACATACAGATACGTTCATACCCTTGCGTGTAATAATAATTTAATCTCCGGCGCTGAGCTTTCTGATCTCGATTGCGGGGCTGCGGGGCGAGCGGAAAACCCTCCCGGCCTCAAAGAGTCCGGAACTATTGTTGGAAGGACCCTTGTTTCTCCTGGAACATTTTAGTCGCAAAGCGTGCCCCGCACAAGCATGGTTCCTACGCACCGGAAGTACCCGTTTATTTGCCGGGATAAGTTCTTCCGCGGGGCGGAAAAGGTATGTCTGAATGTGTTTCGACTATTTACAGCCCCCTTTCCTTGCAGGGCCCCATGAGTAAGCTGTGGCGGCGCGGGAGCACCTCTGGGGCTATGGAGGCCCCTGAGCCTGGTAAGCGTGGATCCATTAGGCAAGTTTGGCCTTCGCATAAAAGCAGTCTCTATCGTGCTCCTTCGAGCTTCCCCCGGGTACTTCGCCACAGGTGGGAAGCAAAAAGGCGGGGCTGTTACGGTAATACCAGAATACCGCGGGAACAATAGGACCCTTCGGGGTACTGGGCTTTTCTTGCCCCTCCCATATATCTTTGACAGGTTCTCCTTCTGCAGGGGAAGCCCTGGAGTTGAGTCTAGCGGGTGCCCACGGCCACGGAGTGCACAAGAAAAAGCACAAGAAACACAAGAAGAAACACAAGAAGAAACACTACGAGGAAGAGGAGGCTGGGCCAACGCAGCAGTCTCCTGCCAAGCCCCAGCTCAAACTCAAAATCAAGTTGGGCGGGCAGGTCTTGGGCACCAAGAGGTGAGGCCAAGAGAGCCAAGGTTTTACTTGGGGGAGTTTAGAATCAGGCAGAGACAGAAGGTAGGAGAAACTGGCTGCAGTTTTTAGAAGACAGAGAATGGATGCTGTGACTTCAGGGCCCAGGTTAATGTAACAAGAACCCAAGAGGGCGTAGGGAAGACTAGATGTACTGAGCAGGAGGAGACAGTTGCTCACCTTAACAGAGTGGTTGCTTCTCTGCAGTGTTCCTACCTTCACTGTGATCCCTGAAGGTCCTCGCTCACCCTCTCCCCTTATGGTTGTGGACAATGAAGAGGAACCTGTGGAAGGAGTCCCTCTTGAGCAGTACCGTGCCTGGCTGGGTGAGAAGGATCTAGAGGTGGGGAAACTGGGTTTTCTCATTATACCTGGTTAAGGAAAGAGGGTTTGTTCTGAGAAAGGTGAAAATTTTGTGTGTCCCAGTGTTAACTTGGCCAAATTAAGGTTCCCAATCTGAACAATTCTACTTTTAAGCTCTCCAACTTTACTTTTCAGATGAAGACAGTAATCTGTCCCCCTCCCCACTGCGGGACCTGTCTGGGGGGTTAGGGGGTCAGGAGGAAGAGGAAGAACAAAGGTGGCTGGATGCCTTGGAGAAGGGGGAGCTGGATGACAATGGAGATCTCAAGAAGGAGATCAATGAACGGCTGCTCACCGCTCGGCAGGTGAGTAGGTTCATTCTTTGTTTGCCAAATTGATACTGAGAGTTTTCCACGTCTGGAGAACTTTGCAAGACAGCAGGGATATCAGCAGTGGAGAACAGACAGACAAGGTTTCTGTTCTCATGGAGCTAGTATTCTTGTGTAGTAAATAATTTTGAAAAACTGGAATGTTTATGACAAAAATAGGGTGATGAAATAGAAAGTAGAAAACAAACAACATTAGATAGGGTAGTCTGGAAAGACCTCTCTAAAAATATGTTTCCAATACCAGAGAAGCTTTCCAGGCAGAGAGACCAGCAGGGGCAAAGACCCTGAGAGTGGAACATGCCTAATCATGGCCAAGGAGAAGAATAAATGTGACTGTGACAAAAAGGTGGTATGCAGAGAAGTGATATGTTTGGTTTATATTTCAGTAGATTACTTTGGTTTCTTAGTGGTGGTAAACGATAGAAGCAAGACCAGTTAAGAAGCTATTGAAGTAGTCAGGTAAGAAACGGTGGTGGCTTGAACCAAGGTGAAATGAGTTGGAGAAACCAAATGGACTCTGGATATATTTAGGAAACAGACACTTGTTTGGGGAAGGAAGGAATCAAGGATAACCCTGAGTTTTTTACTTGAGCAATTATCCAGTTGATGCTATCTATTGGGATTCAAAGACTGAAAAACAACAAAAAAGCCTCCAGAGAAATAGTACAGAGTTTTGGGACTCAGGGCAGGAAGGTAACGTTACTAAAGCATTTGTCCTTGAGGATCAAGGATCTAAAGCTGAAAGTCTGGAGACCTGAGAGGAGGCAGTATGAAAGGCTTCTGGAGACTGCTCATTTGACTCTTTTTTCAAGGCCTGCTCCTCAAGACCCTGCTTTCCGTGTTCCCACTTCCCCCTCCCTCGTTCTGGCAGAACTCCCTTCTCTATTTGCTGACATCTCCATATCTCCCTAGCGAGCTTTGCTGCAGAAGGCTCGAAGTCAGCCTTCCCCGATGCTGTCACTACCTGTGGCTGGGGGCTGCCCGGCCCCCGCTCTCACCGAAGAAATGCTGCTGAAGCGTGAAGAGCGGGCACGGAAGAGGCGGCTGCAAGCAGCTCGGCGGGCCGAGGAGCACAAGAACCAGACTATCGAGCGCCTCACCAAGACTGCGGCGCCCAGTGGGCGGGGGAGGCCGAGGGGCCTCCCGGGGCGAGCGGCGGGGAGGGCGGGCGGTGGCCCCAGCCCCCATGGTGCGCTACAGCAGCGGGGCACAGGGTTCCACCCTCTCCTTCCCGCCTGGCGTCCCTGCCCCCGCGCCTGTGTCTCAGCGGCCATCCCCGTCTGGCCCGCCTCCTCGATGCTCTGTACCCGGCTGTCCCCATCCGCGCCGCTACGCCTGCTCGCGCACGGGCCAGGCACTCTGCAGCCTTCAGTGCTATCGCATCAATTTGCAGATGCGGCTAGGTGGGCCTGAAGGCCCCGGATCCCCACTTCTGGCTACTTAAGGCCCCCCGCCCCCCACCACCTGGACTCTGTGCCTTCTCCTCTGCCCCTTGTTTTCAGTGTCCTCCCCACTTTATTAAATTTCATCCAGTGCCTTGACTTGTACAGAATTGGGGGAATGGAGTACGGGTAGGCCAATTCCCCATACACACAGCTTGCCCCCTTCCCCGCCGCCCGCTGCTTGCATTGGTGCCGGGAAACGTCCACCAGGCCCCAGAATGGTAGCCGGTCGGCGCCCACCCAGACTCCAGCAGACTCTTGGGACTCCGTGGCTCCTAGCGGGATTACCTGGCGTGGTCAAGTGTTTGGCGTCATCCGGAAAATAGGGCTCAAGCCAGTCAGCGGGAACTTTGCCGTCCCGAGCGGCCGTTCATTGGTTGATAACGCAAACCCTGTTCTGTTGTCCGTATTGGCTGTTGTCGCTGTCAGTCACAGCCATGGGTCGAACCTTCCCCACTCTTTGTCTGTGCAAGCTCCTGTTGTCTGGGAGAGTGGCGGAGGTGGTGCTGTAGATTGGTCGCAGGGAGAAGCCTGTGATCTTTCCTATTGGCCCATCTGTCCGAGAGTGATGCGGATTGGTGGGACGGAACAACCTGGGTGCTAGTTGGCAGAGCTCTCGCTGGATGGAAGGTCCGGTCGCAGAGTGATGGTGGCGGCAGCGAAGATGGGCCGGGCAGGGACCATGGCGGTGGAGGCAGAGGTGGCAGGGGCGGGGCAGCTGGCGGTAGAGGAGACTGTGGTCTTCAGAGAGCTGTAGGTGGAGGCATGGCTCGGGCTACCGGCGGGAACGGCAGCGAGGAGGCCTGGGGGGCACTTCGGGTGCGGCAACAGCAGGTATCCCAACAGCTCCAAAAGCCTATCACGACAGACATTTATTTCTCCTTCCCCATTCCTTGCCCCCGCCTTTTGGCGGGTGGCGGAGGAACTCTCGGAGCCAAAGGTACTGTGAAATTCCTAGATATGGCCCTTCTACTCTGTGTAAACTTTGTAATGTAGGTGCTTTTGACTTTTGCCTGCAGCTTCGTAGATTCCATCCCTTAGCTGCAGTGGAAGCTTGCAGTGGCTCTCCAGTGACCAGAGGCATAGTGAGGCCCCAGGGAGGTTCCTTCTGTCTTGCAACAGTTATTTGTGATGTTTTTCTATGTGCCTATTGTCACAACAGAGTCTGGCAGCGTCTTCTCTTGAGGGAGCAATTTGGAGAAGAGATGGAACCCAGAATCACGCCCTGGATGCCATCCTTTATCATCCACAGCAATCCCATCTGGTTGGGAACCCTGCTCTGGGTCTCTTATTGCTCCTCCTCTACCCTAGGAAGCCTGAGACCCAGGGGTGGAAAGATCCAGCTTAGGAGTGGGGATTGGCAGACCACAGGAAATGACAATGAAAACAGCTTTGGAAATTACCTAAACCCCTTACCCATCGTCTGAGACTTTGAGATAGCCCAGTCTTCGGACTTCTGTCAAAACACTCCCTTAACATTATACACCCTAGGGAGCCAGGCATGAATATGAGAGGCCTCTTATATGCAGAGCTGCAATCTGCCTCTTTGTATGCCCACACCTTGCCTCTTAGTCTCTAGACTGATTCTTGCTATTCCAAATCCTCTTCCATGTTGGCAGCCCTTCAGATATTTGAACACTCCTCTCAACATCACTTTTTCCTCTCCCCATAGATTTCTGAGCTAAACTTGGCTCAGAGGATGGGATTGTGTATGTGTATGCAGGGGGTGGGGGTGGACAGTGCCTTGGGCTGGAATCTCCCTTTGTTTTAAGTGCTTCCTTGCTCCCAGCTTCGAGAGCTGTGCCCAGGAGTGAACAACCAGCCCTATCTGTGTGAGAGTGGTCACTGCTGTGGGGAGACTGGCTGCTGCACGTACTACTATGAGCTCTGGTGTGAGTCTTCAAGGGGGCTCTTCTTTTGTTCTTCTGCCCACCCACCTTTGGACTTCAGCCTTCAAGGACCCTTCTCTGCATAGGAGGTATCTAAGTCTCTTCCTCCTCGCCTCCTGCAGGGTTCTGGCTGCTTTGGACTGTCCTCATTCTCTTTAGCTGCTGTTGCGCCTTCCGCCATCGACGAGCTAAACTCCGGCTGCAGCAGCAGCAGCGACAGCGTGAGATCAACTTGCTGGCCTACCATGGGGCATGCCATGGGGCTGGCCCTGTCCCTACTGGCTCACTGCTTGACCTTCGTGAGTGACTTGAGGCTCTGGCCTCTCAGTGGTCCCTCCCAAACCAGGACCCTGGTTCATTCCACACTCCCTTTTCAGAGATTTCAAAGCACACTTTTCCCTCATAGGAAAGACACCACCACCCCACCCCTGGTTGCCTTCTATCGACCATACCATTCTTTCCTGCAGGCCTCCTCAGCGCCTTCAAACCTCCAGCCTATGAGGACGTGGTTCACCGCCCAGGCACACCGCCGCCTCCTTACACTGCAGCCACAGGCTGCCCCTCGACTGCTTCCAGCCAGTGCACCTGCTGCTCCTCTGCTTCCAGCTGTCCTGCCCGCCATGAGGGAACAAACGTGGAAGACGTTTCCTCCCACCAGAGTGCCCCTCCTCATCAGGAGGGTGAGCTTGGGGCAGGAGTGAGCCCTGCCCCCACACCCCCCTCCTGCCGCTATCGCCGCCTGACTGGTGACTCAGGTATTGAGCTCTGCCCTTGTCCTGACTCCAGCGAGGGTGAGCCAGGCAAGGAGGCTAGGGTTAGTGCCACCTCACAAGAGGTGGAGGACCAGTCCCCTTGTGCACGGCCCGTAAATCCTGCACCCCAAGTCTCTCCTGTGGGGCTGGCTTCCAGTGAAGGGGACATCCCATGAGCAATTTTGGGAGGCAGGGGGTGAGTTACTTGCCCACCAGAAACAGCCCTGCTCCCAGCTCCCTGGGTTCTCAGCCTCTCCCTGCCCTCCTAGAATCTGAAAAGGCTGGAGTCCTGAGAAGGGCAGTGTTTGGGGGACTGTGCGAGCTCTATCCCCCAAGACATACACAGGAGCCTTTGATCTCATTAAAGAGATGTGAACCAGCTGCTTGTGGATTTGGGTGGACTAGTGCTCGACTGACTGCATTGCACTTCACCTGACTAGGTTTGGAAGGGACAGTCAGTGGCCACTTTTTCCACCTTCTCTGAAGGAAAGCAGGCAGCCCTAAGGCCTGGACTGAGTTAAGACCTCTTGATGAGGCAAAGCTGGTAAAAGCAATAGAGTCTGGCATGGTTTTCCCATTTATTTAGAAAAATAGACTCTGAATTCACATTCACCCCAGGGCTGTGTGGGATGTCAATTAGGAGACACCTGAGGTGAGCTGAGGAGGGTTTGAAGCACTGGTATCTAACAGCTAGGGGCAGAAGTGAGAGACCTGTCCCTCTAGTCCAGAATGGAATAAGGGGGCTGGCTTCCCCTCCCACGCTCCCCTTCAGTAGTCTTCAGCCATGGCCAGTAGGACAAGACTGGTCCAGCCCTGGAAAGGGCGACAGCCCATGCCTCGCCCATCCTGGTCACTGTACTGCTCCCACAGGAAGCCTGTGGCCTGGTACTGCCGTCTCACATTGCCCACCAGATTGGCACGGAGCTCTCCGTGGAGTCTGGCAGCACGGGCCTGGTGGGGACCCTCCAGGTGCCCATAGTAGTGCAGAGCCCCCAGTGCCAGGTAGTTCACATTGAGCCACACAGCTCCTCGCCAGTAGGGAGGATCATGCTCTGAATTGCGCTGGCTGTAAAAGGGGCTGGATGCTGCAAGAGAGCGCAAACCAAAGGGGCTCCAGAGTTGACGCCGATCAGCTAGAACATCCAGCATGGGTCCAAGGCGAGGTGAGTTGGGGTCCAGCAGCCGCAGCAGAAAGGGGAAAAGACTGACGTAGCCCAAGGCATCCACATACTGTAAGTGAGGGTGGGGCCGGCCCACCACCCGCATCAGCCCCTGAGGGGGATGAGGCTTCAGCTGCACTGCTTTTGTATGGTTCCCAAAGTCTGCAAAGACTCCTAGCTCTGGGGCCCAATGCAGCTCATCCAGGCTCTCCTCTGCTTCCAGGGAGGCAGCCAGTGGACCCAGCTCTGCAGCTGCCTCAGCCTCTCCCAACTGCTCTGCTAGCCGCATCAGCACACGGGAACCTAGGGCCACCCAGCACCGCAGATCCAGGTGCCGCTCACTGGCTGAGGGGTGTGAAGCCCGGGGATAGTCATCCAGCCCTGAAGGCAGTGTCTTGGGGTTTAGTAGGGTTGGCAAGGCTGGGTCCCGGCCGCGCCAGCGGTAAGATAGTGGCACTGGCCCTGCCTGGCTGTGATGAAGCCAGGAGAACCAGGCACGCAGGCGAGGGAAGGCCCTGCGGAGGAAGGCCAAGTCGGCAGGGTCACCACCATCTAGCATGTGGGCTACGGGCAAAAGCAGAGTTGGAGGGTTGGCATGGGCTGTCCTTTGCACCAGGAACTCAGAGGGCACCCGGGCTCGGGCCTCATCCCCCAGCACTTGCTCCCGCCCAATCCAGCCGTCGGCATTAAGCAGCCCCAGCCAGTGGCCTATGGCTTCCCGGGTGAGCCGGGGATCCCACCGTTGGATCACCAGCTGGTGAAAGCCCTCATCCCAAAGGAAGCCTCTTGGGAAGAATGACCGAGAGGGCACTGCTGTGAAAAGAGGGACAGATGGAAAGAGGACTGGGTCCACCTTCTGCTCAGACCCCTCAACCTCCATGTCTGGCAACACCAGACCCTGTCCATAGAAGTAGCCAATCCCACCAAGAAGGCCACTGAGGGCACCCTGACCCAAAGCCTGCTCCTCAGGGCTCAGGCCCTTCTCCTTTAGCCGGAAAGTCTTCTCAAAGCGCTCTCTAAAGGCTTCAGCATGGCTTTCGAGGGTGTGGGTCAGCAGGCTGCCGGCCAGCTGCTCTAGGGCTTGGCTGCCTCCTGTCCGGGCGCTGCCTGATTCAAACACCAACTCCATAGAAAAGGGGACTTTCAGTGTCACCTGTTGTATCAAAAATTGCCCTTGTCCCTGTCCTTGCCCATTTGGGCCTCTGTCGTCCCACTTCAGAGATCCTGGCAAGCCGAGGTAGCGTTCAGGGGAAGCCCCCGGGGGCCGATGCTGAAACCAGTTATTTAGGCGACTCTTCACCATCTCTGTCAGCAAGGGAAGTCCTGGATTGGAGGACCAGAAGACATTGTAGCTTGAAAGGAAGAAGATAAACAGGAAATATTATGCAGGAGGAAGCGGTGAGGATTATAAAGAGAAATGAGGTTGATGAGTCAGGATGGGAGGGTCTTGGCAATGTAGGGGACTCGGAGCCTAGTGAGAAGGGAAATGCCTGGTGGAGAGACAGTAGGGTTGAGGATGTAGAAATCAGACTAAGTCAGCATCCATACCACCCCTCCCACCGTCCCACACTCTCTTCCCCCAGTTACCTGCCATACTTGGGGGTGGTATCTCCTGGACTGGTTGGTGCCAGAAGTGTAAAGCGGAAGTCACCAAGTTCACTGGTGTGCCCACTGATGAACTTCAACTGCCCCTTAGCCCCAACTTCTGGCACAAGGACTTCTTTGCCATCTGTTACCACGTAGAAGAACAGGGACACCAGAGGGAGGGCAGAAGTACCTGAGGCCTGGGTGACCAATGAGGAGAGAAAAACACAGCGTTAGGTTAGCAGGCATTCCCCCGAGAGTCAGCCTTAGGGAAAGGGACAGCAGGTGAAAACAACATACATGTAGCAGTGTCAAGGGTCACTGAGAGGAAGCACCAGTGGGATGGGATACAGAGCTATGCTCAGCTCTGGGAAATAATAGTACTTTTGTGCCATGTACTGTGCAAAGAACTCTACATATTACTGGTATTTCCTTTAATCCTTAACAATTCTGTGAATTAGGTGCTATTTTTATTTACAGTTTACAGACGAGACAACCAAGGCTCAGAAGATAGTAAAAAGAGATGGTCATACAGGCAAGTGTTTAAGGCAAGCAGCAAACTCAGAGCCCCTTCTGTTTACCCCCACTTTATCCTGCATTTGCAGGCAGCAAAGAAAGGGTGGAGGAAGTCTGGACTGGGGGAGGGGTGTCCTGAGGGCCCTGACCTGAGGCTCTACAGTCACTCTCCAGCTCCAGTCCCCTCCGTGCTGACCCCCAGGCCTCTTGACGAACTCAGTGGTGAGCCTTAAGGCCCCATCCTGGATGTGTTGCCGCCCGAAGGAGACACCGTCGTGGAACTCCCAGCCATAGGGACCCACGCCGTCCCCCTGCTCACACGTGTGCCTGAGCTTAGGGGTCCCTGGGGTGGTGCCTTGCTGCGCCCACATCAGTCCTGGGGGTAAAATGGCCACGTAAGTCAAAGAGAGAGCTCTTGTCCCTCTGGGTCGCCGATTACTTCAGGGTCATCCCTCCTCCTAACTCTCCTGATCCACTCCTCACCACCCTTAATCTGGCGCGAAGCTGAGGCACCCAGATTAAATGCCCGCCTGCCTGCCCGCCCCGGGTCCAGGTTACCGGTGAGGAGAGGCTGCTGGCTTCGGGTCTTCATGCCGAAGTAGACGTGAGGGCGGTAGGTGCCCCAGAAGAGGTCCGGAGCCACTGTAGGGCTGGAAGAGTCGGGAGGCAGCGCCGGCGGCGCGGAGTGCAGCATGACAGCCCGCCGCGAACGGTACCACGCCAGAAGCCAGCGGCCGGACAGGCCCAGGGCCAGAGACAGGACCACTAAGGCCAGAGCCGCGCCCCGAGCCGCGCCCCGGGCCCTGCCGCCCCGGCCATCCCGCCGTACAGGGCCTCCCCGAGCCGCCCTCTCTGCCGTCCGCGCTCCGTCCGCCGGCGCTCCGCGGCGCCGCCGCTCGCCCCGAGCCATCCTTGCATAGAAATCGTCGTAGCGGGGACCCGGGAAGATGGCAACAGAGCCCGGTCCTGCTTTGCCTCTTAGCCTTGCGCGGCGCCAGGGGCGACCACCGATACGTCAGCCGCACCTGCCTGCCGGTGCCTACAGCTCGGCTTCCGCCTCCTCCCGGAAGTCCCGCCCCGCCACGTCAGGTTAAGCTCCACGACCGGGAAAGGTTGTCACCCGCGTGGCGTAAGGTTGATCTCGGGGGTGGGCCTTCTGAGCTGTGTCCACTGGATCAGCGTTTATTTGGCCTTCTCACAGAGTTCACAGGCCAGTAGGAGAAACCAGTCTCACATTTGTCTTTTTTTCCCTTTTAGTAGTGGCAGCCCACTCCAGTACTTTTTGCCTGGAAAATCCCATGGATGGAGGAGCCTGGTAGGCTACAATCCATGGGGACACGAAGAGTTGAACATGACTGAGCGACTTCACTTTCACTTTCATGCATTGGAGAAGGAAATGGCAACCCACTCCAGTGTTCTTGCCTGGAGAATCCCAGGGGCGGGGGAGCCTGGTGGGCTGCCGTCTATGGGGTCGCACAGAGTCGGACACGACTGAAGCGACTTAGCAGTAGCAGTAGCATATATGAGCCTGAGACGCCATCCTGTTTTACTTTTAACCTCTCCCAACAGCGCCCCAATCTGGTGGCTGAAAACCGTGGCCTAGAAAGTTCAGTAAGCTGGCCCTGGCCACAGAGCTAAGTGGCTAGCTTGGAACCTAGGTGTATCTGAATCAGACTGCACCATATTGTCCACATACCTATGCCTTCCTAGTGAAATGGAGTGGATACAAGAGCATCTTTTCCAGCAGTGTCTTTAAGCCTCCCTCTGACTTTAGCTGTGTCATCTCCAGTCTAGGGTTCCTAATTTAGATGAACCCTAAAAGAACCATAATGGTGCTGTGTATACTTTTTTTTTTAGCCTTTTTCTACAACCCAGGAAGCAAAGGTGCTTAGGGGAAAGATTGCTTATGTCCAGGTCAGGGAAGGCTGTAGCAAAGAGGTGGCATCTGCACCTGATGCTGACATAGAGTCAAGGTTACATTTTATTAAAAAAAGATTTATTTTTGGTTGTAGTGGGTCTTGCTTGCTGCACACGGGTTTTCTCTAGTTGTGGTGAGTAGGGGCTACTCTTCATTGTGATGCATGGGTTCTCACTGCTCTGGCTTCGCTCATTGTGAAGCTGGGGCTCTGAAGTGCAGGCTCAGTAGTTGTGGCCCAAGGGTAGTTGGCTGGGGCATGTGAGATCTTCCCAGACCAAGGATTGAATTCGAGTCCCTTGCATTGCAAGGTGGATCCTTAACCACTGGACCATGAGGGAAGCCCTATTCTTTTTTTTTTTTTTTTTTGTAAGAGGGCTTTAGGAAAAAAAAAAAAAAAATTATTTGGTTGTACCAGGTCCTAGTTGCAGCATGCAAACTCTTAGTCGCTGCATGTAGTATCTAATTCCTTGACCAGGGATCGAACCCAGGCCCCCTGCCTCAAGAGCAAAGAGTCAACCACTGGACCACTAAGTAAGTCCCAACGTTACATTTGATGATGGTTCAGAAATGCAACTTAGATTCATAGTTCTCACCAACAGCTCGCATAAAAGGTGTTTTCATAAAGTACAAATTTCTATCATCCTCTAAAAAAACCCTGACTTCCCTGGTGGCTCAGACAGTAAAGTGTCTGCTTACAATGCAGGAGACCCGGGTTCAAGCCCTGGGTCAGGAAGATCTGGAGAAGGGATTGGCAACCAACTCCAGTATTCTTGCCCCCGACCCCCAAAAAAGCGGCTCAAAGAAATATTTTAGAGAAGGAAATGGCAACCCACTCCAATACTCTTGCCTAGAAAATTCCATGGATGGAGGAGCCTAGTGGGCTACAATCCATGGGGTCACAAAGAGTCGGACAGACTGAGTGACTCTATGATCAAAAAAACCCTAATCCACATTTATGTTATTCTAGCTATTATCACACCTCCCATCCAAATTTTAATTATATAAAACTAACACTTTATGTTGCATGCTCACTTATTTTACTATAATCTGACTTCTGGCCCTACCCTCCAATGGTAGACTTTTTACTCATTTAACAGTCACCTTCTGACCAAATCAAATGGTCAGTCCTTTCTTGCTACCATTGCACCTGGTCCACTTCTATATTTTAGCACTTAGTACACACCTGAATTTCACCATTCATCCTTGCATCTCAGTAATAATAATCAGTTCAAGTCACAAGGTTAATGCTAAACATGTGTAAATTCAACACATGTTTATTGCACACTGCGTATCAGGCACTAAGCAAAATGTTGGGGACACAGAGAAAACAGTCCCAACCTCAAGTTCACAATCTAGAAGCACAGGGCCAGCATTCAATCCATGTTTACAGCAATGTTTGGACCATCTGTATTTTACAGATCAGAGTGGTTAATCTAGTCAAAGATAAGAGGTTAACCATGGAGTGGAGAACTCCAATCTAGGTAGGTAGTATCCTTTCATCACTATATAGAGGCCTGTGGCATAAGGCCTCTTACATGCTTATGTTATGCTCACTCAATATTCGAGGCAGTTTACAGACATCTCTGCAGATGGTGACTGCAGCCATGAAATTAAAAGACGCTTAACTCCTAGGAAGGAAAGTTATGACCAACCTAGATAGCATATTCAAAAGCAGAGACATCACTTTGCCAACAAAGGTTCGCCTAGTCAAGGCTATGGTCTTTCCTGTGGTCATGTATGGATGTGAGAGCTGGACTGTGAAGAAGGCTGAGCGCAGAAGAATTGATGCTTTTGAACTGTGGTGTTGGAGAAGACTCTTGAGAGTCCCTTGGACTGCAAGAAGATCCAACCAGTCCATTCTGAAGGAGATCAGCCCTGGGATTTCTTTGGAAGGAATGATGCTAAAGCTGAAACTCCAGTATTTTGGCCACCTCATGCGAAGAGCTGACTCACTGGAAAAGACTCTGATGCTGGGAGGGATTGAGGGCAGGAGGAGAAGGGGACGACAAAGGATAAGATGGTTGGATGGCATCACTGACTCGATGGATGTGAGTCTGAGTGACCTCCGAGAGCTGGTGATGGACAGGGAGGCCTGGCGTGCTGCAGTTCATGGGGTCGCAAAGAGTCGGACACGACTGAGCGACTGATCTGATCTGATCTGATTTACTTATTTGTATGTGGGGATCTTAGTTCCCAAACTAGGGATTGAACCAGTGCCCTCTGTAGAGAAAGCACAGTCTTAATCACTGGACTGTTAGGGAAGACCAGGTATCAATTCACTTAATCCTCTCAACAGTTCTAAGTGAAGTGAAGTCACTCAGTCATGTCTGACTTTTTGTGACTCCATGGACTGTAGCCTACCAGGCTCCTCCCTCCATGGGATTCTCCAGTCAAGAGTACTGGAGTGGGTTGCTATTTCCTTCTCCAGGGGATCTTCCCAACCCAGGGATTGAACCTGGGTCTCCTGGATTCCAGGCAGATGCTTTAACCTCTGAGCCACCAGAGAAACCCCAACAGTTCTATGAGGTAGGTACTATTATCCCCATTTTACAAATGAGAAAATAAGCACTGAGACTAAGTAATGTGTCCAAAGTTACATAGCTACTTAAGGGAAAAGCTTAGGATTTCAATCCCAGGCATTCTGGTTTTTACTACACGATTGTCTCCTGATAGTTTTTCTTTAAAGGGAGAGGGGAGAAAACCAGTCCTTTGAAAATATCACTGTTTTAAGCGGAGAAGTACTATAGTAATGTGGTAGGAGGATATATTCGGCAAAGTACATAGCAGCCAGTGTCCAGAGATTCTTGAATGCCTGGCTGAACATTAAGTTTTTCTTTAAACCAGTGGCTATCAAGCATTTTTTTCTTACAATCTATGGTAAAAAATAATTCTATACTGCAACCAAGTACATGCAAATAAAAACACATCCACACACTTTATATAACTATATTCATGATTATATGCTTAAAACTTAGGTTTCTTAAAGAATACTTCCCAGTCCATGTGCCATGCACTCTGATACTTTTTATTCTATTTTACTGGTTTTTTTAAAAGGCTGATTTAAACCCTCTAAATTAACTTCATGATCCACAGCGTAACCTAGTATGAAAAACACTTTAGGCACTGTTCTCTGAAACAAGTAGTGAAAGTTAGTCACTCACTCAGTCGTGTCTGACTCTGTAACTCCATGGACTGTAGCCCATCAGGCTCTTCTGTCCATGGAATTCTCCAGGCAAGAATACTGGAGTGGGTTGCCATTTCCTTTTCCAGAAACA
The DNA here is from genome assembly GCA_935064755.1 of Tragelaphus eurycerus. NCBI lineage: Eukaryota > Metazoa > Chordata > Mammalia > Artiodactyla > Bovidae > Tragelaphus > Tragelaphus eurycerus. The sequence goes on from CAKXYN010000016.1 coordinate 27,178,590, forward strand.
AGTAGTAGTAAGACATAAAACCAATGCTTTGAAAAGATAAAATTAAGGAATGAAAATGGTTAGAAAAAAAGGAGACCAGGTGAGAGAATACAGCAATAATACAAGAGCATGAATGGGAATGGAGAGAACATTTCAGGAGATTTTAAGACAAAATATTCTGAACTTACTGACTGGATATGCAGGGAAAGGGAGAGGGCAGGACCAGATATAAAGCTGTGGTTTCCAGCTCAAGAGGCTGAGCAGATGAAGTGCCTTTTAAAGGAATAAGGAAGTCAGAAGGGGCAAGTACAGTTGACTCTAAAACAATGGGGGTGGGGAAGGGAGTTAGGGGCTCCACTCCTTCAGCGTTGAGAAGGCGGGGGGATAACTTTACAGTCACCATCCATGATTCCACAACTGCAGATTCAAACAACCACAGATCATGTAGTATTTATTTTAGAAATAGGCATATACAAGCACCCCTGCAGTTCAAACCTGCCTTGTTCAAGGATCATTATAGACAGTATGCAAGATTATCAGTTTTATTTTGGACAAAAAGTGTTGCTGTAATTTGGCGAAAATTGGTAGTAGGTACCCTGACTTAGCACAGAACTTAAGATTAGAGCCAAACAGAAATATAGGATTTAACCCAAGAGGATGGTTCAAGTCATGACAGAAGACAAGATGCCCCAAAAATAAGAGAAAGGAGAGTAGTACACCTTTATGGTTAAGACAAGGGACCCGAGAGGAAGAGAAGTTCCACAAGGAGTGAATTAAGAGTGGCAAATGCGACTGAAATGGAAAGATGAGGACTGAGAAAACAGCATTGCTAATAAAAGTAAGAGGTACCTTGAGTAGTGGAAGGAGAAGCCAAATTCAAAAGGGGTAAGCAGTGAGTGATGGTAAGAAACTGAAATTAATTAAAATTTGTCCGCACCCCTCCTGTCTTTCCTCGTCCTGGAAACACTGGTTAGGTTTGTAGTCACAGGCCTCTTTTCTTTTTTTGGCGTTCTGTGGCCCTCCAGATAGTGATACGAGTAATTAAGTTCTTCTTAAATAAGTGTCCTTAGCAGTTTGGGTTAAAATCTGTTCATTGGTCTCTTCTGTGCTGTCAGCGCCCGGTACTGGCGCTAGGCTTGTCCCCGCTCGCCGCCGCGCCCCTGGCCTGGATGTGGGAGGCGAAAGCAGTGAGCATTTCCTGGGCGGTCAGGTGAGCGCCGCGCATAATCAAGCGATGCCCATCTCCTGGTGGGGGAAAAACGAGTCAGGCACCAGGCCGCGGGGCCAGGGCCGAGGGCGACTCCCGCCCGACTCCCAACGAAACCCACCGAACAGCACGTCCACGCAAGGCTCGGAGCCGTCGTGCCTCACGTCCGCAATCACTGAGCAGTTGAGGTTCGTGGAGCGAACTTTCTCGCTGCTCACCGCCTGGAGGAAGGTCCTGCGGTGAGAAAACGGCGTGAGCGCCGGGCAAAAGGGACTAGATCCCCAGCGGGAGGGAGGCGTGCCCCTTCGCCCCGCACCACTGCCCCTCGTACCTCGTCGATTCCACGTTCTTCTCGAAAGGGCAGAACTGAACTCGAACCTGCTTGACCGAGCGGAGCCCGAGCCGGGCCAAGGCCGCCGCCATGGTGACACCCGCCCCGGAAGGACTCTTGGCTGGCGGAAGTGTCTCTAGTGCGAGAGTCTGTGAGCCGCGGCGCACTTCCGCAGTCACGGACCTCCGCTCGGTGCGGATTCTCCGCCGCTATTGGCGGTTCTGGTCCCCAAGCTGCCGCCCTGGGCTCCCCAACCGAGAAGAGGGGGAACACCAGGAAGGAGAGAGACGGTTTCGGCACAGGTAATGGAGGCCCCAAAGTACGCTCTCAATAAACACTACGTGACATCAATAGCCCTCTTGTACCACGGTGAAGACGGTGAATAATGCGAAAGCCATTTGCTCCTGGCTCGGATGACACGCATTCTGCAGCCTCTCCCTCTCTGCTGTGCTAGATCTAGGTTAACACCGTCTTAAGTGCTGGTCCCTTCCAAGGGGAGGACACTACCACCGCAGGGATTACAAACCTACCAGAGGGTAAACCCCACTCAGGTAATTTCAGATTAAATGTGTGGACTCTGGAGTAGCTAACGCTTACACGTGAAGGTTCTACAGCCCACTATTCTTAAATGACTAAAAATAGTAATGAGGAGGGGAGTACAGGGTACTGTAACATAGGCCATGGGGACTGATTTGGGTGTAGAAATTCCACCTCTGTGGTTCCTGAGGAATTACTTTGTAGCAGTGTCCCAACCTGTCTTGCTCCTGGGATTTAAGAGGAAGTGACATCTAGGCTCCCTGCTTTCTATTGCTTTTCCCCTTTCTCCTGGGATCCAACCCTAAAGTCTTACTCCCAGGATTTAGCTGCTAGTGTCTAGCCCTGAGATGTCCTTACTGATGGGGAACTGTGTCTGAGCCTCCCAAGGATGCTGACTTCCAGGTTTCAAGCTGTGATTATGCCCTTTACTCTGGATTCCAGGCAATTGGAGTAGTGATCTTGGATCGGCTTTTCAAGTCCAGGCTCTCTGTAGCTTGTGGTTCTCAGATATGCTTTCTTCCAAGCTCCCAATTAAGCTTTTAAAATATGCATTTCTAAATGTCTGGGCTTTTTCAGACAGAGATGGGGAGCTCTGACTCGCTTCTGATAAGGGTCCTTAGGATTCAGAACTGGTCCCCAGGCAGGAAAGAAAAGATAAGTGCCAGCGAGGGTGCTGGTGCTGCCTCAGAGCAAGCCAGGCCTGCTGGTTTCCTACCAAGTAAGCATCAGGGCTAGGTCCTCCTCCCCACAGTGTGCTTAGCAGCTGAGCTGTCTGGGTTGGAAATACTCCAGGCTGAGGAGGGGGCTCCAAGCTCTCCAGGCTGTTGAGGCTGCTGCTGGGCAATTCCATGGTCTGAACCTCATTACATGCACCTGGTAAGGCAGGAGGGGAAGGCAGGTGGCTAGTGAGGGCGACACTAAAGCCAGACTGAGGATGGGAATGGGTTACGAATAATGAGCCGGGGTGAAGAGAGCCTGCAGCTGGGGAGGGAGAGTGACTCACAGCAACGGGGAATCCTCCTGTGGACTTGAGTCCTGGGCAGGGGCTGCTGCAACAGACACAGCAGGGCCCCATCCAGCCGCTGGAAGATGCTGAGCATGAACAGAGTCTGGCGAAGTTCTGGGGACAGGCCCCACTGCTCCTCCTCCAGCAAGTCCCTGACCACTCCAAAGTCTTGTCTGAGCTGCAGCGCCCCCTGCAGGCTGAAGGCCAAGGTACTGTGTGGCCACCTGACCCTCCCGCCTCTCCAAACTGCTCTTCTCCACCATTCCCCTCCCTTTTTTCAGCTCTGTTCATGGCCCTGCCACTTCCTTCTTTTGTTCTCACCTGAACCGGATCCCATGAGAGAGGATGTGGTCAAGCCAGGCACCCAGGATGGCGGTCAGCGCCTGGCTCAGGGCAGGGGCCTGGGCTTGGGGTGGCAGTCCGTGCAGTCCTTGCAACACAGGCTCCAGTACCCTGCGGACCACCAACCCAGCATACTCACTAGGAATGCTGGGAAGTTCTAGAGTGAGAGAAGAGAAAGGACAGGATATGAAGTTAGGGAGATCCCTCCAGCCCCTAATGGAGCATTTGGGGGAAGAGGGTAGGATTTCAGGGTGTGGGGACAAAGAAGGTGAGGACAATGATGGAGGCAGAGAGTTGGAGCCCCTCAAGGGCGTGGAAGGGCTTGGACAACTGTTACCCTGGGAACCCTTGGAGGGAATGCCAAGATGAGTTACCAGGACACAGACGATGCCGCCAGTACCGACCCCGTGGCATGTGGAGTTCGAAGTCCTGTGTGGCTTGTTTATGACATTCTTGAAAAAAGAGACTCAGTGACTCTTCAGGCAGGAGCTGTAGGGATAAGGAAAAAGTAAAAGGGCTTGCTTATCCATGAGGGATTTGTCAAGTCATATGCTCTTCTAAATCTGAGCTGTTTATTAACCTGGCATCCATAAAGCCCCAGAACAGAATTGTATGCATAATTTTATGGGCTTGGGCATTTTCTGAGGAGAGATGCTATAGCCTTTACTGAGTTTTCCAAAAGCCTGGACTGAGAAAAGATTATGGACAATTGCCCTAAGATTACCCTGCTCTCCTCAGCTTGGTTTAAAAAATGGATATCCTCCAGGTTAATTTTATTCCATAGGAACATTAATGAGGGGAAAAAAAGATGGAGACACCCTCACTACTAGCAGTGTTCAAAAACAAATGCTACAGAGAGGGGTCTGCATGATCTGCAGACAGGCAGCAGCTGAAAAGAGAAAAGTGAATTGTATGATCTTCTGTTATCTGTGAAAGGAAGGCAAGGACTGCGTGTAGATCAGGAGCAATCAATATAACTTTCTGAGATTTAGGAACCTTTGGAATGTCCTCACAATGAATATTCTTTATAGCCACTTCCATTTCTCCAAAGCATTATAACTCACAAACCAAGAAAAAGTCCATGTGCTGGTTTGGTTTCACTGGTTTGATGGGTTTTGTTTTTGGATGGGGGAGAAGACAGCAAAAAGAGAGAGGTGTCTACAGCCCATCTTGGAGAAGAACCCCAAGAATTGGGGTGTGTTGTGGCAGGTCTAAAGAAAAGGTGACTGTATGCCTGAAGCCTGAAGAGGATGGGACTGGGTTGGGGGGTGGGGGAGGGCCCCTGTGGCTCCTGATACATATCCTGACAACAGCCTATCTAAATCCAAACTCTTCTTCTCTTAGCCCAAACACCAGAACCCCTTTCTCCCTTATATATGATAAAGAAGTTACCCTTTTGTCAACTGACATTTGTTAGGAAATTCTGTACTCAACACTCAGGAAATACAAGATCACACTATGAGACAGTTTTTTTATGAGACATTACAGTCCAGCTGAGGAGAAAATTCACATCTGATTCTTCTTTTTTGTCCCAGTGTTGTATGTAGTCAAAAGCCCAGAACAGACCCAGCAGTGGAGCAAGGCACGAAACTGGACGGCGTTGTGTTCACATCGTGAGCACACTGTCCCTGCCCCTTTTGCTCTGGTCTCACTGCAACTACCAAGAGTTGGACCTTTCTCGTATTATGTTTCCCCACTTCCCTTCTATCCTGACTGCTATAGCTAGATCAAACTCTATCACTTACAATGGCTCCCTATCACTTACGAGATAAAGTCTAAAATCTGTGGGCTGGTGGTCACTGCCCTCCACATCTTGATGACAACTTAACTCCTCCACAATCCTCCGCCCCTACTTTTGACATGTGCATGCTAGGGCAAGTATATGCCCATGTACATGCACACACACACACACACAAAGGGAGCTTTTTGCTTTGGTCAGGCCATCTCCCCACTACTCCTTCAAGGAACTATGAACTCCCCACCTCCAGTAACCCCTGCTGCTCCTCTGAGGCTACCCATCCACCAGCTTGAGCCATAGGCCCTGTACGGAGCTTCTGTTACCACATGCTCACTAAAGCCTTCCCTCCCCAGAGCTCCCACAATCATCACTGCCCAACCCTACTCATGAAAAGCCTTCTGGTACATGTTGAATTGAAAGAGGACATGGGAGTAAATTGATGTAGAAATGCTCAACAGGCAGATGCAGATGGTGGGTTAGGGCTAAACTGTGAGGGTTCACAGTGCCTTGGTGCAGAGAGAGGAGCAGAGGGACAGGGACTAAACTCCACAACCATGCCCCTATATTCAGGGCAAAGAGGAGACATCTGGGTAGTTAGAGAAAACAAAAAGCAGAGAGACATCATCCACAATAGGAACAGATAGAGTGTAAGATGGAGAAAGATTAAAATAGAAGAGTTTAATTCATAAATTTAGAGGAAAATAATGAAGAAACAGCCAAGAATGAATGAAAATCACCACTGTAGAACAGGGATTAGGGTGGAGGCAATTAAAGTGCTATTTTTTCATTACAAGCCTTCTAGAATAATATTTTGAGTTTTAATAATAAAAATACAAGTTGTACTTTTACAAAAAAAAAAAAGAAACATTCTATCAAAAACTAGTAAATAAAGTCAATCATTTATCTTGCTTATTCTCTACAAAATATACCTCAAAGTAACCAAATAATTTTTGAGGCACGTTTCATTTGGGACTTCCCAGGTGGTCTAGTGGTTGAATCCACTTTCCAGTGCAGGGGACCCTGGTTCAGTTCCTGGTCAGGGAACTTAGATCCCACATGCAGGGGGCACCTGAGCCCCCACACTCTGGCGCCCATGCACAATGAAAGATCTCACAAACTTCAACGAGGATTACACATGCCACAACTAAGACTCAGCCAAATAAGTAAATTAAAAATTTTAAAGTTTCACTTTGTAAGAGTAATCTGATTAATAATGAAGAAAGGATGACAGAAATAGAATGTCACCACCTTGCACCCTCTAATGAAATAATGGATATAGACAGTGATCATCAGTGGCTGTTAAAGTCATAACAGGAGAGCCTGACATAGGAGTTGGGGGTTGGGATATACAAATGAAAGAAATTGACCATGAGTTGATTGTTATTAAGGCCTCAGTGGTAGGAATATGGAGGCCCATTATATTCTACTTCTGTATTTTAAAAAAATTTTCCATAATGAGAGGACAAAAAGTGGATTTAGTGGCAGTCCACACAAGAAAAGATACATTCAGTGGCAATTCCAAGGCACTTGAGTTGTTCTACCACCATCACAACCACCCCACCAACCCCCAAGCTGGTGCCTCTCCTTACCTGGATCTGCACAGTCAGCTTCCTGATCTCCAGGCCCAGTTGCTGCTCCACATCCAGAGCCAAGCTTTCCTCTGAGGCCAGGCGAGACAAAGCTTCTGCCTCCTGTAGTAGAGGCTTTAATAGAAACAGAGTCAGCTCTTAGCCCAACTCAGGATGCTCCCCTTGTGTTCCCTAGCTACTCACAGGTAAGTCCTTCTGGATCAGGAGCAGGAAGGAACCTGGGGCCCACGCTGCCAGATACTGCTGAGTTCTGCTCCAAAACCAGAGCAAGGTAGTCTGCAGAGTACAGAGCCCCAGGGCAAGCGGTGCACGACCTGCGGAGAGGAGGGACAGAATATCTGAAGGGATATGGAGCACCTTTGGGAAGAGGCAGGTTTCAGAACAGAATAAGGAGTAAAGGGGGTATCCTCAGTGTTCTCCTATCCCCCCATGCCCAGCACCTTGTCTCACCTGGTGGCCCGCAGAGGAGTCCTGACCTGGGCTCCCGGAGGGCATCCAAGAGAGGAGGGAAGAGCTGTTGTAAAAGTTTGGTGGTACCAGAGGATGACGGAAGGCTGCTCTGATTTCCACTAGCAGATCCCAAGACCTGGCAGAAGCCTGAAGATGAGGGGTATGGTTTGATAAGGAAGGGACAATCTGGGGCTTGTGTCACTGCCATCACCCCTTCTTCCTCACCTTGATCCCAGCTCCAAATAAGAGACTGATGAATTAGGTTGCGACACAAAGAAGCCAGCTCCTTCTCACACTCCTGAGGCAGTGATGCTAGTGGAAGAAATGACTCTGGAGCCTGAAAACAAGGTCTCTCTTTTCCACAGCCACTGCCCCCACTCAATGATGGGGGAAGAGGGGAAGTTTCTCCCAAGACTCAAGGCTGGCATGGAAAGCAAGACCTTGCCTTGAAAGCTAAGAAGCTTATAACCTGAACTCCCAGGGATTGGGAGGGGTGGGGGATGTTCCTTCTAAAGGGCCTGCTTTTGTAGTCTTGTGGCAGGTGAGTGAGGTGTATACGGAAGTAAAAGACTCCAGCCTTCCCAAACACCCACCCAGGCCCATCACTCACCCTGACCCAGTGCCTGACTCAGTTGCTGTGCCGCTGCCCTGGGGTCCCTCCAGGGTCCTAGACTTAAGTCCAGGCTCTGAGCACAGGCTGCCCACAGCAGAGTCCAGTACTGGCTCCACAAAGCTCCGGCCCCTCCAAGCCCCAGTTCACTGCTGGCTGAACCTGTCACGCCCCCCAACAGGCCCAGTAGCCCTGGCAACAGCTCCCGCTCCTCTTGGCACCGTCTGAGGAGCTGGTCCCTCAAGCCAGATCCCCTGAACGCCTCATCCAGCCAACCTGCCACCTGGCAACCCCGCTCCCCCGTCAGGAGGCGGAGCACACGGCCTGGGGGATACGGGCGCGCTGATGCTGGGACTTGGCTGAAGGCTTTCTCCTGCAGCTGGTGGTACGCCGGAAGTGCCAGCAGCAGGTCGGCGAGTTGGGACGATAGGGCTGGGGTGGCAGGCGCCCGGCCCAGAGCCCGAAGCCGCATCTCGACAGTAGCATCCAAGCGCTGGACTGCTAGTCCGACGGGGCGTGCCAGGAGTAGCGGGTGGGGCGTCTTCAGAAGCCTGCTTCGCAGGACCGCCCCTCCGGAAAGGTGCTGTAGCCCGTCGCGGCACAGCTGAAGCAAGGGGCCGTGGCTGGGAGATGGAGCGCCGGGACTCAGGATCCTCAGGAAGCGCACGGCCGCCTGTAGGTGGAGGGCGCAATCCCGCGCTTGGAGGAGCTGCTCCCGCTCGCGCTGCAGCCGCAGCAACACAGCCCTGAGACGCCGTAGCGCCGGAGGAATCAGGCCGCCAGCTGCCAGCTCCCGCCCCCAGTCTACAGCGCCAGCCTCACTGTGCTCTCCTGCGTCCGCCGGCGCCACCCACCACGGCTGCTCTTTCGGAGCCCCGTCAGGCCGAGGGTCCTGGCAGAGGATGCTCCGGGCAGCCGGCAGCCCCGGCCAGCCACGAACGTCCCCGCGGAGAGTGCCTGCCCGCTTTCTCTGCCACTGCTCCTCCTCGGCGCCCCCCGGCTGCGCCCGTAACGGCGGCACGGTAGACAGCGGAGGCAGAAGGCCACCAGAACCAGACGCTTGGGCCATGGGACACCGTGTCCGGAACTAGCCTAACGATTCCCACCACCCCTCACTGCCCAACGCCCGCCACAGCGGCGGCTCCGCCCTATCCCCGGAGCCTTCAGCTCTTGCCAGGGTGCCGCCGGGACCATCATGGACTCTCTGGCGCTCCGTAAGCGCAAGTTCCGCCCTCGACAAAGATGGCTGCATACTGCGTCTCACTTCGCCCATGGCCGGTATCAAATACCCTACTGTCTTTCATTCTCGCGTCACTGTTGATGGGGATGGCGCCGATTCCGAAGACTGTGAGGCTAGTCAAGTTAGGTAAACAAGTGAGACAAGACCAGAAGGGGTCCAGGAGGGCTCCACTTGGATCTGTTTTCAGTGGGATTTTGTGCTTCGCGAGGCGAGCAGAGGGCTCCGACTCGTCTACCTCGAAGCCACGCGACGCGCTGCCGCTTTAATTTCCTGTAGGCTTTCCTCTGCGGCTGGCTGCCCGCTGGGGGTCGCTGCTGTCTCCAAACACTGCAGGGTATTCGGTCCTGAGGACTGAGGCGCCGCCGAGGTAAAAAGGACTCTATGGGAATTCCCTGGCTGTCCTGTGGTGCTCTCCCGGGTCTTTGGAGAGGAGTGACTGTGGGGCTTACTGTCAAGCAGCGCAATGCAAGTGGAGGGAGGGTGGGGAGCCAGGGACAACTCGGAGGTGATAAATGGGCAGGATTGGGCAGAGGAGGGTTGAGGATTGGGGAGTGGGTAGCTGAGGATTGGGGATGGCTCAGTGATAAAGAACCCACCTGCCAACGCGGGAGATGTGGGTTCAATCCCTGGATGGGGAAGATCCCGCGGAGAAGGAAATGGCAATCCGCTCCAGTATTCTTGTCTGTGAAATCTCATGGACAGAGGAGCCTGGTGGGCTACAGTCCATGAGGTGACAAAGGAGTCAGACACTACTTCATGACTAAACAACAAACAACAAGAAGTTGCTTGGGAAAGATATTATGAACAGAGGGAACAAAGACGCTAAAGCAAAGAAACCTTAAAGAGAACTTTAGTGAAGTGAGACCTTAACTATGGGTTTGAGGGAAGAGGTGAGAAGGAGGACAGCAAGTGGCTTGAAAGAGTGGCACATGGGTCTGGATGTCCTAAAGTAGGTGGGAGGGTTATTGAGGGAGGGACAGGATCAGATTTGGGAGCACTAGGAAGCTATACTTCCAACTGCTTCCCGGTTATCTCAAAAAGCAACAAGTCCAGAAGTTAATTTATCATCTTTGCAGATTCATTGCATTTCCTCTAATCTTGATTAACCACACAAACGCCCTTCCAGTTGCTTTATTCAGAAATCTGAGAACCAGTCTCCATATTCCTCTCTTTTCCTTTACCTCATTTGTGTTCAGTCACAAAATCTACTTCTGAAATGTCTTTTGGATCAAACCCATTATTTCCAGTCCTGCTTCTGCAGCCACTGCCCTAGTTCAAGAATTCATTATTTCTGACTTGAACAGTTGTAAAGACCTGCTGACTAAACATTTCACACCTAGATTCATCTCTTTCCCCAGTACTCTTTCATTTGAGCATTTCACTCCCTAGATCAGATCCACTCGCATCACTAACAAGACAAAATCCAAACTCACTAGATCACACAGGGTTCTTCAGGCCCAGGTCCTGGCTGAATCTCAATTACAGTAGCCGCCTCACCCATCTTGGCGCATTCAGTGTACACTTATTGAGCACCAACTATGTACTGCACATTGTTTTAGGCACTGGGAAGAATGCATTAAGCCAAACAGACAAAAATCCCTCTATTCATTGAATCAGGAGTATCTAGTAGGGGCAGCCAGTCAACAAATAAACAATATATTATGTCAAATATGAGAAGTATAAAGAAAGATAAAGCAAGGAGGTTAGGGAGCACTGAGGAGAATCGAGAGGTTTCACTCTTTAAGTGGAGTGGTCAGAGAAGTCCTCCCCCGGAAGATTTAAATAGGGATCTGAAGCGGGTGGAGGACTGAGCCATTCACTGGGGAAGGAGCATTCAAGGCAGAGGAAATAACACATACAAAAGCTCTGAAATGGGAGCACACTTGGCACAGTGTAGAAACTTCAAAGGAGACTGCTGCAGTTGGAAGAGGATGAAAGGGTAGGAGATGATTTCCTGAAGAGATTGGGTGGCCAGATCATGTGTGGCCAGGTCATGAATTAAGAGAGTAGCATAGACTGTGTTTTGGGGAGAAATAGAAGGTCAAGGCAGGCCTTTTTCTGTTTGGTTTTAAAGATGACTTACACTTACTAAACTACTGCACAGTTGCACTCATCTCACACGCTAGTAAAGTAATGCTCACAATTCTCCAAGCCAGGCTTCAGCAATACGTGAACCGTGAACTTCCAGATGTTCAAGTTGGTTTTAGAAAAGGCAGAGGAACCAGAGATCAAATTGCTAACATCCGCTGAATCATCGAAAAAGCAAGAGAGTTCCAGAAAAACATCTATTTCTGCTTTATTGACTATGCCAAAGCCTTTGACTGTGTGGATCACAATAAACTGTGGAAAATTCTGAAAGAAATGGGAATACCAGACCACCTGATCTGGCTGTTGAGAAACCTATATGCAGGTCAGGAAGCAACAGTTAGAACTGGACACAGAACAACAGACTGGTTCCAAATAGGAAAAGGAATACGTCAAGGCTATATATTGTCACCCTGCTTATTTAACTTCTATGCAGAGTACATCATGAGAAAAGCTGGGATGGAAGAAGCACAAGCTGGAATCAAGATTGCTGGGAGAAATATCAATCACCTCAGATATGCAGATGACACCACCCTTATGGCAGAAAGTGAAGAGGAACTAAAAAGCCTCTTGATGAAGGTGAAAGTGGAGAGTGAAAAAGTTGGCTTAAAGCTCAACATTCAGAAAACGAAGATCATGGCATCTGGTCCCATCACTTCATGGGAAATAGATGGGGAAACAGTGGAAACAGTGTCAGACTTTATTTTGGGGGGCTCCAAAATCACTGCAGATGGTGACTGCAGCCATGAAATTAAAAGACGCTTACTCCTTGGAAGGAAAGTTATGACCAACCTAGATAGCATATTGAAAAGCAGGGACATTACTTTGCCAACATAGGTCTGTCTAGTCAAAGCTATGGTTTTTCCAGTGGTCATGTATGGATGTGAGAGTTGGACTGTGAAGAAAGGTGAGCACCGAAGAATTGATGCTTTTGAAGTGTGGTGTTGGAGAAGACTCTTGAGAGTCCCTTGGACTGCAAGGAGATCCAACCAGTCCATTCTAAAGATGATCAGTCCTGGGTTTTCATTGGAGGGACTGATGCTAAAGCTGAAACTCCAATACTTTGGCCACCTCATGCAAAGAGTTGACTCATTGGAAAAGACTCTGAAGCTGGGAGGGATTGGGGGCAGGAGGAGAAGGGGATGACAGAGAATGAGATGGCTGGATGGCATCACCGACTCGATGGACATGAATCTGAATGAACTCCAGGAGTTGGTGATGGACAGGGAGGCCTGGCGTGCTGCGATTCTTGGTGTCGCAAAGAGTTGGACACGACTGAGCGACTGAACTGAACTAAACTGAACACTTACTAAGAAAACAATCCTCATTAGAACCACAGAATGTCCAGAGCAAGCCTTGAAGGGACTTGCCTTATTTTGTGAATGAGTAAGCTGACGTCCAGAGAGGTTAAATGACTTGTCCAAAATCAAACAGCCAGGCAGTGGCAGAGACAGAACTAAGGTGCAAGCAGCTCTGCTCCAGCGCAGTGTTCTCTCCAGCTCTGTACTGCCTGGCTAGTTAAGAGCAATAAAAACCAATGAATAACAAGCTTTTAAATTATATAACACAGGCTATATTAGTGCTGCTTTTTTGAGTGAGGTCAGAGAGAACTGGAGGGGCTTCCCTGGTGGCTCAGATGGTAAAGAATCTGCCTGCAATGTGGGAGACTCAGGTTGGGAAGATCCCCTGGAGGAGGAAATGGCAATCCACTCCAGTATTCTTGCCTAGAGAATTCCACAGACAGAGGAGCCTGGGGGGCTACAGTCCATGGGGTCGCACAGAGTCAGACATGACTGAATGACTTAACGCGCACGCACGCACACACACACACACACACACACACACACAAACTGGAGATGAAAGAGTCTGGAAAGGCTTTAGGCAAAAATGGGATTTGAACTTCATCTTGAAGGTAAGGCAAAGTGTGGTGAGAAAGAAGCTCAGAGCCAGAAAGGATTCAAGGACAGTTGGGGCTTCGAAGATCCCCAAGGCTGGAAGGAGCCTGGTAGCAGAGAGAGAGCAGCAGCTAAGTAAGGGAAGATTGTAAGAGAAGACTGGAAAGCTTAGCCAGGGGGCTTTTGGAAGGGTCCAAGTCCCAGGCTAGACTCAATCCTGCCTGTGGCCTTGGCACTGTGGGATCACTGGAAAATTTTGAGACCAGGCGTAATTGCTGAGAACTTGGTTTGGGGAAGAAACATAAAGTGCAGGGGAGAGGCCAGCCAGGAACTGTGGCACTCATTTAGGCATTGAGCTAGCCCCAGGGTGGATTATATGGGGATGTTCATACTCAAGGATATGACAAGGGACACAGCTGGAAGAGCAGGTAAGAGGGCTCCATCTCAGGGGTGTCACTGTGGCTGAGTAGGCACAGAATGGTGAAGAAGCTGGACTGAATGCCACCATCAGCCCTTGGGAAAGCAGGAGAATTCGTGAAGGGAGGTGATAACACCATGAAAGCTAGCAGCATGTTTTGAGATGCTGAGCACAGAGAGGTCGGCCTGTCAAATTCTCCAGGCTGGGTAGCTAGTTTGTGGTTGCCATGATGGAAAGGTTAACCCAGCCAAGCTCCTTGCCCTGTCCCAGAGTTCCCCACAATACCAGCCTCCCTTCCCCTTCCCATCCCAGGACATAGTGGGTTTTCTTTGATGGAGAAATGATCAAGAAATGATGGCTTGTGAAGAAGGATCCTCCAGGAAGCCAGCAAACTGCTAAGGAGCTGGTGGCTGAGGAGGAGCGTGTGAAAGAGAAAGCAGAGAAGAAACGACTTGGGAAGAAGGTAGCTGGAGGGCAAAAGGAGTGGGAGCCCTGAGGGATTTGGGGGCAGGAGTAGGAAAGAACTCAGGATGGCTGGGGAGCCAGCAGGGCTCAGGGACTGGAGGGTCTCCTGGAGGCCATTTGGTGCGGTGGTTGTAGAGTCACACTGCTGCCTGGGCTGGAATCTGTCTGCTTTCTAGGAGCCCTCTGCCTGGTGACTGTCTTACCTGCTTTTTCACATGTAAAATGAGGATGACAACAAAACCTACCTCAGAGAGCTTCAAGATTAAGTGACATAGTGTATGCAAAGCTTTTAGCCCAGTAGCATGGCATATAGTATATATTGTCCACATGAAGAGCCGGTCTCAATTTACAAATTTTGTTTGTGGATGTGTGTGGATGTTTAAGTATAGTGCTCAAAATACGTCCTCCTCCTCTTTGTCATTGTTACTACAGCGTCAAAAGGGTCAGAAGCGAAGAGAGCACTTGGAGAAGGATGGCAGGGAGTCCAACACTCCCTGCAGGAATGTCTGCAGGCAGATCCCAAGAGCACCAAGTGCCAGGAGGTGGGACTAGAAAAGCAGGCAGCTCAAGCTGATCCCAACTCTGTAGCTATTCACCTTCCCTTCAGGCTGAGGCCATTGCAGATGGCGATGGGAGGCCCCCATCCAGCTCTGGGAACCCAGCTCAGGGACAGAATAGTGAGGAAGAAGAGCGAGCTCCTTCCTTTCCTTCATGGTCTCTGCCCACCCTCTCCTCCCACTACTCTAGGACATATGTCATCCCTGCCCTTCCTTAACTTTCCTTTCTGCTCACAAGACTCACTGAGTCTATCTGTTAACAGTACCTTTGTGTCTCTGGGTTTTGGCAAGGTTGGAAATTGACCCCTCAATGCCTACAGAGCAAAGGGACTAAGTCATTAGCCCCAAGGCAGAAGCCTAGGTCTCCAAGAAAAGATGAACTGGGAGGAAGGAAGCACTCCAAAAGAAGAGAGCCCTAGGCAGAGTCATAAGGCAGAGGTGAGGAGGTGGGCAGAAGAACCTCAGCTAGAACCAGGAGAAGGGGTGCCAGAGGGCTTTGGGAAGAGAGGTGATCTACTAAGGGTTGAGGGCAGTGACCAGTAGAAGGAGTTCTCTGGCCCCAAGGTTGAGACACCAGGGGTCAAGATCCATCACTGTCCCCCTAACCCAGGGTAGTTTCCTCTACAGGAAAGTAGGGCTGATTCGATCTTGCAGAACTGTCATGAGGACTCCATGTGTTGCATGGTGCAAAGTGTTTGAACAAAGGAGAAGGATCTGGGGAGGCTGAGGCCTTGACTTTGCTTCCCATCCCTACGTTATCTCCAGGACTGCTGGCAGCTGCCTTACAACAGAGCCAGGAGCTGGCAAGTGAGATTCTTTCTCCTTCCTCACCCATCCCTCCCTAGGATAGCCCCATCTGAACCTTCCCACTCTCCCTTCTCCTCAGAGTTGGGTACCAGCTTTGCTCAAAATGGTTTCTGCCACAAGGCCATGGTCCTCTTCATCCAAGTCTTGAAGCTCAACCCCCAGGACCACTAGTAGGTGTGGGGGTGTGGGGGGGTGGCCTCTGTGCTGAGCTGTCAGGGAAAGGCTGGGTGCCAAGGACCCAGACTTTTGCCCACTTTGTTTTTTATCAGGTTATTTGGAAATTGCTCATTCTGCAATGAACGGCTGGGTCAGCCAGCGTGAGCCCTGACTGATGTAGACCCTGGGGCCTCTTCCGCCTGGACAAGGCCTTGATGGGACTGCAGGTAATGGGTCTGAGGTTAGAAGCAGAAGAGGAATTTGGGTGGGATGGGGTGGGGATCAGGTGTACATTGACGTTTTCTAGTTAAGCTACTACCAAAATGTCCTAGTGGTACTAGGAGCTGGAGCCAGTTTGAGAAAAAGGAAGTTTTAACATTCCTTGACTCTGCTGACACCTTAATCTTCTGCTTTCTAATTCCTCTGGGACCAAAGCAATTTGAAGAGGCAGCAGTGTGTTCTGGAGACTCTGAGAGGCAGGTCCCAGCCTGACGCAGTCTGGGAGCTAACTTTCCTGCCTCCTGCAAGTCACCCTGGTAAGGGGATCAGGCCTGCTCTTATGCTGAGGGGGCAACAGAGAGAACTGGCCAAGATTGCAATCACAAGTGGTGCTACTTTCTGCCTCAGATAGATAAGGGGTACAGGACGCATAGAATAAGGGGGGCATGGGCAGCCCTGCTGGAAAATGTCCGGTGCCCCTCCCTCTCCTTCCTCAGCAGTACCAGTGAAGAGGAATCTCTGGGCTGCCTCCGTCAACTGAATTTCTCCATCCATTTTCCCATGTTGAGCTGGGGCTCATTGCATTTAAGCCTCTTCTCCTGCAATTTCCCTGGAAGTACTGCCCCAAGGGCCCCTGGCCTTCTATCTCCACCCTTGCATTATCCCCAACCTGAGACAGTCTGGTCCTTCCCCCAGACTCAGAACAGAAGACCCCGTCCTCTCCACCTGCAGGACTCCTCAAAGGGCTGGGGCATCCTGGAACTTGGGCCCCAGCATCTACCTCACACCAGATGAAGGAGAACCTGTCCCTGATAAGGCAGGGCCGTGTGTGCGTCCCACAGGGATAAAGGACACGGTGTAGTAGCAGTTCACTGCACGTTGTTAAGACCTGTACTCTAAAACCATGGTTCGGAACAGCCCTGGCAGTCATACCTCTTGACACAGAGACCCTCTGGTGAGAGAAAGGAGCCCTGCATCCACTGAAATAGCCTTTCTTTGGTTCTTAAGCAGATGGCTTCTTCTGGGAGCAGTAAGGAAAAATAAAATCCCCCACAGCTCAAGAAGGGATCTGTACAAAAATTCATATTTTCAGACTATAACAGACCTGTCTGTAGGGGCATCTGAAGCTTGCTCTTGGTCTTGGGGAACTCACCAGCCAGAGCTCTGTGCTCAGGAATGGGGTCACAGTGATGAATAAGGCCTAAGTCTTGATCTGCAGCTTGATGGAAGCCCACTTCTTCCTAATCCCAGTTCTCACCCTGTCCTCTCAAGCCTCAGTTCTCATGCCTTGCTTCCTGTCCACACTTCTACGCATATTTTGACTTCTCCTTTGTCCAGTGGTTCTGATGCTCACCTCCTTCCACTGTTAGAAGATTCGCCAAGGGTATGCATTTGGGAAGCCCCTTACCAGCCCCTTCCTGGAGCTGGCAGAATCCATACATCTCCATATACCCAATCTGCTGGCTCTCACACTGATGGAGCCTCAGCAGATACAAAGGCTTCTGCTACTTTGGCCTTACTCTTTCTCCACTCCAGCGCTGGGCATTGTAACTAGCATTTCCCCCATGTAAATTTACTTAGTTTTTCTACCCAGGATCACTGCCCCTAAAAAAAAAAAAAACTAAAATTCTCTAATTTCTCTGTAAGAAACACAAGCTACTCCTAGTTTTTCCTCTAAGATCTTGACAGCTCCTCCTGGCTGGTTCCTCCCTGGCTCTGCTTGGGACTCTCAGTTCATTAAAATGTGGATCTGCAGGCCTCCCGGAATGCTTTTCTTTGGAGAACCATTTATGAGGATAAATGACTCTTGCTGCCCTATGGGTCTTACTCAACACTATTTGTACCTAGAGATAGGCAGTGCTGAGACACCTCCTTTGTTTAAGGCTTTCCCAGATCGTTTTGTTTACAGTTGCAGGCCTCCTAAATACTGTGTGGTGGGCTGCAGGCTGTCATTACAAGTCGTGTCACCTTGGGCAGATTTCTTAACACCTGTGCGTCAGTTTCCTCTTCTGTGCAATGTGGGCGATCCCTACCTCACAGGGCTGCTGTGAGGGCTGAAAGAGACAGTGCGAGAAAATACCTACCAAAAGTCTGGGACATAGCGAGTGTTCAATAAACTGATTTTTATCTGAAGTTGTCCTACATATTCATGATTCTGACGCCAGAAAGAGAGGGGTGTGACTGAACTGCCGCTTATCTCACAAAGTGTCGGGAGTTCGTGGGACTCACGTCCCCTGTGCCAGTAGCATCAGTGTCGCCTGGGAACTTTTCACAAATGCAAATTCTCAGGCCCACCCTAGGCCTTCTGAATCAGAAACTAAGAGTAGGGTGCAACAATTTATGTTTCAGTAAGCCCTCCAGGTGATTCTGAGGCATCCTGACATTTGAGAAGGTCTGCTCTAGGACCTGGGCTTCCCTGGTGGTTCAGTGGTAAAGAATCTGCCTGAAATGCAGGAGACATTTGATCCCTGGGTTGGGAAGATCCCCTGGAGGAGGACATGGCAACCTACTCAAGTACCCTTGCCTAGAGAATCCCATGGACAGAGGAGCCTGGTGGGCTACAGCCCATAGGATCACACAGAGTCAGACATGATTGAAGTGACTCAGCAGCAGCAGCTCTAGGACCTAGCAGAGGAGACACCCATCCAAGAGGCTGTTTTGGTGTTATAGGTTTGAGTTTTGTTTACTCAAGGCTTGATTATAAGAGGTGGCAGCCCTGGGATAGAATTTAGGAAGCCTTAAGTAGAGGAGGGTTCTAGCCTTTCAAAAGCAATGTCCCCTCCCCAGTGCCTCTTAGACTGTCCTGGGCTTGAATCTTCCCCAAGAGCCATAGGACTCCTGACAACTTGCCTCCACTTTATCCCACACTCACACTGCTAACTGGTAGGGTTCTGACCCAGTGCCTGAGCTCTGAGTCCCCAGGGCTGGAAAGCAGAATGACCGAACATTGTGGTTTTCCTGAGAAAGGGATTTCCAAAGGTGTGGAACTTTCCGTGCTAAAACTGGGAAAGTCCTGGGCAAACACGAATGAGTTGGTCACTCCAATTTAAAGGCTCCAGAGAGGCAGAGTTTAGAAGAGCATGAAGGGAATACAGAGGGATCCTCTAGGGATCCTCCCCTAGAGGAACTAGGGGAGGTATGTGTGTGTTGTATATGTGTACTGAAGAGGCAACACAGGTGCAAAGAATACTTTTTGTACATGATAGATGACAGGTTCTTAGCTCTATACTAGTTAGTAGTCATTATCTGCTCCTGTCAATGATGGGGAAGCAGGAAGGCTCCTAACCATGAGCAGGGATGGCCGGCTCAGGGAAGACCTGTACTCTCCATCACACTCGGGAGGATGATTAATCAGCAGCGTTAGAAATTATCTCAGGAAAGCCTGCTGTAGGAGGTGGGCTGGGCTCTCTACCCTGCAAGCAGCTACCCCAAGCTCTGCCTCAGAGGGTAGGATCACCCTCCTGGCGCCACCACCACCATCCTGGTGGGCACATTTTCCCACCAGCGCAAGGTGGGGTGGAGGTCCCAGAAGCAGGGGTACATCACCTCTCCCAGCGCTTATCACTTTGCCTGGGTCTCAGTGTAGGACTCTCCTGGGGAAAAAGACAAAGGGTGCGGACCCTATTAACAAATGGCCTCAGGGTGGGGAAGGAGGAGAGGCAGGTGGGACGCTGTCACTCTGACGCCAGTCTGTTAGGTGCAAGGTCCGCCAGGCAGCGGCGGATCAAACCCTGAGTGGAGTTCTGAAACTAAGGCGACCTCTGAAGAGAAGTGACGTGAAAATCGCTTAGTTGTGTCCAGCTCTTTGAGACCCCATGAACTATACAGTCCATGGAATTCTCCAGGCCAGAATACTGGAGTAGGGTAGCCTTTCCCTTCCTTGTGGAATCTTCCCAACCCAGGAATAAAATCGGGGTCTCCCACATTGCAGCAGTTGAGCCACCAGGGAAGCCCAAGAATACTGGAGTTGGGAGCCTGTCCCTTCGCCAGCGGATCTTCCCAACCCAGGAATCGAACCTGTGTCTCCTGCATTGCAGGCGGGTTCTTTACCAGCTGTGTTACCAGGGAAGCCCCAAGGCGGGGGCTAGAGGAGGGGTTGGCAGCTATCAGAGTCCAGTGCCCTTCCCCTCACCCAGCGTCTCTGGAGCAGAAAGCTGACAAGCACCAGATCTGAAGGCTGGCTGGATGCCTGAGTCTACATCCTGACTTAGGGGTTCCTCTTTTGTAAAACGGACATAACCGTATCACCTACCTTATAGGGCTGCTATGAGACTTAAAGGAAACATCGGATTTAAAGCGCTCGGCACAGTGCAAAGCATGGAATCTTGGCAATAATCAGGAGGTTTTGCTCCGGGCGCCAGGATTGAGAAGTACTGCGAGAAGGCAATGGCAACCCACTCCAGTACTCTTGCCTGGAAAATCCCATGGACGGAGGAGCCTGGTAGGCTGCAGTCCATGGGGTCACCAAGAGTCGGATACGACTGAGCGTCTTCACTTTCACTTTTCACTTTCCTGCATTGGAGAAGGAAAAGGCAACCCACTTCCAGTGTTCTTGCCTGAAGAATCCTAAGGACGGGGGAGCCTGGTGGGCTGCCATCTATGGGGTCGCACAGAGTCGGACATGACTGAAGCGACTTAGCAGCAGCAGCAGCAGCAGCGGCAAAGTCTGGACTTTATTCTCAACAATCGGGGAAGGTGGGCGTCTGGACTGTGAGCCGGAAGGGGCGCGGATCGACACCCTCCCTTCTACCCGGGAACCCGGTCAGGGCGCGGGGGCGCGGAGGTCAGCGCCGCAGAGCCCTGGAGGCAGCTTTGCCCTCAATCGTCCACCTGTATCTCCTCGTCAGAAAGGTGGAGCTCAGAGTCAGGCCGGGCGGGGCCAGGGCCGAGGCCTGGGGCGCCGTCCGGCAGCGCGAGGCGGCACTGGGCTTCTGGGGACAGCGAGCGCAGCGAGGCCAGGTCTGCGCGCATCTCCTCCACGTCGCGCTTGAGCTTGGCGCGCCGGTTCTGGAACCACGTGACGACCTGCGCGTTGGCCAAGCCGAGCCGAGACGCCAGCCCGTCGCGCTCGGACGGCGCCAGGTACTTCTGGAAGACGAAGCGCCGCTCCAGCTCCAGCACCTGCTGCGCGGTGAACGCCGTGCGTGACTTCCGCCGTCTGCGGCCAGCCGGGCCGGAGCCCAGCGCGCCTGGGGCCGCGCGGCCTGCGGGGACAGGGTAGGGGTCAGCCAGGATCCTAGCCTGGGGGAGTCAGATTTCGGTCCGCGAGGAGAAGCGGGCGTGGGGTCAAGTCAGAGAGGGGGAGGTTTGGTGCGGAGCCAGAAGGCGAACCGGAGCCAGAGCCGCGGACCCTTCCCGAACTTTGCGAGGGGCGACGGTGGTGTTTCAGCCCGGGGGCTGGGGCACAAAGTGGAGCCGGCCTCCAGGGTACCCTTGGGAGGCAGGAGGATGAGGGCATCTCGCGAGGTCGGGGGACTGGGAGGAAGGCGGGACAAACCGGAGGAGAACGGACGCACCGTCTGGAGTACAGGGCGGGGACTCTGAGGCCTTCCGGAGCCCGTGCTGGAGCGGACTTGCAGGTTAGGCCGGCACCAGTGGCGGGGGCCGACCATGGTCAGAGTAGGGGCAGCCAGCTGGCATGGTGAGTGTAACAGAACCCTGATCATGCCCTGTTTTAAACTCGTGGGTGTCGGGCATTCTCGGCTTATTCGTTTTGGATGACACAAGCACTCTCTCCTTGGGCCCAAAAGGGGGAGAGTGGAGTACAAAGGGCGAGGAAAAGCAGAGTCCAGAGTCCCACGGCCCTTGGGGCTCTAGGGCTCCTCTGCTCCTTGAGCCCTCTCGAGAAGAGAGCAGCTTGGAGCGGAGCTTGGTCACCCGGCGAAGCCCGAGCCTCACCTCCCAGCATTTTCTGTGCGGTGCTAACCCTAGCTCACTCATTTACAGCCTTTTGTCTCCTCTCCGGCCTTTCTCTGTCGCGATTGCTCCGCCTACAGCGAACGGACCCAAGGGTCGCTCAGTTCTCGACAGTCTGGTCCTTTACCCCGGCGCTGGCGGCCTCCAGGAGCGGCAACGGAGCCTGAGAACTAAGGCGGGGAGGGAGAGGAAGAGGCAAACCCCGGCACGTGGGCCGCGGGCAGGGTACAGGTTAGGGTAGCGGCCAGGGTGAACGAAGGTTCGAGACCAGGAACCTGGAGGAGAGGAATGGGGAGAAGGCCAAGTCACAGTGTGCGACCTCGCCGGAGCTATACCTTCAGAGGGCTGCGGTGTGTGCCCGTTAAGTCCGCGGAAAGTTTTACTAGTCAGCTCCTCCAGCGCGCACAGCGGCGACGTGGGACCCTGGTTCGACTCTGGAGGCCGCGACACAGAGAGCCTTCGGGGAATCATGCACGAGCCTAGGATGTCTGCGATGCTGAAGGGTGTCCAGGGTGTCCGGGGCTCGGATCCCGAGCTCATGGCCAGCGGGGCTGTGGCGGGCCAGGCGCCCGCCGCGCTCGGCTCCGCAGTTGCCTGGGCCCCAGCGCGGCTCCCGATCTGGGCCCCCCGCCTCGGACCCGCCCCCCGCGCTGGGCCCGAGCCTGAGTGCCCCTCCTCCTGCGCCCCCACCCCCCACCCCAGTCCGCGGTGGGTCTGGAGCTGGTAGAAGTCCCGGCAGCGGTATTTCTACAGGGTGGGGAGGTGCGGAGAGAAACCGGCGGAACCACCCGCCAGGCCGGGCCGCAGGGCTACTCTGCGCTGCCAGACGCGGCCCAGTGCACACTCGGGCTGGGCCCGTCCTGGGCGGCCCCCAGATTCTGTGTACCACAGACTCCCCGCCTAGCCGCAGCTCTGGCTCATAAAGTCGTCGGCAATAAAATTGCCTTCCCTGGCCCCAACGGCTGGGGATTTGCGAAATTCCAAGAAGGAAGAGCAGAGCTGACAGTGGTAGGGTCCCCAGCCTTACCTAGAAAGAACCTCTGTCTCCTGACCTGGCCCCCTCGTCCCGTCCCACCCCTGCGGAACTCTCTTAAAGAGGTCCAGCGGCTGGAAGTTATTAGCGCGGCGCTGGGGGCTGGGGACTGGAGACTTGGAAGGACCTGATGGGCAGGGCGACTGTAACCGGGGATTCTGGGGATGCCACGGGGAAGCAAGCGCAGGTGAATGGATTCTGCCGGCTCTCTGGCCGAATCCAAAGCCGTCCTGCCACGGCTCAGTGGCCTCGAGGAAGTCTAAACACACGGAGAACCGGCCGGAGACCTGGATCTCAGGAAAGAGAACACAGCAAACCAGAACTCCTGTTATTGCCAGTCTTCACTGGCCTCCACTGAGGGCCTCCTGATTAGTCTTTCCATCTATCAGTCGATCTGTCTGTCTTTGTCTTCCTATTAAGCTCCTGTAGTGGGAGTATGGGTCCTTCAGCCTGGAGAGGCCCAGAAACCACCCAGCATCTGCAACAGTGGGAACCACTCACTGCCCGGGAGCATCAGGGCCACTCGCTGTAGAAGAGTAACCTCAAGGGCAGACTTCATCTACCCAACCAGATCTGGAGACAGAACGCCTACAAACCCAAGTGCAAATTCTAAGACCAGAGATATTGTTTTCTATTTCATCTGAGTCCCGTCTTCCTTCTCTCCCACACTTACTCTAGTCCTGGGCTTGCACCACATCCTTCCACTGTAGGAAGAAGGCAGCTCTGGGACAGTACTGCTCACCAATGAAAGTTCAACAGGGCAAGGATTTTGTTCACAGGTCACATCACAGAGGCAGAAAAGCCCCACTACTCCTGAGGAACTCACCATTCCTAGGGAACGCAGGGTTTTCTTCTGTTTTCTTCAAACAGTGCCATGAAGTCCCTCCTGGTCACCTTCTCTGTAGACTTCCTCCCACCATTTGTGCCTTGATCCTCTGAGTCCACCTGTCTGTTCTGGGGCACGTGGAGCCTGAAGATGGGGCGCACCAGAGCTTGGGAGAGCCAAGACACCTGGATAAAGATTCCTTGACAAGGACAGGAAGGCACTTTGATAATGGGGGTCCAGGAACCTCATGTAACCTGAGGCATTGACCTAGTCCACATCCAACAAAGATGGAGAAACACAGGGGTCTTCTTGATAAAGGACTTCCTCCAATGACACTCCCCATCCCTTAAGACACACCCAGATACTCACATAGTACCTTCTTGGCAGCCTAAGCAATAAACTCAGCCCAGTGGGCCCACTGTTGGGTCAGAGAGCAGACAGTGGAAAGCTGAGAGGCCTCAGGACCTTGTTAACTGATTATTAATGGTGGCAGGTGGCAGAGAGGCAGGAGGCCTCAGCCCTCTGAACAATGCTGGTGGTTTCACTTAGTCTGCAATCAAAGAACGTCTTTCTAGGGAGGCTGCAGGAACTGAAGTGACTTAGCAGCAGCAGCAGGAACTGCCTAGCTCATGCTTCTAAGCTGAGTTGCTTCAGTCGTGTCCAACTCTGTGTGACCCCATAGACGGCAGTCCGTGAGTCTCCCCTATCCCTGGGATTCTCCAGGCAAGAACACTGGAGTGGGTTGCCATTTCCTTCTCCAATGCATGAAAGTGAAAAGTGAAAGTGAAGTTGCTCCATTGTGTCCGACTCTTAGCGACTCCATGGACTGCAGCCCACCAGGCTCCTCAGTCCATGGGATTTTCCAGGCAAGAGTGCTGGAGTGGGATGCCATTGCCTTCTCCGGCCTAACTCATGTCCTGCCACCAAAAAGACACTCTGACCTTCACTCATGCATCCTCTTTGTAGCTTTTATGTCATCTCTTTTGCTCTTAGTTACTCTTGTGCGTTCTTGTGGAGCGCTCCTGAAGGGCCTTTGCTTTCCTCCCCTTCTGTCTCTCAACCTTTTCCCCTTGCCTCCAGGCTTACAAATGGGGTTGGACAATGGGCTTGGGCAATCCCCAGATGTGGGTTTGGGGGAGGAGAGGGAAGGAGAGACTAGTCACGGGAAGAGGTTGCTGACAGCAGAGCCCAGCTAAGGTCATCCCAGCAGCCAGGGATTTGTCCAGACAATTTGTGGGGCCTCAGGAGGGGGCTTTTCCCAGCAAAGTCCCTGGAACCTGAGCTGGGGAGAAACCAGATCCTCTGCGGGGTGTGGGAGGAGGGGAATGATTAATGAGGGAGATTAAGAGATTAAACCTGGGTTGAGGAGGGGGGTGTTCAACTGTCTCCTAGGCTTCCCCCAAGCCCAACTTGACAGTGGTGCTGCGCTCCAGTGTACCTCTTCCCGCCCTACCTCCCACCCCTATGGCCCAAGCCTCTCTGCCCTGGTTCCTTCTCAGAAGGACTTGAGCCTACATTCCTGCCTTCTTTGATGGATTCTCCCCATTGTCCCTTCAGAGGACATTTGGGGGCCCTCTGATCCCTCACTTGGTAGAGATCCCCTCTTTCTCACTTTCTCTTCAGAAGACACCTCCACTCGCACTTAAGGATGCCTTCACACACACACACCACCCTCTTTCAGAATTCCCTTTCCCCATCACCCCCATCTTATTTCTCATTCCCTGATACTGCATCTCTGACTCGCCTTTGTCCGCTTCACCCTCTCATCTTGCAGATGCCTCTACCCAGGCCTATCCCAGATATACCCCCTCTTCTGACATCCATATTGGCTCAATAAATGGCCTTCAGGCCCCTGGATTTCCCACCGCACACGTTTCTCTGAGTTCTGTGAGTGAGGGAAGAGGGAACGGGGATCCTCAGAATAACCTCCTAGGGGTGGTGGACGACCGAGAAGGACAGCATGCTTCTCCTCACCATCCCCCCATCTTAGAGAAAACCTGTTAACCAGGGTGAGAGGGCCATGGGTGTTTAAGTGAAGAAACTCCAGACAGAAGAGCTGGGGCCAGAAGTCCTTCCATCTCACACACTTCTGGGATGGTTTTCTCTTTCAGAAAACGTTAGTGCAGAGTGACCCAATTCAGACATAAATCTTCCTTACTTCCAGAACACTGGGTCTGTGCATTATTTAGGCCCTTTACAAAATGCTCTGTGCAATTGCTGCCAACTCGGGGGGTCTGCAGGCTGGGGTGGGGGAGCAGTGGGATGCTCACCACCCCCACCACATCCCGACACTGGCATACCCCTTGAGGTGCACCGTTCTAGGGAAGTCCCTTTTCCCTGTCTCCTCACCGTCGCTCACCTCCAAGTCCTGGGAAAGGGACCAGCCTGAGAGGGACCTGTCCTCCTCTGTGCCAAAGGGGAGAGCAAGTCTCAGTGCCCAGGTGAACGTGGACCATGAAAAGAGCTTGGTGAGAAAGGGCATCAGGAGCAGGGGCAAGCTTGGCCCTGCAGGTGAGGACTGACATTTCCACCCTGGCACCCCATGAGGTCCGGGCCACCTGGGAGCGTGCTGGGGCAGCCCTGCAGCTGCTTCTCTGAGCAGGCATGTGTGTTCTGGGCCACTGACCCCAAGAGCACTGCGGGCTTGACTTGCCCACCCTGGCACAGATAGAGACCCAAGTGACTCAGAGGGGCAGGATCTGTGTGGGGCAGGCTGGGGAGGGAAGTAATGGACCCACAGCTAGAGAATGGCGTGGTACCTGCAGATGGCCTGCATCAGCCAGCTGCTACTGCTGCTGACAAAAAGAAGGCTCTGCTGAGCTGGGGGTCAGGCGGGGAGCCATGCCACCCCAGATCTAGGCCTGAGCGCCTTCTGGGGCTTCTTGGGTGCATGTCATGTGTCATCAAAGGCCTCATCCTAAGGCTTGGTTCTCAGGTCTCCCCGAGTTATCTTCTGATTGGGCCTGCTAGACATCAAGCTGCTGCCAAGCCCCAACTGGACTGCTATGCCAGAAAAAGTCCCCAGGGGTATTTCCATTCTCCTTACCTCTACTACCCCACCCCACCTGCCTTGGAAATGCCATTTCACACACAAATGCCTTGAGAACAATCTGAGTACTGTGGCTTGAGTGGGCCTGGAAGTACCCAGAGCTTATATTCAGGGAGAAGAGAATAGGGAACCCTGGGATAGATATAATTAATCAAAATCTTCGAGATATATGCTGGTGTTGAGGCAGGCCAAAGACACGGGAAGAAGGCCTGATGCTGACTGAGGAAAGGTTTTCTGGAGCAGGTGAATTTACGCTTTCAAGAACAGCTGGGGGCAGGGGGTGGGGGATACAAATCAGGCATGAGGCCTGAAACGTGGGAGGTTCAGGAATCCTGGATATGGTACCAGGAGGGAATTGTGCCCGGGCAGAGCCCACCCTGGGCCCTGCTTCCTGCCCAGTTCGTACCTAGGGCTCTGCCTTGCGTCTGCAGTGTCTCCACATAGGCCTTTCTTTAGGCCTACAAGCTTCATCCATGGGGAGCGAAGCCCCGGCCTGCTGTGTCCTGGGAGAGAGCTCAGGTTTTTTGCCCCCTGGAGTCTCTGGCTCCTCTAGCCAGTTAAGGGTTTTTCACTATCCCCTTTCCCGAGTCCTCTGCTACCCAGTCTCCATCTAGGGAAGCTCAGGCACCTTCAGCCTTTACGAGCTATGCTCAGTGACCCCCTTGAACTTGTACTGTCGGACTTTGGCCAACGCCAGATTTAGGCTTTAACATTAGGTTCTGGCAACATCTATGCTGCCTGCACCATTCAGCTTATCCCAGATTCCACAGCAGCCCATTAGCTTCTTACAGGAAGAACGCCTTGTTTTGGCCCCCAGTTCCCTCCTTTGTTACTGTCTGGCTCAAACCAATAAGGAATGATTGCTAAACTACTCAATAGAGGTCTCACCCTGCTGCTTCTCTCTTGTTCCTAAAAGGTGCCCTTTCTGGGAACCAGTTCCCTTCTCTCAACCACCCTCTCCGAACTCTGGCTTCACCTAGCCCAGGCACCTGAATCTCACATGGACAGCCAGGTTTCCAACTGTGACAATCCCCAGTGTGTTCTTGCATCCCCATTTTTTTTTCTTTAAGGCTCCTCCCATGGTGCAATTCTTTGTATTTTCTTTAAAATATCACTCTTCTTCAATCCTGCAGTGGCCACTATCAGACCCTAGCCCCATTCTCACTGCTACTGAATTAGGACACCTAATGCACTCAGGTCTGCTTTACATGTGGTAACATTCAAGGACAGCGAGAGCGCCCCTTCCCTTCACCAGAAGAGGAAGCTATGAGTGACCTGGTTCACTCAGCTCACTTTCTGAGTTTTACATACGTAAGGTTCTCTACGGCTGTTCCTTGGGAATTCACTGAGGGAGCACCAACACAGAAAGGCCCTCCTTTTCGATGAAACTCAGGAAGATTTCTCAACAGGGAAGCAGGAAACAGGACAAAGCAGGGGTGTGTGGCAGAACAAAACAGGGCAAGGAGAGCTGCTTTTTTCAAGTTTTTATTTCAAAAAATAAAGCCGAAGTTAATTTCACATAAATATCTGGGGAGGGGAGGGGACAAGGATGGGTGGGGGCTTGGCCCCTACCTCCTCTTCTCTTTCACACTGTATTGTAAAAGCAAAGGGGATGGCTAAGGAAAAAACAAGGGGAAGAAGTAGTCAGTGGGAACGTTCTTACTCAGAAGGCCCCCTCAGCCCACCTCTGCCCTGGGGACTGCCTTGGCACTGCCTTACTTTGCCGAACCAGTGGGACAGCCATATCTGCTTCATGGTCATGTGATCAGGAAGAACTTCATTGTCAAAAAGGAGCTGCACCTAGGAAGGAGACAGGGGCAAAGTTTCAGAAACTACTCTCTTGCCCAGGTCAAGAACTACCCAAGTCTACCATTGACTCTGTTCCTCCTTTCTTACCCCTTTCCGCCCCCTCAAAAAAATCTACATGGGATACTCACATGCTGGGGATTTAGCATCAAGCGATGACATAGGACCCTCCGAAGATGACGAACTTCAGCTCTTACAGAACACCGGACATATTTGTTCTGGAGGTTGGTTGG
Source organism: Tragelaphus eurycerus (assembly GCA_935064755.1). Lineage (NCBI taxonomy): Eukaryota > Metazoa > Chordata > Mammalia > Artiodactyla > Bovidae > Tragelaphus > Tragelaphus eurycerus. The sequence goes on from CAKXYN010000016.1 coordinate 27,207,084, forward strand.
GGGCAGGAGGGACAGGAAGAAGACAAGCTGTGTGAGGGAAGGGTCATGGAGTGGTGAGTCTCCTTAGAGAGGCCCTCCCCTCAGCCCCTCTTACCTGCAGGATGCTTTTATTCTTGTCTTTGCCAGAACTGGGGGGAAACAGACACAGGTTAGGGAGCACTGGCTTTTCCCCTGCCCCCTACCCAGAACTAGGATATACTCTCTTGAATGGAAGACACTCCCTTACTGCTCGCCTTCTCCCTGGGCCCCTCCCTGGCTTTGAGTCATTGTCATTGTCACTTCAGATAGCCCATGACCTATTCTCACCTCAGCCGCTCCAGGCATAGGCTCAGCTGCTCATCATAGCGATAGTAGTGGGCTTTTGAGTGGTCGAAGCTGCTGAAGGGGGAGGCCAAGATTGCTCAGGGCTGGCTCTGAGAAAGACAGAGTAACAAGGAAAGTGGCAGGTGTTCCACACTCCAGGGGACAAATCTGGGCAGGAGGAATGCTCTGGGGGCTTTACCTTACCCTCCTGCTACCAAGGAACATACCTTCCCCACTGGGCTGGGTGACCCGGTCCAAGCCTCGGGACTGGTAGAATTCTCGGATGCGTTTCTCTTCACCTAGAAGAGGGTAGTATGGGAAGTAAAATATAAGCCCTCTCTCACTCTTTGTTCCTCGAGCTGTCAACCTCTTTACCAAAGCCCTTGCCACCTCAAGCTGCCACCCAGCAAGAGTGCTCTAGAGGCCCCTCAAAGTCAAGTTGGTTACTCACTGTCTTGCAAGCCTGGCACTAGCTTGTACACGATGTCCTGCATGACCCGGTCCAGTTTGAGATTGAGCAGTGGTTGTGTTTCATGGATCTTGATGTTACACATGGGGCAGTACTTGCTGGTTTGGAGGTACTTCACAATACAACTCTTACAGACTGCAAGAAGAGAAAGGCAGACTCTCAAGCCCTCTGAAAACTGGGTTTATAGGTTGGCTGGGTTTCCTGGGTGGTTAGGGCAAGCAGCCTACAGGCTGACAGCCAGCTTAGCGGGATATAAGGCTTGGAAGAAACAGCCAGGGTTCTGGGCACTCACACGTATGAAGACACTCTGTTATGGTGGTGGCATCCACGAAGTAGCCTGCGCACAGGCAGCAGACGATGTGCTCGTTCAAGTCTTTGATCTTTACTCGTACTTCCTCCTGCGGACACACCTTCCGTCAACGATCATTTCCCCAACCCCAACCCGTGTGACTTCACGATCTGGAAGTCGCCACTCATCAGAGCCCACCGCCAACTCTGCACCCAGCCCCGTCAGCTGATTAGCTCCCAGGGGGTTGACACTCCCCCTCCGCCCAGCAGAGGGCTCCGTGCACAGCAGGGGTTCTCTCTAGCCTGACTCACCCGACCTTCCTTTCCCAGGGGAGCCTGCAAAACGTCAGCTGTGCACTGCGCAGGCGTCCTAGCCTGGAGTTTGGCAACCCAGTCGCAATCGCGCAAGCGCAATGGGCACCCTGTCTCTGCGCAGGCGCACTGGGCGCCCGGCCAGACACCGCCCGTCCTCTAGCCGGCCCCAGTTCTCACTGCTAGCCGATCGCAGTGGTAACCCTGCCGCCCCTTCACCTCGTTCCGTAGTGGGTCCATCTTGTACACTGACTGGAGCTGGTTCCGAAGCCTCATCGCGATCGCAATCTGGCCCCCCTGAGGAGACGCCATCTTAAAGGCTGATCTCGGCCTGCTACTTCCGGTGCCGCCTGCGGGGCGGGACTTGTCGCCCCGCAACGAAGGCTTAGGTCTTTTCGGATTCGCTGACCCTCTGTGAGGCCCCGCCCATGTCCTTTCTCCCCGTGTGCTCACCTGAGCCCCACTGGCCCCTCCCCCTCCTCAATCTGTAATTAGGGAGTCCAGGGGGTTCGTGGGAAGGGGTCCTATCTCCTCGACCTCCTGTAGTAATGGTCATAGTAGACCCTACATGATCTCGGGACTGACTTTCGGAGCCTGCAAAAGACTGCCGCCTTCTACCGCAAAGGCCCGGCGGTCTCCGCCCGCCACCACTCAGGGTTGTCGATCTCCTGGGGCGACGTCCCTGATAAAGAAACCCCTCCGGGTCCCCTGCTTGTGTCCTACTACGCGCCCGCATTACGGAGCTTCATCCCGATGGCAGGCCTTGTCCCCCCTCCACAGCGGAGGTTTCTTGGAGCTCTGCGAAATCTCGTAGAGGGTGGCGGGGAAGGAGGGACCCCAGGGACTTGGTAGTGATCGTGCCCACCCCCATCACTCCCTCCTGCCGCCGAGGTTGGGGGGGCAGGCCCTGGTTAATGATGATGATTCAATCATCGGCGCCTGCGGAGGCCTGGGACAGACTAATGCAGAGCAGATGCCCAAGGAGGAGGGGAGGACGGCTAGGACACTACCACACATGGACACGCTGAGGCAGCGAGCTCCTGCGGTGGCATAGATCCAGTCCCGTACTTGGGGAGGATGCAGGGGCATTAGACCTGGTACACCGACGTCCCTAGGTACTTTCTAAAAAGTGGGATTCAAAATCCAACGAAAACAAGGATAAGATTACTCTGTAGTATTAACATCAAGTACGGTTGGAGAATCAAGAAGCGAGAGATACCAGCGGAGTCGGGGAAAAACTTTCTGGAGGAAGTGGGTCTTTGTGTGGGCACAATTAGAGATTGGGAGTAGGGGAAAGAAGTGTGGTGGAAATAGGAAAGAAAGGCACAGTGGAGAGGGACCTGAAAGAGGATAAGATGTAGATTTGAGAGCAATGATAGAGAAGAATGAGAAGAAGCAGAACCTTATGGAGTTGGGACTTTAGTGTGAGGGCAATAGGGGGAAAAAAAAAAAAAAAAAACTTTTCTGAAGAAAGGGGGTTATCCTATGAAAGAAACATATTCATTTATCTTCAGAGTGAATTAGAGGCAAGGAGTTATGAGATAAGTGATTTTTAAAAATAACTACTCGCTATAGCCACTGCTTACTTCCCTGTTCCAAGATGCCATTATTTCTTCTCTGGGTGACTGCAGTGGCTTCTTGTCTGCTTTCTTGATTCTACTTTTACCCTCTTTAGCCTAGTCTAAACATAGCAGCTTACAGTGATTCTGGTAAAACATGAATCAAAATCCAAAAGGATACATAGAAAGTTTTCTTGAGTTGACAGATGCTTATTATCTGGATTGTGTTGATGGTTTCATGGGTGTACACATATATCAGTGTATCAAATTGCACATTTTATGTACAGCTTATTGTATGTCAGTTTTGCCTTAAAATTGTTTAAAATTTAAAAATCAGGTGTCTTTTCTGTTTAAAACAATCCAGTCATTTTCCAATTAGAATAAAAGCCTTCAAGACTGCATGGTCTCTCACAGTCACTCAGTCTCTCCAAACACACAAGACCTCCCACTGTTTGTTCAGCAGGTATACCAGTATATACTCTCATTGTGTCCCCAACTTGAAATGCTCAGATATCCGAATGGCCCTTTTCTTCCTTCAGGTCTTTACTCCATGAGGCCTTCTGTGATCAATCTAGATAAATCATCATCTCCTACTCTTATACTTTCCCCCACTTCCTTGCTTTATTTTTCTTCTTAGTATTTCTGAGTATATGGTATACATTTTCTTTTTCAACTCCCTCCCCCACTGGAATGTAAACTGTTCAGTGGTAGGACTTTTGTTATTGTGTTTACAACTATATTTCAAGTGCCAGGCACACAGTAGCTAGTACGTAGTACCAAGCACATAGTACCTTCAATCAAAATTTTGTGGATGAACACATGAATATGGGTGGTGGTGATGATGGCCTATATTAGGCTTTTTAAAAAGAATATATTTTTACTGTGCTGAGTCTTCATTGCTGCACAGGCTTTTCTTTAGTTGTGGTGAGTGGGGGGCCACTCTCTAGTTGCAGTGTGTGGTGGCTTCTCTTGTTGCAGAAGATGGGCTCTAAGGCATGCACAGGCTCAGTAGTTGTGGCTCCTGGACCCTACAGCACAGGCTCAATAGTAGTGGCATGCAGGCTTAGCTAGAGCATGGCCCTGGAGCATGTGGGATCTTCCTGAACAAGAGATTGAACCCGTGTGTCCTGCACTGGCAGGCAGATTCTTTACCACTGAGCCACCAGGGAAGCCTGGCCTATATTAGGGTTTTATTTGTGGAAATGGAAAGGAAGGGCTGTGTATGAAACATTTCAAAGAAAAATAGGAGAAAGTGAATAAGGAGCTTCGGGGGAAGCATTTCCTTCAGCTTGTTGGACTAAGGTGGCTAGAGCAAAAGCAGGTAGAGCTGGCTGGAAGACTAGAATGGTGGGATGGAGCACAGCAAGGGTCGCAACCAGGGACTGAGGTCACAGAGTTTTCTGGGTAGATGTATTAGACGGAACTATCGGAAAGGATGAAAACTGAGCAGATGTAGATATGGGTAAAGCTGAAGTCTGAGCTCTGAATGCTCACAGTCTTCAGTGGAAGAAGAAAAGTCAGTGGAGGAAAAAGATAAGCAGCAACTGTGAATGTCCAAAGGTGTAGAATAATACAATATTATGGAAGCCAAAAGAAGGGATATCTCAAGAAAGAGTTGATGGTCAACAAAGTAAAACATGTCAGAGAAATCTTGGATAATAGACACTGGATACTGGATATCTCTGAGATAGGGTCCATGTAATGAAGCTAACTTACAGTGGATTAAAAGAAAAATACTGAGGAAATGGAGGCAATGGATATGGGGCAGTAAAAGAGAAAAAGAAACATAATTTCTCTTGAAGAGTTGGGCAAAAACTTTGCTCGGACAGTAGAGACCTAAGACAGTTGGCAGTAGGAGGGACTAAGTTGATGAGGAAACTGATGATATAGGAGTGGGAACCACCTCAACCATGGAATACTGCACCAACAGCAGGATGGAAGAGAAGATGCAGGGAAACAGGCTAGGAGTGTGGCCTCTCCCTGTGAAGCTGCAGGTTTGAAGAGTTGGGCAGCCACATGCATGTGAGATATGGTGACATGGATCCAAGGAAGTCTGTATGAGAGGTGGGGGTGCTGACTCCAGAGCCTCTCTTCAACACAAACCAATAGGAATCATGCTTTTCATAAAGTCAGGGAATCAGCAAGGTGGAGGCAAACTGAGAAACTCCTAGAACTATGGCTGACAGAACTGGATGCCTTTTGTCCTTGGAGCACTGAAATATTTTTTTAAATTCCCAGAATATATATATATACACACACACACTACCAGGTTTGTGCCCATTCTCCTCTAAGGATCAGTTGGGCAATCTCTGGGTGGCACAGCTATCTGTGCTGACCTCAAAAGGCAGGATGTAGAATAAGGAGGTATAAAGGTCTGCACAATGCTATGTTTTTCACTTGCATTGATTTATTCAAGAAGGATTTTATTCAGCTTGATTGGAGACACACTAGTGCCCACTCTCTCCTCCTAGGGGCCCACCCTTGGAGTGGCAAAAGAAAGTGAAAGACGCTCAGTCATGTCCAACTCTTTGCATGAAATTCTCCAGGCCAAAATACTGGAGTGGGTGACCTTTCTCTTCCCCAGGGGATCTTTCCAACCCAGGGATCTAACCCAGGTCTCCTGCATTGCAAACAGACTCCTTACCAGCTAAGCCACAAGAGCAGCCCCCAAGGGAGTGGGAAAAGGGACTGACAAATTCCTAACCTGCCGGCCAGTCCTCTTCAGAGTTATTTAATTTACTGTCTCCCCAGGCTCTTTGTTCTCATCCAGGGGAATCCAGCCCATGCTATCTCTGAAGGGTTTGCCTGAACAGCAGAGGTTTCATGCTCTCTAGTAGCCCAAGTCCTTAACTGCTGAGAAAAGATGCTTGAAGTTCTGTGAAGGCTTAGCGAAGGTGATATTATCTGTCTTCTTCACCAAGACAAAAACAGCTATCAAAGGGCAGTATGTCCCCACCCACAACCCTTTCAGAAGATTGTTGGCAGGGTGGGGGGAGAGCTGGATAAATGGGTGATGAAGGTAGACAAGTCTTGGGGAGGATGTCGCGTGTTATTAATGCCCACTGCCTCCCTGCCCCATGGTTCCCTGCCTCAGCCTTCACCTTGCGGCTTCTGAGAACACTGAGGTTTTGTGTGGGGAGAAAGCCTACTCCCTTCTTCCTCTTCCTTATCCTCCTGCCCAGATGCCCAAATATCACTCCTGGTTCCCTTGAGAGAAAAGACCTCTTACCCTGCCCTAGGCTCCAGGCTGCCAGCCCATCTGCTAGGGAGAAAGGAGGGGCAGAGTTTCCCCCAGGAGATCCTGGGGAATCAACTGGAAGATCCGTGCTCCCAGGGAGACCCACCTATTAGACTTAGAAGGCACTTCAACTCACAAGGGTTACTGGCAGTCAGGATCAGAGCACCTGAGTGGGCTGCGGCGGAGGGGCTAAGGACTGCCACAGCAGGGCAAGGGCCTTTGGCCACCATGTGTCTGAGACAGGCCAAGCTGCTCATCGGGTGCCCACCCTCCGAGGGATGGTAAGAACATCCGCCTCCAGGCGCCCAGTCTCACCGGCTCAGAGGCGCCAGGATTCCCCCCCCCCCCAACCCCCGGGGCCGGGGCGGGCCGGGGAAGGTAATGTAATTCCGACCCAGCTAACCCGATTATGGCGGCCTGCACCGGGCCGGGTGGCGGCAGGGGCGGGTCTAAGGCTCAGGGGCCCGGCAGGCCCGGGGTCCCATCCCGAGGAAGGATGCAGAGTTCACACGTTCCCAGCTCCTGGGTCCGCGGCCAGAGGTCACAAGGTCGCTGAGCGGCTTCGGTCTTTCCCCACCTCCCTTCTCTGACACGCTCCAGGCACAGTTTCCTGGGCTTGGGTGGGGTGAGGCAGCTGTGCGAAACGAGGCGGTTAGGATCCTCCGAGGACTTCAGTAAGGTTCCAAGTGTCGCCTGTGGCGATTTCGTTGGAGCCTGGGCAGGAGTGTGTGAGAATAGACTTCCTGGGCGAAGAGTCGGGGCGCAGAGTCCGCGTTGCCGGTTCCCTGTCGGGGGCAGAACGCCAGCCCCAAGTCCTCACCGACCTAAATTGGCTCGGGTACAACCACGGGTCCGCTTTACACCTATTTACGGAAATCGAAATTCTAAGAAACACTGGACGCCCATTACTGGCGCTCCGGAGAGGAGCTGGGGCCCCTATGGGAGAGGCCGGGAGAAGCACCAGGATCACTGGCCCAGTGATTCCCCGCCCTAGCTCACCGGACACCCCGCCACACCTCCAACTGTCCTCTTCCCCAGCCTCCAACTCGCCGGCGCCGATCCCCAGCCGCTTCCCATCGCAGCCAGAAAGCCACAACGAAATTCGGTCTTCGAGAGCATTTAGGCGGGGGCCACAACGAATCCGGGAGTCGTCAGGCTGGACCCATCGGGAGGCGAAGAGTGGGGGCTCTGGGAGGCGGCACCTGCAAGGAAGTTGGTGAGGAGAGGAAACCCAGAGGCGGAGGCCAGTGAGGATGGAGTCGCCTTGCGCATCTCGGCTGACTCAGCGCGCAACGGCCCGAGCTCTGGCCCCTCCCGTGCAAGTTCATAACACACTCGCCACCTTCCCCCCTCCAATACCCTCACCACTCCCGCCGGCCAGTCTTGCCCGCGCTTGGAGCAAACAGGCGTCTCTTCCCCTTTAACGGGCCCGGCCCCGCCCCTGCCCTACCCCCAGCCCCCACTGCCCACCCAAGACTGATCTGTCAGTCACTGCCCCAGCCCAAGTCGGCCAACGCTCTCCACCCCGGACACGGGCAGAGGCCCTGGCAGTCCAGCGTCCATCCGCGCTTCAGAGTCAAGAAGGGCGCTCCTGGGGCCCCAGTCGGTCGCGCTCCCCCGGGATGCGAGTCCCTGCGCCGACACCCGGCAGAGGCCGGCACGGGCTGGGTTACTCCCAGTACATAGGGATGAAGATGTCCTGGGCGTCCCGGCGCCTCTCTGCGGACAGCCCGGCAGGTCCCTGAAGCCACCGCCCTAAACGCTCCGCTGCTGGGCTCCCACAGCTGTTTGGGGGGCCCTCCCTAACCGCCAAACCTCCTGAGGTCCTCTTTGACCCGGACCCATGGAGCAGGGGGTGCTGGCCTCGCACAACCTCCCGCACCACGAGCCAATCAGTTTCGGCATCGATCAGATCCTGAGCTGCCCGGAACCCCCCCGGGAGCGGCCTAGGCCCCGGTCGCACGGGCCAGGGCCATGGAGAGAGTGCGGCGTTCTCGGGTGGATTTCATGGAGCCTCAAGCTACGGCCCCGCGGCCTCGCTGGCCCCGGTACCAGGCAGCTCTGGTGTTGGCCCGGGCGGCGTGATCCGCGTCCCGGCGCATCGTCCTTTGCCAGTGCAGCCGCCCGCGGGAGGCGCACCTGCAGTTCCTGGACCCTCGGGCTTGGGCGGCGCCGGGGGCCTAGCGGGACTCACCTTCCCTTGGATGGACAGCGGCCGCCGCTATGCCAAGGACCGGCTCACGGGTGAGGTTGCCCGATCCCTACAGTGTCATGCCCCACACTGACCCTGTTTTCTCATCTTTGATCCTTCTGCTCCAACTCAAGGTCCCTTTCATACCCTTCGCCCCTAATCCCAGGGGATCCTCCCTCAATTTGTATCTCATGGTCCCGCTGCTGAGAGGCTCTGGGGAGGTAGCTGCCGTCGATGCCCGCGCTCTCCTCTGCAGTTCACTGTCTGCACGGCGGGGAGGGCAGGGTGAAGTTTCAGGGGAGGTTTCTCCCTCACCCAAGAGGGAGGGCCATTTCCGAGGCCCCCTTTTTTTGTGTAGAAGACTCTACTGGTGCGGAGTCGAGGTTGGGGCACTGTAGGGACCCGGCGCGGGAGCTCTGCGGCCTCAGCAGCCGCGCTCTCTTCTGTGACACCTCAGGCCGCCCCGAAAACCTAGCCTTGCTCTTCTTCCTCCCTGTAGCGGCGCTCTCGCCCTTCTCCGGGACGCGCCGTATAGGTCACCCCTACCAAAATCGGACCCCCCCCAAAGCGGAAGAAGCCGCGCACATCCTTCTCCCGCTCGCAGGTGCTGGAGCTGGAGCGGCGCTTCCTGCGCCAGAAGTACCTGGCCTCGGCCGAGAGGGCGGCGCTGGCCAAGGCCCTGCGCATGACCGACGCGCAGGTCAAGACGTGGTTCCAGAACCGGCGCACCAAGTGGCGGTGAGGCGCGGGGCGGGTGAAAGACCGGGCTGGGCCAAGTGGCGGTGAGGCGCGGGGCGGGCTGGGGCTGGCCTTGCTGACCCGGCGTCTTCGCCCGCCCAGGCGCCAGACGGCCGAGGAGCGCGAGGCGGAGCGGCACCGCGCGGGCCGACTGCTTCTGCACCTGCAGCAGGACGCGCTGCCTCGGCCGCTGCGGCCGCCGCTGCCCCCGGACCCGCTCTGCCTGCACAACTCGTCGCTCTTCGCGCTGCAGAACCTGCAGCCCTGGGCCGAGGACAACAAGGTGGCTTCCGTGTCCGGGCTTGCTTCAGTGGTGTGAGCGACGCCTGCCCGACCGAGCGAGCGCGCGCTCTTTTCCGGACCGAGGTGCCTCGAGGAGCCCCGGAGCTGGGGCCTAGGAGCGCATGGCCGCCCACGCCGTGGATCTGTAGCAGTGGAGCGTGTGAGGAGGAGCTGGCTTTGAGGCTCTCGCCTAGGGCTCCTCGGCCACCGCTGGTTCGCAGGCCAACGTTGCGCAATTGCCCCGCGCGCTTAAATGCGATCTTTCCCGCCATTTCCCACACACTCTTGTCTCACGGCGGCTGGAACCCAGGGGCTGAGGGGGCGGGACCTGCAGTTTGATAGCCAATGAGGTGCGGGGAGGAGAGCAGGCTGGCCTATGGCTGCTCTCTTGGGGGACTCCGGATTCTTCCGCGAGTGGGGTGGAACCAGGGTTCCGTCGGGCCCGAGCTGTTCACAGGCCCCGCTGGGATTCGGCAGCTGCCGCTTGCCGGGTCTGTACCAAATGTGTGAAGGAAAGAAGGAAGGAAGGAAGACGTCAATGACAGGGGAGTAATGGAGGAGGTGCTAGAGGGCGAGTCTGACTGTGACGGGAACCAGAGGGTTATCCATGCTGGGCATGTCATTCTTCAACTGTAAAATAATCGCTAAGAACTTTGAGCCCCATATTGTCTGTGTGTTTAACCTGCTGACTACGTCCTCCCACTTGCATGTGCCTCCCAAGTGAGTGGTGGGTGAGACACACTTGATGAAAGAGAAAATCTAAGAACACTAATCAGGCTTTGGTGTTCAGGGACAGAGAGGGAAGCAATGGACAAAGTTAATGGGCCCAGGGGAGTTACAGTGAGCAGAATCTGGCAAATAATAGATGTGATAGGCTTAAAAATAATCAAAGATAATTCAGATCAGATCAGATCCGTGGCTCAGTCGTGTCCGACTCTTTGCGACCCCATGAACCGCAGGACGCCAGGCCTCCCTGTCCATCACCAGCTCCCGGAGGTCACTCAGACTCACATCCATCGAGTCAGTGATGCCATCCAGCCATCTCATCCTCTGTCATCCCCTTGTCCTCCTGCCCTCAATCCCTCCCAGCATCAGAGTCTTCTCCAATGAGTCAACTCTTCGCATGAGGTGGCCAAAATACTGGAGTTTCAGCTTTAGCATCATTACTTCCAAAGAAATTCCAGGGCTGATCTCCTTCAGAATGGACTGCTTGGATCTTCTTGCAGTCCAAGGGACTCTCAAGAGTCTTCTCCAACACCACAGTTCAAAAGCATCAATTCTTCGGCGCTCAGCCTTCTTCACAGTCCAGCTCTCACATCCATACATGACCACAGGGAAGACCATAGCCTTGACTAGGCGAACCTTTGTTGGCAAAGTGATGTCTCTGCTTTTGAATATACTATCTAGGTTGGTCATAACTTTCCTTCCAAGGAGCAAGCGCCTTTTAATTTCATGGCTGCAGGCACCATCTGCAGTGATTTTGGAGCCCAGAAAAATAAAGTCTGACACTGTTTGCACTGTTTCTCCATCTATTTCCCATGTAGTGATGGGACCAGATGCCATGATCTTTGTTTTCTGAATGTTGAGTTTTAAGCCAGCCTTTTCACTCTCCACTTGCACTCTCATCAAGAGGCTTTTTAGCCCCTCTTCACTTTCTGCCATAAGGGTGGTGTCATCTGCATATCTGAGGTTCTTGATATTTCTCCCAGCAATCTTGATTCCAGCTTGTGTTTCCTCCAGTCCAGCATTTCTCATGATGTACTCTGCATATAAGTTAAATAAACATGGTGACAATATACAGCCTTGACGTACTCCTTTTCCTATTTGGAACCAGTCTGTTGTTCCATGACCAGTTCTAACTGTTGCTTCCTGACCTGCATACAGATTTCTCAAGAGGCAGATCAGGTGGTCTGGTATTCCTATCTCCTTCAGAATTTTCCACAGTTTATTGTGATCTACACAGTCAAAGGCTTTGGCATAGTCAATAAAGCAGAAATAGATGTTTTTCTGGAACTCTCTTGCTTTTTCCATGATCCAGCGGATGTTGGCAATTTGATCTCTGGTTCCTCTGCCTTTCGTAGAACCAGCTTGAACATCAGGAAGTTCACGGTTCACATATTGCTGAAGCCTGGCTTCGAGAATTTTGAGCATTACTTTACTAGCGTGTGAGATGAGTGCAATTGTTCGGTAGTTTGAGCATTCTTTGGCATTGCCTTTCTTTGGGATTGGGATGAAAACTGACCTTTTCCAATCTTGTGGCCACTGCTGAGTTTTCCAAATTTGCTGGCATATTGAGTGTAGCACTTTCACAGCATCATCTTTCAGGATTTGGAATAGCTCCACTGGAATTCCATCACCTCCACTAGCTTTGTTCCTAGTGATGCTTTCTAAGGCCCACTTGGCTTCACATTCCAGGATGTCTGGCTCTAGGTCAGTGATCACACCATCATGATTATCTGGGTCGTGAAGCTCTTTTTTGTACAGTTCTTCTGTGTATTCTTGCCACCTCTTCTTAATATCTTCTGCTTCTGTTAGGTCCATACCATTTCTGTCCTTTATCGAGCCCATCTTTGCATGAAATGTTCCTTTGGTATCTCTGATTTTCTTGAAGAGATCCCTAGTCTTTCCCATTCTGTTGTTTTCCTCTATTTCTTTGCATTGATCGTTGAAGAAGGCTTTCTTATCTCTTCTTGCTATTCTTTGGAACTCTGCATTCAGATGTTTATATCTTTCCTTTTCTCCTTTGCTTTTCGCTTCTCTTCTTTTCACAGCTATTTGCAAGGCCTCCCCAGACAGCCATTTTGCTTTTTTGCATTTCTTTTCCATGAGGATGGTCTTGATCCCTGTCTCCTGTACAATGTCACGAACCTCATTCCATAGTTCCTAGGTTGGAAATGTAAAGGAGCAAGAAATCAATGGTGTTGTGGATGATGAAAGGGAAATTGGGAAGACAAGACCAAGATTAACTCTGCAGACAAAACTAAATGCTAAACCTAGAGAGAAGGATCCCCTAGAGTAGGAAATGGCAACCACTCCAGTATTCTTGCCTGGATAATTCCACAGACAGAGGCACCTGGTAGGCTACAGTCTATAGGGTCACAGAGAGTCGGACACGACTGAGCGAGTGAGCAAGCACACGGAGAGAATACATTCTGGAAAAATGCCTTTTGGGGGAGGTCAGTTGACATCCACATAGAGGAGGAAATACATGGAATGATGAAAGCAGACAGCATCTCCAAGGGAGGGAACTCTGAGTAGAAAAGCAGAGTTCTAAGGATTAAATGTTTCTATCAATTTCTATAAACACATTTAAATGTGTAAGATGATTGAGGATATCAAAGTTAATAGTCTAAGGAAAGAAAAGAGAAAGGAGTACCCAGCTGGTAAAAGCATGATGTTCCTGAAGTTGTTAGAACTTATGGGTGGGCCCAGGGCTGCTGGGAGGCTTGTTGCTGGAAAGTTAAGGATTTGGGTACAGATCCAATAGCCTTGAGGTTTAAGAAGGAGCAAGATTTAAGTTGTATGAGAACAAAAGGGTCGATCATTTCTTATTCTTATAGCACCCCCATTCTTCCTCCCCTGCAGGCAAGAGCAGTTGATAGAGTGAGGTAAGCTTTAGGCAGGGTCAGAGGCCAACTGTAGTCAACCTACCTGTTTTCCATGTTAGTGACAGCGAGGTCAGTCAGAGCACAAAGGCTTGACCAGAGGTGGGAGCCAGGCAAGAGGATATCACTGTTGAAGTTTACTCTGATTGTTTTATATTGTGTCATCTTTAACTCATAGATATTGTAAATGCTATGCAGAACCAAACTCATATTTGGTATCATATAAACATAACTTTTATAGACCAAAAGGGAGCACAAGGATAGCTTTGGCATAAGTTGGGGGTATAGAAGGCATGTCAGTTCCTCTTCAATAAATAGAAGAAAGCTAAGGAATTGGTCCTAAGGAATCGGTTCTACCCTGTATAGACTGGGGCTTAACCAATTTGCTCCACTCCCAGCTCCATTTCTTGGGACTCAGGTTCCAGTATTTACATTTGACCCTTGGGCTTCTAAATCTGGATGGCTGCCTAGGTGCTAGCCTGAGGGAAGATCTCATGTGATGAGATGAATTCAACTTCACCCCACAGGCAGGTCACTGCAGGACACAGGCATTCTCAAGTTCTTGGGTGGAGGAAGATTCACTCCTGGTTGAAGAATCTGTCCTTTCGTCCCTCAGCTGGTTCAGGAAGTCTCTGCTCTCACTAGGGGGTAAGTTACTCAGGAAGTATGGAGGAGCCAATTCCACCAGCCTGATAGAGAGACTCATAATTAGATGATTTCCATATCCTCTTTCATAATGCATATTGTTGAACTTCTTACTACCCCTTCCACAAACCCTGTCTCCTCAAATCATGTTAGTACAAACCACAAAGACCCTCTCACACCCCTCCATTCCCGTCCCTAGCACCCCACCCCGCATCCCCACTTAGCTTCTCTAAGTCTCCAGCTGTAATTTTGGCCCCAGGAAGAGGAATGGACAGTGCGGGAGGGGTGTCAGGGAACTCACATTTGTGGCTGAATTTCAGAAACAATGGAAAGACAGTTGTCTTTGGAAATGGAGAAACTGTGGTAAAGCACCCACAGTGGAGGTCTGGCAGGAGCCCTGCGGCTTCTGTAGCAGCAGTATGGGGAGAGCTGGGCCACATGCTTATGGGTTAGAAGCAGGTAATTTCCAGTTCCATCCGTGTCTCGGGCCACCTCATTGAAAGACAAAGATATTGAAGGAATAAGTGAGAGTGAAGTGTCAGTCAGTAGAAGAAAGAAGATCAGATCAGATCAGTCGCTCAGTCGAAGAAAGAAAGGGGGGTTGATAAAGAATTAATAGCAAGGATAGTGAGAGTATTAAAAGTAAGGCATACCTCTAGGTGTTATAACCCTACCATACTACCATAATGTATGGCATTTCCATAGCCCCTTGTACCCCAAAACATCAAAGCAAAAGTTTCTTTTGGTTCTAAAGAGTTCTTTGAATGGCCACCTGGGTCCCAATTTCAGAGGTGGCATACATTAACCTTTGCTCCCTCTACTTTCTGTTCCTTTTATGATCCTTACCCCAACTCTTTCCTAACCTTAAGGAAGTATCCTGACACCAGCGCTTTCTGAAGGTCTCTGCGATTCTGCTCAGATCCAAAGGCTGGTTGAGACAAGGGAAGTTCAATCCGTTGCATGAGTTCTAGGAGTTCTCCCCGAAGTTTACGGGCTTGGCACAATGCTGCCCAGTTTAGTCCCCGAGCCTGGCACCAAGCCTTGTCTGCTCCACCTAGGAACAGAAAGGGACCAGCTATAGATAAAGTCCTTGAGACCCCTAAAAGAACCCAACTCTCAGTCAAAGGGCTTCCTTTTCCTGGGACTAGAGATCTGTCAGCTGGCTGCACACCACTTCCTCTCTTTGGAAAATCTGGGATTCTGTAAGAGGATGCAGAGTTGAGCACTCACTCTGTATAAAGGCTTCATACACTTGGATCAGAGAGCTGTGATCACCATCCACGTGTTCTAGTGCTCGACGCAGGGCAGCTTCTTCTGCACAGAGTGGAGGACGAGTAAACCCGGGGGCAGCTGGAGGCAGAAGAGAGGAAGTTCATTTGGGGGCATGAGAACAGATACCAGTACACTGAAAAAGGCAGCAACGTGACTCTGGGAACTTTACTCAAAAGACTTCTAGATACTATGTACTTTATTGGACACGGAAGATAAATAAATGAAAAACAGTTTTTGCCTTCAAGGAGCTTAGAGTCTAGTGGGAGAGACCAACACGTAAGATAGGTGTGGGGGCCAATATTTTAAGTTTGAGAATTAGCTGAGTGGAGAAGGCCAGAGGGAGTATTCTAGACGTGGGAATAGCATGTTCGGAGAGCTGCGAACACCTATGATTATGGATAGAGGGAACGGTATGTGTGGCAGGGTGGCAGGAGATAAAGCTGGAGGGAGGTATGGGCAAGGCTGTGCAAATGAGTTTACATTCTGTTTGGAAGGTAGAGAATAACCGATGAGTTTTTAAGAGAATCCATGTGTTTGGAAGAAGTTCACATGACTAGTTAGGAGGCTACTCAAGGAATCCAGCTGAGTAGCGATGAGGAGCTACATTGGCATTAACTCTGAGTATGGAGTGAAGGTTAAGCTGAAGTCGCTCAGTCATGTTACGACTCTTTGTAACCCCATGGACTGTAGCCCACCAGGCTCCTCCATCCATGGAATTTTCCAGGCAAGAGTACTGGAGTGGGTAGCCATTTCCTTCTCCAGCAGATCTTCCTGACTCAGGGATCAAACCCGGGTCTCCTGAATTGCAGGCAGACGCTTTAAAGCCACCAGGGAAGTCCTTAAGTATGGAGAAGAACAGTAAAAAAAATTTTTTTAAATTAGGAGATAAAAATTAAAAAAACAAACCTGGAGAAAGGTTAGTCTAGAATGATGACAGTAGAGCTGCTGAGTGATGGTATGCCTTTTTGGTGGTGGTGGTGAGGGAGCAGATTTAAAAAGGGCTTAACTCAGCAACAACAGAGGTGCTCGAGTTCAGTTCTGGGTTGAAGTTTTGTGGACCATTCTGATAGGAATGGCCATCAGGATTTAGATATATAAATCCAAGATTCAGAAGAATGATATTGTAGCATTTCAGACCATGAATGTGAATGAACTTTCTCAGAGAATTCAGGGAATGAGAAGACAAAAGGGGCAAGGGTAGAACCCTGAGGTTCAACTTACTTTGAACAAGCAGAGGATGAAGCAGAGGAGGAAGAGCTCAAGTAAGAGATTAAGGGAGTGGCAAGAGAGGTAGGGTGAAAACCACAAGGAGCAGATCACAGAGGCTTAGGGAGGGGGCAATGTTAAAGTCTAAATATTAAAAGTCTAAATGTTAGAGTGGTTGCCATTCTCAAGTGTCAAAAGAAAGTCATGAACAGGGCTCAAAAATGCTCACTGGATTAGGTCTCTAGGAGGCCACTGGTGAGCAGAAGTATCACCCTTCTACTGGGGTGGGCCTGAAGCTGGAATGTAGTGGGCAGGGGAATACCCTAGATTGAGCAGGATGGAGATTATTCTGAATAATGAAGGGATTACAGGGTTGAACAAGACAGGTACAGTTTTAGTAAAAACAGGTAGGAGAGACTTGTTGTGGGACAAGAAGCAACAGAGACAGGAGAGGGGAAAGTGATGAAGCCTAACTCTTTAGGCACAGTGAGGGCTGGGAACTAGAGCAAAGGGGAAGGGGCCAGTTTAAGGAGCACCAGAACGCCAGAGGAAGGCTGAAGCAGTCCTAAGGGCCAGAGAGGCAAGTGATTCATACCAGTGAGCATGGCGGCCAGGGTGAGCATCTCATCCACACAGTCAAACTCGCACGAGGCCAGCAGGGCTTTGGCCAGCTCAGGGGCCAGGGGAAATTCTGACAGGATAACTCCCAGGTCTGACAGGTCCCCATCATCATCCAGGGCGGCCAGGTAGTCTAAGTCTTCCAGGGCCTGCATCAGTGCTTCTGGAGCTGGAGAGGGAACAAGGCTTACAGGACAGGGAATCTCAGAACCTGGAGAGCAGCAGGACATGGGCAAGAAGGGTGCTCACCAGGCCGGTCCAGGAAGTGACACTTTCCTGGCTCTGCAATCTGTCTTCTCTTTAGTAGTAACATCATGGGGCTCAAATTCTCTGCCCACACTCTGGGCTGGGGCAGGCAGGGAGCCTCTAGTTCTAGGAAGGACTTAGGATACAGGCAGAGGCAGGATCCTGAGGGGGAGAAAGATCTGGGAGAGAAGACCACTGTAGATTTCTCAGGGCCCGTGGGTCGGTGACTCTTTGTGTTTGATCCTGTTGAGGGCAAAAGCTCTTACCTGGTGGGATCCCTGCTGCCCGTAGCCGTCTTGCCTCTGCCTGACACTTGCTGACTGGTCTCAACACTTGAGATTCTGCTCGGATCTGAGGACTGTAAACCTGTAACCACCCCCAACCAAGGCCAAGACAAATGAGAGTGGGCTACTTCTATCTTTAGCCCCTGTGTCCCCCTCACTTCTCTTTCACTCACACTTCGAAGCTCCAGTCCTGAGTCAATGACATGTCGGATGGAAGGGAGGGAAAAGGAGAAGTCGGCCAGCCAGTGAGTGACTACAACCTTCCGGGCACCTGATTCTATGTCCTCGTACACAGCCTGGACAGCTTGTCCACAGCCTGGGTGAAGGGGCAGCACCCGTGGTGTGGGCCCTTGGTTTCCAAGGACCCTACCTTCCTGGACAAAGACTCACAGCACAGGGAAATTTCCTGAAGAGAGAGGTGGGGTGTTAGGGTAATTCTCACCTTTGTGGGTCAGAGACCCCTTTGAAAAGTTGATGAAGCTATGGACCTTCAATCTGAGAAAGTACACATACTCATATAAAGTTGGGGTGTTATAATTTCAGGAACTCACTGAACTGCAAATCTCTACATTGTATGGAATCAAAAAGTTTTTATACCCAAACCCTGGAATTGTTCCTCAAGACCCCAACAGAGAATAAGGACTAGAGCGCCAATGTTCCTAATCAGCATTGCTCCCTTTCTCCCCTGGGACAGGAAGGGGCAGACATTCGCCACGAATACCTCCTTTCGCATCCGATTTTTTTTACCTCCTCACTGGGCAGGTACACTAGCACATCTCCTGGAGCCTCCTTCCGACACAATTCAAGCACAGCTTGGCAGGCAGCGTCTACTCGGTCAGTAGGGAGAGAGTCCCTGTAGACCGGAGTGGGGCAGCTGCCAGTCCCTCTGGGGACACACACAGTAGGAGGACCGCCCCAGAAGTCTTGGAGCTTAGGTTCAAGGCTTGGGTCAGTAACTACAACCACTCTGAGGTCCCCTGGAAGGCTTCCCAGCCTGGCATCTCGCAGGAGTCCCTGGAGCAAATCTGAGGCCACTGACCGCTCCTGAGCCTCATCCAGGACCAGCACACCCCGGGCTCCAGTGCCCTGGGTTGAGGCCACCTCCTGCAGAAGCAGCCTGTCCCAGCAGAACCTGTTGACATTGGCAATGGGCAGAGGAGTCAGTGTGGACACCGACCAGCCCCAGAAGTCCAGAGGAGCTTCCCCCCAGAGGGCCTAGGCTCTGACAGTGAAGGTCAGAAAAAGATCCTGTGACTGAGTTTCTGTGACCTATTGATGACACTGTTCATAAGCTGTACTCCAGTTAGGAAAGTGAGACTTTCATGAGGAGGGTGAGGTTGAATGTCTGAGGTTGCTGGCTAGGGTTAAACGGCTGAATTCAGAAGTTGCATCATGCATGATTTAAAGGGTGAGCTATTCTGAGGGAGGGTACAGTGAGATGTCAGAGGCTGGGTTTGTTTCTACGGAGTGAGGGGAAGGAGATTGGAGTTGGGCCTGCAAGGGGCCACACCTTAGCAGAGTGTCAGGCCCAGTGCAGTCTTCTTGGGGGATGCTGTATCCAACCTCATGACCCAGGGTCAGGTCCATTTCATCAGCAACTCGCAGGGCCAAGCTCAGGGCTGCTAGAGGGTAAGGCTGAGTCACAGTTACCCAGCCCTTCTGGAAACCTCTGGCCAGCACAAATTCCGCACACCACTGTGGGATCTGGGGTAAGCGTAGGAAAGGACAACCCGTCAGCGGGACACAGAACTCAAAAGTGCTGGAGGAGCTGTGGCCAGTTTCATCTCTCCTTATTTGAGGAGTCCTCTGGTGCTTCACTGCCTGTCTCCTTCTGACCACCTCCCCTATTATTTCACACAGCAACCCCCACCCCACTCCCCACCTTGTCCCAGGAGGAGCCAGTTCCCCACCCCCCACCCCCACCTGGGTGCTCTTGCCGCAACCAGGCTCTCCAGACACCAGTACCACTCCACTGGGGCTACTCTCCAAGTGCTCCAAGAAGATAAAGCGAGCAGCCCAAACAGGCAAGGATCGGCGCTGCTCAAGTAATTTGTAGTAGCGGGAAGAGAAGGGGAGCCCATCAAAGGGGTTCACAGCCAGTTCAGACTCCTCAGGATTTGGGCCAGACTCTTCTTCCAACCCGAGAAGCTGAGAGGCCATGGTGACTGTCTAGCAGGACCTACAGAAGGCAGGGCAGTCATCAAGGCCTCGTATTTGGTGACCGACACCATCTTCCCACCTCAGCCCTGATCCCTAACCTGTACCCTCAGGTGATAATGCACTGGGGTTCATCCTTCCCAGTACTTCTTGTCTGTCAGGAAACAGGGAAGAGTTCAGTCTCCAAGTAAGGGACTATCAAAAGTGGACTATTGGGACTTCCCTGGCAGTCCAGTAGTTAAGAACCCAACTTCCAGTGCAGGGGATGTGGGTTCGATCCTTAGCTGGGGACGTAAGATCCTGCATATGGCAGGGCAACAAAGCCGGTGCACGGCAGCTAAGACCTGACATGGCCCAAAACAAAGAAAAGACCTGGTGACCTGTGGGAAGGTCCCCTGGGGAAGAGGGTGAGGAACAGGAGGAGTGGGGTCAGGAATTGGGGAGCAGGGCCACAAGGATCCTGGATTCAAACCTTTGCCTGCCGCTCTGAGACGCGTTGGAATGGCAGCCAGTTCCAGACCCACTCAGCAAGTCACCACAAACCCTGACCTGCTGTGAGGTACAAAGGTCAATTCCGGATCCACCCTGGGGCACAATCCTAGAGACTGTTTTGGGGTGGGGCCATGTGCTCCACCTTATTTAATCTAGTTAGGAACCTATGGAAAATAGGCTTCCAGCCACCACACTGAGCATGTGTGAATTCTACAGGCTTTGTGTATGTACTGTGCTCATTAGTGAAACGTATCCTGGGACTTGCAGTTCTGCAGGTGTTTCCTCATCCGCCTGGGCTGAATTCTGAGGCCAGGGTCCAGTTGCTGCTGGGCATTCAGCTTAGTTATACTTCCTTAATATCACTCATCCCTTGACATGAGGAGGTGAGTGCAGACAGTTCCATTCTGACCAACCCTCCAAAAACCCTCAAGGAGGCCCTCATTCCTGATCCCACAACCAAGGGAAAAGGAACCTGCTACAAGGCTTTTGAGACCCAAAGAGGCAACAGAGACCTTGAGTGAAAACCCTGAATTTAATGTGACACTGGGGGGAGCCCCATTCCTCCCTCTAGCACCCACCCATCCGGCCTGTTGTGAGTTGGGTGAGGGCTGCCCCCAGTCTCCGTCCTGCGGCTCTGGGTGCCATCCTGTACTCAATCAGCCTCCTGGGCCTGCCTCTCTGTGAATCGCCTGTGGGACACAAGAAGACATTGTATGGGCTTTGCTGTATTATTCCCTTTCTCCAACTTGCCCTTTCCTACCAGTTGTCCTCTAAACATCTCACCTTCTTGCGTATTCATACAGCGCCTGCTTTCGCTCCTGTAGACTCTCCTGCCGGGCCCAGGAGGACTTGGCAAATGTTAGGGCTGTGGGCTGAGGGGTTGCCGGGCCAGAGCTGGGGAACTGAGGTGATCACAATGTCAGAGGGCTTGCGAAGTCATCATCATTAAACACGCATCGAATGCCTACTTTGCAAGAGAGGTACTGTGCTAGGGTCTCAGGATCAAGAAACAGACATCAGGACAGAGAATATGCAGACTGCCCCATCCCACCTCAAGTCCTGGACCTGCTCATTTTCTGGGTCTCACCTTGGGAGTGGAGGCTGTGGCAAGGGACTGGGTCCCCTCAGTGATGTCTTCAGGCATGAAAGCTACGGCTCCCTCAAGCAGATTAGTGATGGTCAAGTCTACACAGCCAGTCCTGGCTGCGGAGAAGGGAGGAGTGGACAGCATGGTCTATTTCTCCGCTCATCTCCCTTCACCACCCACTTTCCCTCTCTATGCCTGTCTCCTTGGGTAAAGCTGCTCTTTCTCATACCTAGGTCTCTCTGGATGACGCCCAGTGGAACATGGGGTAAAACCTCCTTCACTCTCTGAGCCAGAGTTGCCAGATGCACATCAGGAGAAGGGCCAGGGGAGTGAGGGAAAGAAGACTGGGCTGCAAAAAAGAAATCCAAAATATGGTGAGTTGAAAACTCGAGGAGAGAGGCTGATTAGTACAGGCATAGGGAGAAGTCAGAACAGGCTGCAAAAGAGTTGAAAAGCTTTATGTCCAGAGACCACACACCTGACTGAGGGCGCAATCTGGGGTGTCTCTGTCGCTTCATGTGCTCTGCTTTGTCTGCTGGAGTGAGTCGTGTCCCTGTCTGGCCCAATTCTTTGGCCACCAGCTAAGGAGAATTGGAGGATTGGAAATTTCTCAAGTGTTCTTCTCCTTCCCCCTAGAGAAAGAACCCACTTCCACCCTGCCCGTGTCCCCTACCACCTGTTGTACACGGAGGGCAAACTCTTCACTCCCCTCCCCCAGCTGTCGATGAACAGGACGGAGCCACCTGCAAAAAACAATCCAGGTCCACGTTGGGGTCACCCACTCACCACTCTGATGCCTCTTTTCTTGGAACAGTGGTGGTGACAGTAGGGAGGTAATAAATACTTTATATTGCCTCTGTGGTAGGACCTTGACATTAAAAGATCTGCAAATGGATAGGGCAGAGACAGCTACTTCCTTGACCTTGAGATGAGTTTCTCCCAGCCACCAAAAAGTGAGGACAGTTAATACCTTACTTGATACACCGTGAAAGGGACGAAAAGTGACCACAGCAGTTCTGAGACCCAGGATGCATCTGACACCGTCTGAGGGGAGGGCATGAGTGAGGTCTAAACCAGGGCCAGGAGTAGGAAACTTCCCCTCCAAACCCAGAGATTCCCTGTGGGACACACTCACCACGGAGACAAGGGGTCTCTGGACTCGCAGGGTAAGAGGCTGTACCACATCCTGGATAGAAAATGGCCAGGAACTAGAAGAATGAAGAAAGTAAGATGGGATTCTAGCCAATCTAGCCAGCAGCTCATACCTGACTTAAAACGGATACTGTCACACTGTACAAATAGAAATGTGGGAAATAAACAGATTCAAGGGAAAGAACTAAAAGTGGGCAAAAAGTAAATAAACTAGGAAGGTAGGGGGCAGGGCTGAAGAAGGCTGTGAAAACTCAAGGGCCACCAAGCCTGATCACCTAAAGTTGGAGACAGATACCTGTGCTCACCCACCTGAAGCGCAGGAGCCCCTCCCGGCCATTGGTGGCCTCTTCCTCGGGGAATAGCAGCAGAGGGGTAGGGGGAAGCCTTGTTGAAGCACAGAATCTCTTGAGTGACTCCACCAACTCGCCCTGACCATCCATCTCCATAAAGCCCCGAGACCAGCACACAAAGCTTGGGGGACTATTGAGTAGAGGCTGGGAATCGGAAGTAGAGAAAGCAAGAAGAAAAGAATGCTGTGAAGTGAGAAAAACTGACATATGGGTAGAAAAGCGAGGTCGGGGTAAGGGTCAGTATCTTGTGGTCCCCAAGGGAAAGCCGAACACGGAGAGGGGCACCTTGAGCTGGGCCCCAGGGAGCCACTCCGTGGCACTCTCGGCTTCCTCCCTAACTCACGGTGCTACAGCTGGTGAGCAGATTGACTATGTTGTGGTCGAAAGGTGTCACGTGGTTGGAAATGAGGACCCTGACACGGTGATCCCGGAGTCCAGAGTCCTCCTGCCGGGCCACGAGCCCCAGCACTGTACACATGGTCCGTACCACGAACCTGCGAAAGCAGGCAGTGGTGACTACCTGGCCTCGGGCCAAGCCCAGCCCTGACCCTCCCCGAACGCCAGGGTCGGAACCTGCGAAAGACACTGTCTGGTAGCGCGCAGCTGACCAGGAAGACGTGGATCCCAAGAAACAGGCGCAGGACCAGGAGGCAGAACCCGACTGGAGCGTAGAGTAGTAGCGCGAGGAGCAGGAAGCCGTCACCCGGGAGCCTGGGGGCGAGAGGCGGGGTGATCGGGCGCCGAAGGCCAAGTAGACGCGGAAGTCGGTCTCTTCCCGCCGGGGCTCTTACCGGTGCGAATCAAAGAGCCGCTCCGGCCCCGGCGACGAGGGAGGCTCCATTGCCGCTGCTTTAGGGTTGTCTTACCGATGCCGCCATCTTTGCGCCCCGCCGCAGGGGCTCTTGGGAAGGCGGAGTCTTCGGGCATCCGCCCAGGGTGCCGGGACCTGAAATTCTGAGGCGCGCCCCGGAAGGGCTAGCGGTCCCATCATGCCTCGCGGACCCGTGGGCCACCTCATAACTCGCGTCCCGCGGGGACCACAATTCCCGGCATTCGCGGGGCGGGGGCGGAGTTGGCCTCCCGGAATCCTGGGTCCCAGCGTGCACTTCTGGAGACTTCAGGTACCGGCGTCCTCAGCGTCCAGCTGTCCTCCCGGTCGGGTCTAGGGCGCCGCCTCTGCGCTGGGCGGGCGAGGAGGCCGCCGAGGCGGAGCTGATGGCTGCATTGAGGGCGGGGCGGGGTGCTAGCTGGAGCCTCCGGGGATGGCGGGCTTTGGTGGGGGGTCGCTGGGGAAAGGGACCCCTGTTGAGCCCTGACCTCCGGGCCCTGCTGACGTCAGGAACTCCTGACCCTCGGAATCGAGTGACTTATGGGACCCCCAGTTTCAGGGCCCGGTTATCTTTGGGGGTCCCTGAACCACGGACATGCCTGAGGTCCCGGACTTCGGATCTCCGAGCACGGCTGCTCGCTGGGACTCCAGATCCCCGGACCCCGGAAGACTCAGGGACTCCTGGAAGCCGTCCACGCGTGTGGCTAGCGGTGGCGCTGGGCGCTGGAGGGGCAGTGCTGTTGTTGTTTTGGGGCGGGGGGCGGGGTCCCCCGGCTGTGCTCGCCTCGGTCCTTGGCTCGCCGCCCACCTCTCCCCGGAGCCAGTACAACTTCATCGCGGACGTGGTGGAGAAGACGGCCCCTGCCGTGGTTTATATCGAGATCTTGGGCCGGTAACGGTGGGGGTAAACACTAAGGCGCCGAAGCCTCGGGCTAGAGGGCGGGCAGAAGGATGGGTCTGAGCCTCCTCACATCCGTACTCCCCCCCGCCCCCCCCCCCCCCAACTTTTTCCAGGCACCCATTTTCGGGCCGCGAAGTCCCTATCTCGAATGGCTCAGGATTCGTGGTGGCTGCCGATGGACTCATCGTTACCAATGCCCATGTGGTGGCTGATCGGCGCCGAGTCCGTGTAAGGCTGCCTAGCGGCGACACGTATGAGGCCGTGGTCACAGCTGTGGATCCCGTGGCAGACATCGCCACGCTGAGGATTCAGACCAAGGTGAGGGTCGGGGCAGGCCATGTGTTTGGGGCTGTGAATTTGTTCACATCTCCAGATGACAGGTCTCTTGTACCCATTCTCCCTTAGGAGCCTCTCCCTACGCTGCCCCTGGGACGCTCAGCTGATGTTCGGCAAGGGGAATTTGTTGTTGCTATGGGAAGTCCCTTTGCACTGCAGAACACAATCACCTCCGGCATTGTCAGCTCTGCTCAGCGTCCAGCCAAAGATCTGGGCCTTCCCCAAACCAATGTGGAGTATATCCAGACTGATGCAGCTATTGATGTGCGTCCTGATATGAGAGAAATGAGAGACTAGGTTGGGGGAGGGGGTAGGGGGTGTGTGGTACAGGCACCAATTGTGATAGATGGTGTGTACTCGTGTAAGTCGCTCAGTCGTGTGCGACTCTTTGCGACCCCATGGACTGTAGCCTACCAGGCTCCTCTGTCCATGGGATTTTCCAGGCAATAGTACTGGAGTGGATTGCCATTTCCTTCTCCAAGGGATCTTCCCAACCCAGGGATCGAACCCGGGTCTCCCGCATCGTAGACAGACGCGATGAGCCTATATACCGGGATTGGGTCGCAAAAATGTGGCCACTCCTTCACGGGCTGGGAAAGGAGAGGATTTGGAGAAAGTGTCTACATCCTGATTGTGCCCCGAGGCATAGAGTCCTTGGATCTCTCCTATATTTTCTCCTTGTCCTGCAGTTTGGAAACTCTGGAGGTCCCCTGGTCAACCTGGTGAGTGTGACATCCTTTCCAAGAATCCCTATCCCAGGTCAGTATGGGAAGGGGTGGGTTTTCCCTAATTGACTGATGTTTGGTCAAGTTTCTGAGCAGTTTCTTGTTGGCTGTCTCCCAGAATCCAACTAGACCTCCCCAAAACTCCCTGCCACTCTTGCTCAGGTACCCCCATCGCCTATTATTTGTCTGAGCTAGAGAATAGTGGGCTGTGTCCCAACAGGATGGGGAGGTGATTGGGGTGAATACCATGAAGGTCACATCTGGAATCTCCTTTGCCATCCCTTCTGATCGCCTTCGAGAGTTTCTGCATCGTGGAGAAAAGAAGAGTAAGCCTGGCTTGCGGGGAAAGGGGTTTCTTTAAGTGGCAGGGGTGGGGAGGGTTTGCTGGAGAGGGGTCTATTGGGAGGAGGAGGGGAAGTAAGGATATACCTGGGTGGGGCTCATTTGTCCTTCTAACACAGATTCCTGGTTTGGAATCAGTGGGTCCCAGCGCCGCTACATTGGGGTGATGATGCTGACCTTGACTCCCAGGTATGAGCTTTAGGGGTAGTGACATGTAGGGCCATCAGTGTAACCAGTGGGTACCTGGCAGTTCTGTTGAGCTTCATTCTTAGTTCTGTTTTTATCTAAGATGAGTTGCCTCATGCTTGGAGCTATCAGAAGAGCTGTTCTCTCTCATTATCTTGATTTTTCTCACCTCACTCTATTTTGCATACCTCCCATCCTGTTATTGCTTAGATTTACAATACCCAACCTTCCAGACGTGGCTTCCCATGAGTATTTTCTGTTCTGGCCAACTTGATTTCCTAATCCCGTGTTTTTATGTTGTTCATTTTATATAGTTAAGTATCAGATTGATCTTCTAGGTTAAGCTAAAGTTATAGCACTTCCTAAAGTTATAGCTTCTTTTAGGATTCTAGAATGACATTAGTGCTATTGATTTAACCCTGTGTGTCATTTGGAATTCCACTTCCTAACTGCTAGAAGGCAGAAAGTGAATTGTTTTTGTATCAAGAGGATCTGGTGCATGCCCTGTTCACCCACTTGTCAGCGTGCTGATGAAAGATTTGAGGCGAACCCCAAATGGGGAGAGTGCCCTATGATTAACAGAGTGATCTATGTCCTTTCAGCATCCTTGCTGAACTACAGCTTCGAGAACCAAGCTTTCCTGATGTTCAGCATGGTGTGCTCATTCATAAAGTCATCCTGGACTCCCCTGCTCACCGGTGAGGGAGAGGCTGCATTAGGAGGTGGAGATGGGTGGGGTGTATATGCCCTTGAACTGGGCCATCTAGTCCCTCCTTTATCTCTCTATCTTTTGCCGTAGGGCTGGTCTACGACCTGGTGATGTGATCTTGGCCATTGGGGAGCAGCTGGTACAAAATGCTGAAGATATTTATGAAGCTGTTCGAACCCAATCCCAACTGGCAGTGCGGATACGGCGAGGACAGGAAACGCTGACCTTATATGTGACCCCTGAAGTCACGGAATGAATGAACCAGCAAGAGGAGGAGGCTCCTGTTCGGACTGCAACCTTGGTTTCATGGCTTGGGCTCTGAGGGCACCTGGATTAACTGAACCAGTTGGGGGCAGGTCCTCCAACTACCAGCACCAATTCCTGGGCTCTGAAGAATCACAAAAACACTTTTTATATAAAATAAAATTATACCTAACAACATGTCATACTGAAAAATGAGGGGAAGGGTGGAACACTGCTCTTTCCCCCCACAAAAAGGCTAGAGGTAAAGCTTTGTCTTCCAGAACTGAGGGGAGATGCTGGAGTTAAACTGTTCTGACCTCCCTATTCAAGAAAACGAGCCGCTGTTGTCTGTTGTCCTGGGCAGTCAGTCAGGTGCGCCTCTCTCTGGCATGCTTGGCTTGGTGCTGGGCCTGGGAGCAGAATGCCCCGTGCCTGGCCGCAGATCAGTACAGCTGGTCTAAGAAAGAGGGCAGTGATTTCTGCTTGATGGTTCCGCATCCGCAGTGCACAACGGACGAGTGCTGTGGGCCTGCCGATGTCAAAGATTCCTTGGTAAGCTCCTGAGGTAATGGCAGCCTCAGACCCCTGCCGTTAGGGGCCAGTGGTGGTCTGCAGAGGAAGGTGGTGGCACCTTAGATGATCTGGTTACTGGTCTGGCCAGGGTAGCGTTCAAATCTCCTGTTGGCCTCTTCACTGAAGGCATCCCCTGGAAGGTGAACAGGTGGTTTGGGTAGGAAAACAGACTCATTATGGGGAAGGGTGGGTGGAAGTGGAGAGACTGGGAGATCCAGAAGTGGGTGGGGAGACTCAGAAACAACCTAGGGAGATGAGAATGAAGGCCTTTCCCTCGCACCCCCAGGCCTTCTGGCTTCTCTTCCCACCAAATACCAATGTGACAGTTGTGCACCCAGATGCGATGTCCGTCATATTTGCAGTTACATTTCATGGCGTTGTTGGTGAAGTCACTCTCTGCTACTTCAAAATTGGGGTTGATGACCACCTGTGAGTAGGAGAAAGCCAACAAATGAGCTATATTCCTCAAATCCAAAGGTGTCTTTAATAAACACTCTTCCCACTCAACAACTGGAAATCTCAGAGCCCTGGCACCTGCAGAATGTAGTTTCCTGGTTTCACATCTGTGATGTCAATCCATTGACAGTCGATGTCATGCCGGTAGAGATCCCAGCAACCCACAGTGATGCCCTGCTCTCCAAAGTTGGCACACTCATACCTCTTGGAAACATCTGAGGAGATGAGCATATGTCATGCGAGGCAAGGCTGTGGAGATGAGGACAGTGCAGTCTATTCTAGGCCCCAACTCACCCTCCTGACATTCGGTGTCTTCTAGACAGAAACTAGCTTTGTGGCCCTCAGCCACCTTGGTGCCGTTGGGGGTCAGGATATCATAGTGAGTGAAGATGTCCATACTATGATAATGCCTGTGGGGACAAGGAGATCCCTGTTTCTGTGCCCCCAGCAGGCTCACCTCTTCCCCAGTGGTCTTGCCCTTCTACTACTTGACCCTCTCACCCATGACATTCATGCCACACCCAGGAGTGGCGCCCAGCCTTGGGCCTGAAGTCAGCACGTCCCAGGTTGTGGATCTGGGAGGAGAATCTGAGTAGACGCCGATGGCCGTAAGGCCAGTTGGCTGAGCGGGCCGAGCTGGCCAGGCAGTTCTCTTCAGCAGCACAATACAACATGTGCAGAGGCCGGTCCTCGATGTAAGCGGTCTCCTGCACCAGTGCTGAGTGTAACAGCAGATCTGATGCGGCTGCACCGAGGAAGGGAGGACAGTTAGACGTCACTGGTGAGGGGCAGGGACAGTTGAGAGTGCTTCCATCCCCCTCCCCCAGAAAACGGGTGAGACTGGCTTTCCACAGGGGAAAGTGTACCCCTCCAGACTGCAGCTCTTCCTGCAAAGAGGTGACCCAGAACCTCCCCTCCCTGGCTTGCATCACCCTACGCTTCACTCACTTTCAGAACAAATGACTCCAGCAGTAAAACGGCTTCCTGTCCTCTTGCAGGTGACATGGGTGCCATGATGAGCACACTGGTCCAGGGACAGCTCAGTCCCTCTGCAGCGCACTCCACTCATCACCACCTCTGTTACATTCCCTGAATCCCAGTACCAGGTCTCCTGGGGATATACAGAGGTGTTTTTGTGAGGCCACCATCCAGCCTCCCCAGCCAAGGGACTCATTTTGGCAGACCTGTGTCCCAGACACAACCTTTGGAGGCAATTGCCTGGGTTCCCTTCTCCTTCCCACTCACCTGCAGGCCGTGGTTGGCATAGCCCAGTCCAAGCTGCCTGCAGGCAACCATGGCCTCCAGTGTCCCCCAGTCATCTCCACAGATGAGGCCCCAGCGAAAGGACCCAGGTACCCCTATTTGCACTTCGACTCGCCCTTCATGTTGGCTGCGGCCCCCACTGAGTCGGATCTGTAGTGACGCAATGGAAGTGCTGTGGAAGCTTTTGGGGTGGAGTAGTGGGAGGCCACAGTGGGCCTGTGGCTGAATGGCGATTCAGAAGCACTCACAGGGCTAGCAAGTGGTGGCATCAAGGGGGAGCTGCAGGATGATAGGGGCCTGGGGCAGTGGGCAGTAGGGCCATCAGACTGCATCATGACCAGGCAGGACTGGATAGGACATAAGATTCCTGAGCCAAGGTGGGAAAGAGTGACTGACCTTGGTCTCTACCCCGGTGTAGGGCAGGTTGCATCGGACGCCAGCATCTTGGCTATGGGAGCAGTCTTCAGCTGTGATGTTCTTGTGGGGGCACTTCCAAAGAGAGAGTTCCTGTCCAGAGCATCTAACTTCACTTAAGTGGATGGCACCCATGCCTAAGGTCAGAAGTCAGAGATCGGGAGGTTCTAACTTTACTGTCTGCCCATGGGTCTCCTTCCTAAGGAATGTACCTCTCCAGGAGTATGTACCTCCTACCTCCCTCTCCCTCCAACCTGTGCCTGCCTCACCCTGCCCCATGCGGGCACCGCTCAAAGCCTCTCGAGCACTCCCGAAGCCTAGCTCCCGACACACTACGCTGGCTGCTTGCAGGTCCCACTTGCGATCACAGACCGTGCCCCATGTGCCAGCCTTCAGGACTTCTACCCGGCCCTCTCCTGGGTGGGCGCCGCCCTTTAGACGCACTCGGGCCTGTAGAGAGGAGAGAGAGGTGTGCAGCAGTGAATGGGAACATCAGCGCAGAGACAGTAGACCTGGGAGATCAATGAGATTCTGGTGGGAGGGAGCAGGTGGTCTCAGGTCTGTGGCCCAACCCCTGGAAGGTTCCTCTCTGTCCTCAAAGGTCAGAACTATGCTTAATCAAGGGATGGCCAGGCTACGGGGTTCTTCACCTGGGAGGTGGGGAAGGTCATAGTGTTTCACACACCTCCCCCTGAGGCTTTAACTGTTGCTTCTTCTGGCCACTGGATGCTGCGTAGAGAGGGCCTGGCACACAGCTCACTACCGCAGGGCTCCCCCCCGGGCACCTGGTGGTGTCATTGGCTCGATAGAACTCCAAAGAGCAGAGGGAGAGGTGGGCCTCCGTGCCCACGCACGCCACCCCGTGCAGACCAAAGGAGTGTTGCTGCCGCTGGGCCAGCAGCCTGGGGGGACAGGAGTGGGAGCAGTAGGGTGAAACAGTGCTCCTGCCTCTTTGCCTGCAGCCCTCCTCCCGCTCCATGCCTCCACCATCCCCCAACCTTTCATGACCGCTTTAGTTCTTCTTCTCTTCTCTGCAAAAACAGAGAATGGTAATGAGAGACAATGGTAATGGGGAGTTTCCAGGCTGAAAGAGCCCAAACAGGGGTCCTTGGGTATGTTCTGCACCAGAAGAACCCTGTGGGAAGGAAGGCTAGTTTTGACTTGCCTGACAGAGACCTTGTTCCGTGTGGTTTCAGGGAGCTGGCCCTAATGGAGGCTGAAGCTGCTGTGCAAAGAGATTAGGAAGCCAGGACTGACCATCTGGAAGAGATAGGCAGGAGGGAGTAGCTAACTGAAAGGAGTAGAAGCCTGAATGGCCAGAGTAAGCAGATCTTTCTATTACGCTGTGACTGAAAGAACTAAATGAGTCAGGATGCAAAGAAGTGAGTAAGTCTTGGGTCTACATGGCTTCTTAGAGGCCAGAGGGGCTTCCAGGCCAGAGGATGATGGGCAGTTACAGGAAGAACAGACCAGAAGGTGGAACACAGGAAAGACTGGAACTGGTATATATAGGAATGAAGATGTACAAATGCAAGACAAAGAGAGACCACATGACCAGAGAAGGAGAGTGAATATGAACAACAGAAGGGTAAGGATAACCCCAGACCTAAAGCTGAACTGTATGAGTCTTTAATGAGGTAGTCCATGCTTCCGTAGTTTAAATGTAACAGAAAGAATGTTCCATAGCCACCTGAGCAGGAAAATGGGACTAAATTAGAGACATTAAAACTTTGAAACACAGCAGAGAGATGCTGGAGAGAATGAGAGGACTTGCTTATCAATACCAACGGAAGGGAATGTTGCAGTGAGCCATGTGATAAGAGAAGGGCTTTCTTCCCAGAACAGCCTGTTTGAACCCAGAGAGGGAAGGAACCAATGAGGCCTTGTGTTGGTGGGGTGGGCCTGTGAGGGTGGTCTGGTGGCGAATTACTGCAGTAATGTGCTCTATTACTTGATGTCAGAGGAGAATATGATGATTTGAAGCCACTGGCTAGGAAGACACAGAGAGAGGGATAAGTTATAGACAAATCAGACAAAGGAAGCCTGGAGACTTTACAGAATACCTTTGGAAGCTCAAGATAAGTGGACTCTGAAGCTCAAAGAGATTTAGTATTCTTTCAAAGTCCTGTCTGGCTGAAAATAAAAGTGAAAGAGGTCGTCACTTTAATGTGGGGGTCAGGGAAGGCCAGAGTATGGCCATATTATGCAAGACAACCCTAAGCTAGAAGGGCACTATGGGAACACCCCCAAATTCCAAGGCCTGTTGAAGGCACCAGAGGGAGGAGCTGGGGAGTGGGGGTGCCTGGGACCCCTGAGTGATCCTGGAATGCTATGAAGAGAGGAGGAGACAATAGAAAGGGCCAACTTCTCCACCGCTCACCCACTGCTGACAGAGCTCTCCAGGGGACTTTTCACTGCCTTCAGAAACCAAGTGAGATGCAGTCATTAGGACTGGAAGTTTTTTGTTCCCTGGGGTTCTGAAGGAGCCCAGGAGGAAAATGATGGAACTGGGAACTTAACTGTGTTAACTGGCCAGAGGGCCAGGACTGCCATCTGACTCCTGCCCTGGGAAAGGTTCCACAGGGGATCCTGAGTCTCACTTCCAACCCAGTAGCACTTATTCCATTTAACAATTAATCAAATAAAGGTAGGATGGGAACACTGATCCCTTAGGGAAACTTAGCTTCTTGGGCGAGAGGCAAGCATGGCATCTGAAGGACAAGAGTGCCGTATCTACTACAATCTGCTGGGGGAAGATAAATAAACATGCTGAACAAGAGGAGTCAGTGAGTGAACTTCTATGGAGATTTTTCAAAAATCCTGTGACAGGCATAATTCCTCAGACAAAAAACATAAGGGCCAAAAAAAAAAAAAAAAAAAAAAACCACCACCAACAAAAAAAACCCCAAACACAAGGGCCAATCTTACTTTACATTGTGGTGAATCATCTGGAAGGCGGCTTGTAACAGTTGCTGCTGCTTCTCCACCTCCTGGTGGAGGCCTCTCTTGGACCCCTTCCTAACCACAGCCCGATGCCCCCGACTCATCGCTTGGCACTCCCTCTCCTCTCCACCCAGCCTAAACTTTATTTACCTCTTAATTGGCCCCCTTCCCATTCGGGTTTTGGGTTTGGCTTTAAGCTTGGTGACTGGTCTGAAAAAAGGAGAAAGAAGTTAGTGGCAGTAGTGGTCAGGTGCATCACCCGGGAAAGGCAAAAGATTCTTTCTTTTTTCTGTCTCTAGGAAGGACCCTTCATACAGAGCATGGGAAGGGGCAAAGCAGGCAGTCAGATTTTCCACATACACGGCTGAATACCACTTAACTGTATTTTTGGAATACATGCTGCCCTCTGGATTCAGCAACAGTGATGAGAAATCTGGTGATGTCAGTCCAGGTGGAGGGGAGAGGAGATGAGAGGGATGGTGGAGGGAGGAGAGAGTGTGGGGATGTAGGTGAATGAAGGGAGGTTAGGAGTTGGGGGAGGGGGGAAGCATGCAGGTGGCTGAGGCTGGAGTTCAAGCTATTTGGGGGCAGTATAAAGATGCGGAGTTCTCTCCTTAGTCATTCCTACATTATTCCTCCTTGTGTTTCCTAAATCAGAACTTACCCACCCCCATGCCTGCCTCCCCTCCTCCCTCCTGGAATGGCCATTTTCCAGCCATATCCCTAATTCATCAGCTTGGGTTCTGGGATGGACATGGATAGGCTGCCTTCCATCCATCCACCTCCTGGGGCCATAGGGATGAGCAGGAGGTCCCGGGGCTCTTGCCCCATTACCTTCCAAGGGGCTTGGAGCGTCGGGCCGAGGCTTTGGCCGCTCGCTTCCTCAACTTTCTGTGAGGATAAGACAACAGCAGAGTCAGGAACAGTCTAGAACCAAGTGGGAAAGGTTGGTGGAACAGGGACCAGGGACCAGGGACCAAGATTTCTGTTTTAGCAGTTAGACGTCTCCTGGTGGCAGGATCTTATAACATTAGATGCCTCCAAGGCTCTACCCTTCACAGCTGTTTGGCCTCAGAAGCACATGAACTAGACAGGTGAGTTGCAGTGAAGGACGTGGACTCCGGGCTGATAAAGACCCTGTACCAGGACCCACAGAAGTCAGGCTAAGGCAGATGGGGAACAGGATTCTTGGACTGATATTAGGGCTGCTCTAAACCTGGGGGAGTGCTGAGGGGACAGGTTAACGTGGAAGGGTGTTAAGATTGCCAGACTGACTAGGCAAGGAGAGAGAACTGGCCTGGTCACACCTAGGGAGGCTGAGTGTGTATTTTTTTTCTGGATGCGCTCTGCCTTCTGGCATATCCAGGCCTGAGGCCAGTGAACGAGGACCAAGGAACAAGGCTGGACAGCAAGGGACATCGACTGGGTCTGACTGGGGGAGCACGAGGCCAAGATGCTTAGGATGACAGCATACTTCCTGTCTAAATTAAATCCCACATGCTTTAGTCATTCACAAACAGCTCATCTCCCAAACTTACTTCTAGGGAATTAAGGTCTAAAACCTTATTTCTTCTTAATTGACCTAAATATTTGACCTATTTTACTCTTCAAGAGGTTGCCTTAAGTCTGATGAATGGAAACTAGGTCTGTTTCTCCTCTCATTCTCCTTTTGATTTCAAAGACTTTCATTTTGCCCACTCTTTGTCCTGTCCAACTATATATAGATGAATGCAGGTCTTGTTTGTCTGTCTTTACAAAATTTATGGAATTCCCCATTATCCTCTTAGTTATCCTGTCTTTGAACATGTTCCTGTTCTGCTGTTTCTCTTGAGTTATATTTGGATGTGGTATATTATGTGCAGATGTGCTAGGATTTTAATATATAGATTTAAACAGGGCTGAATCTGCTTGGTATTTCCTACCTTGGCTTCTTCCTGAGGATGATCTTTGCCAAAACATCCAATACGTCCAACATTCCCAGCAAAGAGTCTACAATAACTCTTGGGTCCCTTTCCTGAGAAACTGCTAAGAGTTTAGAACCTTTCATCAGATAAGTATAGTGAAAAATGTCTTCTCCAAATGTCTTTTTCTCAAACACTCAAACACGTCTGAAATGAAATGTATCTGGCACTTTCTGTCACCAGTAACCAAGAGAAATCATGTAACAGTACTCAGAAAAATGTAGTATTATCTAGAAATTTAGAAGTACTTCTTCTCTAGTTATTTAAGGACTTTATAAGGTCTTCATATAATTATTAATATATATCAGGCAAATACAGATTACATTGAGGCCCTGGCACTTATTTAGGACCAGTGCTGATATCTGTCTCTCTTTTCTAAAGCCACTACCCCTAAATGTTTCTGAATTCCTTCCCCTAGGATCCTTTCTCTCTCAATCGAGAAGTTGCACATAAACTTTCCTCAACTGAATCCTTTTAAACATATTCAAATCTCTCTCTCTCACACATACACACACTACACCCCACATTTCTTCTTAGTAGAAAAACTTTTCAGTAGTGTCAACACTCATCATCTTTCCCACTCACTCCTTAATCCAGTCCTTTCTGTCTTTCCCCACCCATCACTCTGTGATAATAATCTAGAATTTTTTTTTGGTCTCACATACCACTGACTCTTGGTAGCATCTGACACTGCTGTTCTCTCTCCCTCCTTAGCTGTCACAACACCACTAGCTTTATTTGAGTCCTAATTCTGGATGCTCTTTCTTGGTCTTCTTTGCAGGCTCCTCCTCTATATAGTCATTTACATTTTTGGAGCTTTAAGGCCTTCTTCTCACTTCACATCCTCTCTTTATATGTTCTCATTTACATCTAACCTTGTATATCCCATTGCCTTCTTGATGTTCCTACTCAGATATCTCAAAATTATCTAAAATTTAATGTGTGTCCAATTCTTTTAGCAAAATCTATGCCAGAAACTTAGGAATCAACCTTGGCATCTCTCTCTTCTTCGGCTCCCAAAGTCAATCCGTAACCAAGTCCTGCCAGTATTCCTTCCTGAATGACTCTCTAATCCATTTGCTCTTGCTCTTCTCTAAACCATTCTCAAAGTGCAGTCAAAGTGATGTCTGGGAGCCACAAAGCTGATCACGTCCTCTCACAGCCCTCCTCATTAAAAAACTTCAATCACTTCCCATTACTTTTATCATAAAGATTCAAATCATTACCATAGCCTACAAGGTCTTCTATGATCTGGTGCCAATTTAACTCTCTCATCACCTCTGTATTCTCAGCACCTTGTACAGTGCTTGGCAAATAGTGGGAGTTCAATAAATATCTGTCATTGAATATATCTGAATATGAACAAGAATATCTGAAATGAACTAGAAGAGTGCCTTCTTAAATAGCACTTAAGCTCTTAGAACCTCAATTTCTTTGCTTGCAAAAAGGCATTAAACAGTTCAGTTATCTGTACATTCTTTTCCTCTTCTAAAATTCTACAACTTTCACATGTTCTAGGGTAGAAGTACCAAATCAAGTTGAAAAATGATACATCACATTCTGATTTTCTTATTCTCTAAATCTTAATGCTGCTGCTGCTGCTAAGTTGTTTCAGTCGTGTCCGACTCTGTGCGACCCCATAGACGGCAGCCCACCGGGCTCCCCAGTCCCTAGGATTCTCCAGGCAAGCTAAATCTTACTAACTTCCTCTAAAAGCTAGCAGATGCATCTTCTTTCTCCAAGGAAGGCAGAGTTGTTTATAACTATTCTCTCTAGCCTTTATAATTGCATTACCTATGAGGAGTCTCTCTCTGTCTGACTTGAGCTGCGAAGGAATATCTACATTAAATTCTCATCACAGAATCTCCCAGGACAACTGTAATCTCTTTCCCTACTAAGAATGAACTCTGTACTTAATATATACCTCCTTTTCCAGCCTTCATATTCCAGACTCAGTAAGAGATTCCAATATGTACACATATATTCCTGATTTCTGAAGTTTTCTTGAGTCTGTGCATACTTAGGGACAATTCCTGGGCCTCAAAATTCCCAGGGATGGCCCATGTCTAAAGCTAGTTCATATTAACTTGAAGCCCAGAGATGCCAGGCACCATCCTTCTCTTGAGCAGTTTCTGAATCATTTTAGTTATCTCTTCTTTTATTTTCTGTGTTCTATCAGTCATCCTACATCTATTCATTCCTCTCTCTTTGTTGTCATCCTCCTAGTCAGCTTCATTTTTATAATTCCTAATTAATCTTACTGTATTTAGAACCTCCTCTTCCAATTCACTACTATCAGACAAACTTTAAAAAAACACTGGCCTTATTTTTTCACTGTCCCATACAAGTACTTTTATTTTTTAATTTTTCATAGGATAAAGGTAAAACTCTCCAATCTGGCATTAAAAGTGTTCCATTTCCTAGCCTTACTTTATCCATTCAGATTTTTCTTCCACTATTTCTCAGTATACATCTTCTCTCTTGCTTCCCTGGTGGCTCAGCAGTAAGGAATCTGCCTACAGTGCAGCAGACATGGGTTCAGTCTCTGTGTTGGGAAGATCCCCTGGAGAAGGAAATGGCAACCCACTCCAATATTCTTGGCTGGGAAATCCCATGGACAGAGGAGCCCTACAGGCTACAGTCCATGGGGTCACAAAAGAGTTGGACATGACTTAGTGACTAAACAACAATCTTCTACTCTAGTCAACTGTCTTTCAAAATTTCCTATTCATTTTCATCTCTGTTGGGGTCAACAATGACATCCAAGTTACTAAATCATATTCATTTCTCAGTTCTCATGTTTTTGGAAGCATCAGCAGTAGTGACTCAGTTGATCCCTCTCTCTCTTCCTTGAAGCACTTTACTTGGCTTCCAGGCCTCCACACTCACCTGGTTTTCTTTCTGCCTCACCTCCCTGTTTGCATTTTGCCTTATCTTCCTGACCTCATAATGTTTAAACTCCCTAGAGTTCAGCCCCTGCACCTCCTTTTCTCTATTTGCACTCCCTCCCTTGGTGATGTTGTCCAGTCTCAGGGCTTTAATTCAACTGAACTCTAGAGTCATATACCCAATAGCCTCACCATTTCAGTGTCTAAAGTACCTCAAATTTAACTGGTCTAAAAACAGGTTCCTAATATACAATCTCCACTCTCCCATCCCCACACAAAACATGCCCCACTCACTGTTTTCTTTATCAAATGAGGCCAACTCCATATGTAGCTCAGGCTAAAAACCTTGGAATGATCCCTAATTCCTCTCATTCTCTCATACCACAATGGATCCATCAGCAAATCCTATTGGCTTTATCTTCAACACAGAATTTGATCACTTTTTCACCACTTTCACTGGTCACATCACCTCTCATTTTCTTTAGTTGGCTTTCAGGAGACAATAACTGCCTAACTAGTCTCCCTGCCTCCTTGACTCTACACATTCCTTACAGTCTATTCTTAACAAAACAGCCCAAATAATACACAAAAAGTGGAAGACAGATGTCACACCTCTGCTCAAAACCTCATCTCACACAGTGAAAATTAATGTCTATCAAATGGCCTTACATCATCTGGCTCCTCATTCTTTCCTTAAGTGAAAGTGAAGTCGCTCAGTCGTGTCCAACTCTTTGCGACCAGGTAGACTGTAGCCTACCAGGCTCCTCCATCCATGAGATTTTCCAGGCAAGAATACTGGAGTGGGTTGCCATTGCCTTCTCCAGGGGATCTTCCTGACCCAGGGATCCAACCCGGGTCTCCTGCATTGGAGGCAGACACTTGAACCTCTGAGCCACCAGGGAAGCCCTCATTCTTTCCTTATCTCCTCCTAAATTACATCTCCTGTCATTTTCTGCCTTGTTCCCTTAGCTCTAGCCCCAGTGGCCTCCTGGAGTATGACAAGAATTCCCTCTAACCCCTTATTCTGATATCTTCTCATTTATGATGCCTCTTCCTGGAGATGCTCATCAAGATTTTTGCATAGATTGTGCCCTTTAAATATTTTCTCAAATGATGCCTCCTCTGACTTATTTTAAAACTGCAATTCCAGTCCCACTTCCTAACATTTTCCCTGCTTTATTTTTACCTATTACACTCTTTGCCATCCTTACATTTTGTAATTTTACTTTTTTCCTGATTCTTCTCTAGTTCATGAGATCAAGGATTTTTTTTTATTGTTATTTATTGTTGAATTCCTAGTGTCTACAACAGTCCCTGGCACACAATAGGCACTCAATAAATGTTTATTCTCTATACCTTTGTTCATGCTACCCTCTTCATCTGAAATCCTGCTATTTAAGTCGCACTAATCTTTCAGAACCTGGAGTTTGGATTTGGGAAGGTAAAGAACAAGCACAGGGAAATATAGGCCCAAGGTAGATAACAGCAGAGAAGCACAGCACATAGATGTTTTAAACTGTATATGAGTCGCTCTACCAGAGAAAGTATATTCCTTGGGGCCTAAAGAACTTTCAGATGTGTCTCAGAGCCAAGGCAAAAAAAATTTCAGCAAGTACAGAAAAGACTGGAGGCTGGATAATGTACTGACTTTCAAAAAGGAGAAAAAGGATTCCCCAACTTACAGATAATTTATGTTCTAGAATAGTCATTAAGTAGAAAGTTTGTGAGCATTGAGGAAAAAATATGGTGATCCTTAGAAATCTAAAAGGATTTCAGTAAAAGTCAGCTCAATCAAACTACCATGACTTCCTTTAAGAGGACTAAAATTGCAGAATGGCTGTGAACATAGTATATCTGGATTTTAGCAAAAGACTAATAGTCTCCAATAATCTTATTACAGATAAAATGATAAAATGTTGGCTGTATCACTGTAGTGTTCAGTTTGTCCCAACTGAAAAAACCTTTCACAACTAATGATTAAAGTTTTGATGTAAATCTGGAGGATTCATAAGAGGAGTTAGACTTTGGTTTTAAAGATTTCAACACATTTAACAGTCACTTTGATGAAGTCAGGAGGCATAGCTATCATATCTATTGAACAGAGGGGGCAGGGAGGGATGACAAGTACAAAATAATGTCAAGATTCAAGATAATCTCATGGGATCATTATGGTTTTTAAATGATGTATCAAACATGAGATCATGTATCAAACATTTCATAGGGTAAACTCAACAGATTTAGGTTCAAATAGGCTGCTCTATCAGTATCAAGGAGGGAAGACCTAATTTAGGTGATGACAAGGTCAATATGAGCAGTGATATGCTGCCTCAACGGAAAGGCAGTGCAAAATCTAGAAGCTTTCATTAAAAAGAGCTTTTAAGCTGTACCCTGCCTCGATCAGCCCCACATCTGAAGTAGCGTGCCCAGTAGAAGGTCACCCAGATGTTAAGAGCTCTTCCTGCAAAACTGATCTAAAGAAGAGCTGAAGAAGATATTCATTTAAATTACAAAGAGATTTCCAAATTTCTTAAAACGGCCAAATTAGATGCTCCAGGGAAGGGAGACGCAGTAAGCAAAGAGCCGGTCCCCAGTGTGATACATTCCCCGGAAGCCGGCGCGTACACCAGGGCTCCAGTGCAGGTGGAGAGGGCCGGCCTCCAGGGCTGAAGGATATTCTGGAAAACTAGTTTAGCAGTCCTGAGTGCTCTCGCGCTCACAGACGCCTAGTGGGCCGCCGGGACCCAGGGAAGGGCCCCGGCCTCTTCTGGCGCCCTCCGGCCTTCAGGGATTGGCGGCCAAGATGGGACCGCCGCCCCGCGGGCGCCCCGGGCTTGTCGCCGTCAGACTCACGGCGTCTGGCCCCGCCCGGGTACTGCCTCGGCGGGGCGTGGTCGCTACCCTCACCCACCGACTCGGACCCGCCGGCTCCCGGGCCACTGGGCGTGGCCCCGCGAGGCCCAGCTCTAGCCCCGGGGCGCGGAGACGCCACCTGTCGACCGGCGACCCGACGCCACCGCCGCGCTCGCCCCGCCCCGGCTCTGGCCACTGGGGCCAGAGCTTCGCTGGTCCCCGCAGCACATCCGCCTCGGGGGCCGCTTCATGGTCCAAGATTTCTCAACTCTTTAGTTTCACCGAGGCCTCCACATTTTCCCGGGCTCCCCAGGTGAACCAACCCCTTCAGAGGTCCCTCAACACCGCTCCTTAACAAGCACCCCTCGACTCCAGACTGCTGCACCAGCGCCCACGTCCCTTCACCTGTAGAAGGCCACGTTGACCTGCTTTTCGCTCGGGAAGCCCAGCATCCCGCAGATCACGTGGCTGTTGTGCGCACTCCAGCCTTTGTCACACACTTGCGACCAGCCCTCCGGAAGCCTGACTTCGACCAGTCCCTCAGTCACGGGCAGGGGCCGTCTGCCCCTTCCAACGGCTGGCCGAAGTCGCACCTCCTCCACTTGCAAGTGATGCTCTACCTGGGGAGGGGGCCACAAGCAGAGGAAGGCGTCCCAGTGGCACCTTTCACACGTCTGGCCTGATTGAGTGTACTTGCTGTGAACCCAGTGGCGAGGTGGGGCCGAGAGGCAGGCCTGCGCTCTGTGAGGTGCTGACTGAGGGGCAGCCACCAGAGTGTGAGGACTTGCTGGGCTCTGAGAAATGACTAAGGGTCCAGAAGAAGCTGGGGAAGGAGCATCTAACTCTGCTTGGAGCCTGAGGGAACACTTACAGAGGAAGTGGCACTGAAGAAGTAGGAGAAAGTAAGAGTGAAAGGTTCCCTCAGGAATATCTGAGCTCAGAGAGAGCACAGGTGCCCTGGGGACCAGGGATGAAGTTGGAGAGGTTCATGCCAGGCTTAGTAACTTGAATGCTAATGCTAAAATAAACCTGGACTATGCAGTGTCTCAGAGCTCTATCATTTTGCCCACTCCCCCAGTCTCCCACTGACCCCAATTATCCCACTGGGCACATGGGATCCCCTACATTCTAGTATCTCCACATATACCCACCCCCACGGCCCTGTCTTGCTGTCCTGGGTGGTATGTATGTGTGTGTGTGTGTTTATGAACTACAGACCTCAATGACATTGGAATCTGAGAAGCCAGGGAGGCGCTCGTCCTTGCAGATGACCCCAGCATCCTCATCGTGGGTACAGTCACTGTTCCCCCAACCCCGGGAGGCACATTCAGTCACACTCCGCTCAGTCCCACTGCAGCTCAGGTTGTCCAACCAGATGCGGCCTGTGTGGGAGGGGAGATGAGGGGATAGAGAGGCTTGGAGAGGTAGCATGGGGATGTTGGTGAGAGCATGGAAGCCTCACACCTGGTAAGATAATGGGTAGGGAAGGGACAGGGGACCCTGGAAAGGAATAGGAGAGGGAGCATAGGATTGATGGATGGTTGATAGTGTTCTGGGGATACCCAAGAATTTGGTGGGGTGAATAAAAAACCCAAGAGTCAACACTGAAGTTCTGATCAGTCCTTACCCATTCAATGATAGCCGCCTAGTGTGTGTGAGGCACTCTGCCAAGGTATGTACATATGTGATCATTCTTAGAACAGAGCTGCCAGAAGATATTATCACCATTTTTTTATAAAGAAATTGAAGTTCAGGGAAGTGAAGTAACTTGCCTAGGACCATACAGCCAATGCATGAGGGCTTAGGGATTTGAGCCATTTATGAAACTTGGAAATATAAGATCCTTTCACCTCAGCCTTACATTCTCCCATGTGACTGCTCTGTGCTGCCATGTTGCCCTGTGTTCTTCTCTTGACCTGGACCAAACTGAAATGAGTATCACTGACTTTCTCTCAGAACTGGTGGCCCCTCAAAGGGCCATGTGCAGGGAACCCTCATGCATATCCGGACAGGTCTTACCCCGCTTCTGCTGGGATACCTACCTCTTGCCCCATTAGGCTATTGGAACTATCACAAACTATTGAGATTCTTTTATTACTTTCCTCCACTCCAGGTCTGATTCAGTCCTTTGATGCCACCCAGAAAAATCCCTCAGTCAAATGACTGTCTTCAAGTTTGAATTCAACCATCATGTAATTATTATCCAAAGCTTTTTCATTTCATATCAAATACCCTGCTTTCTTCAGCTATTCCTCCTTGAAACGTGGCTTCCAATCTTTTACATCTGGTAGCTCTCCTCTGAAAGTACTTCCATTTCCAGGAACCTAAGTTCCCTATTCAGGGATTAAACCTGTGCCCTCAGGAGTGAAAGCGCCAAGTCCTAACTACTAGACCACCAGGAAATGCCCAGTACTTCCATTTCTACTGTCTGTTTGAAAATGTGGCATCTAAAGTGATGATTTACTCCAGATGTGGTCTAACCAGTGGGAATTGGGGGTTAACTGCAGATTGCACCAGTTCTACCAATTCCACTGTGAGTTTATACAATGCAAGTGCCCGGTGGTCTCAGAATTGCTCCTAAACCCCTACTAACCACATCCTAAAGTTTATACTTGTCTTTGGAAGCCCAGCTTGTCAGTTTCAGCTCTAAATTATAATCTGATCTTGTTGGCTGCAGTATCTGTGATCACTTCTGTCTTTGGGACATCCGGACATCATTTACCTGCTCTCAGATTCCCATGAAACCAGCTGTACTTTAATCACACAGGGCTCATCTGTGTCAGGGCTGTCTTTGCATGTGGCTTTGTAGAATCATACTTTTGCAGAAGAAAGTAACTTACAGATCATCTAGTCATTTTGCACATGGGGGCATCTGAGGCTCAGAGAAGGCACTGATCAGCCTAACTTCATGCAGCTATATGTTGGTTGGTTTCTCCTCCACGGGTGTACTTGGCACTGGCTGCTCTTGGTGTTCTGTGTCCCTGTGGCTGTTCCCTCCCCTACATTTAGGCTGAACTTTGGCAATACCTAGGCTGTGCCTGAAGTGTCGCTCACCTGTTCCAGGGCCATATTTGGCACTGTGGGTCCAGCCTGTGGCCTCTGTGAAGCCCAGCTCCCGGCATAGGACATGAGCAGCCTGCAGCGTGAAGTCATCGTCGCAGATGGTGCCCCATTCACCAGCCCGCTGTATCTCCACGCGGCCCTCGGATGGCTTCCTGGGGAAACCAGCCAGCCGAAACCGCAGCCCCTGGCTCCCGGCCCTCTTCTCAGGTGCCGTGGATGGGGTTGGAGATCCCAGGCAGGAACTGCACAGCAGGCACAGCAGCAGCCCCCGCAGGCTCCACTGCCAAACACTGACAGGTGGCATGGCAGGGAAGGCCTGGGTGCCCCAGAGAGAGAGAAGCTGAAATTGAGAAGCCCAGGTCTGAGAGAGAGGTCATG
The DNA here is from genome assembly GCA_935064755.1 of Tragelaphus eurycerus. Lineage (NCBI taxonomy): Eukaryota > Metazoa > Chordata > Mammalia > Artiodactyla > Bovidae > Tragelaphus > Tragelaphus eurycerus. Next base: position 27,250,638 of record CAKXYN010000016.1, read on the forward strand.
AGAGGAAAAGAGACACCGGTTTAGACCAGAGACAGAGAGCCAGTGTGACAGAAAGGGGAGGGACCCAGCGGCTAAGAGAGAGAGAAAGAAATACATATTAAATAAGAAGAGAAATACAGAGTAACAGAGGCACAGACTGAGACACCCAGATTGGGGAGGGGGGGGGGGCAGAGAGAGAGAGAGAGAGAGAGAGAGAGAGAGAGAGAGAGAAGGCTCTCCCTCCCTTCTGTAAAGAATAAACGCTCACTATTAGTTGTTATGTCTCATAATGTCCTTTCCCTAGTTCTGCTATCATCACCTCTATATCCCGACTCAGAGGTCAAAGACACCCAGTGATCAAAAGACAGAGATTAGAGACCAAGATCAGAGGCCCATCAAGATAAATAGGTTGAGACTGAGCAAGAGACACATAGAGGGAGACCCAGACAGACAGGATGTGAGAGGAAGGGAAACTGTGGGAATAAAAGGGGACCAAACAGACAGCGGAGAGAGAGAGTGTGTGCTGAAAATGGACAGAAGGGGATCAGGAGAGAGTCTGGCACACAGAATTGGGGAGCAACTGAGAAAGGCAGGCAATGAGTAAGGAGGAGTTCAGTTCAGTTCAGTCGCTCAGTCTTTGCGATACCGCAGACTGCAGCACGCCAGGCTTCCCTATCCATCACCAACTCCCGGAGCTTACTGAAACTCAGTATAATTGCCTTGAGAACCCCACGAACCTCATGAAAAGGCAAAGAGGAGGAGAGGGACTGACAAAAGCCAAGGAGCAGAGGCAGGAGGGACCCAGATGATCCTGTTCAGCCAGTCAGAGAGAGGACATATAGTTACTGATTGTGGAAAGAGGCAGGCAATAAGGGGCTTAGGACACCCTCAGATCTCAGGTCCCCTAAATGGCAGCCAAGCTGAGAGTCCTTTCTGGGCAGATTCCAGGTAGAAAAGGCAGAGAACCAGAATGCATTGGAGAACTTGGTACACATCCTACATGCCCTGCAGGGTCAAGGGGCCCAGAAGGGCCAGGCCCAAGGTTGGGGTGGGGTGGGGTGGAGTTGTCCAAGCCTCCTGCCAACACGGCCATCTCTTTCCCAGGGCCACAGGAGGCAAGAGCACTAGTCGGCTTCTCAGCCAAGGCCTTCCCTCTGTCGGGAGAACAGCTCCTTTACAGCAAGCTCCCTCTACCCCCACATCCCACCCCCAGCCCCCTGCCCCATGCTTACCCCAACTCAGACAAACAACCACAACAGGGATGCTTTGTTTGGGGACATTTTGGCTTGGGGACCCAGGGAGAGGGCCTCACAGAGGAGCCCCTAGCCTTTGGGCACTTCGGATGCCCTATTTGGAACACCCTGTAGTCCCCACTCCCCAATATCTGCTTCCTTTCTCCACTCTTCTTGTGTCTTCTTTGACTATACAACCCTCAGTAGCTTGGCTTTCCTTTGATTCTACCCTACATCACCCCTTTCCCCAGGTCCCTCCATCATCCTCTCCATCTACAACTCTCCTTCCTCCCACCGGGAGCGTGACTCCCCCTACCTTTGGCTGAACGGGGACCCTAGCGGCTGGGAGAAGAGTCTTGGTCCTGTAGATCAATCCTAGGACTTCCAAAAAAAAGTTCTTGGGAGACTGCCCCTCTTTCTCCCCCGCCCCCCCTCTTCGTTCCTCCCACGTCCCCTTGAGCCCTCCCACATTCCGCCTTCTCCCAGGATCCCTCCCAGGCCAGTTCCCTCCTCTTCTCCCCTCCTCCTTGAAGCTGGCCGCTAACGCCGCTCAATCTCCCTCCCGCCCCCCCTCCTCGCCCCTCCCAGCCTGTTTAATAAAGCTCTCTTTTCCCGCGGGTTGGGTGCCGGGCAGCTGCGGTCAGAGAGCTGGACACACTGGAGGCCAGGGGGCCGCAGACTATCCCGGGCTGCGCCCCGTGCAGCGACTCGGCTCCGAGCTCCGGGAAGTCTTCAGTCCCCAGCCCCAGCCCTTCCCCCACGTCCCCGGCTCTGCGGATCGTAAATGGCCGAATTCCCGCGGAGCAGGGGTCGGGTCAGGTCCGGGGAACTGAAGCCTCGAAGGCCCAGAAAGTCCCTCCAATGCCCCAGGGTGCCCGTAGGCATTTTCTAGATGATGTCACGGCCTTCACTCTGATGTCACGTTGAGCATCTGATGTTGTACGCAGCCCTCAAGCCTAAGAGCCAGAGTCCTCTGACCCTTTGAAGTCAAGTGGTTTCTCTCGGTGAAGCCACTAGAGTGAGACATAGGGCTGGGGGTGGGGATCTGGAGGTGGTACCCCTTCCCCTTCCTCTGGCCCATCTCCTTCCTCCCCTTTCTGGGTTCGCGGAGGCTGGGGAGGGACGGGAACGCCTCCCGCGAGCCCCGCCCCGCCGGGCCCCGCCTCCGGGCCCGCCGGGCCAGGAAGCGCGGAAGGAACCGCCGGGGGCCATGGACGGGGCCGTGATGGAAGGGCCGCTGTTTTTGCAGAGTCAGCGTTTCGGGACCAAGGTAGTGTGGGCAGGGGTTGCTGAACCCCATCAGAGCTACGGGTGGGCGACTGAGCCCAAACGGAGGGAGGGGGCTCGCGGCGGGTAGAGGATCGGCGCCGGGACCCGGAGAGCCCCGTGACGTTCCCGCTAAAATGCTTTGCACATTCTTCGGAGAAGCGTCCGCCGGCCTCCGGGTATGCCTCTCTAGCCCTGGGGAGACAGAGCGGCATCCTCCTGGAGAAACTTCGCCAGCGATCGGGAAGCCTTAGTGTTGAAATCGGCCCGCGCGGGTCTTTCGTTCCCCCGTCGGGGCCGGGCAGCCGGTACTTGTCCGCTCCCTCCCCAGCGTCTCTCGGCTCTTTCCCCAGAGATGGAGGAAGACCTGGGCGGTTCTCTACCCGGCCAGTCCCCACGGTGTCGCGCGGCTCGAGTTCTTTGACCACAAGGGGTCGAGCTCTGGAGGTGGCCGAGGGAGCTCGCGCCGCCTGGACTGCAAGGTGATCCGTCTGGCAGAGTGTGTGAGCGTGGCCCCCGTGGCGGTGGAGAGCCCCCCTGAGCCTGGCGCCGCAGCTTTTCGCCTGGACACCGCACAGCGATCCCACTTGCTGGCGGCCGACGCGCCGTCCAGTGCAGCCTGGGTGCAAACGCTGTGCCAAAACGCCTTTCCGGTGAGGGGCTCGGGGCTGCACTGGGCCCAAGAGGCGAGGCGGGGTGGGAGCAGTTACAGCGGCAGAGGAACTGGGCTGGCTCAGACCCTGGGAATCGCGGTGAGGGAATCACAGCCTCCTTCATACTCCTTCTCTTTTACCCTAGAAAGGCAGCTGGGCCCTGGCACCTGCCGAGAACCCACCCAAGCTTTCTGCCCTGGAGATGCTGGAGAACTCGCTGTATAGCTCCTCCTGGGAAGGTAGATGGCCTGAAAAGCCCCAGGAGGGATGGGGTGGAAAGAAAGGGTGTCCTAGGAGGGGAAGTAGGAAGCTCCTGAGAGCTGGCTTGAGAGAGAGAGAGAGAGAGAGAGAGAGAGAGAGAGAGAGAGAGAGAGTGTGTGTGTGTGTGTGTGTGTGTGTGTGTACACACAATCTGCTCCCTTCCCCCACCCCAGTCCTGGCCAGGTCCCAGTCTAATTGTGTATTCCTTCCAGGATCCCAGTTCTGGGTAACGGTGCAGAAGACTGAGGCCGCCGAGCGCTGTGGCCTGCATGGCTCCTATGTGCTGAGAGTGGAGGCAGAGAGGCTGACTCTTCTGGCCGTGGGGGCCCAGAGGCAGATATTGGAGCCACTTCTTTTCTGGCCCTACACTCTGTTGCGTCGCTATGGCCGTGACAAGGTAGGGTGCTGTCAAGACAGGACTGGCTGACTGGGTTGGGCACCTGTGGGAGGGGTGGACAGGAAGGTGGAAGACTGCACTCTAGATAACTCTTTCTTGCCTAGACCTCCCTTTCCAGTGGTCTCTTCTTTGTAGGTCCCCTAACTAGTCCTAGCCCTGTGACTCACCTCTGATGGCTCCTGGTAACGTGTTTCCCTCTGCATCCTCTTCAGGTCATGTTCTCTTTTGAGGCTGGCCGCCGCTGTCCCCTCCGGCCCTGGAACCTTCACCTTCCAGACGGCACAGGGAAATGACATCTTTCAGGCAGTCGAGACTGCTATCCACCGACAGAAGACTCAGGGGGAAGGCTGGCCAGGGGCAGGTTGTTCTCAGAGCTGATTCCCATGAAGGAGAAGTGGCAGACGGGAAGTTGGCTTCCCCCGCGGCCCCCCTGGAGCTCCCAGGCAGCCCTCCAGCCCTGTATTCTGAACCCTTAGACTCCCTGCGCATTCCTCCAGGCCCTTCCCAAGATTCCCTGTACTCAGACCCCTTGGACAGCACCCCTGCTCTGGCAGGGGAGGGGACACAGTTAAAGAAAGCTCTCTACTGGGACTTGTGTGAGCACGTGCAGCAGAAGCTGACAAAGGCCAAGTTGACAGACCCTAAAGAAGACCCCATTTATGATGAACCTGAGGGCCTGGCCCCCGCCACTCTCCGGGGCCTTTATGATCTGCCTCAGGAGCCCAAGGATGCATGGTGGTGCCAGGCTCGGGTGAAGGAGGAGGGCTACGAGCTCCCCTACAACCCTGCCACGGATGACTATGCTGTGCCACCCCCTCGGAGCACAAAGCCCTTTCCAGCTCCCAAGCCCCAGGGCCTGGCCTTATCTGAATCTGGTGCTGCAACTGGCAGTGGCAGCCAAGGCCATGGCTCAGACACTGCCCTGTACAGCCAGGTCCAGAAAAGCGGGGCCTCAGGGAGCTGGGACTGTGGGCTCTCTGGAGCAGTGACTGACAGGACTGGGGCCAAGTCAGAGGGTTCCACGTGAGAACTGGGCGAAGCTGAGGTTGCTGATAGGAGGACCATGGGGAAGGAGCATGGAATCAAAGAAACCTGTTAGAACCAGCAGGAACCAGAGGGGCCTGTGTGCAGAGACCGGGGTACAAGGGGAGTCAAGGGAAGGATGATCTGTCCCAAGAAGTCATGGAAGCGGGACAGAGTCATAAAGGGGCTCAGGGATGGGATCTGGGGGAGGCCAGCACCTCTAAGGCATCCCACCAAAGGGGATGAGCAGAACTATAGAAAAGGGTATTTGGTCAGAGGAGGTGTGGTTTGTATGGAAGTAAAGGGAGATGCTGAACTGTGTCTGGATCCCTCCCCCTTCATTGTTCTTTACCATATATATATATATTTTTTTTTTTTTTGGGGGGGTAACTTTTATTCTCATTAAAGTCAGTTTGGATTTAAGAGGTCTATGTCTGTGAACAGTCATAACGGGGACAGAGGGGCAAGATGTGCTGGGCAGACATGGGATTAGGAGAACCAGAAAGGTGTTGGGGGAAACTGAAGGAGGCAAGGGTCCCAGGGAGGGGGTGACCATTCAGAGTCTGAAAGGTCCAGTTAGGCCCACCTGGGGTGGGTGGGGCCCTGGGCATAATAACATCAGTAACCCTCAGTTTCCCCTGTTGCCGTTATGTAAAATGGGAAAGCTTAACTATAGGCACAACCTCATAGGGTTGTTTGTATGGAAGGAGTTAAATTTCTCAAGTACTTAATTGATTTGAAGTGCAGAATAAACATTTTACAAATGGTAGTTATTCTGTGGATGGACAAGGCTGCTGGGCGGGTGTGAGGAATGGGGAACAGGGAGGGAACAGGGCTTTTTCATACCACCCTCTCCCCTGTTTTCAGCTCTAGGAGGCCCCCCTCCCCTTGTCTCTCTTTCTCTCACACACACACAGTTTGCGTGTAGCTAGCAAGCACCAGCCACTTTTCTGTTCGAAGGCTGATGGGACTTGCAATGTGATGGGAGGGGCACAGGCCTTGAAATGAAGCTTAGATTTCACTCCTACTTGTTTTTCATGAGCTTGGGAAACCTCATCCTTCTCTGCTGAGGTCCAGTTTCCTGGAGGTGACCTGACATCATCCACCTGCTTACACAGAACTACAAGGAGAAATTTGGGTCTGGGAATACTCCTAACAATGGTGGAGACTTACTGGGTATTTATTCTTCATTTGTGTTAACAGTATCAAATGATCCAAAAGAAAAATAAGTCCCTTCTTGGAGAAAGAAGAGGGTCAGGTGTGTCTCCTCATAGCCTGAGGAGTGGGGTGATGAAAACTTTGGAGGTGGAGGAGGGGAAGGCTCTGTTTCCCAGTCACCTGGAGCTTGCAGAGGGTCAGGTCGACAGAAGGCAAGTATGGCCACAGAAAGCCACTGTGGAACAGACTGGGGACCTTGGAATGGATGTGCTTTAGCAGGGCAGTCGGACTAAGGTGCTAGTGACTTAGGGCCCTCAGGGATACTCCTCTGCCTCTTCTTCCTCCTCTTCCATAGGAGGCTGGAAGAAGACTTCTGAGGAAGCTTTGCTGGCTGCTGGCATCTTGGGGACTCTGCCAGGGGCTGTAGTCATAGGCAGAGGGGCCACTGTGGCTCGCACTCGATTTATTTGCAAAGGCTCAGCCTGCAGAGAAAGCAAGAAGAGCTTTCTGTGAAGACTAGACAAGTCCTGATTTCCTATTCCACTCCCTGCTGGGTCTCCAGTCCTAACTGCTTCTTGGGTCCCATGAGTGACAGCCTCAAGGCCCAGAGCAGTGGAGTCCCTGGGGCCCTAGCCTCCACAATGCCTGTCTCCCGGCTGAGTGTCCTCCTCTGTCTGCTTGCCTACTAGCTAACTCATGGTGGGTGCTATTCCCCTCTCTAGACTGTCTGTAGTTTGGAAACCTCTTTCTCTTGTAACTTCAGGTAAGGCAAAAGTTTTTTTCTACGGGCTTTGTTACTGAGAAACAAGGAAAAGATTTATAAGAGCACAAAAGGAAGCCCATATACTATAGAACATAGATTTCATTAAAATAAATCCCCACGACCAATTACTCTTCTCTCTTGAACTCTTGTCACTGGAGCTGTGTCTCTAAGCTTCTAACCTTGGTCAGCCTCCCTTTCCTCATCTGTAAAATGAGCATAACTTACCTTGTAGGGATGCTGTGAGGATTAAATCAGAAAAATATATGTGAGAGTACATGTCATAAAACCTGGCAAATAACTGTTGCTTGGTGAATACTGATTTCCCTCCCCTTGGGCATTTCTTATCCCACCTTCTTTCAACAGAGGCTGTGGCTGTGGTTCCAGTGCAGCCAGTTTGCTTGGTGGGACAGTGCTCTGTTAAATGACTACTGACTTTTCCAAATACTGCAATTAAGATAACTAAATATTTTATGTAAATGCCCAAGCAAAAAAAGTCCCAGTACTGCATAAGGGTTGTAATTTTCTTTGTCTAGGGTTAAAGGCTTCTCTTCCCATTGGTCTGTTCTTCCAGAGGAGATCAGGGAGGATCTCCCTTGGATGGGGGACGGGGAAGAGGTCTCTGGCATTCTGGGCATAACGGGGAAGGAGGGAAGTACCTTTCTTACAGCCCGGTTCTTCGAGCTTGGGTGGAACCGGCCATGAGGGTTGGCAAAGGTGCTGCTCAGGTGTGAGTACAGGTGGCTCCAGACTTCCAAGGGGTTGTAGGTGGATTCTAGTTCCAGGTCATCAAGCATGCTCTGAAGAAGAGAGAGGAGGCGCCTCACTGGGAAACCTGAGGTCACAGAACCCAAGATGTCAGGCAGAGACCTGAGTGTGAGAAGCTGAGGAGGTGTGATGGCCCAGGGCTTCACTGAGGGGTGTGAGAGAGATGCGTGTCCTCTTGGGTGTTCGGGCCCTCAGGTCTGAGCGCTTGTGAAGTGTCAGGCAGGGGTACAAGCAGCAACAGAATGGTGAGGGACACTGAGCATTCTGGCCCCAAGAACCATGTCACAGGATTCCGAGAGGGGCCAGAGTGCCATGAGGGTTACAAGGGAGCCAGTGTATGAGGCTGTGAGGGAGGGTGAGTTGGGGGCTGAGGTGTTCAGTCTACAAAGCAAGTACACTGAGTTCTCGGCCTGTGAGGCGAGCATAACCAGAGGACACGCGAGCAGAGCATTCCTGAGCAGTCAGGTTTTCCGGCCACAACATCCTGTGCCAGGAAACAACTGGCCCTGAAGTGAGACGCTGAGTGAGCCACGGCCACTCGTGCCCACCTCTCTCGCATCCCTGTGGCTGCCAAGCCAAGAGCACAATCCCAGGCTCTGTCCTCTCGGCACGTAAGCCAGGAATCTAGCAGCAGGGGTGTGGTTCCAGTTCTCTGTGCCGTGAGCCCCGCTCCCACCCTCAACTGGTGAGGCTGGCAGAGGAAATCCAGAATCCCAATCCAAGATGAGAGGAGGGGAAGGAGAAAAGTGGCCTTAGAGCTGTTCCCTCCTTTGCATCATAGTCTCATTTTAAAGCTCTTCCTAGTCTCAGCGCCTATATTGGCTGCCTTTTCTCTTCCTCTCAGAGATAGAGGCGTATAAACACAGGCACACACACATGCATTCAGAGACTGCAGAGACATGAGAACACACCATCACGCAGATGCGTGCTTTCTTCCGTCTCGCCTCAGTTCCTGGCCTTCTTCTCTGTCCCTCTTACCATACTCTTGGAACCACTTCTCCCTCTGCTCCCTGGTCCTTTCCTTCTGGGGCTGACTCATTTCCCTCATCCCTTTTTTGAACTCCATTCCCTTCTCCCCCTTCTATCCCATGAGATCTGGGCTCACTTGCCTCCACAGTCTTAAGGCTGTCAGCAGGCATGTCCTCAGGCAGCAGGGGGAAAGGGCTGGGCAGCATCAGTTCCCGAGTGGCCACTGCCTTCACCAGCAGAGTGGGAGAGTGAGATGGCAGGATCACGTAGAAGGTGCTAGCGGGCTCTCTCAGTTTGTGTTCTTGGTTCAGGGGCTCCCCCTTGGCCAATAGCAGCCATTCTCTTTTCTGAAACAAAGACACAAACGCATAGGCTCAGCTTCAGTCTTTGGCATGTTTGGAAGATTAGTCCCAATTGCCGGCCTGTTTAGTCTCTCTCCCCTCAACTAGTTCTCAACGCCTTAAAGCAGTGCCATCATTTTGTGCAGCACAGAACTCTGAGGGGGTCTGGTAAGCCAGGCAGGTGGTAGGTGCCTGCAGAAGTTCATGGTTTCTTAACATTTTGCTTATTATCTGGAGATGCACTGTGTTCCTGAAGAACAGATCCAAAATGTCTGGAAAGTACCGGATGCTTCTCAAGTCTGTCAAATTGGAAATAAATGATATAGAACTCACAGTATATGTGTGCATGGGGAGAATTTGCCCCTGGTCCAGGGACATGGTCTTTTTAAGCCTGGAAGGGATGTTTGCTGGAAGGGATATTAGGAAATTGCAGGGCACTCCATTTCAGTTGGCTCAAGTAAAAAGTGAGGGCTTATTACTAGACTCTCAATTCTTTTTTAAAAAAACTATTTATTTATTTATTTGACTGCACCAGGTCTAGATGCAGCATGCAGGATCTTAGATTTTGGTGCAGCATGCAGGCTTTTTAGCTGCAGCATGTGGGACTAGTTCCCTGATCAGGGATTGAACCTGGGCCCCCTGCTTTGGGAGCGTGGAGTCTTAGCCACTGGACCACTGGGGAAATCCTTCAAGTAACTTCTGATGTGGCTCAGGGTTTGGATTATTATCATTACTTTAATCTTTTTTTTTTCATGCTGGTTCATGTATTTGTTTGTAGATTAGTTTATTTATTAAGAATTTGTTGAATGCCCATTATGTCCCAAGCACTAGGCATGGGTATATAGAAATTCATTAGACATGTTCCTGGTCTCCTTAGAGCTTATAATATAGGAAGCAGAAGGTTTGTAAACTGTTTGTCCAAGATTTAGGATAACCAACTGTTTCAGTTTGTCCATCTTTAGCACCGAAAGTCCTGTATCCCAGAAGACACTTCAGTCTTGGGCAAACTGGAGCAATTGGTTACCTTTCTAAGACTCCTTGGAGAATAAAATATCTTGCCACCCTGGCAAGTCTCTGGGGGCTAAAACTATGGCAGTGTGACATTTCTTACAACTCAGGGTTATGAGACAAATTCACAGCCGTTATATCCTGGGATTACTAAGAAAATCTGAATGCAGCACACAAAAAAATTATGATCCCTAGAATCTGAGTCCATTGATTTTTGGGACAATGGCTAAGATTATGTTAGAGAAGTGATATGTAGAAATACACGAGATCTCTCAAAAGTAACTCCTGATGTGGGAACTATCAGAGGACTGGGAAAAGATTGATTTGAAAGGATTTTACAGGTCCCTTTAAAATTTCTGGACTAATTTACAGAGCGATTGACAGAGGCTCTGGAAGAAGACAGGCAAATATCCCCTTATTAGAATGGTAAAGATATTAATTTATCTGCATTTCCCGGGAACATTCTGAGAAAGTAAGAAGTAGGGAAATTGAACTTTAAGGCTCCTATTTTGACTCTGAATTTCTAACCTCTTCCTGGATAGTGATTATTTGAAGTCCTGGAACCAAGCTTGAACATGTTACCCAGGTCATAGGTTGACTTGTTCCTACAGGCATTGTACCTGTGATGGAAATAGTTAATTGACAAACCAGATATCTGAGGTTGAGAAAAAGCAGTGGCATGGGGGTGTCTCAGAAGACCTTTGGGGTCCTCAAATTGAACAGTGCTTAATGACTTGGTTGCTATTGTTCAGTCACTAAGCCATGTCTGACTCTTTGCGACCCTGTGGACTGCAGCATGCCAGGTTCCTCTGTCCTCTACTGTCTCCTGGAGTTGGCTCAAATTCACGTCCATTTAGTTGGTGATGCTATCTAACCATCTCTTCCTCTGCCGCCCCCTTCTTTTGCCTTCAGTCTTTCCCAGCATCAGGGACTTTTCCAGTGAGTCGGCTTTTCCCATCAGGTGGCCAAGTATTGGAGCTTCAGCTTCAGCAACAGTCCGTCTGATGAATATTCAGGATTGATCCCCTTGAAGTCCAAGGGACTCTCAACAGTCTTCTCCAGCATCACCATTCAAAAGCATCAATTCTCCGGTGCTCAGCCTTCTTTATGGACCAACTGTCACATCTGTATATGACAAATGAAAAAAACCATAGCTTTGACTATACAGACCTTTGTTGGAGAAGTGATGTCTCTCCTTTTTAAGATGCTATCTAGGTTTGTCATCGCTTTCCTTCCAAGGAGCAAGCCGCTTTTAATTTCACAGCTCAAGTCACCATCCACAGTAATTTTGGAGCCCAAGAAAAGAAAATCTGCCACTGCTTTCAATTTTTCCCCTTCTATTTGCCATGAAGTAATGGGACCAGATACCATGATCTTTGTTTTTTGAATGTTGAGTTTCAAGCCAGCTTTTACACTCTCCTGTTGCACACTCACCAAGAGGCTCTTTAGTTCCTCTTCACTTTCTGCCATTAGGTTGGTATCATCTGCATCTCTGAAGTTGTTGATACTTCTCCCAGCAATACTTGATTCCAGCTTGTGATTCATCCAGCCTGGCATTTTGCATGATGTACTCTGCATAGAAGTTAAATAAGCGTAGTGACAATATACAGCCTTGTACTCCTTTCCCAATTCTGAACCAGTCTGTTGTTCCATGTAAGATTCTAAATGTTGTTTCTTGACACTCATACAGGCTTCTCAGGAGACAGGTAAGGGGTCTAGTATTCCCATCTCTTATTTCTCATAGTTTGTTGTGATCCACACAGTCAAAGGATTTAGCATAGTCAATGAAGCAGAAGTAGATGTTTTTCTGGAATTCCCTTGCTTTTTCTGTGATCCAACAGGTGTTGGCAATTTGATCTCTGTTCCTCTGCCTCTATGAAACCCAACTTGTACATCTGGAAGTTCTCAGTTCACATACAGTTGAAGCCTAGCTTGAAGGATTTTGAGCATAACCTTGCTAGCATGTGAAATGAGCAAAACTGTATGGTAGTTTGAACATTCTTTGCCATTGCCCTTCTTTGGGATTAGAATGATTAGATGACTGCTGAGTGCTTTAGAATATGTTTTTTTCCTAATTCAAAAGAAAGGAGCATGAGTTGGATGCTGAATTTGCCAGAAGGTGGGTGAAAACATTTCTATATTTCTGTTGTGGTTAGGGACTTTGCTATGTAAGGTGCCAGGGAGCTTAGATTTTAGGAGGTGGAGATTGATTCTTATTAGAACAGGTGTGACAGGGGGAGAATTGAATGGCATGCTGTATTCCAAGTTCAGCCTGATTAAAGTCATCCTCCCCACTTCTAATTACTAAAGCTATGAAGGAAGGTGTGGTATGGCAGCCACTGTTGGTTTCCTGGCCACTGCCCCCACCCCCTTTCTCTCTGTTAGTCTTTCAGTGATATATAACGTGGACTTAAATAATGAGACATCAGCAGAAGTTGCTAGGTGTGGCTTCTGGAAAAGCTTTGTAATATGCTGGCAGGCTTTTTGCGTCTGCACCCTACCCTTCTTTCTCCCTAGGACAGGACTCTATCTTAATGCACAGCAGCCATCTCGTGACCATGAGGCAGCAGGCATGAGGATGAAGTACACCTGCTAAGGATGCTATGGGGAAAACGGCAAGAGCCTGGGTCCTCGACAGCACTGATCAACTGTACCAGCCCCAGAATTCTGTCCTCGCACTTTTTTTACGTGAGAAAAATAAACTTTTAATTACTCAAAGTAGAGTTGGGTTGGTTTTCTGTTAGCTACAGCCAGATGGATCTTTTACAGATTTCAAAGAAAAAGAAGAGGAGGTGGTTATTTATTTCTAGTATATGGGAAAACAGGAGTAGAAGGGACAATTCAATGGCACTGGTGTAGGCCTTGCTAGAAGGGCAGGTGGGAGTTTATTATTATCAGGTAAAAACTCTAATCTCACTAAACCATTCCTCCCTTGACTTGCCATCAATGATGAAAAAGTGAAAGTATTAGTCACTCAGCCATGTGTGACTCTTTGCAACTTCATGAACTGTAGCCCGCCAGTCTCCTCTGTCTGTGGAATTCTCCAGGCAAGAATATTGGAGTGGGTTGACATTCCCTTCTCCAGGGGATCTTCCTGACCCTGGGATTAAACCTGGGTCTCCTGCATTGTAGGCAGATTCTTTATCATCTGAGCCACCAGGGATGCCCATCAAGATAATGACCTGGGACCAAATCCACCCATTAAAGAAGCACTGCCCCACTCCTGAGTGGGAGTGCTCCTGAGGCAGCCACTGAGAGTGGGGAAGAGCCAAGAGCACTCATTTTGCATCGCTTGTGGGAAGAGACACATTTCATTGTCATATGTGTCTAGGAAGAGAAATTACAGCTAGTTATGGTAAAGCTATGCATCAGATCAGATCAGATCAGATCAGTCGCTCAGTCGTGTCCGACTCTTTGCGACCCCATGAACCGCAGCACGCCAGGCCTCCCTGTCCATCACCAACTCCCGGAGGTCACTCGGACTCGCATCCATCGAGTCAGTGATGCCATCCAGCCATCTCATCCTCTGTCGTCCCCTTCTCCTCCTGCCCTCAATCCCTCCCAGCATCAGAGTCTTCTCCAATGAGTCAACTCTTCGCATGAGGTGGCCAAAATATTGGAGTTTCAGCTTTAGCATCATTCCTTCTAAAGAAATTCCAGGATTGATCTCCTTCAGAATGGACTGGTTGGATCTTCTTGCAGTCCAAGGGACTCTCAAGAGTCTTCTCCAACACCACAGTTCAAAAGCATCAATTCTTCGGCGCTCAGCCTTCCTCACAGTCCAACTCTCACATCCATACATGACCACAGGAAAGACCATAGCCTTGACTAGGCGAACCTTTGTTGGTAAAGTAATGTCTCTGCTTTTGAATATGCTATCTAGGTTGGTCATAACTTTCCTTCCAAGGAGCAAGCGTCTTTTAATTTCATGGCTGCAGTCACCATCTGCAGTGATTTTGGAGCCCAGAAAAACAAAGTCTGACACTGTTTCCACTGTTTCCCCATCTATTTCCCATGCAGTGATGGGACCAGATGCCATGATCTTCGTTTTCTGAATGTTGAGCTTTAAGCCAACCTTTTCACTCTCCACTTTCACTTTCATCAAGAGGCTTTTTAGCCCCTCCTCACTTTCTGCCATAAGGGTGGTGTCATCTGCATATCTGAGGTTATTGATATTTCTCCCGGCAATCTTGATTCCAACTTGTGTTTCTTCCAGTCCAGCATTTCTCATGATGTACTCTGCATATAAGTTAAATAAACATGGTGACAATATGCAGCCTTGACGTACTCCTTTTCCTATTTGGAACCAGTCTGTTGTTCCATGACCAGTTCTAACTGTTGCTTCCTGACCTGCATACAGATTTCTTAAGAGGCAGATCAGGTGGTCTGGTATTCCCATCTCTTTCAGAATTTTCCATAGTTTATTGTGATCCACACAGTCAAAGGCTTTGGCATAGTCAATAAAGCAGAAATAGATGTTTTTCTGGAACTCTCTTGCTTTTTCCATGATCCAGCGGATGTTGGCAATTTGATCTCTGGTTCCTCTGCCTTTTCTAAAACCAGCTTGAACATCAGGAAGTTCACGGTTCACATATTGCTGAAGCCTGGCTTGGAGAATTTTGAGCATTACTTTACTACCTGGGGATTTTTGGAATCTGGAAGGGCATCAGGAAGAAGTTGTTGCTTTGGCATTATTTGCTTCTTCTCTCCCTCCAGAAGGCAGGATGCAGGAGGGGAAGAAAGAGAAGCTACAATGACAACTCCCCTGCTGCTCTCACACTGGCTTCCGCAGAGGAGGCCAGGGGAAGATGGTAAATGGGGTTCCAAACCCCCAAGTAGCAGACTGTATATTCTTTTCAAATGAACATGGAACATTCTCCAGAATAGATCAAGTGATAGGCCATAAAACAAACTGTAATAATTAAAAAAATTAAAATCATCCAAAGTGTCTTCTCTGATCACAGTAGAATGCAATTAGAAATCAACAAAGAAAAGAAATTTGGGAAATTCATAAGTATAAGAAAATTAAATAACATACTCCTAAGTAATCAATGGATCAAGGAAGAAATCACGAAGAAAATTAGAAAACAATTTGAGATGAGTTTAAGTAAAAACACAACATATTATGAAATATAGCCAAACAGTGCTTAGAGGGTAATTTATAGCTGATAACTCCTCTATTAAACTAAAAAGAAAACAGGTCTCAAATCAATAGCTTAATCTTCTACCTTAAGAAACTAGAAGAAGAAGACCAAACTAAACTTAAAGCAAGTTTAAGGAAGGAAGGAAATTAAAAAATTACTGGAGTAGAAAAACATAAAGTAGACAGTATAAAAATAATAGAGAAAATCAATGGAACCAAAGTTGGTTCTTTGAAAAGATCAATAGAAATGTAAAAACCTGTTAGCTAGATTGATAAGGGAGAAAGATAAAATATCTAAATTACTAAAATAAAAAATAAAAGAGGTAGCATCAGGACTTTCCGGGTGGTCCAGCCGTTAAGACTCTGTGCTCCCAATGCAGGGGACCTGGGTTTGATACCTGGTCAGGAAACTAGATCCCACACACCTAAAAGAAGAGTTTACATACTGCAACTAAGACCTGGCACCACCAAACGAAAATAAACATTAAGTTAAAAAAAGAGGTAGCATCACTACTGACCTTACAGAAATGAAAAAGATTATAAGGGAATATTATAAACAATTGTATGACAACAAATTAGGTAATCTAGATGAAATGGACAGATTCCTAGAAAGACATGAACTGCTAAGACTGACTCAACAGGAAATAGAAAATCTTCTGAATAAATCTGTGTCAGGAGTCCCGAAGACTACTCCTGGGTTGAGTGATTCACTAAGAGGACTCACAAGACTTAGCATAAATATGACTTATTATGGCAAGAGAATACAAAAGAAAATCAGCATGGAGAAAAGGCTTATGGGGTGAAGTTCAGAGGAAACGAAGTGTAAGCTTTTAAAAGTCCTCTACCTATAGAGTTGGGCTTCCCTGGTGGCTCAGCGGTAAAGAATCCTCCTGCAATGAAGGAGTTGCAGGAGATGCAGGTTCGATCCCTGGGTTGGGAAGATCCCCTGGAAGAGGCATGGCAACCCACTCCAGTATTCTTGCCTGGAGAATCCGATGGACAGAGGAGCCTGTGGGCAACAGTACATATGGTCGCAAAGAGTTGGGGGCATGACTAAAGCAACGTAACATGCACACACACACGCTATAGAGTCACAGAACATACCTAATTCTTCTAGTGTTAAACTGTGACAGTATATGTAAAATGTTGTCCACCAGAAGTCATTAGAGACTCAGTGCCCAACAGTTTTTTGGAGGCTGGTCACATAAGCACCTTGTACCCAGCACATCCCAAAGTTTTAGACTCCTATAAGAAAAGCAGATGTCAGCGCATACTTTTGCACAGTGAGCCACTGGGGGATGGTGGGAACACTCCCTAAATCCAAATTCCCATATGCCAGACAAGGGTTAATCTTGTAAGCAGGACTTTCTAAGGAAAGAAATCTCAGGCCTGCTATATTAACTTTTTGGCACAATCTATAACAAGTAAAGATAAACAGTTAGTAATTAGAAGATTTTTCACACAAAAAAATCAAGGCCTAGATGGCTTTACTGGTGAATTGTGCCAAACCTTTAAATAAATATCATTAATCTTTCACAAATTCTTCCAAGAAAACAGAAGATGAAGGAAAACTTTGCAACTAATCTACAAGGCTAGTATTACCCTGATACTAAAACTAGAAAAAAACATCACAAGAAAATTACAGACCACTATTCCTTACAAATATAGATGAAAAAATCCTCAGCAACATACCAGCCAACCAGCAAATCCAGCAAATATAAAAAGGATTATACACTAAAAGTGGGATTTATTCTAGGAATACAAGGTTGGCATAATATCTGAAAGACCAAACAATGTAACACATCATGTTAATAGACTAATGGACGGAACTACATAATTATCTCAATAAAGGTGGGAAATGCATTTGATAAAATTCATGATAAAAACATTCAACAGAATGGAACTTCCTCAACCTATCAAAGGCCTCCATAAAAAACTTACAGTTAACATCACAGGTAGTGGGTGCTTTGCCCCTAAGATTAGAAGCAAGACAAAGATGTCTGCACTTGTCATTTTTATTCAACAATGTTGGAGATGTATTGAAGACCAAAGGGCCATTTCCCACATTTCTGGACTATTAGCCCCGCTAGGATTATGAGCATGTTAATATCCTAGCACTTGAGGACTAATATTTTTAAATTTTGATTTAGAAAAATATAATAATGTGACATTTCTCAACATTAGAGAGCTAAGGTGCATATTCATACCATTTAACAGTTCTGTGAAGGTTGAAATAGATGTGACAATGGGTACATGGGTGGGGACAGGGAAAAAAGGATGAGTAGAGGCAGGCTGTGGTGGGAGGCAGGAACAGCTTCATAGTGAAGGTATTTAAGCAGATTCTGGAAAAAAAGTTTAAAAAATTTGTTGTGTGGCAAGGGGAAGGAGCAGCATGAAAAGGGGTGTGGTGGTGTGAAACAGTTTAGCATCTTTGGGAAACATTCAGTAATTTATAAGTATGGCTGGTGTGGAGGATAGAAGGGACATGGTGAAAGATGAAGCAAGAGGCTGGGTCACAAGAAGGCTACTGATGCTGTGCTATCCTGCTATTCTAGCCCCTGTCTGTATACACTGGAGGCTGTATACTCTAACTACATTCTGATCATTTTTAACAAATGGCTCTTGACCTGCCATCACCCCACTCTCAGCTTAGATTCTTGCTCTTGACTCTTTGCCTAATATAACCAAGGAATTTCCATTTCCCCACCCATTTACAGCCCAACCAGGTCATTGCCTATGTACTTTGACTTCTGCTGGGCATACCTTGGCTTGAATCCTGTCACTTCTGTGGCCAATTAGGGCAGACATGGGCTGTAAAGCTCTGGAATGTGTATCCAGAAACTCTGACATTTTAAGTTGGAAACTGAAAGATCTATTAAATATTTAATATAAAGATCTGTTAAATAGATGGTATTTTCATTTCTTTTCCTAGTTCACACAGACATGACTTTGTAAGAGAAATGAGGATGTGGAAAGTGAGTCACTAGCTACATAATGGGGACTATGTAGTAGGATTTGGTAACTGAAAAGATGTTTTCCTAGTGATGAATAAACTCATCTAATAAATACTTGGAAAAATTATATATATAATTCCCTACCACATTCTCCAAAGCGGTTATTCAAGTTTAGAAAAAGGCAACAACAACAACAAAGTAAACAATTAGGGGGATTGGACAAAGGAAATAAAAGGTGCTGCCCCGTGCTCAGTCGCTTAGTCATGTCCGACTCTTTGCGACCCCAGGGACTGTAGCCCGCCAGGTTCGTCTGTCCATGGAATTTTCCAGGCAAGAATACTGGAGTGGGTTGAAGGGTGATAGTAGAGCCAAGATTAGATAAGATCATAAAAATGCAAACCACCCACTTTTGCTAGAAGCTATGCCCAGGAACCTGAAAATGAGAACACAGTGGAACCAGCCAACTAACTGAGGGTAAACCAGAAAATGTATTACAGATTGTCCAGCCAGATAAAGGATGCAAAAGGGAATAAATGAACATTTAATAACCTTCAACTAGGCAAACTTCCAAACTCATTTTATGAGGCCACCATCACCCTAATTCCAAAACCTGACAAAGATCCCACAAAAAAAGAAAACTACAGACCAGTATCACTGATGAACATAGACGCAAAAATCCTTAACAAAATTCTAGCAATCAGAATCCAACAACACATTAAAAAGATCATACACCATGACCAAGTGGGCTTTATCCCAGGGATGCAAGGATTCTTCAATATCCGCAAATCAATCAACGTAATACACCACATTAACAAACTGAAGAATAAAAACCATATGATTATCTCAATAGATGCAGAGAAAGCCTTTGACAAAGTTCAACATCCATTTATGATAAAAACTCTCCAGAAAGCAGGAATAGAAGGAACATACCTCAACATAATAAAAGCTATATACGACAAACCCACAGCAAACATTATCCTCAATGGTGAAAAACTGAAAGCATTTCCTCTAAAGTCAGGAACAAGACAAGGATGCCCACTTTCACCATTATTATTCAACATTGTTCTGGAAGTTTTGGCCACAGCAATCAGAGCAGAAAAAGAAATAAAAGGAATCCAAATTGGAAAAGAAGAAGTAAAACTCTCACTGTTTGCAGATGACATGATCCTCTACGTAGAAAACCCTAAAGATTCCACCAGAAAATTACTAGAACTAATCAATGAATACAGTAAAGTTGCAGGATATAAAATTAACACACAGAAATCCCTTGCATTCCTGTACACTAATAACGAGAAAATAGAAAGAGAAATTAAGGAAACAATTCCATTCACCATTGCAATGAAAACAATAAAATACTTAGGAATATATCTTCCTAAAGAATCTAAAGACCTATATTTAGAAAACTATAAAACACTGCTGAAAGAAATTAAAGAGGACACTAATAGATGGAGGAATATACCATGTTCGTGGATTGGTAGAATCAATATAGTGAAAATGAGTATACTACCCAAAGCAATTTATAGATTCAATGCAATCCCCATCAAGCTACCAACGGTATTCTTCACAGAGCTAGAACAAATAATTTTTCAATTTGTATGGAAATACAAAAAACCTCGAATAGCCAAAGCTATCTTGAGAAAGAAGAACGGAACTGGAGGAATCAACCTGCCTGACTTCAGGCTCTACTATAAAGCTACAGTCATCAAGACAGTATGGTACTGGCACAAAGACAGAAACATAGATCAATGGAACAAAATAGAAAGTCCAGAGATAAATCCATGCACATATGGTCACCTAATCTTTGACAAAGGCGGCAAGAATATACAATGGAGTAAAGACAATCTTTTTAACAAGTGGTGCTGGGAAAACTGGTTGAACACTTGTAAAAGAATGAAACTAGAACACTGTCTAACACCATACACAAAAATAAACTCAAAATGGATTAAAGAGCTAAATATAAGACCAGAAACCATAAAACTCCTAGAGGATAACATAGGCAAAACACTCTCTGACTTACATCACAGCAGGATCCTCTATGACCCACCTCCCAGAATATCGGAAATAAAATCAAAAATGAACAAATGGGACCTAATCAAACTTAAAAGCTTCTGCACAACAAAGGAAACTATAGGCAAGCTGAAAAGACAGCCTTCAGAATGGGAGAAAATAATAGCAAATGAAGCAACAGACAAACAACTAATCTCAAAAATATACAAGCAACTTCTACAGCTCAATTCCAGAAAAATAAACGACCCAATCAAAAAATGGGCCAAAGAACTTAATAGACATTTCTCCAAAGAAGACATACAGATGGCTAACAAACACATGAAAAGATGCTCAACATCGCTCATTATCAGAGAAATGCAAATCAAAACCACTATGAGATACCATTACACGCCAGTCAGAATGGCTGCGATCCAAAAATCCACAAGCAATAAATGCTGGAGAGGGTGCGGAGAGAAGGGAACCCTCTTACACTGTTGGTGGGAATGCAAACTAGTACAGCCACTATGGAGAACAGTATGGAGATTCCTCAAAAAACTGGGAATAGAACTGCCTTATGACCCAGCAATCCCACTGCTGGGCATACACACTGAGAAAACCAGAATTGAAAGAGGCACGTGTACCCCAATGTTCATAGCAGCACTGTTTACAATAGCCAGGACGTGGAAGCAACCTAAATGTCCATCCACAGATGAATGGATAAGCAAGCTGTGGTACATATACACGATGGAGTATTACTCAGCCATTAAAAAGAATACATTTGAATCAGTTCTAATGAGGTGGATGGAACTGGAGCCTATTATACAGAGTGAAGTAAGCCAGAAAGAAAAACACAAATACAGTATACTAACGCATATATATGGAATTTAGAAAGATGGTAACAATCACCCTGCTTATGAGACAGCAAAAGAGACACTGATGTATAGAACAGACTTTTGGACTCTGGGACTGGGAGAGGGTGGGACGATTGGGGAGAATAGCATTGAAATATGTATAATATCATATCTGAAACGAGTCAGTCCAGGTACGATGCCCTATAACAGATGCCTGGGACTGGAGCACTGGGATGACCTGGAGGGATGGTGTGGGAGGGGGGAGGGAGGAGGGTTCAGGATGGGGAGCACGTGTATTCTGGTGGCGGATCCATCTCGATGTATAGTAAAAGTAATACAATATTGTAAAGTTAAGAAAAATTAAAAAAATAATAATAATAATAATAAAAAATAATTAAAATTAAAAAAAAATAACCTTCAACTTTTACATTTAAGTGCGTTGAAATGGCCAGAGCCAGACTGGTTTTCCTGGCTAGAATATCTGTGAAAGCTGAAAAATATATAGAAACCATTTGGTTGAGGGCTGTGAGAAAGTCCTGAGACAATAGAAGTGAGAGGTAGCTAAGTTTCTGGAAAAGGAAGAATTCGGAGAAGTGAGGGAGGTATTGTAATCCTGAGGGCATATGTTTATTTTGAGTTGAAGGGAATGGTAGTTGGGAACTGAGAATCTAGGATTACATCTCCTGAGGCAGTTGCAAGGGAACAGAGAAACTAGCAGAACTTTTTGGTGGAGACTTGACAGGGGTAAGACGGTTGCTCAAGTCAGTTTCTCACTTAGCTGCTGCTGCTGCTGCTAAGTCGCTTCAGTCGTGTCCGACTCTGTGCGACCCCATAGACGGAAGCTCATCAGGCTCCCCTGTCCCTGGGATTCTCCAGGCAAGAACACTGGAGTGGGTTGCCATTTCCTTCTCCAATGCATGAAAATGAAAAGTGAAAGTGAAGTCGCTCAGTCGTGTCCAACTCTCAGTGACCCCATGGACTGGAGCCTACCAGGCTCCTCTGTCCATGGGATTCTCCAGGCAAAAGTACTGGGGTGGGGTGCCATTGCCTTCCCCGTCTCACTTAGCATATTTGCCAAATACTGGGGCTGCATGGAGCAGAGGACAAAAACACCCAAGGAGAAAGTCTCTAGAAGTAGAGCATTTTAGCAGACTTGAGAAACAGTGATTAGAGTTGGGATTGTCATGCGTATTATAGACCAGGTTTTCAGTGGAAAATTCTAGAGGGCCTGGAGCAAACCAGGGGTAGATTGAGACTTAGCAGAACTGCAGCCCAGCCTTGACTCAGCACAGGTCCTGAGTAGAAAAGGATGATTTGTCAACACTATCTGCTTAGTGCAGGGCAGGATAAACTTGCTCAGAGGAAGCTAACACCAACAGGAGCCTTTATAATTTCTAGGCACAATAAGCATCTTCCATTAAAATATTACCAGGTTCACCAAAAGACAAGACACATGTCTAAAAACCAAATGAAGAAAGAGAGAATAGATAACAGAACTACAAGTGATCCAGGTGTTGAGTTTAGCAAAGTACCTTAAAATAACTATGATTAGTTTGTTTAAAAAAACACATTAAAATGTGAGCTTCTCTAGAGAATTAGCATCCATAAAAAAGAAACATATGTAATTCACAGAACTACTAACCAACCATTATGAACAAATCATATGCCAGATGTATGCCAAGTGCTTTACACATGTAGTATTACTTAGTCATCTTAAAAAACCACACGAGGTATTTTTTATTGTCTTGTTTTACATGTGAAAGAGACAAGGGTTACTAATATGTCCATCATGCACCTTCTCCCTCTTTTCCCTTCTCTCACACTCCACTTCTACTCATGAAAGGAGAAGCTGTGTGGATTCTATTCCTGTATATTTGAGATAGGTAAAGAGAGACAGGACCTAAGAGGGAAGGGACTACGTCAGAGAGGCTAAATCAATCTGTAGAATATATGTATATATATGGCTGAGAGAGGAAGGAGATAGAGGAACAGGCACCGGACCAGAGTCTTGGTTTTTGTGTGTGCATGTATGTGAAGGCTCTTAGAACATGTCCAGGTTAGACATGATTGAGGAGCAGAGGAAGAAAATTGGAAAAGTATCATTGTGGGTGATGAACTATTTCCTGTTTGGTGTTCTTTCAAAGCACATATAAATTAATTTTAAAATTACTATTTGTCTTCTGGGTAGTGCTTCTTTATATGCCATTTATATGGAGACTAAAGCACATGGGGCCACTAGATTTGTTAGGGTTACAAATAGATAATAAACACACTTACGTTTAGAGAGGTTAAGTATATGGCCTAAGTTCACACAATTGGAAAATAATGAAGCTTTCAGACACCTAGGACCATCTGATTCCAAAGCCCACACTTTTTGTGGACAATATAAACTGTATTTTACCACAGCAGATTAGAAAACTGCCTGGTCTTACCATTACCCTGATACCAAAACCAAAGATGCCACCCCCCAAAAAAGAAAATTATAGGCCAACATCACTGATGAACATAGATGCAAAAATCCTCAACAAAATTCTAGCAAACAGAATCCAACAACATATAAAAAGGATCATATTTCATGATCAAGAGGGCTTTATCCCAGGGATACAAGGGATTTTTCAATATATGCAAATCAATCAATGTGATACACCATATTAACAAACTGAAAGATAAAAGTCATATGATCAACTCAAAAGATGCAGAAAAAGCTTTTGACAAATTCAGTACACATTTATGATAAAAAAACTCTCCAGAAAAT
Source organism: Tragelaphus eurycerus (assembly GCA_935064755.1). NCBI lineage: Eukaryota > Metazoa > Chordata > Mammalia > Artiodactyla > Bovidae > Tragelaphus > Tragelaphus eurycerus. The sequence goes on from CAKXYN010000016.1 coordinate 27,274,142, forward strand.
AGTCATTAAAAAAAAACTCAACATAATAAAGGCCATATATGAAAACCCACAGCAAACATTATTCTCAATGGTGAAAAGCTGAAAGCATTTCCTCTAAGATCAAGAACAAGACAAGGGTGTCCACTCTCACTGCTATTATTCAACATAGTTTTGGAAATCCTAGCTACAGCAATCAGAGAAGAAAAAGATAAAAAGAATCTTGACTGGAAAATAAGAAGTAAAACTCTATTTGCAGATGGCATGGTACTATACATAGAAAACCCTAAAGATGCCACCAGAAAATTACTAGAGCTAATCAATGAATATAGCAAAGTCACAGGATATAAAATTAATAACATAAATCTCTTGCATTCTTATACACTAACAATGAAAAGTCAGAAAGAGAAATTATCCCATTCACCATGGCAACCAAAAGAATAAAACACCTAGGAATAAACCTACCTAAAGAGACAAAAGACCTGTATGCAGAAAACTATAAGACACTGATGAAAGAAATCAAAGACGACACAAATAGATGGAGAGACACCATGTTCCTGGATTGGAAGAGTCAGTATTGTGAAAATGATTATACTACCCAAAGCAATCTACAGATTCAATGCAATTTCAATCTCTATCAACTACCGATGGTGTTTTTCTAGAATTAGAACAAAAAATTTCACAATTTGTATGGAAACACAAAAGACCCTGAATAGCCAAAGCAATCTTGAAAAAGAAGAATGGAGCTGGAGGAATCAACCTGCCTGACTTCAGACTATACTACAAAGCTACAGTCATCAAGACACTGGCACAAAACAGAAATATAGACCAATGGAACACTGGCATAAAAACAGATATACAGACCAATGGAACAAAATTGAAAGCCCAGAGATAAACCCATGCACTAATGGTCACCTTATCTTTGACAAAGGAGGCAAGAATATACAATGGAGAAAAGACAGTCTCTTCAATAAGTGGTGCTGGGAAAACTAGACAGCTACATGCAAAAGAATGAAATTAGAACACTTCCTAATACCATACACAAACATTAACTCAAAATGGATTAAAGACCTAAATATAAGACCAGAAATTATAAAACTCTTAGGGGAAAACATAGGCAGAACACTCTTTGACATAAATCACAGCAAGATCCTCTATAACTCACCTCCTAGAGTAATGGAAACAAAACCAAAAATAAACAAACAGGACCTAATTTAACTTAAAAGCCTTTGCACAGCAAAGAGAGCTATAAACAAGATGAAAAGACAACCCTCACAATGAGAGAAAATAGTAGCAAATGAAACAACTGACAAAGGATTAATCTTCAAAATATACAAGCAACTCATTCAGTTCAATACTAGAAAAACAAACAATCCAGTCAAAAAGTGGGCAGAAGACCTAAACAGACATTTCTCCTAAGAAGAAATACATATGGTGAATAAACACATGAAACGATGCTCAACATCGCTCATTATTAGAGAAATGCAAATCAAAACTACAATGAGGAGGTATCACTTCACATGGGCTGGAATGGTTATCGTCAAAAAAACCTATAAACAGTAAGTGCTGGAGCGGGGTGTGGAGAAAAGGGAACTCTCTTACACTATTAGTGGGAATGCAAATTGATATAGCCACTATGGAGAACATTATGGAAATTCCTTAAAAAATGAGGAATAAAACTACCATATGACCCAACAATCCCACTACTGGACATACACCTTGAGGAAGTCATAATTAAAAAGACACATGCACCCCAATGTTCATCACAGCACTATTTACAATAGGTAGGATGTGGAGCAACCTGGATGTCCATTAACAGATGAACGGATAAAGAAGCTGTGGTACATATACACAATGGAATATTACTCTGCCATAAAAAGGAACACATTTGACTCAGTTCTACCAAGGCAGATGAATCTAGAGCCTATTATACAGAGGGAAGTAAGTTCAGAAAGAGACAAATATCGCATATTAATGCACATATATGGAATCTAGAAAGATGGCACTGATGAACCTGCTGCAGGGCCGCAGTGGAGATGCAGACACTGAGGAGAGAATTGTGGACACAGCAGGGGAAGGAGAGGGTGGGGCGAATTGGGAGGGTAGCATGGAAACGTATACATTACCATATGGAAAATTAAGTAGCCTGTGGGAATTTACTGTATGATGCAGGGAGCTCAAATCCGATGCTCTGTACCTATAGGGGTGGGATGGGGTGGGAGATGGGAGTGAGGTTCAAGAGGAAGGGGACAAATGTATACCTATGGCTGATTCATGATATATAGTAGAAACCAACACATTACTATAAAGCAATTATCCTCCAATTAAACATGCTGCTAAGTCACTTCAGTCGTTTCCGACTCTGTGAGACCCCATAGACGGCAGCCCACCAGGCTCCCCCATCCCTGGGATTCTCCAGGCAAGAACAGCTGGAGTGGGTTGCCATTTCCTTCTCTAATGCATGAAAGTGAAAAGTGAAAGGGAAGTTGCTCAGTCATGTCTTAATGACCCCATGGACTGCAGCCTACCAGGCTGCTCCGTCCATGGGATTTTCCAGGCAACAGTACTGGAGTGGAGTGCCAATTAAACATAAATAAATTAAAACATAAAAAATTTAAATTGTATTTATGGACATTTATTGAAAACCTGCTGTGTTCCATGTACTGTTCTAATCATGGGAACTATAAAGAAAAATGCAAAGCTGCTTGTTCTCAATAAAATCATTATTGGCATAAAGTACTGTTTGAATTATATTGAAAATATTTCTACCAAATAAAGAAAATGAGAAAAGAAAAAAGAAAAGAAGCCTGCCTGGTCTTGATTTCCAACAAAGAGAGATAGCAAAAGAAGAGTTTCTACTCTAAACCTAAATTTGAATAAGGCTGAGGAATTAGTTGGTAAAATGGGGAAGTGGTAGAAATTTCAGGAAAAGGCAACCATGTTTTCCTAGAGTCTGGGTAGTCAAATTTATATCATAGGCTTTAACCAAAATCATAGGATCATATATTTTAAAAACAAATTGAAATATAGTTTTCTCAAAAAAGAAACAGAATGCACAAAGTCTACTGGTAAATACAGGCATCCAGAAAGGCCTCATTGCACGAGCAACATCTGAGCTGAGTCCTTCAGAATAAGGTGGAATTTGAATAGATGGAGATAGGAGAAGGGACAACATGAAAAGAAGTTCAGTGGTGGGGTGATTTTAAGTTTGTATATTAATTTGGTTGGACTGTATGATACAGGAAGGAGAATAACGGGAGGCAAGGATGGAGTTTGAATACTCAACTAAGGAATATAGACTTTAAAATATGATTAATAGTAAGCCACAAAATAGTTTTAAGCTGAAGAGTGGCAGGATCAGTGCTGTATTTCAAGAAGATTAATCTGGCAGCAGTATGGAAAATGGATTGGGAAGGGGAAACACTAAAAGCGTTGAGCCAAGTTAAGCGATTACCGTAATATTGAAGGAAAGAGGGGAAGGGGATTTGACCCAAGATAATGATAATAATAATAGAGAGGAAAAAATACATACAATAGACGTTATGGTGTTAGAGCAGGCAAGACATAAGTAATCAGGTGACATCAGGGGAATGCTTCAGGAAGATTAATCTGACCTAAAGAACAGAGCAAATTAGGAGTGACAGACTGGACATAGGGCAGCGAATTAGGAGTTTATTGAAGAAGTCTTGGTGAGAACAAGAAGTGGGAAGGGGAAGGAAAGAACAGTTACAACTCCTGAGAAAAAATTTGATATGACTTAGGAATGAAATGGGTGTAAAGGGTGAGAAGGCTGAAAGTGACTGAGGTTTCAAGCCTGGGTGAGTAGACAGTGGTGGTGCTGCTATTAACAGAAAGACAGAAGTTATAATGAGAAGTTAGCTGGAGGGGAAACAACAAAGTGAGAAACAGAAGTTAAAAAAAAAAAGAAGTCAAAAGATTTACATGGGGAGCTGATGACATCAGATTTTGAAAGAACATATGAAAGAGGTGTGAAAAAGAAGTGCTGAGAACTTGTAAAAATAGGATCAGGAAGGTTAAAATTCTAAATAAGTCTTATCACATAGTAGGGACTCCAAAAATATTTGGTGTTGAATGAATGAACAGAAGCTTGTGACATTTTCCCTCCATAACACACTGCCTTTCAGGTTTTTGCTGCTTGGAGATGCCACATGAGAAGCAAGAAGGGAGAGCCATTCAAACACTATTTTGCTTCTTTCCTTTCTAGAAGAAGAGTGGTCTTTGATCTGATGGAGTGGAGCACAAGAAACACAACATGGGTAAGGAACTAAGTACTTACTACCAGTTTAAGTGAATTCAAGTCCAGTGAAGTACAGAGGCACGGGGTATTAAGTGAAGGGAGAAGGATTAGCTTTGGTGCTGTAGTCTGTTTATCTGGCTACACTGGTAGCAGAAACTTAGCCAAGGAGTTAAAAGTATGACATATATTTTTAAAAAGTATGTAGTCAGCAGAACTACATTCAAATTCTGACTAGATCACTTCAGTAGCTGTGTGACCTTTGGTAAGTCACTTGATCTCTTCAGTCTTCTCTATCTGTAAAAATAGGGGTAGCAATCTATCTCATGGAATTACTGTGAGAATTAAATGAGTTAAGATATGCAAAGCACTTGGTTAAGTGACTAGCTCTTATTATAATAAGTGCTACCAAAAATGGGTATCTGCTAGACTTGGATCAACTACATACTTGTGAGTTTGCACGGGAGAGGAGTGATAAAGAAGAGGTCTCTTTGGCCTCTACAACTATACCTGGCACACGGTGCTCAATAAATGCACGCTTAGTTGCTCAGTCCTGTCCGACTCTTTGCAACCCCAAGGACTGTAGCCTGCCAGGCGCCTCTGTCTATGGGATTCTCCAGGCAAGAATACTGGAGTGAGTTGCCATTTCCTACTCTAGGGCATCTTCCCAACCCAGGGATCAAGCCCGAGTCTTCTATATCTTACGTATTGGCTGGCGGATTCTTTACCACTGAACTACCTGGGAAGCACTCAATAAATATTTGTTGAACGAATAAATGTGGATTCTCACATCACAAGTTCAGAGGCAGAGAGACTCTAATCTCATGTAATGAAAGCCAGGATGGAAAAGAATAGTCTTTCTCATCCTTACTATAAACTATTATTGCTACATAATACCTCATTGCTTGGGTGAATTGTTGTTCCTCTAAACTTTCCCCTATTTCGATTTAACCATTCCTGTATTTAGGACATTAAAGTTGTTTCCAGTTTTTTACCATTGTAAATAACACTGAGATAAACACGACCATACATATATCTTTTCTTTCTTTTCTCATTGTTTTCTTGGGCTATATTCCTGGTAGTGGAATTAAAGTGTTGAGGGTTACCACTTTTCAGAAAATTTATACTCCCTCTGCTGCTGCTAAGTTGCTTCAGTTGTGTCCGACTCTGTGCGACCCCATAGACGGAAGCTCACCAGGCTCCCCTGTCCCTGGGATTCTCCAGGCAAGAACACTGGAGTGGGTTGCCATTTCCTTCTCCAATGCATGAAAGCGAAAAGTGCAAGTGAAGCCGCTCAGTTGTGTCCGACTCTTAGCGACCCCATGGACTGGAGCCTACGAGGCTCCTCCATCCATGGGATTTTCCAGGCAAAAGTACTGGGGTGGGGTGCCATTGCCTTCCCCGATACTCCCTCTATCAGTGTATTAAAATGCAAATGTCTGCTTAAGATATCATGTTCAAAACAATGTATTGAAGCCCCTTGAGAGAAATTTCTCCCCAGTAGATCTCCAAGATCCTGAGGAATCAGGTAGAGTATAGTAAACTGAGAGCTTGGGCTTTAACAGTCATGAGGTATCTGTTGCCTCTGCTCTGCAAAGATAGGAGATGTGTGTTCGTCAGATAGGAAACAGGAACTTAGTGGGTGGACCTAAAAGGGAGTGTGGGCTTTGAAACAGGAAAAAAGAAGCCTGCTTCTGATAGTGAAAGAGACACATTATTGTGTTGTCTTGATCTCCCATATCCTCCTGGGTCAAACTGTTATTCTGTAGCCACTAAGCAGTTATACTCAACTCTGAATTGTATTTACAGTTTTTTCATTTTGCTTTCTCAGTGTTGTATTACTGTTTCATGTGTATGATCTTTTTAGATTTTTCATTTCAGGAAATGGTAAACCAGAAACCGGGCAGTTATTTGATACTTTCCTCTTCCTCTCTCCCTATATCCAATCCTTCACAAGTTCTCTTTCTCTAAAATACTGCTTTAATTGGTTGACTTTTCTCATCTTGACTTCAATATCCAATTCCAAGCCAAAATCGTCTCTTGCCTAGACTACTTCAGCACCTTCCTACCTCATTTTCTTGTTTTCATTTTTGCTTCGGAAAGTTTATTTCTAAATTTTGGCACAGTTAATCATTTAAACATTTAAATAGATGATGTCATTTACAATGATTTCTTTTTGTACATAAAGTCTCACATTCTCAGTTTGGGCTACAAATCCTGGTATGATTTTACCCTGCTCACTTTTAGCTCCTCACCTTTTGGCTCTCTCTATTCTTGCTCATTTTGTTTCAGTGACAATGATCATTCCATTCTTGATTTGAGGATCATCTCTTTCTGGCCTTTGGGTCTTTGCACATGCATTTCTCTGCACCTGGAATGGTCTTCCTGCCACCCTTCACCTAGCTAATTCCTTCATCTGGCAGATCTCAGTTTAATCGTCACTTTCATAGAGAGGCTATATTATAGCAAGCCCTTATTTTCCTTCATAAACTTCTCACAATTAAGAATATACATATTTAATTCTGTCTCTTTCATTAGAAAGTTTTTTGAGACCACAGATAATGTCTACCATAATAGACTGAATATCTGGGACTTAGCACAATTTCTAGCATCGACTATGTGTTCTTCATTGAAATAAACCATAATATCCAGCACAGTGATAGGAAGAAAATAGGGTTTAAAGATATAGTTACTTAAGGACAATTTCCTGTTGCCATTAAAATGTAAAATCAGGGATTTTCAAGTTTAGTGTCATATAACTGAATTCAGGAATTATTCTCTATAGCATGAAACCAACAAAGGCAAGTCATACTTTATCCATATTTCAAACTATGTCCAGGTTTTCTCTATCCTCTGGCACAGATTTGGGATCAGGGCAGGATTAAATTAGCTGCTTCCCTCTGGTGGGTACTTTAACACTCTTCATCACCTGGTGACATGGGTACTCACCAGTAGGCTGTGACACAAAGCATGGAAATGCTGTTGATTTGTTTCCAGCTCATCCCATTCCAGTTGCCAACAGCTTGTGGGTCTCAGGATGAAGGGGAGTCCATATGTCAATGATTCGCAGACCCCACTGGATTTTAGAGCCCTGGGAAGAGACAATGGAAGTGTGAGTCTCCTTAGTGATACCCAGAACCTTGACCCAGATCCACTTAAATTTAGCTTAAGTTAGACTCTATTGTGAATCCATTAGGTTAGGGCTTGTGAATTATTTAACTCAGATGACCATTATATCTACTACTGTGGGCAGGAATCCCTCAGAAGAAATGGAGTGGCCATCATGGTCAACAAAAGAGTCCAAAATGCAGTACTTGGATGCAATCTCAAAAATGACAGAACGATCTCTGTTTGTTTCCAAGGCAAACCATTCAATATCACAGTAATCCAAGTCTATGCCCCAACCAGTAACGCTGAAGAAGCTGAAGTTGAACCGTTTTATGAAGACCTACAAGACCTCTTAGAACTAACACTCAAAAAAGATGTCCTTTTCATTATAGTGGACTGGAATGCAAAAGTAGGAAGTCAAGAAACACCTGGAGTAACAGGCAAATTTGGCCTTGGAATATGGAATGAAGCAGGGCAAAGACTAATAAAGTTTTGCCAAGAAAATGCACTGGTCATAGTAAACACCCTCTTTCAACAACACAAGAGAAGACTCTACACATGTACATCACCAGATGGTCAACACCGAAATCAGACTGATTATATTCTTTGCAGCCAAAGATGGAGAAGCTCTATACAGTCAACAAAAACAAGACTGGGAGCTGACTGTGGCTCAGATCATGAACTCCTTATTGCCAAATTCAGATTTAAATTGAAGAAAGTAGGGAAAATCACTAGACCATTCAGGTATGACCTAAATCAAATCCCTTATGATTATACAGTGGAAGTGAGAAATAGATTTAAGGGCCTGGATCTGATAGAGTGCCTGATGAACTATGGAATGAGGTTCGTGACATTGTACAGGAGACAGGGATCAAGACCATCCCCATGGAAAAGAAATGCAGAAAAGCAAAATGGCTGTCTGGGGAGGCCTTACAAATAGCTGTGAAAAGAAAAGTGAAAAGCAAAGGAGAACAGGAAAAATATAAGCATCTGAATGCAGAGTTCCAAAGAATAGCAAGAAGAGATAAGAAAGCCTTCTTCAGCGATCAATGCAAAGAAATAGAGGAAAACAACAGAATGGGAAATACTAGAGATCTCTTCAAGAAAATTAGAGATACCAAGGGAACATTTCATGCAAAGATGGGCTTGATAAAGGACAGAAATGGTATGGACCTAACAGAAGCAGAAGATATTAAGAAGAGGTGGCAAGAATATACAGAAGAACTGTACAAAAAAGATCTTCACAACCCAGATAATCACCATGGTGTGATCACCGACCTAGAGACAGACATCCTGAAATGTGAAGTCAAGTGGGCCTTAGAAAGCATCACTATGAACAAAGCTAGTGGAGGTGATGGAATTCCAGTTGAGCTATTCCAAATCCTGAAAGATGATGCTGTGAAAGTGCTGCACTCAATATGCCAGCAAATTGGGAAAACTCAGCAATGGCCACAGGATTAGAAAAGGTCAGTTTTCATTCCAATCCCAAAGAAAGGCAATGCCGAAGAATGCTCAAACTACCGCACAATTGCACTCATCTCACATGCTAGTAAAGTAATGCTCAAAATTCTCCAAGCCAGGCTTCAGCAATACATGAACCGTGAACTTCCTGATGTGCAAGCTGGTTTTAGAAAAGGCAGAGGAACCAGAGATCAAATTGCCAACATCCGCTGGATCATGGAGAAAGCAAGAGAGTTCCAGAAAAACATCTATTTCTGCTTTATTGATTATGCCAAAGCCTTTGACTGTGTGGATCACAATAAACTGTGGAAAATTCTGAAAGAGATGGGAATACCAGACCACCTGATCTGCCTCTTGAGAAACCTGTATGCAGGTCAGGAAGCAGTAGTTAGAACTGGACATGGAACAACAGACTGGTTCCAAATAGGAAAAGGAGTACATCAAGTCTGTATGTTGTCACTCTGTTTATTTAAGTTATATGCAGAGTACATCATGAGAAACGCTGGGCTGGAAGAAGCACAGGCTGGAATCAAGATTGCCAGGAGAAATATCAATAGCCTCAGATATGCAGATGACACCACCCTTATGGCAGAAAGTGAAGAGGAAGTCAAAAGCCTCTTGATGAAAATGAAAGTGGAGAGTGAAAAAGTTGGCTTGAAGCTCAACATTCAGAAAACGAAGATCATGGCATCTGGTCCCATCACTTCATGGGAAATAGATGGGGAAACAGTGGAAACAGTGGCAGACTTTATTTTTCTGGGCTCCAAAATCACTGCAGATGGTGACTGCAGCCATGAAATTAAAAGACGCTTACTCTTTGTAAGGAAAGTTATCACCAACCTAGATAGCATGTTCAAAAGCAGAGACATTACTTTGCCAACAAGGTTCGTCTAGTCAAGGCTATGGTTTTTCCTGTGGTCATGTATGGATGTGAGAGTTGGACTGTGAATAAGGCTGAGCACCAAAGAATTAATGCTTTTGAACTGTGGTGTTGGAGAAGACTCTTGAGAGTCCCTTGGACTGCAAGGAGATCCAACCAGTCCATTCTGAAGGAGATCAGCCCTGGGATTTCTTTGGAGGGAATGATGCTAAAGCTGAAACTCCAGTACTTTGGCCACCTGATGGGAAGAGCTGACTCATTGGAAAAGACTCTGATGCTGGGGGGGATTGAGGGCAGGAGGAGAAGGGGACAACAGAGGATGAGATGGCTGGATGGCATCACTGACTTGATGGACTTGAGTCTGAGTGACCTCCAGGAGTTTGTGATGGACAGGGAGGCCTGGCATGCTGCTATTCATGGGGTCGCAAAGAGTTGGACACAACTGAGCGACTGAACTGAACTGAACTGTGAATTATTCACCTTAGGATGTACCTATCAGGGTATATGGCACACAGTAGAGTCTCAAAGTATGTGAATGAATGAATGCAGCACCTATTCTGAGACCTCAAGATTCTGATGGGTATTTCCTCTCCTGAGCTTACTCTGTCCCATTCATTCCTGCTGCAGCAACCACATTATACAACAGTATGCTGACGATCCGGAGAAGGCAATGGCACCCCACTCCAGTACTCTGGCCTGGAAAATCCATGGACAGAGGAGCCTGGTGGGCTGCAGTCCATGGGGTCGCTAAGAGTCGGACATGACTGAGCGACTTCACTTTCACTTTTCTCTTTCATGCATTGGAGAAGGAAATGGCAACCCACTCCTGTATTCTTGCCTGGAGAATCCCAGGGACGGGGTCGCACAGAGTCGGACACGACTGAAGCGACTTAGCATAGCATAGCATGCTAACAATCTGCCTCCCGGACCTGGTTCTTCTGTGGCAAGATGCTGATGGAAGACACAGTTAAGAAGAGACTGCATTTAAGCAGTTTCCACAGCAGCATCCACCGTCCCAAGTCCATAGACAAGCTTACTCAGATACCTGTGCATGGGGACTGTGACAGAACTAAGAAGCAGTAAAAGTGGTCTTTGCCATCATTCCTAATTCAGCTCTGGAACTGATTCTCTTGGAAACAAGAATTCTAGTACTTAGAGAAATGGAAAGGTGGGGTAGATCCTAGGTGCCACTCATTCCTTGAAGATCAGACCTCTGTCCCTATGTCTAAACATAGTAGGTGTTCAATAAACATTTGCTGACTGGATAAACATCATTCTGTTTATCTTTTTTTCCTCTGCATTCTCAGAGACTTTCTGGATTTCCAGTCCTCATCCAGACTTTAGAATATTCTACTGAGACATATCTTTCACTGTCTCCTCATTCATCTCCACATATTGAGCAGCCTGACCTTGCTATTTCATGCCCACACCTGTAGTTGCTACTCTGGAATTGACCCCTTGCTGCCTGACACTTGGGGATGCCCATGCCCTCCCTCTATCTTAGTCTTCCTAGCTGGAACCAATAAGAATAAATATTTGCATGGATTAGGGAGGTTCTCTTGACCATACTTGATCACCCGGAGCTTGTAACAAGAGGCTGGTGACTGGGAAACCATCTGGTAGAGGGTGCTAAAGTCTCCTTTGGGGTCATCCATTCTCAAGGAGCCATCAGCTGTTCCAGGGAGTAGGGATGGGCTGAGAAGTCGCTCTTGGAGATCACATTTCAGGCACACTACAATAAAAACGGCATTTGGGGAGGGATTGTTTGTCACAAGTTACCTCAGGCTATATGATTAAGAGAGATCATCTGCCACCCATTCCGTGTCCACCAGGCAAGTAAGGGTTGGGAGGCAGGGAAGCGGACAGAGGAGCAGGTCTGAAATAATATTGCTCTACACAACAGGTAACTTTATTTTCTGGGTGTGACATGATTTTTTTCTTGTTTTACTTCTGGGCTGGCTGAGCAGTTTCTTCATAGTGAGAGATCTGGCTTGTGATTGAGTCCGAGAGGAATGTGTGTCTGCTGTGGAGGAGGCAGTTAACACTGCAATATGCAGGGCCTTTTGGCAATCAGAGAAGGAAATGTTGCCCCTCCTGCTTCCCTGTGGCTAAGCTTTGGCAAGACTGCAGGTCAGATGAAGGAAGAGCAGGAAAGCAGAAGTCAGGCAGTCAGCTGACAGCTACTGCTTCTCTGTGAGCTCTTCCAGGACACTTGAGGGAGGGGGAGGACTAAGTTCCTGAAATGGTTTATTTTATAATTCCCCAAGTGAATAGAACCTTTTGGACCTTGCAACATCACTATGGCAACATACAACAGTTCTGAGGGTGTTTCCACTATGTATGGGTTATTCATAGAGGTTTTTTATGCTTCCGTAAGCTTCTTCTCCAGCAGGCATATTCACATGTCACAGTGTACAATATTCTGTTGCTCTAGATTTGAATCCTTGATATTATGAAGGTTTTAAATGAAATGTATATTGGGTTTAAGTATTGTTAACAAACTATGAATATATGTGTGTTCTGTACTTGTGAGAAGGTTAGCTGTTGATGTCAGTGATTTATGAAATGAATGAAGTACCTGCAACACGAGGTAAAAACAAAAGTAGAAATAATGTAGAAAGAATAGGTCTAGCTGGGCCTGGCAACCAGACCTGGACATCATTTCTGGATGAGAGAGCTCTTGGCCAGGTGTATCCCAGAGCCCAGGAAGTCATTAGGAGGGACTCTGCCTAGGACTGCTGCTGCTGCTAAGTCGCTTCAGTCGTGTCCGACTCTGTGCGACCCCATAGACGGCCTCCTACTAGGCTCCCCCGTCCCTGGGATTCTCCAGGCAAGAACACTGGAGTGGGTTGCCATTTCCTCCTCCAATGCATGAAAGGGAAAAGTGAAAGTGAAGTCGTTCAGTCGTGTCCAACTCTTAGCGATCCCATGGACTGCAGCCCACGAGGCTCCTCTGTCCATGGGATTTTCCAGGCCAGAGTACTGGAGTGGGGTGCCATTGCCTTCTCCAGCCTAGGACTCCAGCTTTCCCTTCCTCTGTGCCTGACTGCTTCATTGTTGGGTCCTTGGGCTTTAGGATTAGACAGCTGTGCTCATCTGGCTGAGGTTCTTGACTCTGGCTGCAGTAAGAATTACCTAGTGAGCTTGTAAAAGGTACAGATGTCTGGCCCCTACCTCACACTAGCAAAACTGGGATCTCTGGGGCTGGAGCTGATATTGGTATTTTTAAAAGTTCCTCATTTGTTTCTTACTGTAGCCAGGGATAAGAACTACTGGTACTGTAGTCTCAGCAATGTTACAAACCTGGGAAAGATGTTTTAGCAGGGTTTGAGTCTAGAACCAGGTATGCTGCTCATCACTTACAGCCAGGTGCAGAGATGGCAGAGACCAAGAATGAGAAAAGAAGTTCATCCGAGGCAGACTATGCTCTGTCAGAAAGAGGCCTCTGAGGAAGCATCTAGGGAGAGGGTGAAGGATCTGAGGTGGCTATAGAAGCAGGTAGTGTTGGGTGGAGAACCTTGTAAGGAGAAGTCAGAGTGAACATCTGAGGAGCAGTCCTCAAAAGATTATATATTAGGAGAGCTTAGGGTTTTAATTAGCTTTTTTTTTTTTTCCCTTTAGGGAAACACATTTCTAGAAATTCACATAAAGAGCAATGCATCAGTTTTGTGAACAATGGATAACTATAATATGGTCTTTATTGTGCTTGTTTAAACTCTCATGTGGGTCATACCAACCCCAGGAGAGGCCTACCTTCTTTGGACCTCATTCCATTGTGCCTGAGCATCTGGATTCCAGTGAAGGTGTTTTCAGCAGTTCTACCACCATCCTAGATCAAAGTTCTACCACCTACCCTGAAGACCTGTGGATTTCCAAAAAATAACTGCAGATGGAGATAAACATTCTGGGTCTGAGCCTGGTGTTGAAAGCCACGGGAAAAGAGAGGGCAAAGCAGAGAATTCTCAATATTACCATGGGCAAATGCCATGCAGCCGCAGAAGAAAGGCTGGTGGCAGGAGATCCTGGCTCTGGATGGCCCTAGCCCTCCTATTGAGAGAAGTGCCCAGCAGGATGCAGGTTGCATGGTAGGTACGGGCCCAGGCTCTGGAGGTGACAGACCGGGGTTTGATGAATATCCTCTGGGCTGAGAGTAATCAAATGTATAAAATATAGATTTCTAATCTTAAGGGTTAAGAACGGGATTTGGAGTTGCCTAGCTTCAGATTTTGGCTTGGCTATTAATTTTATGTGTAGCCCTGGGGGAAATATTTAATTCCTCTGAGTGTCAGTTTTCTCATCTGTAAATAGGGATAATATTATATTTATTGATTTTAAGACACATTTTTTTTCACTTACTAGTGTCTCTGTATATGTCTTACAATCACCATGGACCAGGCAGATACTCTTAACCCTTACTTACTACTCTAACCTAAAAGAACTCTCTCAGTAAGAATAAAGTAATATTTCTAAGTGATAAAAAGCAATGTGTCACATTTAATTGGAATTGTTTCTCTTTCTTGGTGGTACATAAAATAATGGTATATCTTATAATTGACACTGTCTAGGCTTCCCTTGATAGCTCAGACGGTAAAGAATCTGCCTGCAATGCAGGAGACCCAGGTTCTATCCCTGGGTTGGGGAGATCCCTTGGAGAAGAGAATGGCAACCCACTCCAGTATTCTTGCCTGGAGAACTCCACGGACAGAGGAGCCTGGTGGACAACAGTTCATGCGGTTGCAAAGAGTCAGACACGACTGAAGTGACTCACACTTTCACTTTTAGATTCAATGGCATGTGGTAACAGTACTTGTGTCATGGTGTTGTTATGAAGATGAAATAGGATAATGCAAGGAAAGGAGTTAACACTGTTTGGGAAAAATAGATAAGAAGTGAGCAATTGGTTTTGGGCAAAGCAGGTGGAATGGAGGCCTTGGGAAGATTTTACACATAAAGGAAAGACAGAAAAATCAAGAGAAGTTGTTAAAGGCATCCCAGGCCCTAGACTGAAGTGGGGGGGAAGGGGAGATATATTAAGAACCCAGTGGCTATCTCTATAAAGAAAGGACCAAGGTGTATCCTCCCTTTTGGGGACAGAAGTCGGTATATCTATTTTTCTCATTAAGCACACACTCCTAAAGGGGAAGACACAGTTTAGTCTTTTCCCTTTGAAACTGTGGCTGACTATACTGATGGGTCCATTTGCAGGCCCTGCCACCCAGGTCTTAGGCCCACCTTCAAAGGGGATGGAGACTAGAAATGGCTTTATCCCTACAATCTAGTGGGACCTGAATTAGGTATCACTGCCAGCTGAAACCGGAGAATGCAATGGCACCGCACTCCAGCACTCTGGCCTGGAAAATCCCATGGGTGGAGGAGCCTGGTAGGCTGCAGTCCATGGGGTCGCTAGGAGTCAGGCACGACTGAGCGACTTCACTTTCACTTTTCACTTTCAGGCATTGGAGAAGGAAATGGCAACCCACTCCAGTATTCTTGCTTGGAGAATCCCAGGGACAGAGGAGCCTAATGGGCTGCCGTCTATGGGGTCGCACAGAGTTGGACACGACTGAAGCGACTTAGCAGCAGCAGCCAGCTGAAACAGTATCCAGGACTTTGCTGGCATGCCTACAACACTGGATTGACCTCTTGGTTTCCACAATTGCCAGAACGTACTTTGTTAACATTGTCTAGGGCCATTAGTTGAACTCCCTGGGGCTTGTTCTGTAGTTGCTTTAGTTCCCCTCAATTTGGTGTCTTCCTATTGAGAAGATTTCTATTTAATCATTTAGTTTTGGTTCTTTTCCTCTACTTACGGGCCCTATTCATGTTATTGAGGTACCAACTTACCTGAAATTATGTCAATAATATCTGCCACATCAAAAATGAAAACTTGAGAAAACATATGATTCATTGTTCTCTTATGTAGTATAGCTGATGCCCTATTACTGAGGTGTTTAAGTTTCTACACTGAAACTAACTGGCTCTTGCTGTCCAGATTTAATCAGGTTCAGTTTCCTAATTGAAAATTAGAAGTTTAGAAATTCTCATGCTGACATTGGACAGCCTCATCCACTCCTCCTCCAGTCCCTAAACCTCAACTACTCTGTATTCTGATGACTTTCCAATCCTAATTCTAGACTAGGATAATCATTATCTATATAATATATCTTTTAGGGAGAGTGTACTTGAATCATCTCTGGTTCTGGAAATGTTGCTGATACTCCGTGAAGGAAGAAGAAGGTGAACATGTTCTTGATCTGTTCCGCTGTTATGCAGCCAGGCTTTGAAGAAAATCTCCATGCTGACAATATCACTTTCTATAGTCTGAATATCAATGTCAGTTGCCAGGATAGAACTCTCTGCAGAAGAAAGGGAAATGGTAGTTACAGTGTTTAATTCTTTAGTTACAAATTTTGAAAAACATAAAATATTAAAAGCACCCATTTTTGAACCTATCAATTCTACCTCTAGATATCTAGTCTAGAGACATTCTTGGATAGTACTCAAAGAGACATACGCAAAGACATTCAGCACAACATTGTTGCAAAAACAAATAATCAAAGCCCCAAATAGAAAGCTATTCAAATGCCCATCAATAGGGAACTATTTAAATAAATTATGGTATAGACTATGGAGTATTATGCAGCTGTTAACAAAGTTAAATGTACTGACATGGAAAGCTAGGAGATAGTAATAAAGAAAGTTCTAGATCAGAGTATAGTGTGACTCATTTATATAAAAATAAAACTGTTAGCCTAAGTACATACATATGTATGGAAATGCCTTTTTCAGAGCCCTGGAAGTCTACTATTAAATTGTTAATAGTGGACAGGATCATTTTATTGCCATATAATTGCTGATAGTAGTCTCTTATGATCCTTTGTATTTCTGTGTTGTCTGTTGTGATCTCTTCATTTTCATTTCTAATTTTATTGATCTGATTTTTCTCCCTTTATTTCTTGATGAGTCTGGCTAATGGTTTGTCAATTTTATTTATCCTTTCAAAGAACCAGCTTTTGGCTTTGTTGATTTTTGCTATGGTCTCTTTTATTTCTTTTGCATTTATTTCATCAAAGCACTGTTTATAATAGCCAGGACATGGAAGCAACCTAGATGTCCATCAGCAGATGAATGGATAAGAAAGCTGTGGTACATATACACAATGGAGTATTATTCAGCCATTCAAAAGAATACATTTGAATCACTTCTAATGAGGTGGATTAAACTGGAGCCTATTATACAGAGTGAAGTAAGTGAGAAAGAAAAATACCAATACAGTATACTAACACATATATATGGAATTTAGAAAGATGGTAACAATAACCCTGTATACGAGACAACAAAAGAGACACTGATGTATAGAACAGTCTTTTGGACTCTGGGAGAGGGAGAGGGTGGGATGATTTGGGAGAATCGCATTGAAATATGTATAATATCATATATGAAATGAGTCGCCAGTCCAGGTTCGATGCACCATACTGGATGCTTGGGGCTGGTGCACTGGGCGACCCAGAGGGATGGTATGGGGAGGGAGGAGGGAGGAGGGTTCAGGATGGGGAACACATGTATACCTGTGGCAGATTCATTTTGATATATGGCAAAACCAATACAATATTGTAAAGTTAAATAAAATAAAATTAAAAAAAATAGTGGACAGGAGTAGAAATGGGGCAGAATTCTGAGATACATTCACTTTTTATTATTCATACTTCTATACATTTGAATTTTATTGTATTTATGTATTAAAATTTTGGAATACAAAAACAGCCAAAAATAATATAGCAACTCAAGTTCAGTTCAGTTCAGTCACTCAGTCATGTGCGACTCTTTGTGACCCCATGGATCACAGCACAGCGGGTGTCCCTGTCCATCACCAACTCCCAGAGTTTGCTCAAACTTGTGTCCATTGCGTCAGTGATGCCATCCAACCATCTTATCCTCTGTCATTCCCTTCTCCTCCTGCCTTCAATCTTTCCCAGCATCAAGGTCTTTTCCAGTGAGTCAGTTCTTAGCACCAGGTGGCCAAAGTATTGGAGCTTCAGCTTCAGTATGAGTCATTCCAGCGAATACTCAGGACTGATTTCCTTCAGGATGGACTGGTTGGATCTCCTTGCAGTTCAAGAGACTCTTAAGAGTCTTCTCTAACACCACAGTTCAAAAGCATCAATTCTCCAGCACTCAGCTTTCTTTATGGTCCAACTCTCGTATCCACAATGCAAGTTAAATACTTAATGAGGTCTTCAATTTTACGTTATTATTTCACAGTGAAAATGTATTCAATTATTTCCTCTGTTATAAAACATAAATTTAAAAAAGACTAAAAGAGAAAAGATGAATTATAAGCTCCACCTTCTGATACAGAACTATACAAGTTTGCCATTGGTGTATCTCACAAGTGTAAATTAGCAGCCAAGAAGACAGGGATGGTCTGGTGGAGTATGTTTTGATTCCCAATCTGAATGAATGGGACTAGGTAGGCGGGGTGATGAGACTTTAATGGTCTGTTTCCTTCTTTAGGCAACACTAGCTCAGGAATTGGGATCTGGATCTGGACGTAAAGTTTGTCAGTAGAAGCCAAATATAAGGTGACAGAGGAAGCACAGAGAGAGGAAATGAGACAAGAGCTGGAAAGAAACCGAAGAGGAACCTGGCTTTTTTTGCCTCACCATGAGGGACTCTCAGAAATACTTTTACAAAGGGCCTAAGAAAAGTCAGTTGCTCCAATGAATTAACTTCTATGTATGACTCATGGACCCCAAGGAGAACGCTAGTTTATTTCTAGAACGACATTCCTGAGGACAAGTCTGCAGAGGTAGCAGACTCTCCACACGGAACAAACGGCTTCAGTCCAACGTGTTGGCACCCACACAGGGAAAGTGTGGTGAGACTTAAGTGACTTCATGTCATATTTATCGACTTATTATGTGGCTGAAAACGGGCACCAAATGCATTTCTCTTTGACCCAGTATAATTAGAACTTTACCACTGGTTATGCTCGCCTTCTGAGGTGGACCATATTCTGCCTATGGGATGTGAATCTCTCTAAATAAACTTGCTTTCACTTAAAAAATTTTTTTTTCTACCATCTTCTGTGAATAGTCATAAGGATTCATTAGCTAATGAATTCATTCCTATGGGATGTGAATCTGCCTATGGGATGTGAATCTCTCTAAATAAACTTGCTTTCACTTAAAGAAATTTTTTTCTACCATCTTCTGTGAATAGTCATGAGTATTTATTAGCTAATGAATTCATTCCATCAAGCAATATTATTAATCATGTACTACATAGAAGGTGAAATACTATATAAAGATATATGATACTCTTTACCTTAATGAGTTTATAAAGCAACATTATTCTTGACCATTTCTCCTTAAACTCTCATCTACTCCACTATGTTTTCAGGTACTACAGTGATAAATATGAAGTCATCGTCAAATAAATGCTCCTCATAAGTGAGGAGAAATGTTCTTTTTAATAACGGGAAACTTATTGTGTCATAGGAAAAACAAGAAGTAATTTTTCTGAGTCTGCACTTCAACTTGAGTAATAAGTAGGGAAATGACTGAACAGCTTCGCTTCAAAGAAGCAAAACAGTTATTAAAGTATAAGGAGGCAGATATAGAACTAAATAAATGAAGTAGAAAAAAGGATCTCAAAAAGTAGAGCAGATGATACTGCTTTGAGTTCAAACAACAGAATTTTGAAGAAGACAAGTGTTTCTTTTTTTTTCTCCCCAGTGAAATGGTAAAAGTTTAGAAAATTCCTACCATGGGTATGGGGACAGAGCAAAGTATCTTCCCATTAAGAATCTGGAAATAAGAAAAATAGGGGTTTCCTCAGATAGTTAAAAAATAAAGTCAATACAGAGTGATGAGGTCAATGAAAAACAGTCACTTTAAAAAGAATGGCTTATAGACCAAAGCAAGATTTGGCTGGAGCCTATGGATGGTATCGGCTCATCCAAAGAATGAATGATCCATTAGAAGGAGAGAGGTTGACCAGAAATGGAGCACAGAGAAAGGGAGGAACAGCGGCAGATGCTGGCCTTGATCAGCCAAGCATAGCTCAAAGGAGAGGGCGTGCTAGCTCAGTGAGGAGTCCCAGTGGCAGGAAGGCAGGATGCATTTGTCAAGTTTCTGCTCTTCTTGGTGATTATAGTGGTTATGGTCCTTCCTCTAAAATATTCTGGCCAACAACTTCAGTCTTGAGCTTGATAAGGTGAGTCTATCTCTGAGAGGATGTTGACAAGATCAACTTTCTGACTCTCTAAAGCTGAAGAAGCAAGTCTGAAACATGGCACCTCTGAAGGAAAATGCCAGTCCTCCCTGCAGACACACCATCAATGTTGCTAAGTTCTTTCCAACTTCTTTTTGTTTTGTAATTGAAAGTTTGTACCTTTTACTCTCCCTCAGCTATTTCTCTGCTCTCCTTACTATACTTCCTGTTTATCCCCTATATCTACACCTCTGTTTCTGTTTAGTTATGTTTGTTCATTTGTTTTGTTGTTTAGATTCTATATATAAGTGAAATCTAAAACTATTTGTCTTTCTCATTTCACTTAGAATAATAGCTTTTAGGTCCACCCACATTGCTGCAAATGGCAAGACTGACTTCTTCTTCTTCTTTTTTTTTTTAACTATGGCTGAGTAATAGTCCATAAAGAATATTCCACATCTTCTTTATCTACTGATTGGCACTTAGGTTTCTTTCCTATCTAGGCTACTGTAAATAATGCTACAATAAACATAGGGATGCATGTATCTTTTAAAATGAGTGTTTTTTCTTCAAATAAACATCCAGGAGTGGAACTGATGGATCATATGGTAGTTCTATTTTTAACTTTTTGAGGAAACTCCATATTGTTCTTCACAGTGGCTGGACCAATTTGCATTCCACTAACAGTGCATGAGAGTTCCCCTTCCTCAACATTGTTGTCAACATTTGTTATTTGTTGTCTTTTTGATAATAGCCATTCTGACAGGTGTCCAGTGATCGTGGTGCTGATTTGCATTGCTCTGATGATTAGTGATGCTGAGCATCTTTTCATGTGCCTGTTGATAGAGCATGTCTTCTTTGGAAAAATGTCTTTTTAGGCCCCTTACCCATTTTTAAATTGGGTTGTTTGTTTTTTGATGTTGAGTTGTATAGGTTCTATGTATATTTTGAATATTAATCCTTTTTTAGATATATCATTTGAAAAAGGCAGTAGGCTGCCTTGTCATTTTGTCAATTGTTTCCTTCACTGTGTAAAACCTTTTCGGTTTGCTGTAGTCCCATTTGTTTATTTTCGCTTTGCTTCCCTTGCCTGAGTAGACATATCCCCCAAAATATTGCTAAGACTGATATTGAAGAGTTCACTGCCTATGTTTTCTTCTAGAAGTTTTATGGTTTCAGATCTTACATTTAATATTTTAATCCATTTTGAGCTTATTTTTTTATACGGTGTGAGAGTTCTTTCCAACTTAACCTATAGGTTCTTCAGAGAGCCACTGAGTAGAGCTTCTTCCTTTGAAACAGTTCTCAGAAATCGCCATAGAGAGCTATGCTTCAGGTTTGAGGGGACCTTCCCAGAAACAGTCACATTATCCAAGCTAAACAGTAATATGGAAACCAGAACACTTTAGAGGGGGAACTTCTTTTCCATATTCTCTGTCACTGGTCAAGGCATTCATTTCTTTGTGCCTGGATTATAGCAGTAGCCTCTTAGCTGCCCCATCAAACTCTATTCTTTCCCCTCTGGTACTTCTTACTACCAATTAATTTTTCTAAAACATAGTTTCACCAGATCCTTCCTTTGCTAAAGAGCACATACTGCCTTTCTGCTGTCAGCTTCTCTATTCTTTTCACTCATGCTGAACCATTTGTTACTATTACTCATTATTCCTCAAATACCCCCATGTGCATGTGCTCAAGTTGTTAAGTCGTGTCTGACTCTTTGTGACCCTATGGACTACATAGCCCACCAGACTTCTTTGTACATGGGATTTTCTAGGCAAGAATACTGGAGTGGGTTGCCATTTCCTTCTCCAGGGCATCTTCCCGACCCAGGGATTGAACCCATGTTTCCTGCGTTGGCAGGCAGACCTTTTTTTAACCACTGAGCCACCAAGGAAGCCCTATCATACATTCCTCCTTTTTTCCACTTGTTGAGAGCCTATCAACACCCCTGCCCCTCCATCCTCCAGCTTAGTAGCTTGCATAGAGCTGAGGTTCAGCAAATGCCTATTCCTCAGCTCTTATTACTTTTTCCTGTAACTCTTCTGCTTCAACTAAATTAGTCTCCTTGCCATGTTATTTCCTTCCTTAGTGCCTTTTCAATCTATGGCCTGCAATTTCTCCAGAATTCAACTCAGACTGATTTTTCTAGGAAGTTTTGCTTAATTATGGGCTTCCCAAGGTGGCACTAGTGGTAAAGAACCCACCTGCCAATGCAGGAGACATAAGAGAGGCGGGTTCGATCTCTGGGTTGGGATGATTCTCTGGAGAAGAAAGTGGCAACCCACTCCAGTGTTCTTGCCTGGAGAATCCCATGGACAGAGGAGCCTGGCAGGCTATGGTGCATATGGTCTCAGGGTTGGACACAACTGAAGTGACTTAGTATGCAGGCACATGTTTAATTATATCCTCCCTATCTGACTTTAATCAGTAGCCCCTGAGTATCTGTGGGCTTCGTTTGGTGGAATGTAGTAGAAAGACAAGGGTTTGAATTGTGGCTTGAAAGTTGTTAGCTATGTTACTTTGGGCAAAGTGGGGGAAGCACAATCTATTTCATAGTTATAGGAGGCATAAGAAATGAGATGATTACCTATGAATGGCATATGGCAGATCTAACAAATGGAATTTTCTTCCTTTTCTCTCATCAACAAAATGAGTTGCTCTTACAGGAAAAGAAGATACTTTGCTTTTTAAAAAGTATTTTCCCCCCTACTTGCTTATCTTGGTGACTTTCTCCTTGCCACCAACAAACATAAGAACTTCAACACTTGGTGTTGTGTTCTTTACAAATACAACTAAATGTACTAAACCTGGGGAATGGGGAGGAGACTTCTCAGATGAAAATCAGCTCTCATACCTACCTACTGGTGAGAGGGTAGTCCGTGGGACTGGTCCCACTGAGGTTATGAAAAGTTTACTGAAGTCAACGCGTGGCTCTCACGCACCGCTGTGAGTTGTTTAGGTGTTCCTGACAGGAGAGGAAGGCCTGGTCTGTTGCAGTTTAGCTGTAGCCAGCATTTTCATTCAGTTTTTAGACTTACTCTGCCACCCTGTGGCCATAAGCAGTGATATCCTTCACTGAGCTAAGTTCTTCTGGAAGAGCCACAATAATGGGAAAGACTAAGAAAACCTATGAGTGCTGAAGAATTGATGCTTTTGAACTGTGGTGTTGGAGAAGACTTTTGAGAGTCCCTTGGACTGCAAGGAGATCCAACCAGTCCATCCTAAAGGAAATCATTCCTGAATATTCATTGGAAGGACTGATGCTGAGGCTGAAACTCCAATACTTCAGCCACCTGATGCGAAGAACTGACTCATTTGAATAGATCCTGATGCTAGGAAAGACTGAAGGCAGGAGGAGAGGGGACGAGAGAGGATGAGATGGTTGGATGGCATCACCGACTCAATGGACATGAATTTGAGTAAAGTCCAGGAGTTGGTGATGGACAGGGAGGCCTGGCGTGCTGCAGTCCATGGGACTGCAAAGAGTTGGACACAACCGAGCGACTGAACTGAACTGAAGAAAACCTAAGGGTAATAAGGTAATACCTAAAGCAATGCTTCTCAGAAGTCAACCCTAAAATAGGGTTACAAAATTGAAATGTGTTTAAAAGGGGAGAATTTAATACTTTAACACATACATACATATGTAATGGTTATATTTCTATCATGACATAGAATGTCTAAAGAAGAGGCCCAGGAAAATTGTGCTCCTGGCCAGTCCTGCACAACCTCCCCAGTCCCACAAAGGTCTTGACCTATAGGAAAATTCTATTTCTTTCTGAATGACTATGATGTTATCTGTCCTTTGGTGTCATGGATGGGCTTCAAGGGTTCTGGGAACCCTTGAAATTGAATACAACTCAGTTTGTAAGAGCATAGGTGTATTTTGGTGGGGATGGAGGAGATGGTTAGCTCCTTAGCTTTTATTAGATTCTCAGAAGAACTCTGTGACCCTCAAAATGTCAAGAACTACTATAGAAATTATGTAATCATGGTACCTTAGCTTCCTGGGTCAGTTTACAATCAGTGCTATCTACTCTGAATACAGGAGTGGCTTTAGGATGCTAACAACTAGGATAAGTAATCAGAGCAGATAGTTTGCTCAGGTTCATTCAACCACAGTTTTTAAGTCAATAACTGTCAGGGGATAGTCTCCAACACATCACAATGTTAGGGGCAGTCTAGTTCTGAACTTATAAGCCTTATTTGTGGAGGTAATGATTGAACCCTGGGAAAAAGGAAAAGCCTGTTGAAAGGAGGTGGTGGGGTAGTGGGAGTGAAGGCAGCGTGTCCTCTGTAGAGAAGTGGGCGTAGCACTGACCAAGGGGTGATCGTCTTCTTAGGCTCCCTGTCTATAAGAGGGGTTAAAACATCAGTAGAAGTGTAATGAGATAGAGAAAATTCATTTTCTCGGAACTATTCTCAGGGAGAATACTATTGCCATTCATTCATTCATTCACTTATTTAATTTGTCATTCAAATTAGTACCTTCCATGAGCTAGGCACTGCTTGGGGTCAACAATGAAAAAGACAAAGTCTTTGCTTTTATGGTTTACCATTCTAGTGGGAGAACAGACAATAAACACACAAAATGGAAAACAATTACAGATAATAATAGGTAACTTTGAAGAAAAATAAATCAGGATATTTGTGTGTGTCTGTGAACTTTTCTCTTGGTTCTCCAGGGAAGAAGCATGCTTTAAGAAGATAACAGCTGAGCAGAGACTTGAACCAAGTGAAGGAGGGAGTCATGAAAACATCTATGGAAAGACTGTTTCTTACAGAGGAATCAGCAAGGTCAAAGGTCTTAAAGTGAGAATGACCTTGGTATATTGGAGGACTAGCAAGAAGGCTAAACAGAAAAAGGGAGGAAGTGAGGACAGGCAGGTAAGCAGCTGAGGTGAAGGATGAGATCTCTCCAAAGGAACACACTCATGTAACAACAGATAGTCACTACACCTGTTTCTAAGAAGGGTGGGTTCCATTATTGCAAGCCTTTGACTCTGCTTAGGGAAGAAGTGTGCAAGACTGGGGCAGAAGAGAACCCGTACTCCTTTCCTTTTACTTCTTTATAGCTGTTGGCTCCTAACAATTGTTGAATTAGTATTCTAAAGGTATTTGTTTGAAGGTGTGCCAAACTGCTAGCTTGTGTGATATACCCATGTCTCAGTCCAGGCTTCCCACACATATTTTCCTGTCCTGTGGTAGTAATGGGCAGTGGTTGAAAAATGAGAGAGGAATCTGGGAGTCCCATAAGCAGAACTCAAGCAGAGACCTCTCAGCTTGTAGTGGACACGCCTCTTTTCCAGCCCTAGTCAGTTACCCAGAGAGTTTTACAATGGAAGGTCAAGCTGGTGCAGCCTAAGGTGGGCTAAAATAAAAAGGAGGCTCGACTGTTAACTAAATAATGTAATACTAATGATCCACAACGGATGATTTACATTATTAGAGACAAAATAGGGACATATGGGCATCTCTAGCTCTGAGACATGTCTTAATATAATTCCAAATGTAAAATTTCAGCCCTTAGTAAGTAGATGAACTAGAAAAAAGAAATGTTTCCAGAGCAATTACTTTGGCTGGGAGAGTAATCTTTTCAGAATTGCTTTCTCAGGCCTGTTTGTTCCTAAGGGTGCAGAAGCCTGTGACTAGTTGTAGGGACTTCCCAATGGGAGAAGCTGCATGGGATCCTCACACATCTGGAGCCGTGGGAGCAACATCCTGTGACAAGGAGTTGACAATATTCCCTGCCATCCAATCCTCTTTTTTCCCCCCGAGCCACGTGGCTTTTGACCAGCGATCAAATCCGGGCCCCCTGCAGTGGAAGCACAGAATCCTAACCACTGGACGACAGGGAACTCCCTTCCAATCCTGCTTTGAGATGCCTGACTTGTCCTGCCCTGGCCAGCCCAAATAGAGAGATCTTGTAGATGCAATAAAGAGGGTCCTGGTTATGGACAGGTATCTGCATGCCTGTGGATACCAGATGTAGCACCTTACCCACCTCTATAGACCTAGCATTAGCACAGGGTCTGGAATACAACAGGGAGCTCAGCAAATGCTTCACTGCACAAATAATCATGGCCAATATGCTCCTAACTTCCTCGTGACCTTAGACCAGTCACCACTTCTCTCTAAGTTCAATTTCTTCATCTATAAAGTGGAGAATGATAATACCTAGGCTTAGGGTTCATTTAAATATAAAATGATGATACTGGAAAGCACTTTGTAGACTTAAAAGCATAATGAAACTATAAAGAGTGAAACAGCAGAAAGCTGCCTCCCAGCTGTCTACACATGAACATTTTAGTTACTAAATGCCAGGGCCATTTCTTTCCTCTTTTCTTGGTGACATTTTTGTCTTCAATAATCATATTATATCATACTTATATGATTCAATTTGTAAGAAAACATATTTTATCTGTGGGTCTCAATTAGCTCTATTTTCATTTTACTGAGAAAAAAATTACGACTCACATGCAAAAGGGGTTGATCACTACTGACTGAGACATACCAAGATCTAAAGCACAGTTTGACTTGGGAAACACAAGACTTCGGAGGTATTTAAAAAATCTTCCTTTTCTGCACAAATTTACGTATTCTATAAACAAAAGCATTTAATGTAAATTGCAATGCAAATTAGAAAAGTGGATTGGGAAGAAGTGTTTTCAAAGGCACTGCAGTGTGGGAGGAGAGCAGGGGAATGGTTATTTAGGAAAAGGAGGAAGTGGGATTAGGATGACATTAAATCTATTGGTGTGGCGCTGATGCCAATGCAGTAGACATGGGATCGATCCCTGGGTTGGGAAGATCCCCTGGAGAAGGAAATGATATGGCCCTGAGAACTGAGACCAAGAAGTTTTGCCTTCTTAATACCCAAGCGAACTAAGAGGAAGATCTACTCTGATGTGAAAATAAAAGTTGGAGGAACCAAGAAAGACTGTAAGACTTACTGGGGACTTAGGTAGAGTAAGGAAATATTTTTAAAAAAGGGACAGAAACTAAAGAAAGTCCTAAAACATATCCTAAACAACAGCAATAAAAATCTAGATAACAGTTTTGTAATCCTCTATATATGTACGCATTTTTACATTATTAGAGGTATATCTTCAGGGTGTTAGATTGTTAGAAATGAGAGTGGTGAGTCAAAAGTAAATGCCTAAAAAAAAAAAAAAGCAAACGCCTAAGTAGTTTTGTTACATACTGTCAATTATTGTCCAGTTGCTAAGTCATGCGTGTCCAGCTCTTTGTGATTCCATGGACTGCAGCACGTCAGGCTTCCCTGTCCTTCACTATCTCCCGGAATTTGCTCAAACTCATGTCCATTGAGTCGATGATGCCATCCAACCATCTCATCTTCTGTTGCCCCCTTCTCCTCCTGCCCTCATTCTTTCCCAGCATCAGAGTGTTTTCCAGTGGGTTGTACCATTGTATATTCTACCAGCATTGAACGGAAATGTAGCGTCACCAACAGAATGTGTTGTTATGCTTTTTTGTTGTTGTCGTCGTCGTACTTTTTTAACTTTTGTCCATTTAAAGGTGGGAAATGGTATGTTGGTATAGTCTTAGTTTTCATTTCTCTAATTATGATTGAAGTTGAGCATATTTTTATGTGTTTAAGGATCATTAAAATTTTTTTTATTAATTAAAAATTATCTGTATGTCTTTTGTTCATTTTTCTATAGAGTTTTTGGTCTCCCCCCTTGATTTTTAAGTATTCTTTATGTATTAGAGATATTTGTCCTTTTCCCCCCAAGATATAAATTACAAATACTTTCTCCTAGTTTTTCAGTTGTCTTTTTAAAATAATTAATTAATTAACTTTTACTTTTTGGCTGCATTGGGTCTTTGTTGCTTCTCGTTGGCTTTCTCCAGCTGTGTGGAGCAGGGGCTACTCTTTGTTGTGGAGCACAGGCTCTATGGCGCGTAGGCTTCAGTAGTTGTGCCTCAGAGGCTCAGTAGTGTGGCTTGCGGGCTCTAGACTGTGAGCTTAGAAGTTGTGGTGCACAGGCTGAGCTGCTCCAAGGCATGTGGAATCTTCCTAGACCAGGGACTGAACCCATGTCCCCTGCATTGGCAAGTGCATTCTTACCCACTACACTGCCAGGAAAGTCCCAGTTGTCTTTTTGATTTTGTTTATGGTGATCTTTGCCATGCCTAGGATTTTAATTTTTACATAGTGAATTTTTATGTAGTTAAATAAATTATTGTACCTGGATTTTGAGTCATAGGTAGAAAATCTTTCCCTATGCTTTGATTATAAAGAAATTCACCAGGGTTTTCTTTAGCTACTTTTAAAATATCATTCTTAACATTAATGTCCCTGGTCCATTTAGAATATTTTCTAGATAGCTAACCACTTGTCCCAGACCATTTTTGAACCATCTGTGCTCTATGATTTGTCATCTTCATCCTATACTAAATTTATATATGTACTTGTGTCTATTTTTTGACTGCAATTTATATATATATATATATATATTTTTTTTACCCATTGGAATGGTTTTCAGTTTTACTGAAAGTCCCTTTGGAGAATCAATCTTTGTACTGTGCTAACTATGCTCTAGTGTTGGGTATATGATAGGTATGATTTCAGATAGAGAAGTAGCCAGATTGTACTAAGATTGAGTGGGAGCAATTAAGTCATTTGCCAAGTAAAGCAGGGGTGTGTTTATTTCTGAGTGTCAGTGGATGAGGGGGAAAGAACAGGAGGAAAGAAGAGTTGGAATTTAATCAGAATAACTTAAGTCATAATTTCCTATATATAGAGAGAGATGATGAAGAACTTGACCCTATTAATCTAAAGAGAAGATGGAAGAGGAGGTAAAAAGAAGGAACCAAACTGCTGAGAGTGATAAGGGTCTTCCAATCTAATACCTGACAAACTCATCTTCCTGTCAATAACAGCTTTATACTCTGGATAATATTAGAAGACAAAACAAAATAACTACCTGAGGTCTCTTGGGACTGAACAAAGATAGATTTGTGAGAAGAGTTGAAACTTAGAGTAAGTGATCAGCAAGGAACGAGTTTCCCATTTTTTTGTGCCTTTGTCTTACAGGGAGCCTCCATCACAGCAGTGTGGGGTTAACTAAAGCTTCATTACAAAGGCCTCTGTCTTTCACTAGCATTACCAGGGGAAGCAGCCTGGCGCAACCAGAGCCTCTGGTGAGTGAGGAAGAAATCCACAGAGGGAGAAGGCCAGGGTTAGAGAGTCCAGATACCTATCTGACCCCAGGTGGGGCAAACTGGAAGCAGTGCCTAGTTTAAGCTTAAAGAATGAAACTGAGATTTGAGTGAGGGGCCTACTGCAGGTCATGAACTGTTGCAGTTTGAGTCTGACAAAATAAACTTTGCTAAAACAAACACTTTTCAGAGTAATATAATAGATTCCAGAGTCTATACAACACACAGAAAATACAATCCAATATTTTTGGCATACAAAGAATCAGAAAATGTGACCCGATTTCAGAGGAAAATAGAGTCAACAGATGCAAACTCAAGATGACAAAGATGTTAGAGTTATCAGACAAGGACTTTAAAGCAGCATAATTAAAATTATGGTCATAAGGAATGGAAAATATGTTCAATATGAATGAAAAGATAGGAAATATCAACGGAGAAGTAGAAAATATAAAAAAGTACCAAATGGAAATTTTAGGCCTGAAAAGTATACTATCTGAAATGAAAACTCCCCACACAGCCTAATGGCAGAACGGAGATGAGAGATGAGAATCAGTGAATTTAAAGACAGATCAACAGAGATTATCTGATCTGAAGAAGAGAAAGAAAAGAGTTTGGACAAAATGAAACAAACAAGCGAAAACCACAGAGCCTTAGGGAACTGTGGAACAATTTTAAAAGGTTTAACATGTGGGTAATTGGAGTACCAGAGGAGTGAGGAGAGGGAATGAGACAGAAAAGAAAAATTTGAAGAAATAATGGTTACAAATTTCTCAAACTGGATTAAGGACATAAAGTAACAGATTAAAGAAGCTCAGTTAACCCAAAGAAGAGATCTGTGCCCAGTCACATCATTATAAAACTGCTTAAAAACACACATAAAAAGAAAATTCTTGAAAGCATCCAGAGAATTGATCCTTTACATAAAGGGGAAGGTGATTTAAGAACAGTGACTTTCATTGAGCAACCCTGAAAAGCAGGAAGACAATGGAGCAATATCTTTAATGTGCTGAAAGAAAAAAGAATCCTGTCAACCCTTAAGTCTATGTATAATAAAAACATCCTTCAAGAATGAAAGTGAAATTTACATTTTCAGATAACAACTAAGAGCAGTTGTCATGACCAGAAACAAGCTACAGGAAATATTAAAGTTCTTTGACCTGAAGGAAATGATACCTAAGGGAAAGCTGGATCTTTACGAAAAAGTGAAGAACACTGGAAACAGTAAATATAAAAACTATTTTTCTCTCAGTTTCTATAATATACACATGGTTGTTTAAAGCAAAAACTTATAATATTGCCTTGTGAAGTTTATAATGTAGATTTAACACACATGACAACTGTAACAAAAAGACAATGTGTATATGTGTGTGTATGCAGGGGGATAAGTGGACCCACATAGTTGCAAAGTTTGTTTAATATCCATGACATAGTACTGTATTAATTCCAAGTAGGCTGTAAACAAGTTAAAATATATTTTAATCCCCACAAGGTTTCTATTTTATGTGAGGTACTGTAATCTTGAGGTTTCTACATTTTATGTGAAGTGTACTATATTGACTCTAAGTAGACTTTCAAAAGTTAAGAATGTATAATGTAATCCCTATGCTATGCTATGCTAAGTCACTTCAGTCGTATCCGACTCTGTGTGACCCCATAGACGGCAGCCCACCAGGCTTCCCCGTCCCCAGGATTCTCCAGGCAAGAATACTGGAGTGGGTTGCCATTTCCTTCTCCAATGCATGAAAGTGAAAAGTGAAAGTGAAGTCGCTCAGTCATGTCCGACTCTTAGCGACCCCATGGACTGCAGCCTACCAGGCTCCTCTGTCTGTGGGATTTTCCAGGCAAGAGTTCTGGAGTGGGGTGCCATCGCCTTCTCCAGCCCTATAGAAGCCACTAAAAATAATGCAAGGAAATATAGCTGAATTATAATAGATAAGATTGAATTCTGAATATGTTTGCTAATCCAGAAGAAAGCAGGAAAACAGGGAGAAGATGAACAAAAACCAGAGAGGACAAACAAAAAAATAAAATGACAGACAGACCTAAATCCAACAATGTCAATATTTATGGTGAATGTTAATGGAGTATACACTAAAAAAAAAAAAAAGGCAGAGGATAGCATAATAGGTAGAAAGCAAGACCCAATCATTTTCTGTCTATAAAAGATACACTTTAAGTATAAAGACACAAACGGGTTGAAAGTAAGTGGATGGAAAAAGATTAACCATAAATATGGTAAGACTCATGAAAAATAAAAACATATGCCCACACAAAGATATGTGTACAGATATTTGCAGAAACTTTAGTAACTACAGTCAAAAACTAGAAACAACTGAACATCCATTAACAGGAAAATGGTTAAACAATATGTGGCATAATCATATAATGCTGCTGCTGCTACTAAGTTACTTCAGTCATGTCCGACTCTGTGTGACCCCATAGACGGCAGCCCACCAGGCTCCCCTGTCCCTGGGATTCTCCAGGCAAGAACACTGGAGTGGGTTGCCATTTCCTTCTCCAATGTATGAAAGTCAAAAGTGAAAGTAAAGTCGCTCAGTTGTGTCTGACTCTTAGCAACCCCATGGACTGCAGCCTACCAGGCTCCTCCATCCATGGGATTTTCCAGGCAAGAGTACTGGAGCGGGGTGCCATTTCCTTCTCCAATCATATAATGCTACTTAGAAATAAAAAGAAACTAATAACTACTTGTTGATATAAAAAACATAAATGAACCTCAAAATTTAATGAAAAAGTCAGACAAAAGATTGTATACCATTTATATGATCCTATTTATATAAAATACAAACTAATCTACAGACAAAAGCCAGATCAGCGGTATACGTGAGGGATGGAGTGTAAAGGGGCAGGAAGAATCTTTTGGGGTTGATGGAAGCGTCCTGTGTCTTGATTGTGGTGATGATTTGTGGGCATATACAAATGTCAAACTCATTGGCTTGTACAGTTTGGATGACATTCGTGCTGTGCTTAGTTGCTCAGTCGTGTCCAACTCTTTGCCACTCTATGGAATGTAGCCTGCCAGGCTCCTCTGTCCATGAGGATTCTCCAGGCGAGAATACTGGGAGTGGGTTGCCATGCCCTCCTCCAGGGGATCTTCTCAATGCAGGGATTGAATCCAGGTCTCCTGCATTGCAGGCTGATTCTTTACGTCTGAACTACCAGGGAAGTCCATTAATACTGATGTGGGTAGTCTATCCTTTCTCCAGGGGATCTTCCCAACCCAGGAACTGAACCAGAGTCTCCTGCATTGCAGGTGGATTCTTTACCATCTGAGCTATTGGCGAAGTCGGAATGAAACTTTTAGTTTGCAAATTATTCTTCAAAAGAGGTGAGGAAAAAATTAAAAGACCTAATTTTCAAATAACTTTAGGTTTTCTACTGAATTCTATAAAAATTCTTCAACTTTTAAGAAGAGAAGAGGTGCCATTTTTCTGAGGTCATGCCACCTGTTAATAAATGTCTCTGTGTTAAAAATCTTAGGTAGTAAAAGAATAGCGGTTCTAATTTAGTCTTAATGCCACAGGGAAATGACTTTAATAAAAATTTAAAAACAAACTCAATGGAAAGCTGCATTTTCTAATGTATTTTTAAGGATACCAAAAAGAGAAAAAAATCAGTAAGTAGAATTCTGACAACTGTACTGAAGCATGAATCATAGAAAAGTTTTTTTTTTTTTTCTGGAATCCTTTAGGAAGCAATGAATCTTTATCTTATATGTTTGGGCTGTTAACATTTGGTGTTTATTGAGAACACATATGGATAAAATAGCTTGACATCGATCCCTGGCAAAGACTAGGAGGAAATACTAAACAGATGGTTTGTGAGCACTTAGAAAAGGAACCTGATATTCTTGTGGTACCAAGGCTGAGAAATGGAGGCTGGTTGACAGCATCATTAAGATGATTTGTAACTGGTTGAAAGACTTACATACCCAGCAAATGCAGACTGCTGTTAACATGGATGACACCCTCTGGATGCCAAAATGTATTGATCACAGTGGCTGTTTTAGTTTTGTCGTATTGATTACTTAGTCATTCTTTGGAAAGCTATTATAAAAATTTTATTACATGCAAATGAATATAGGCAACACATATTTAAGCTATGAAGCATAACAGCAAAATGAACACTCATGAAGCCTTTAACTTAAGATGTGGATCAACAATGCTAGTAAGGTATCTACATGCTTTGCTCTGATCTTCTCTAAGGGAAACACTGCTACACTGAATTTTTAAAAATCTCATCTTTCCTTTTAAAGCTAGTTTTATTAAATACTTTATGATTTTAGTTTTGCTTGAGCTTTATAAAGAGGTATCTTATTGTCTACATTCTTGGTTATCTGCTTTTTTCCTCAGTATTGAAAAGATCTGTCAACACTGTTGTAGGTAGCTGTGTTCATTCGTTTCCATAACTGTATGCTATGATATTCTACTTTGTGAATATACGTTGTAATGGTAAAAGAATCTGCGTGCCAATGCAGGAGGCATAGGTTTGATCCCTTGATAGAGAAGATACCCTGGAGAAGGGAATGGCAACCCACTCTAGTATTCTTGCCTGGAAAATCCCATGGACAGAGAGCCTGGCAGGCTATAGTCCACAGAGTGGCAGAGTCAGACACCACTGAGCAACTGAGCATGCACGCACATTTATTCATGAGTCATTCAAAGGACATTTGAGTACTCTAATTTTTGGCTTTTTAAATAATGCCAATATTCATGTTCTTGCACATGTCTTCAAGTGCACGTTTATAAAAAGTTTTTCTGGAGACATCCTCCTAGGGATGGAACTGCTAGGTTGTAGGGTATTATGAATGTTACTTTATAACAAAATGACAATTTGTGAAACAATTACATTCTTCCTGTCAGTATATAAGAGTTTCCATGCTCTGCTATTGCTAACACTCTTGTGAGACTTCTTAATTTTTTGCAACCTAGTGGGTATAAGATGGGATATCAGGGAGGAGGAGCTAAGATGGCGGACGAGTAGGACGGGGAGAATAGTTTCTCCTCCACAAATCCATTAAAAGAACATTTGAATGCTGAGTAAATTTTAC
The DNA here is from genome assembly GCA_935064755.1 of Tragelaphus eurycerus. Taxonomy (NCBI): domain Eukaryota; kingdom Metazoa; phylum Chordata; class Mammalia; order Artiodactyla; family Bovidae; genus Tragelaphus; species Tragelaphus eurycerus. The sequence goes on from CAKXYN010000016.1 coordinate 27,308,294, forward strand.
AAAACAACTTCTGAATGCCGGCAGAGGTCATTTCAAAACGAGAAAACGAGCCCTGCGGTAACTCCTTTTGCGGAGAAGCCGCGCGGACACCAGCATTTGCTATTAGCAAGCGGGGGCTGGGCTAAGAGGAGCGGCGCGGCCTGCATTGCTTTGAGAAAGGATTTGGCCTGGCTATCTCCAGCGCTATTTGAGCGAAATAACCAGACTGTCGGTTATGTACTACATCAAAAGCCAGCCCTAACTGAAGACACCACCAGGACTACCTACGGAACAAAGGACTGCACGGAGATAGCCAGTTGCAGGCCGTCCCACTCTGGTGACAGGCAGCCAGGGCCGGAGGCGGGTAATCACAGCCCTAGAGAGACACTGTCTACAGAACTGTAGGTAGGTTGCTGTGCTGACTCACGCTTCTTGGGGCTCTGGATGGTCAACATCTGCCTGAGAAAGTGCGCCGGGTGTATACCCAGAAAACTGAGCGGCGGAGAGACGATAAGTCGCAGCAGCTGCGTTGGCTGAACATTTCATCACCTGCGCTACTCGGATCTGGGAAGGGCATAAAACTCAACCGAGTCTGTGCTTCTGAGGATTATCCGAGTGCCTGAACCTGGCCAGCTTAAATTAGGGTGTTCATCTCCACCCCCTCTGTAACAAGGCAGAGATCAGATATTGAAAAGACCAATAAACCGCCTCAAGAAAGAAAATTCAACAAACTACCAGAATATAGTAAGGACACTTTAAACTTGGCAATTTTAACAAGATGAAGAGACAAAGGAATACCCAGCAGCTAAAGGAGCAGGATAGATGCCCACCAAATCAAACCAAAGAGGAAGAGATAGGGAATCTACCTGATAAAGAATTCCGAATAATGATAGTGAAATTAATCCAAAATCTCGAAATCAAAGTGGAATCACAGTTAAAGAGTCTGGAGACAAGGATTGAGAAGATGCAAGAAAGGTTTAACAAGGAACTAGAAGAAATAAAAAAGAGTCAACACATAATGAATAATGCAATAAATGAGATCCAAAACACCCTGGAGGCAACAAATAGTAGAATAACAGAGGCAGAAGATAGGATTAGTGAATTAGAAGATAGAATCCTAGAAATAAATGAATCAGAGGAGAAAAAAGAAAAACGAATCAAAAGAAATGAAGACAATCTTAGAGACCTCCAGGATAACATTAAACGCTGCAATATTCGAATCATAGGAGTTCCAGAAGAAGAAGATAAAAAGAAAGACCATGAGGAAATACTTGAGGAGATAATAGTTGAAAACTTCCCTAAATTGGAGAAGGAAATTACCACTCAAGTTCAAGAAATCCAGAGAGTCCCTAACAGGATAAACCCAAGGCGAAACACCCCAAGACACATATTGATCAAATTAACAAAGATCCCCGTCATGCATTGGAGAAGGAAATGGCAACCCACTCCAGTATTCTTGCCTGGAGAATCTCACGGACAGGGGAGCCTGGTGGGCTGCTCTCTATGGGGTCACACAGAGTCGGACACGACTGAAGCGACTTAGCAGACTTAGCAAATATAAAGAACAAATATTAAGAGCAGCAAGGGAAAAACATCAAATAACTCACAAGGGAATTCCCATAAGGCTAACAGCTGATCTTTCAATAGAAACTCTCCAAGCCAGGAGGGAATGGCAAGACATAATTAAAGTGATGAAAGAAAATAACTTACAGCCTAGATTATTGTATCCAGCAAGGATCTCATTCAAATATGAAGGAGAAATCAAAAGCTTCACAGATAAGCAAAAGTTGAGAGAATTTAGCATCACTAAACCATTTCTCCAACAAAAACTGAAGGACATTCTCTAGATAGGAATCATTAAAAGGGTGTATGAATTCGAACCCAAAACAATAAAGTAAATCCTATTTATCAATAATCGCTTTAAACGTTAATGGGCTGAATGCCCTAAACAACAGACAGGGACTGGCCGAATTGATACAAAAACAAGACACTTACATACCTTGTCTACAAGAGATAACCAAACAGACTAAAATGCGTCAAATGGATACAAAAACTGCTGCTAAGTCGCTGCAGTCGTGCCTGACTCTGTGTGACCCCACAGACGGAAGCCCACCAGGCTCCCCCGTCCCTGGGATTCTCCAGGCAAGAATACTGGAGTGGGTTGCCATTTCCTTCTCCAATGCATGAAAGTGAAAAATGAAAGTGAAAAGTGAAAGTGAAGTCGCTCAGTCGTGTCTGACTCCTAGCGACCCCATGGACTGGAGCCTACCAGGATCCTTCGTCCATGGGATTCTCCAGGCAAAAGTACTGGGGTGGGGTGCCATTGCCTTCCCCGATACAAAAACTAGACCCCTATATATGTTGTCTACAAGAGAACCACCTTAAAATAGGGGATATATACTGACTGAAAATGAAGGGCTGGAAAAAGATTTTTTATGCAATTATGGACCAAAAGAAAACAGGAGTAGCAATACTCATATGAGATAAAACTGACTTTAAAGATCCTGAAAAGGAGACAATCAAGGTTATACACAACGACTTAAAGGAACAATCCAAAAAGAAGTTATAACAATTATAAATATACATGCACCCAACATTGGAGCATTGATATATCTAAGACAAACATTAATTAATATGATAGAAGAAATAAGCAACAATACAATAATAGTGGGAGACTTTAATATCCCACTTATACAATCTGGCTGTAATAGACAAAGTAAAGAGGAAAACATATTCACTTATGAGCCTCCAAAAATTCAGTTCACTCAGGAGAGTTAAAAAAAAAAAAAACTGACTTATTTGTTCATTCTGTAAAGCTTTATTGACTATTTTATGGGACTGGTACCACTTTGGGTAGTAAGGGGGAAGAAGTGACAAATGTGATCCTGTCCTAAATAATATATTGTGGTAAAGATAGACCTACCAATACAAAATACCAAGATGTGCCTAAGATGAGGACACCCAAACTGGACTTTTAGTTTTCTGAACTTTTCATTTCCAGATCAAACCTCCTAATATAGGATGAATTCAACATGTGTTTTTTTTTTTAAGTGTTCTTTGTGATTAAAAACAGAAAGCCATTAGTTAAGAAATTACATATACTCCTCCCCACCATCACTCCCCTTCTTTCTTCCCATTTCCCTCCCACACTCATTGATCCTTTCCTTTGTCCATTTTCCCCTGCAAAAAAAAAAAAAAATAAGATGGGATATCATTGTTTTAATTCTTGTTTCCCTGGTTATTAGTGATGGTGAGAATTTTTCTTATATTTATTTTTCATGAGATTTCCTCTTCTGTGACATACCTGTTCAGACTTTTTGTTTATTTAAAAATTAGATGGTCTTTTTTTAAAAATCAAGTTTCAGGCATTCTGTATTCTGGATACCAACTCATTATTGGTCATATGAGCTGTAAATATAGTTATGACAAGTCATTATTTTCTTTATGGTGTTTCTGATGAATACAAATTCTTAATTTTGAAGTAATCAAATACCATAAAATATCAATCTTTTACCTTATTTAGCAAATTTACTCTTCCTCCTCCATAACTTTGGTGATAAAATTTTCTCCTGTATTTTCCTGCAAATTTTTCAAGTGTTAACTTTCATATTTAAGTCTTTAATCTATTTAAAATATAGTATTGTAAATGGCATGCAGTAGGGATCAAATTTCATTTTTCACCATATGGAATGCTTATAGTTCCAGTATGATTTAATGACTAGATCCATTCTTTCCCATTGCTTTGACATGTCAACTTAGCCACATATCAAGTTTTAATATAGTGTGGCTGTCTGTTTCTGGGTTCTCTCATCTGTTCTAAACTGGACATTTGTCTTTCCCTGTAGAAATACAACATTATCTTAATTAGAATAGCCTTATATTAATAATCATCTTAATATCAGGCAAGGGAAACCTTTAGCTTTAATATGTATCTTCAGTTCAGTTCAGTGGCTCAGTAGTGTCTGACCCTATGAACTGCAGCATGCCAGGCCTCCCTGTTCATCACCAACTCCGAGTTTACCCATTGAGTTGGTGATGCCATCCAACCATCTAATCCTCTGTTGTCCCCTTCTCCTCCTGCCCTCAATCTTTCCCAGCATCAGGGTATTTTCAAATGAGTCAGCTCTTTGCATCAGGTGGCCAAAGTATTGGAGTTTCAGCTTAGCATCATTCCTTCCAAAGAAATCCCAGGGCTGATCTCCTTCACAATGGACTGGTTGGATCTCCTTGCAGTCCAAGGGACTCTCAAGAGTCTTCTCCAACACCACACTTCAAAAGCATCAATTCTTCAGCACTCAGCTTTATTTATAGTCCAACTCTTACATCCATACATGACCACTGGAAAAACCATAGCCTTGACTAGACGAACCTTTGTTGGCAAAGTAATGTCTCTGCTTTTGAACATGCTATCTAGGTTGGTCATAACTTTCCTTCCAAGGAGTAAGCGTCTTTTAATTTCATGGCTGCAATCACCATCTGCAGTGATTTTGGAGCCCAAAAATTAAGTCAGCCACTGTTTCCACTGTTTCCCCATCTATTTCCCATGAAGTGATGGGACTGGATGCCATGATCTTTGTTTTCTGAACATTGAGCTTTAAGCCAACTTTTTCACTCTTCTCTTTCACTTTCATCAAGAGACTCTTTAGTTCTTCTTCACTTTCTGCCATAAGGGTGGTGTCATCTGCCTATCTGAGGTTAATGATATTTCTCCTGGCAATCTTGATTTCAGCCTGTGCTTCTTCCAGCCCAGCGTTTCTCATGATGTACTCTGCATATAAGTTAAATAAGCAGGGTGACAATATACAGCCTTGATGTACTTCTTTTCCTATTTGGAACCAGTCTGTTGTTCCATGTCCAGTTCTAACTGTTGCTTCATGACCTGCATACAGGTTTCTCAAGAAGCAGGTCAGGTGGTCTGGTACTCCCATCTCTTTCAGAATTTTCCAGAGTTTATTGTGATACACACAGTCAAAGGCTTTGGCATAGTCAATAAAGCAGGAATAGATGTTTTTCTGGAACTCTCTTGCTTTTCTGATGATCCAGCAGATGTTGGGAATTTGATCTCTGGTTCCTCTGCCTTTTCTAAAGCCAGCTTGAACATCTGGAAGTTCACTGTTCACATATTGCTGAAGCTTGGCTTGGAGAATTTTGAGCATTACTTTACTAGCATGTGAGATGAGTGCAATTGTGTGGTAGTTTGAGCATTCTTTGACATTGCTTTTCTTTGTGATTGGAATGAAAACTGACCTTTTCCTGTCCTGTGGCCACTGCTGAGTTTTCCAAATTTGCTGACATATTGAGTGCAGCACTTTCACAGCATCATCTTTTAGGATTTGAAATAGTTCAACTGGAATTCCATCACCTTTCAATATATATATTAGGATTAGCTTGTAAGTTCATCAAAAAATTCTGCTAGCATTTTGATTGGAATTGCATTGATAGATCAATTTGGGGAGAACTGAATCCTTATGATATTGAATGTTTCTGTCCATTAACATGCTCCACTTAGTTATATCTTCTTTAAGGTGCCATCAATAAAGCTTTCAACTTTCCCCAACAACCAATCTATGAACCTTTTGGTAAACTTTATTTCTAAATACTTTACTCTTTTATTCTTGTAAAAGGTATTTCTTTAAAAATGGAAATTTCTAAGAGTTTGTTTCTAATTATAGAAATGCTACTGACTTTTTTTGTCTTATATCTGGGCTTCCTCACTGGCTCAGACAGTGAAGAACCGCCTGTAGTGGGAAAGACTTGGATTCAATCCCTGGATTGGGAAGATCCCCTGGTGGAGGACATGGCAACCCACTCCAGTATTTTTACCAGGAGAATCCCCAGGAAGCCTAGTGAGCTATAGTCCATGGGTATATCCAACCACCTTGTTACACTCTTACTAATTTTTCCATATATCCAACCACCTTGTTACACTCTTACTAATTTTTCCATAGAATCTTTTGGTTATTTATGTAGCCAATTAAGTATGTTTCAGATAAAAATAGTTTTGTTTGTTTCTTTCCAATCTTCACATTTTTTTAGTATTTTTCTTATTTTACTAGTCTATGACAACTGCCGGAGAAGGCAATGGCACCCCACTCCAGTACTCTTGCCTGGAAAATTCCATGGATGGAGGAGCCTGGTGGGCTGCAGTCCATGGGGTCGCTGGAGTCGGATGCAACTGAGCAACTTCACTTTCACTTTTCACTTTCAAGCATGGGAGAAGGAAATGGCAACCCACTCCAGTGTTCTTGCCTGGAGAATCCCAGGGACAGGGGAGCCTGGTGGGCTACCGTCTATGGGGTCACACAGAGTCGGACACGACTGAAGTGACTTAGCAGCAGCATGACAACTGCACGCATGTGTGCTATGTCGCTTTAGTTGTGTCCAACTATGCACTGTAGCCTGCCAGGCTCCTCTGTCCATGGGATTCTCCAGGCAGGAATCCTGGAATGGGTTGCCATACTCTTCTCCAGGGGATCTTCCCTACTCAGGGACTGAACACGTCTCTTACGTCTCATGCATTGTCAGGCGGGTTCTTTACCATTAGCACCATCTGGGAAACCACTATGATTAACTACGCTGAATCAAAGCAGTAATGGGCCCCCCATGTCTTATTCCTGATTTTTGAAGGCAATCTTTCTGGGTAGAGTATTCTTGGTTATAGTTTTTTCCTTTTCATCACTTTAAATATATTGTGCCACTGGGTTCTAGCCTGAAGAATTTTTGCTGAAAAATCAGCTGATAGCCGTATGGAAGTTTCTTTGTGTGTTATTTGTTGCTTTTCCCTTATTCCTTTTTAATGTTCTATATTTTAAATTTTTGTCATTTTAATTACAATGTGTCTTGGTGTGTTCCTCTATGGATTAATCCTGTATGGGACTCTCTCTACTTCCTGGACTTTGGGTGACTGTTTCCTTTCCCAGGTTAGGGAAGTTTTCAGCTATTATGTTTTGAAATATATTCTCAGCTCTTTTTTCTCTCTTCTCCTTCTGGGACCACTATAGTACAAATATTAGTGTGCCTGATATTGTACCAAGGTCTTTCAAACTGTCCTTTTCAATCTTTCAAACTTTCTTTTCAATCTTTTTTCTGTTCAGTGGCAGTGATTTCTATTACCCTGTCTTCCAGATTACCGATTCATTCCTCTGAAACATTCAGTCTACTTGATTCCTCCTAGTGTATTTTTCATTTCAGTTATTGTATTATTCATTTGTTTGGTTGTTCTTTATATTTTCTAACTCTTTGTTAAAAACTTCCAACTTCTCTCTCCATACATCCATTCTTCTCCTGAATTTTTTGATCATATTAAAACAAAACAAAACAAAACAAAACAAAACTCTGAACTCTCTCTTGGTAGATTGTCTATCTTTACTTCACTTGGTTCTTCTGGGATTTTATTGTGTTGCTTTGTCTGGAACATGTTCCTCCATTGCCTCATTTTATTTAAGCTGTTGTTTGTACTTTTATGTATATAGCAGTTACTCTTCTTGGCTCTGGAGAAGTGGCCTTCTGTTGGAGATATTCTATGCATCCCCTCAGTGCACATCCTTCTTGTTACCCAAGTTATATGCTCGAGGGGTTCCCTCCATGAGGGGTCCTTCTGTTGTGGTGGGCTGAGTATGTGTGCATTCTGGTAGGCTAAGTTAGTCCCTAGCCAGGTCGGTTTCCAGGCCTTGCCTTGTGTGGATGCTACTAGGTGCTGGTTAGCAGAGCCTGGTCACAAGGTGGCTAACTGTAGAACCCCTGGGGGCCTTGGGGCTAGTGCTGGCTCTCTGTGGCTAGAGTCAGGATCCAGAAGACTCCGGGGATGTTGCCTGCACACTGGTGGATGAAACCAGGTCTGGGGTTAGTGCTGGACTATGGCAAGGCAGAGCTGGGTCCCGGAGTCCAGCTGCTGAGCCCAGGGATCCCAGAGTTGGTATCAGATTGCTGGGGTCAGAGCAGGGGAGACATTTCTAATACTGTTGGGTATGGGGTCTAGTGTCCAAAAGCTTGTGCTGGCCTACTAGCAGGCAGGCAGGGCCCAGCTGATCCTAGGGTAAGGTGTGGCCTGCTGTGGGTGGGCTGGGTCTGCAGTCTGCAGAGTTGTGGTGTTCTCGCCTTTAGTGTGTGCCCTCTGTGGGTGAGGCTGGTCTAGAGGCTACTGCAAGTTTCCTGGAGGATAGGGCAGGTGCCTGCTCACTGGTCAGCTGAGCTGGGTCTTGGTCCTCTGGTGGACAGGGTTGTGTCTAGAGGCATATCTAGAGGCAGCTGTGGGCTCAGAAAGTCTCTAGGCAGCCTGTCTGCTGATTGGTGAGGCTATGTCCTCACTCAGTTAGCTGTCTGGTCTGAGATGTACCAGAATTGGTGCCAAGTTGTTGGGTGTGGCCAGGTCTTGGTGTGAATGAGCTAGGAGGAAGACACCACCATGGTGCCTGCCTGGACCAGTGTCTGTACAGTAGAAAGCTCCTAAATATGGCTGCTGCCAGTGCCTATGTCCCCAGGGTGAGTAGCAGTTACTCCCCCATCTCTCTGGGAGACTCCAAGACTGGTAGCTAGGTCTAGCCCAGGCTTTTATCAAATTACTACTTTTGCCTTGGGTCCAGGTGTGTGTGAGATTTTGTATGTGTCCTTTAAGAATGAAATCTCTATTTCCCCTCAGTCTTTGGGATTTCTGAAATTAAGCCCTGCTAGCCTGCAAAGCCAGAGGAACTAAACTGCCTCTTGATGAAAGTGAAAGAGAAGAGTGAAAAAGTTGGCTTAAAACTCAACATTCAAAAAATGAAAATAATGGCATCCAGTCCCATCACTTCATGACAAATACATGGGGAAACAATGGAAACAGTGACAGACTTTATTTTCTTGGGCTCCAAAATCACTGCAGATGGTGACTGCTGCCATGAAATTAAAAGACGCTTGCTCCTTGAACGAAATGGTATGACGAACCTAGACAGCATATTAAAAAGCAGAGACACTACTTTGCCAACCAAGGTCTGTCTAGTCAAAGCTATGGTTTTTCCAGTAGTCATGTATGGATGTTAGTTGGACCATAAAGAAAGCTGAGCACCGAAGAATTGATGCTTTTGAATTGTGGTATTGGTGAAGGCTCTTGAGAGTCCCTTGGACTGCAAGAAGATCAAACTAGTCCATCCTAAAGGAAATCAGTCCTGAATATTCATTGGAAGGCTTGATGCTGAAGCTGAAGCTCCAATACTTCAGCCACCTAATTCAGAGAAGTGACTCATTAGAAAAGACCCTGATGCTGGGAAAGATCGAAGGCAGGAGAAGAAAGGGATGACAGAGGATGAGATGGTTGGATGGCATCACCAACTATATGGACATGAGTTTGAGCAAGCTCTGGGAGCTGGTGATGGACAGGGAAACCTGGCGTGCTACAGTCCGTGTGGTCGCAAACAGTTGGCCACAACTGAGCGACTGAACTGAACTGAACCTGCAAAACCAGGTGCTTTGTGGCTTGTATTTCTGGTGCAGCCCAGGCTGGGGAGCCTGATATGGGGCTTAGAACTCTCACTCCTGTGGAAGAACCTCTGCAATATAATTATTCTCTATTTTGTGGGTTGCTCACCCAGTGTGTATGAGACTTGATTACATGGCAAGTCTGTCCCTCCTACTCATCTGATTGTGGTCTCTTCTTTATGTCTTTAATTGTAGAAGACCTTTTCTGGTAGGTTCTGATATTTTTAATTGATGGCTACTCTACAGATGGTTGTGATTTTGTTGTGCTTCCAAGAGGAGGTGAGCTCAGGGTCTTTCTATTCTGCCATCTCAGCCACTTTTTTTTTTTCCTTTTCCTCTGTGTTTAGTCTAGTTTCACTTGTTCATAGGGTGCTTCACACAGAGGCATGAATCTTTCTAACATTTCACCAGTGAGGACTGTATTGTAGATTTTTGATGGAAACATTATTGTGAAGTTACAGAAGTTATTTTCTACCCCTGGTTTACTAAGATTTTTTCCTTAAATGATGAATGGACGTTTATTTTATCATATTTTTTTTCTGTCTATTAAGATAACATAATTTTTACATTTGTTTATGTGGTAAATTTCATTGAGTTAGACAAGGGTGTGGTCCTTGTGTGATTAGATTGTCTAGTTTTCTGTGAGAATGGTTTTAGTGGATTTGCCCTCTGATGCCCTCTCAAGCCCTCTCCCCACTGGTAACCACTAATTTGTTCTCTGTATAAGTCTGTTTCTGTTTTTATCATATTCATGCATTTATTTTTTTGGATTTCACATATAAGTGCCACTGCTGCTGCTGCTGCTGTAAAGTCGCTTCAGTCGTGTCCGACTCTGTGAGACCCCATAGATGGCAGCCCACCAGGCTCTTTGTCCCTGGGATTCTCCAGGCAAGAACACTGGAGTGGGTTGCCATTTCCTTCTCCAATATAAGTGCTAATGTACAGTATTTGTCTTTGTCTGACTCACTTTACTAAGCATAATATCTTCTAGGTCCATCCATATTGCACAAATGCAAAATTTCAATTGTTTTTATGGCTGAGTAATATTCCATTGTATATATATACCATATCTCTATCTATTCATTTGGTGATGGACACAAATTGCTTCCATAAGCATCTTTTGAAAATAATGCTGCTATGAAGATTCGGGTGCATACATATTTTCAAATTATTGTTTTTGTGTTCTTCAGATATTTCAGGAGTGGAATAGCTCGATCATATGGTAATTCTATTTTTAATTTTTTTATTAAGGTACAGTTAATTTACAATGTTGTGTTAGTTTTTTTTTTGAAGAAATAGAATGATGGCTTTTATTCTCAGCTGATGGAGAGGGGAACACAGTATGCTCCTGCCTCAAGAACTGTGCCCCTAAGGCAAGTGCTCGAAGCCAGCAGTAGGTGATGAGAGAACAAAGGTGACAGGATCTTGATTTCTTCCTCTTGCATTGTTTCAGAGACAGTCATAAACTGGTGTCAGTAACCCAATAACTGCATCTGGCAGTTTGGTGGCTGAGGCCTTCTTTCTGATATGTAATTGCAAGGGGAAGGCTGTTGTAAAGGTTAACACCAGATAGGGGATGTATTTAGCATAGAGTAAAGTGACGTGTAGCTCTGCAGAGCTAGGGGGCAGAAAAGCAAACTTAGTTACAGACATGCAGAATTAGGAGCAATTAAAGTAAAATAAACTAGGAATGTTCAGGCCTGCTCACTGTTCTCTTTATCTTCTTTACTCTCAGAGAAGTGAAAAAGAAAAACTCATTCCTCATTTTTCCTTTTCACTGCAACAAATTCCCCCATCAGTTTATTCCCTCCATATGAATGGAGGAAGGGAAACACGTGTCATTCTTGTCTGGCTGAAGAGAAACTTCAGTTTTGCTCCATTTGAAAATCACCAGCTGTTCAGCCCAGGGACCCATTTATCTCCTACTTCAAATTTTTGAGATGTGAACCCCAAGAAATCTTTATTGGGGTAATGAGAGACAGATGGTCAGTCTTCTGTAACTTCTTTAATGCTGACACAGGACTCGTAGACCCTACGTAGTTGGGGTCACGGAACTCTCGCCTTGTTCTATTAAGGGGCCCCAGGGTGACTTTTGTGGTTATTCCTGCTGAATCTGTTTGGAAGAGTGGCTGCAATCTCTTTGGGGGCATGGGTTTTCTCTGCATATCATCTTTATTGTGATATAAATCTGTGTCATCTGAGAAGGGTCTTTCTGTCCAGGTTGGAGACAGTCTTTTGAATTGTCTTTTTCAGAATGTATAATTCTCTGGTTGCAGGTCACAGGGCATTTTAGCTAACTGGGACTTGTAATCCTGAAATCTCAGAGTTTCCTCTAGGTTCACCATAGGGAGTGGTTGGAGTGGCTGCAGTTGAATGAAGGCCAGGTGGCAAGCATTCCCCTTTCTCAGGGCCCGCTAACTCACATTGAAGGGTTGCAATTGCTGATTCCATGTCTCAGGCCTTTCCCTTTTCGTCATGAATGACCATTATGAAGGAAATGGCAACCCACTCCAGTGTTCTTGCCTGGAGAATCCCAGGGACGGGGCAGCCTGGTGGCTGCCGTCTATGGGGTCACACAGAGTCGGACACGACTGAAGTGACGCAGCAGCAGCAGCAGACCATTATCCTCCTGGAATTTAGGCCCCAGGTCCTGCTTTGGAGTCATTTGTAAGTGATTCACCACTGCCTCCTCCTTCTCCCACCACCCCTCACTACCATCCCCTACTCTCTACCCCATCCAGCTTCGTGTCAGACGCACTGTCAGGCACCGGCAACTCTACATCCTGTGTTAGTTTTATTTGTAATTTTTTGAGGAACTTCCATACTGTTTTCCATAGTAGCTACATCAATTGACATTCCCACCAACAGTGTACTAGAGTTCCCTTTCTCCATATCCTTGCCAGCATTTATTATTTGTTATCTTTTGATGATAGCTATTCTGATAGGTGTGAGGTGATAGCTCATTGTGGTTTTGATTTGCTTTTCCTGATAATTAGTGATGCTGAGCATTCTTTTATGTGCCTGTTGACCATCTATATGTCTTCTTTGGAAAAAATGTCTATTCAGGTTTTCTGCCCACTTTTTAATTGGGTTGTTTTTTTTTTTTGGATATTCAGTTGTATGAGCTCTTTATATATTTTGGATATTAACCTTATCAAATGATACCGTTTGTAAATATCTCCTTCCATTTAGTCGGTTATCTTTTCATCTTGTTGATGGTTTCTTTCACTGTGCAAAAAGCTCTTAAGTTTAAGTAGATCCCATTTATTTATTTTTGCTTTTGTTTCCATTGCTTTAAGAGATAGATCTAAACAAAATTGCTATGATTTATGTCAAATTGTTTTACCTATATTTTATTCTAGGATTTTTATGGCTTCCAGTTTTACATTTAGGTTTTTAATTCATTTTGAGTTTATTTTTGTATATGGTGTGAGAAGATATTCTAATTTAATTCTTTTATGCATAGCTGTGCTGTTTTTCCAATACCAGTTATTGAAGATAGTGTCTTTTCTCCAACATGTATTTTTCCTTCGACCATAAGTATGTGGGTTTATTTCTGGGCTCTCTATTCTGTTCCATGGATCTATGTGTCTGTTTTTGTGCCAGAACCATACTTTTTTGATTACTGTAGCTTTGTAGTAGAGTCTGATGTAAGGCAGTGTGATGCCTCTAGTTTTTTTCTTTTTTCTCAAGATTGCTTTGGCTATTTGGTGTCTTTTGTGGTTCCATACAAGTTTTAAGATTATTTTTTCTAGTTCTGTGAAAAATGTCATGGGTATTTTGATACTGATTGCATTAAATGTATAAATTGCTTTGGGCAGTATGGATATTTTAACAACATTAATTCTAATCCATGAACATAGGACAGCTTTCCATTTATTTGTATAATCTTTAATCGCCTTCATGAATCTCTTAGTTTTCAGAGTATAAATTTTTTCCTCCTTGGTTAAATTTATATTTATGTATTTCTAATGCAAAATCACCTTGCATTACAGGGATAAACTCAACTTGATCAGCTCTGTATTCTCTTTTTAGATATGATTATTTACGATGGTTTTACCTATTTTCACGAGTGGATTGGCTTGCAATTTTTTTTTTTTTTTTTTTTTAAACTTCTTGTTTTGTATTGGGCTTGCAATTTTCTTTTCTTTTTTTTTTAACTTCTTGTTTTGTATTGGGGTATAGTCGATAAACAATGTTGTGAGTTTCAGGTGAACAGCTAAGAAACTCAGCCATACAGAAACATGTATCCATTCTCCTCCCATCTCCTCTCCAATCCAGCTGCCATTGTTCTTATTTGGCTTTATACCATGATTAGGGGGAGGGCATTTTTCTTTCTTTCTTTTTTAATTTCTAGAAGAGTTTGTATAAGATTGGAGAGATCTGTATCCCCTTTCTCTAGTCACATAGTCCATACCTGATCTGTTCATGGCCAAAGAGAAATAAAAAGGAGCTTCTTTCTCACAGATTCAGTCTGAGAACCCCCTGGGAGGGACTCTTAGATTATTGGCCTGGAGAACTATGATTGCCTTACCTGGGTTATAGGCCACTCTGTGACTAGGAAAGTAGAGGTATTACTAGAGAAAAGGGATGCAGGGGATGCTGGGCAGAGCAAGAACAGACTCCACAGGTATCACAGTCATCAGTTCATTTAACAAATATTTACTGCTAATCTAGGAGATACTTACAGAGTGGGGCACATAAATAAATAAGACAAATTTATAATGCCAAGGCTTAAAGCTTAAGATTTAATGCAGATAAAAAAATCAACTAGTTAACAGTTTAGGTGAGAAGACAAAATTATCACACAATAGAAAGAAAAGAAAGCGAAAGTTGCTCAGTTGTGTTTGACTCTTTGCGACCCCATGGACTATATAGTCCATGAAATTCTCCAGGCCAGAATACTGGAGTGGGTAGCCTTTCCCTTCTCCAGGGCATCTTCCCAACACAGGGATTGAATCCAGGTCTCCCGCATTGCAGGTGCATTCTTTACCAGCTGAGCCACTAGGGAAGCCCAAGAATACTGGAGTGAATAGCCTATCCCTGCTCCAGGTGGTCTTCCTGACCCAGGAATTGAACCAGGGTCTCCTGCATTGCAGGTGTAATCTTTATCAGCTGAGCTACTAGGGAAGCACAATAAAGCAATAGTAAATAATTCTATATGGTATATAATTAAGTGCTAACTTGTATTGTGCAGACTCTAAGCTATGTGGTTGTTCTAAGAAGAGGAAAATCAATACAGAGGTCATGAACCTGAATTAGGCCTTAAAGGATGAAGAGGATTTGGTTGGAAGAGGATAGGGGGAGGAATTCAGAGCAAAGAAGAGGAAATTCAGAGGAAAAGATTACTACAAGTGGAGGGATGTAAATAGGATAGTCAGTGAGGAGACTGGCTTGAGAAAAGCAGAGAGTTAATAGTAGGTAAGATACCATATACCACACAGCAAGGCTGGTTATCCTCCTTCTCCAACTGGCACAATGTCAGAGGTCCATTATGCTGGAAGGATCCACAGGAGTCAGAATTTGATGGGAAACACACCCTTAGCTACCAACTCCCTGACCCAATTAGGGTGTGAAGTAAAGAGTGAGGTTATTTTTGTGGTACCAGGAAGAGATCAATGGTATCAGAACAGTGAGCATCTCCAGGTGTGTATAACCTTGGAGAAAGCCAATATAACTAGAAAGAACCGCTGGAGGGTGAATTTAACTTGAGTTTTGGATAAGATAAAATCAGTTAAAAATCTTAAATTCCATAACTTGAGAATCTCTATTTGACTTTCTGACCAAAATCTTTTCATAAATTTCCAGTGCTCCAGCATTAAATCCAAATGTCTCAGAACGGGCACGTGGCATATATGGCCTTTCTTCATCTAACCTTTGCCTACCTCTAGGGCCTTACTCCTGCCTCTGCCTGATAGGCTCCTGACATGGAACCATGGGTTTATCTCTGAAAGATGATTTATCTTGCTTTCTCACGCCCCTGGTCTCCTTTTTGAGTCTCCCTTTCCTCTCCCTCTGCTTGGTTAATTCCTACTTGTATTTTAAAACTCAGTTTAAATATTTTCTCTTCAGAGAAGAGTAGGATCTGGTGCCAGTAGTGACTGGTAGGGGTAGGCAGTCTAAGACTATCAGGACTGGAAAGCTAGTGACTGAGAACCCATTCTGAGGAGGTAGGCAGGACACATATGAACTGAGAATATAATCCCTTGGCACATGTTCCATTGTTCCGTCAAACTTCACTTACAAAGCACAAATTCAAAAATAAAATTATCAAGAATTTTAAGACAGTTACCCAAAAGCATTAATTCTAAGCATAGGGCCTTTTTGAATGCAGGGCCTTGTATGACTGTACTGGTCATAGGCCCAATGAAGCCAGCCCTGCATGTAAGTCTCTTCGTACAGCAAAATGTAATAAACCAAATAATTCACTAATAAGCAATTAAACAAACAAACTATGTCCAACCAGAAAGTAAAAAACATCATGTATCTAGTAAAATATGAAGCATGTCTATAGATACTAACATAGACAGCTGTACAACACACTAAGAGGGTTACAGAATATTATGTATGTCATGATCCCATTAAAATATAAAGTATTTCTATATATCTATTTATTAGAACATTACAAAGGATACCCCAATCTCTTGAGGAGGAAGGAATTTTTAATTTTCTTTACCTATAATGTTTCAGATTTTACATTAATATATATTGCTTCTAAAATTAAAAATAAGATTAAAAACTAAACTCTACCACCTAGAAACACTTTCCTGGACCGCAGTGAAATCTGTTGGCTTTATTTCATTTAAGAATATAAAAAGACCATGGAAAATAATTTTCCTCAGCTGTAAAAGACAACTCATTAAAATTCTAACCATTCTTTTAACCTTTTCATTTAATCCTTACCCTCAATGCTGGGTTCTTCAACGGGGGATGCTGAGTTCATACATTCTAGGACTCCTTTTGTGATCTCAACCACCTGAAGCTTCCTGATCCTGACTAGGTCTGTATCTTTCAATCCTTCCTCCAACTGTTTGACCACCTCTTTTCCAGGCTGTGAAGTCAGAACGGTAATCTGGAAATAAATCAAAGAATCATTGTGCCCTCTTTCACTGATGTACAGAGTGAAGAATGTAACAGGTTAGATCTAGAGGATAAACATTGAATAAATTGGCAGTAGTGTCATAGGGCACAGAAGAGGATTTAATTGTAACTTGCAAATCAAGTTTTATTTGACAGATTCTGGTGGGAGAGGTCTGGTGGGATAGATCATCACAGCACCCTTCCAAACAAACTGCATCTATCCCAGAAAGTGACTAGTGAGAAGCCATCCTTGTTTCAGTGTTTTTTTGGCCATGCCACAGCATGTAGGATATTAATTCCCCAGCCGGGGACTAAATCCACACTACCTGCATTGGGAGCACGGAGTCTCAATAACTGGACTGCCAGGGAAGTTCCCCACTGTTTTTCAGCTTTTAAGATTGCTTGAATCACAGGCAGTATCCCTCTTGCTCAAAGTGCTTTGATTTCATGAAGAAACAAAGGAAACAATCCTTAAATTTCACTTGTTAGATGTGTACTAAGTATCAGAGAGCTTATATGCTCTTTTCTCAGTGGTACTTCCATTGGATGTCTCTCCTTGCTCAATCTGAATCCAGGCTGAACATTAAACTCTGGAAGGCAAGTATTAAATATATGCAATTTTCTTTTGTACTTAGACATTTTGATTGGTGAATAAGCATATGGATGAGAGCATAATTTTTTTTAAACTCATTTGTTTCATGCCTGATGTTACAGAGACTGAATGTATTTTAACTTACACACCCCATGGAGTGCCTAGTGATGACCTTCAAGTGAATGAAACAGCAAACAATAGAAGGATGGCAAATAATGAAGGATTTTGATGGACTTAAATGGGAAGAAAGCTTAGTGTCCTAAGGCCAGCATCTCTTACCTCCAGGGAACTGTAGGTCAGAGCTGCCCCTGTGCTCATGTGTCTGCTGTACTGTTTGAACTGCTGGAGCCCATCCTCTATTGCCAGCTGCAGGGAAGTGCCTTGTGGTCTGAAACAACCTTCTCTTTGCAGTATGCGGAGTTCTGAGATGCAGGCCTGCAGCCTAGCAAAGTTTCCTTTCACTTGCTGCAGAGAAAAATGAATCAAGGGTGCACATCTTTAGTGACTCAGGTTACAGATTAATTGGCAGTCTAATTTATTATCAATTATTACATAAGAGTACTTTTCCTTTCCTGAAAATCCATTTATTTGACCAAGATCTATGGAATGCACATTCCATTCTAGGCACTGCACTAAAACCTTCCCTAAATTTCCCTAAAATTTTGTACATTTCTCTAAAACCTGAAGCCAAAAGGCATTGATTATGTGGAGTTACTAGAAACAGAAAATGTGTTTTAACTCATTCACTCTCCCAAAGGAAGGTTCAGTTGTGACTGTCCAGTTTTATTGCAAATTGGAGACCTAGCAGTGTCACTCTCAATGTGTCACTCTTCATTTCTCAGTCCATCTAGGAACTGGGAGGCATTCTATTCAAGAGTGATATTTTACCAGAAATGAGAATTTTGATGTGGTTGATCATTTAAAACTGACTTCAGTTGCTCATTCGTGTCCGACTCTTTGTGACCTCATAGACTGCAGCACACCAGGCTTCCTGTTCATCACCAACTCCCGGAGTTTCCTCAAACTCATGTCCATTGAGTCAGTGATGGCATCCCACCATCTCATCCTCTGTCATCCCCTTGTCCTTCTGCCTTCAATCTTTCCCAGCATCAGGGTCTTTTACAATGAGTCAGCTCTTCACATCAGGTGGCCAGAGTATTGGAGTTTCAGCTTCAACATCACTCCTTCCAATGAATACCCAGGACTGATCTCCTTTAGAATGGACTGGTTGGAACGCCTTGCAGTCCAAGGGACTCTCAAGAGCCTTCTCCAACACCACAATTCAAAAGCATCAATTCTTCGGCGCTCAGCTTTTTTTTTTTTTTTTTTTTTTTTTTTTTTTTTTTCAGCTTTCTTTATAGTCCAACTCTCACATCCATACATGACTACTGGAAAAACCATAGCCTTAACTAGATGGACCTTTGTTGGTAAAATAATGTCTCTGCTTTTTAATATGCTGTCTAGGTTAGTCTGGAGAAGGCAATGGCAACCCACTCCAGTACTCTGGTCTGGAAAATCCCATGGACGGAGGAGCCTGGTAGGCTGCAGTCCATGGGATTGCTAAGAGTCGGACACGACTGAACGACTTCACTTTCACTTTTCACTTTCATGCATTGGAGAAGGAAATGGCAACCCACTCCAGTATTCTTGCCTGGAAATCCCAGGGACAGTGGAGCCTGGTGGGCTGCCGTCTATGGGGTCGCACAGAGTCGGAAATGACTGAAGCGACTTAGCAGCAGCAGCAGTAGCTAGGTTGGTCATAACTTTTCTTCCAAGGAGTAAGCGTCTTTTAATTTCATGGCTGCAGTCACAATCTGCAGTGATTTTGGAGCCCCCAAAAATAAAGTCTGCCACTCTTTCCACTGTTTCTCCATCTATTTGCCATGAAGTGATGGGACCAGACCATGATCTTTGTTTTCTGAATGTTGAGCTTTAAACCAACTTTTTCACTCTCCACTTTCACTTTCATCAAGAGGCTCTTTAGTTTCTCTTCACTTTCTGCCTTAAGGGTGATGTCATCTGCATATCTGAGGTTATTGATATTTCTCCCGGCAATCTTGATTCCAGCTTGTGCTTCTTCCAACCCAGCGTTTCTCATGATGTACTCTGCAAAGAAGTTAAATAAGCAAGGTGACAATATACAGCCTTGACGTACTCCTTTTCCTATTTGGAACCAGTCTGTTGTTCCATATCCAGTTCTAACTGTTGCTTCCTGATCTGCATACAGGTTTCTCAAGAGGTAGGTCAGGTGGTCTGGTACTCCCATCTCTTTCAGAATTTTCCGGAGTTTATTGTAATCCACACAATCAAAGGCTTTGGCATAGTCAATAAAGCAGAAATAGATGTTTTTCTGGCACTCTCTTGCTTTTTTGATGATCCAGCGGATGTTGGCAATTTGATCTCTGGTTCCTCTGCCTTTTCTAAAACCAGCTTGAATATCTGCAAGTTCATGGTTCATGTATTGTTGAAGCCTGGCTTAGAGAATTTTGAGCATTACTTTACTAGCGTGTGAGATGAGTGTAATTGTGCAGTAGTTTGAGTGTTCTTTGGCATTACCTTTCTTTGGGATTGGAATGAAAACTGACCTTTTCCAATAAGGTCCTACCTAACAGGCCCCTCAGGGTCACTTCAGTAAAGAAAAGATGCTTGTCTGCAATCAGGTCAAGGAGTCAACATGTAAATCTCCTGACTGTCCTCACTCTCCTTCACAAAAACTTGTTCTCAGGAAGTAGTTTAATCTAATATGATTCTAGATCAATGTTACATCTCCTAAGAATATATACATTTTGAATAAATGTGGAATTAAGATTTGTGACACTATTTGAAGGAATGCCAGGCATCAATAGCAGGTGGGGGTAGGGTGGGGAGAAATTATATTTGGGATGAAGACACTTTCTTGATCAAAGAGCAGAACTGAGCAATATTTGCAAAACACACATAAAATTCACGAGCATGTTACTTTGCTTACTTGCTCCTTTTCATGAATCTCTGGGGAAAACGGAAGAAACAGGATATAATTTTTATACAAAGAGAACTTGTAATTTAGATAGGAAGATAAGAAACCTACTCAAGAAATAAATGAGAACAAATGAGGCCAGTAGCCTTTAAGTATTTCTTTTCATGTACTCCCTAAAAGAATATGAAAAATGATATACTCTATTATATATTATGTTGACATCTAGATTTAAAAATTCTAAGTGTAAGTAGTTGTTAAGGATATATAATTTCCAGTATATTTAAATATCAATATTTAAAAATGACACTATAATACAACTCTTTAAAACATAATCTAATTATGTTTATTAATTAAATATTAACATCATAGGAATTTGATACTTTCATTTTTCAATTTTAAAAATTTAACAGGTGGAAATTAATATTATTAATTTTCTCCTTGAATTCATATTTCCATTTCAATTTCCTCTAGTTTTACCATAATGTAATAGAACTTTCTGGTTGGCAGTCTTTTATTGATTATCTTATTTCTATGCATCAAAAATATGTCATCAGATTTTAAAACTTCCTATGACCATAGGCTCTAAGGAGTTATCTAGATTGAACTATTTTTAAAATTACTGTTCATATAAATTGATCAAAACAACATATATATAATCTATTTTGATAATTATTGGCATTAAGGATAAAATTTAATTAGAAATGTATCTCAATGGTGAGCACATTGGGTTCTTTAATTAGTTAAGGTATGTGTGAATAAATAAATTATTGATTAAATGGCACAACATTAAGTATTAATCCTATTCCTATTTTCTAGGAGGTTTCTAGTGCTGAGAAACCTCATCCTGATAAATACAGACGTCAAACAAACTGTCAAATTCATTCTGAGTTATATGCCAAAAATTACATATGGATAAACTAATAAAATTATTTTAATGATCTATTAGCTGCTACTCAATTTGGTCTTCCTTTAATTTTGTTAAAATTGGAGATTACCTGGTTGCAAAAGATTTTTAACCCAATCATTAAGTCATTTTCTTTCTTACACTGAGGTCAATATTTTGAATTATTCCTTTGTTTGGTGCCCCTGGAAGTTTTAAAACCACATGGCAATTCATCACAGTAAAATTTATAGTAGGTGAAAGGTATGTTCCTCTCACCTCATCCTTTTTACTTTGGGTTACTTTGGAAGAGAAGTAATTGTTAAAGGGATGGTAGGAATGAAGGAGCCTGACACCCTCATCATAGGCATAATTATAGAAGTTTTAGAAAAGAATACAGTAGAAATGGAAGATCTATAAAACAGTTCTTGAAAATTATATATTCCCATGCCCTAGGAACTCTTACAGCCCTGGTTTTATGTGTATCACAGTTGGAAGAGACTTGTAGACTATTGATACTTTAGAAACTTAGAAAAAGAGTTGTTGGAAAGGGGGTGAGATTGAGCTTAGAATTTAAAGGATAAGGTTTGTAAAAAGAATACAGTATTTTAGGTGTATATGTGTGCATTTGTTGGGGGGCTGGTAGAGAGGCTGAAAGTTCAATATAAGCATCTATGGAGGTTGGAAGTGAATGTAGTGTGCCAGAGAGAAAGAAGGAATATGCCTGATAAGAGTAGAGGATGCTTGTTGAAGAGTAGTGGACAGTTTATGAATAAAGAAGCACTAGTCTTGGTTCAAGTTTTAGATCCAAATGCAACTGGAGTTCCTAACCTCTCTCTTCTCCTTGACTATGAGTCCTTAAGCTAAAATTTCTTCAACCAGAATATAAATACTTATCTTAAAGAATATTAAATGACTTAATTCATGGCATACAGTATGTACTCAGTGTTAACTGTTTATTCTTTTTTTATCGTGATGATCAAACCCTAAAAACACTTAAGACATTGCTGATTAAACAGAAGGGGTTTGTATTGTAATGGGCCTATTCTACAACTAATAAAAATAAGGGAAGAAAATATACTGTCTATGTAAATGACATAGGTCCCTTCACTCATCCATTTAAAAAAACATTTATTATTATGTGCTTATGATGTGTGTGTGTGCAAGCATGCTAAGTTGCTCCAGTCGTGTCTGACTCTTTGCGACTTTATGGACTGTAGCCCGCCAGGCTCCTCTATCCATGGGATTCTCCAGGCAAGAACACAGGAGCAGGTTGTCATGCTCTCCTCCGGGGGATCTTCCCAACGCAGGAATTGAACTAGTGTCTTCTATGTCTCCTGCATTGGTAGGCGAGTTCTTTACCACTAGCACCACCTGGGAAGCCCACTCGCTTATGATGTACTCGCTACTTACCTTAAAAAAAATATAATTCCCACTCACTACTAACTTTACAACAAGTGAGATAAATAGCCTTGGAATACAAATGGATAAGAGCCACACGAGAATGACATTTTCCCAAAGTATACTGACCAGTTATTGTCTATCTCACTAGAATATAAGCTCAATATAAGAATATATTAAAGGAGGAATCTGAGCTCTCTCTTCATTGCCATGTCTGCAGGGCCTAGAACAGTACCTGGAACACAGTTGTATTAAACAAATTATTTTTGAATAAATGGTAAAGGGATGCATATATAAAAAATTTCAGGGAGAGGAAAATATAAGTTAAAAATATAGGAATTCCATACTTTGAAACTTTTTGATATATCTAAAATTACTCAATAATAAGAAATTTATTGAAAAAATAAACCAGGAAAATAGTGGGAAAAAAAGGATAGTATCTTACAGTAGGGAAGGTCTTTGGAAACATGACAAAAAAGGGTATGAAACCACAAAGGGAAAAATGAGAAGATCTAACCATATAAAAATTAAATTTTTCTGTTAAGTAAAGGAGAATACAAATAAGGTTAAAGACAAAAAACAAACTAGGTAAGTATTTGCAATGTATATGATCAGCATGACATTAATCTTAATATGCAAAAAAAGCACTTACAGATAAACTAGATATCTGAAACACATTCTTCCACCAGCTAATGATATATATACTAGATAAAACACAAACATCTTTTTTTAAACTTTTTTTTTGGGTATAGCGGATTAACAATGTTGTGATAGTTTCACGTGAATAGAGAAGGTATACATATACATGTATCTATTCTTCCCTAAACTCCCCTCCCCTTCAGGCTGCCACACAAGGTTAAGCAGAGTTCTGTGTGCTATACAGTACGTCCTTGTTGGTTATCCATTTTAAATATAGCAGTGTGTATATGTAAATCCCAAATTCCATAACTATCCTTTCCCCTCATCCATTCCCCTGGCAAATAAGTTCATTCTGAGTCTGTGAGTTTGCTTCTATTTTATAAGTTCATTTGTATCATTTCTTTTCAGATTCCACATATAAGGGATGATATAC
Organism: Tragelaphus eurycerus; assembly: GCA_935064755.1. NCBI lineage: Eukaryota > Metazoa > Chordata > Mammalia > Artiodactyla > Bovidae > Tragelaphus > Tragelaphus eurycerus. Next base: position 27,331,707 of record CAKXYN010000016.1, read on the forward strand.
GATATTTTCCCTTCTCTGTCTGACTTACTTTACTCAGTATGACAAATCTCTGTGCACAGTGCTTAGTTGCTCAGTCGTGTCTGACTCTTTGCAGCTGCATGGATTGGAGCCCGCCAGGCTCCTCTGTCCATGGGAGTATTCTCCAGGCAAGAATACTAGAGTGGGTTGTCATGCCCTCCTGCAGGAGATCTTCCCAACTCAGGGATCAAACCCAGGTCTCCCATACTGCAGGTGGATTCTTTACCATCTGAGCCACCAGGGAAGCCCAAGAATACTGGACAGGGGAGACTATCCCTTCTCCAGGGGATCTTCCTGACCCAGGAATCAAACTGGGGTTTCCTGCATTGCAGGCAGATTCTTTACCAACTGAGCTACCAGGGAAGCCCATGACAAATCTCTAGATCCATCCATATTGCTATAAATGGCATAATTTCATTCTTTTTAATGGCCAACTAATATTTCATTATATACATGTTCCACATCTTTATCCATTTATACTGACGGACACTTAGTTTGCTTCCAGGTCCTGGCTGTTGTAAGCAGTGTTGCAATGAACACTTGGGTGCATGTATCCTTTCAGATCATGTTTTTCTCCGATATATGCCCAGGAGTGGGATTGCTGGGTTATATGGTAGTTCTATTTTTAGTTTTTTAAGGAACCTCCATACTGTTCTTCATAGTGGCTGTACCACTTTACATTCCTACTAACAGTGTAGGAGGCTTCCCTTTTCTCACACATCCTCCAGCATTTATTGTTTGTGAATATTTTGATGATAGCCATTCTGGCTGGTATGAGGTGATACCTCATAGTTTTGACTTGCATTTCTCTAATAATTGGTGGCACTGAACATCTTTTCATTTGCCTCTTGGCCATCTGTATGTCTTCTTTGGAGAAATGTCTATTTAGAATATCTTTTAAATGCATAGTTGAATTCATAAGAAATTAAGTGAAATCCCCAAGTACCAAAGGGGGGTCAACAGGAAACTACAGTGTTAGGTATAAAAGCCTTGACTTTATTTGCTGATTTTGGGAACCAAGGGCTTTGTATTGAAAGGGAAAAGGAGACAAAGCATTGCTGCTAAGTCACTTTGCTAAGTTGCTTCAGCCGTATCCGACTCTGTGTGACCCCATAGATGGCAGCCCACCAGGCTTCCCTGTCCCTGGGGTTCTCCAGGCAAGAATACTGGAGTGGGTTGCCATTTCCTTCTCCAATGCATGAAAGTGAAAAGTGAAAGTGAAGTCGCTCGTGAAGATTCAGTCGTGTCTGAATCTTAGCTACCTCATGGACTGCAGCCTACCAGGCTCCTCCATCCATGGGATTTTCCAGGCAAGAGTACTGGAGTGGGGTGCCACTGCCTTCTTCACAAAGCATTAGGCCCTTGTAAAGAAGAGTTGGAACTGCCACCCTGGCTCAAAAATTTAAGACCATTCAAAAGGTTATTTTCTCAGTGAAAAGGTGGGCTAGAAAGAATCCACTCACTGGTCAAAGCAGATGACAATAAAACTTGTTGACTTATGTGAGCTCTGAGGAGAAATGAGAAAGAAATCACTGCTAAAACCTAGAAACTACATACATTCTTTTATGTCAGTTTAGGATTTGTCTAAGTTGGCTTAAAGCTCAACATTCAGAAAATGAAGATCATGGCATCCAGTCCCATCACTTCATGGCAAATAGATGGGGAAACAGTGGAAACAGTGTCAGACTTTATCTTTTTGGGCTCCAAAATCACTGCAGATGGTGACTGCAGCCATGAAATTAAAAGACGCTTACTCCTTGGAAGAAAAGTTATGACCAACCTACATAGCATATACTTTGCCAACAAAGGTCTGCCTAGTCAAGGCTATGGTTTTTCCAGTGGTCATGTATGGATGCAAGAGTTGGACTATAAAGAAAGCTGAGCGCGGAAGAATTGATGCTTTTGAATTGTGGTGTTGGAGAAGACTCTTGAGAGTCCCTTGGACTGCAAGGAGATCCACCCAGTCCATTCTAAAGGAGATTAGCCCTGGGTGTTCTTTGGAAGGAATGATGCTAAAGCTGAAACTCCAGTACTTTGGCCACCTCATGTGAAGAGTTGACTCATTGGAAAAGACTGATGCTGGGAGGGATTGGGGGCAGGAGGAGAAGGGGACAACAGAGGGTGAGATGGCTGAATGGCATCACCGATTCGATGGACGTGAGTTTGAGAGAACTCCAGGAGTTGGTAATGGACAGGGAGGCCTGGCGTGCTGCGATTCATGGGGTCGCAGAGAGTTGGACACAACTGAGTGACTGAACTGAACTGAACTTAACAGGGTTTGCTGCTGCTACTGCTAAGTCGTTTCAGTCGTGTCCGACTCTGTGCGACCCCATAGACGGAAGCCCACCAGGCTCCCCCGTCCCTGGGATTCTCCAGGCAAGAACACTGGAGTGGGTTGCCATTTCCTTCTCCAATGCATGAAAGTGAAGAGTGAAAGTCTAGTGGGGTGATAGTATCTCAGAGCATCTGACTGAAGCAAATACAAATCTTTTCTAGATGTATATACACCGTAAATTTAAGGCCTCACAGAATTTTCACACATTAAGATCAGTTCAAGATAAACGCATAATCCAAAATTACAAAATCAGTTAGAAAATAAACATTATGAGTGAGAGTCCACAGAAACAACAAAGAGGAGAATTAGAATACCATTTCAGATATTGGAAATATCAAATATATTTAAGTACCTTTAAGATGTTTAAAGAAGAGGGATTATTCAAAGCCATGAATAAAGATTTTAAAAATTATCAAAAAGGACCCCAAAAATTTGAAAATTATGAGGGTATCTATACACTGAAGTAAAGTGAATAATCAGACCTTTCAGTATCTACTGGATACTGGCTATGAACGGACACTATTTCCAGAGGTCCTGAACATTATTGTTTCCCCAATCAGAGCACGGGCTTATGGCAGTCAAGTGATCAGTGAAATTTTATATTGGGTCTGATGAGTCCCCAAATGCATCCTATGGCTATTTCTTCCATGCCTAACAGCTGGCAGAATCCCCACATTGATTCTCTGACCTGTGGAGTGAAGGCAACTAAGGTGGGAATGGCCAAGTGGAAGTCTCTAGAGCTGTCTCTACTTAGGAAAACAATAAGTGCAATACTGAATTCCTGGAGGGATTGTAGAAATTAGTGTACCATCAAGGACTTGAAAGATGCAGGGTTGGTGATTTCTACCACATCCCCATTAAACTTGGCCTATATGGCCTGTGCAGAAGACAGATGAGTCTTGGAGAATGAGAGTGTATTATCATAAACTTACTTAGGTGGTAACTCCAACAGCAGTTGCTGTATTCGATGCAGTTTCATTGCTTGAGAAATTAACACATCTCTTGGTACCTGGTATACAGCTATTGATCTGGTAAGTGCCTTTTCTCCACTCTTGTCTATAAGGTCCCACAGGAGCAGTCTGCTTTCAGCTGCCAAGACCAGCAATACACCTCCTTCACTATCCTACCTCAGATCAGATCACATCAGATCAGATCAGTCGCTCAGTCGTGTCCGACTCTTTGCGACCCCATGAACTGCAGCTCGCCAGGCCTCCCTATCCATCACCAGCTCTCGGAGGAATTTTGATTGCCATTCCCTTGCACAAGTTATCACACTGGCCCATTACATTAATGATATGCTGAGTGGACCTAGTGAGCAAGAAGTAGCACCTATTCTAACTTATTGGTAAGACATTTGTAAGCCAGTACTCTTGCCTAGAAAATCCCATGGATGGAGGAGCCTGGTAGGCTGCAGTCCATGGGGTCGCTACGAGTCGGACGCGACTGAGCAACTTCACTTTCACTTTTCACTTTCACACAATGGAGAAAGCAATGGCAACCCACTCGTGTTCTTGCCTGGAGAATCCCAGGGACGGGTGAGGGGAGCCTGGTGGGCTGCCGTCTATGGGGTCGCACAGAGTCGGACATGACTGAAGCGACTTAGCAGCAGCAGCAGCATGTAGGAAATAAATTCGACTAAAATTCAGGGGACTTCTACCTCAGTGAAATTTTTACACGTCCATTGGTATGGGGCATGTCGCAATGTCAAATCAAATGTGACGAATCAATTTGTTGTTTTTGGCGTAGAAGAGAGGATCTAAAGGTCAAACTGCTTTTAAAACAGATGGTTGACATCTTTCTACTTTTAGTTCCCTCTACATTCTTACTTTCAAAAGTACTTGATTTTGCTAGTTCCTAAGCCTTTTGAGAAACTGGTGGTTTAAACTGCTTTCTTCCTTGGGTTTTCCACTACTGGCTTAAGATTTAGCTCTCCTGGGGACTGCTAAGTCATTTATGACTTTTCACTTGTATTACAGTTTCCAAAATTTTTTTGCAATTTTTCTCCTCTCATTCAACAAACATTCAAAGGTTACAAAAGAACATGTAGAAAAAGTCACTTTCCTTTTCTTATTTTTCAGCTAACCAGTAGTTTCCTGCAGGAAATCAACATTATCAGCTTATTCAATATCTTTCCAGAGATATTTCTTTACATAAAAGGAAATATAAATGGGCTTTTCTGGTGGCTCAGACAGTAAAGAATCTGTCCGCAATGCAGGAGACCTGGGTTCGATCCCTGGGTCAGGAAGATTCCCTGAAGAAGGGAATGCAACCCACTCCAATATTCTTGCCTGGAGAATTAGATGGACAGAGGAGCCTGGCAGGCTACAGTTCATGAGGTTGCAAAGAGCTGGACACGCCTGAGCGACTATCACTTTCACTTTTCATCTCTCTTCTTACCCAAACAAAAGAGGTTATGATACGCTTTTGAATCTTGATTTTGTTACACAGTATATTTGGGTAATCATTACATTCAATAGATAAAAATTATCTTAATTTTTATGACAAATAGGGTTCCATTAATAGATGGACCATAACTCTATTTAACCAATTCCCTATTAATTTACAGTAGGTTATTTCCAATCTTTTGCTATTCTAAACAATTCTAAAATGAATAATCTAAAACCATTTTTGCACATATGAAAACATATATGTAGGATAAGTTTCTAAAAGCAGACTTGCTAAGTTAAAGGGTATGTAAATTGTGATACTGTCACCAAATTGCCCACTATAGCAACTGTGTTAAAATATATACCCATAAATGGTATACAAGGGTGCCTGTTTCTTTAAATCCTCAAAAACATTGTCATTTAACTTAAAAAAATTGTCTTTACCAATCAGATAGCTGAAAAATAATAGCATCTCAAAGTAGTTTCAACTTGTATTTCTTTTATGAGACTGAACATATTCAATATTTCAAGGTCATGTGTATTTCCTTTTCTGAAAACTGTACATATCATATCTCATTTCCTATTAGACTATTGGTCATTATTTTTATTGATTTTAAGGAAACCTTTATGCAGTTATGGAAATAAACTCTTTGTGATATAGAAGCAAATATTTTTCCTCATATGGTCTTTAGATTTTTACACCTAGTATTTTTTTGGCCAAGTGTATATTTTCTATTTTTATTCAAGTGAATTTGTTAATCTTTTATTTTTGGAATTTTGGGTTTTGTGTTATGGTTAGAAAGGCCTTTCTTACTCTTACATTTCCCCCCAAGCTCTGCATGCTGTCAATTTATTGTCAATTAAGCCTTTCTCTTTCACAGTAATCATGATGTTAAGTTTTCTGAGTAGAGTGTACTAGACGGACATTGCAGGAGGAAGGTATGTTACTGTTGAAACCAATGGGGATGAAGCCACCTCGTAGTGTTCCATCCAAATGCCCAGAACTTATAGGCCTTTGGTGTTATAGGACTGAATGTTTGTGTCCCCTTAAAATTCATGTATTGAAGCCCTAACTCCCAATGTGATGAGAGGCAAAGCTTTTGGGACATAATTAGGTTTTGATGAAGTCATGAGTGGGGCCTCCATGATGGGATTAGTGTCTTGCAATAAGAGGAATAGACACCAGAGCTCTCTCTTCATGTACAATACATGCATTAAGGAAAGTCCACGTGAGCACATAGCAAGAAGGCTACTGTCCGCAAGATGGAAGAGGGCTCTCACCAGAGCCTGATCAGGTTGGCACCCTGACCTTGGCCTTCCAGCTTTATAAACCTCAAGAAAATAAATGTCTGTTGTTTAAACCAGTCAGTCACAACTTGAGCTAAGACATTAGGAACTTCTTAGCCCTAGCCTGATCACCTTCAGCTGTTCACTTAGCCAGGACACAGCATGCTTCAGGCCTCTCGCCTGCACTGATGCCTGACTCCCTTTGCTCACCTGTCATTCCCCTCAGAGGTTTGTCTCTGGAGATTCTTCCAATGCTGCTGTTCTTTTCAACATGGATACTGCTTACTCCAGGCCTCCTGCCCACATTGGCACTCCACTCTGCATGCTTGTGCATTGGCCACTGTGCCTATACCTGAAGGGTTCCTGTTTTCCCAGTAGCCATGGACCAGCACTAGCTTGAGCATACCAGTATCTTCTTTGTATCTAGTGAGCTACAACCATACATTCTCCAACTGGCTCTAAACCCCAGCCTTGGGAAAGGGGGTCCCCTTTTCAAGTTTTTCCTTCTTTGAGATCTCTCCCTCAGTCTGCAAGCATGAATGCATAGTAGGATAGGTTAAACTATGTTAAAATATTCTGTATAATTTTTCCTTTTTAAAATTACTGTGGTTTCTATGTCCTGATTGAACCCAAAATGATACAATCTGTTCTAGTACTTACACATTTTCAATTTTTACATTTAAATTTTTGATCCATCTGGAATTTATATAGGTATAAGTTGTAAATAAAAATAGTTGGAAAAGACCCTGATACTGGGAAAGATTGAAAGCAGGAGGAGAAGGGGATGACAGTGGATGATATGGTTGGATGGCATCACCGACTTGATGGACATGAGTTTGAGTAAGCTCTGGGAGTTGGTGATGGACAGGGGAAGCCTGGAGTGCTGTGGTCCATGGGGTCACAAAGAGTCAGACATGACTGAGCGATTGAACTGAACTGTGAGTATGAATCTAACTTAATTTTTCTCCGCAACTACCTAGTTTGTTGAATTCTGTTTCCAACTAATGTTAAATAGCATCTTTATTATACACTAAATCCTGCCATGTATTTGAGTCTATTTCTAGAATTTAAGTTATATTCTATTGCTTTGTTTTTTCAATTTCCAGTGTCACACTGTTTGAATACCTGTTTAATATTTGAGAGAAAGAATCTCTAGCTATTCTTGTTTTTTGTTTCTAATTTTAACATTATCAAATAACTATCCTGCTAGAGATTTTACTGGAAATTGTACTGGATTTATAGATTCATTTAGAGATAACTGATATCTTTCTGGTCTGAATGCTCCCAAGAACTAATGATTTTTTGTTTGTTCAAGTCTTCTTTTGTGTTTCTCAATAGCATTTCAATTCATATACATTTTGCATGTTTATTATTATTTTCATTCATAAGCATTTATTTGATCACTTTGGTTATGATGAGAACTTTTCTGCCATTTTAACTTCTAGTTGGTTGTTCTGGAATAACAACCAGAATACAAAGGGTACTTTTGTTGTTGTTCAGTTGCTCAGTCATGTCTCTTTGTGATAGCATGGACTACAGCATGCCAGGCTTCCCTGTCCTTCACTATCTCCCAGAGTTTGCTCAAACTCATGTCCATTGAGTCGGTGATGCTATCTAACCATCTCATCCTCTGCCACCCACTTTTCCTTCTGCCCTCAATCTTTTACAGTATCAGGGTCTTTTCAATGAGTCAGTTCTTTGCATCAGGTGGCCCAAGTGTTGGAGCTTCAGTTTCAGCATCAGTCCTTCTAATTAATATTCACAGTTGATATTCTTTAGGATTGATTGGCTTGATCACCTTGCTATTGAGAGAGTCAATTCCTAGGCAGGTTGATAAGAAGTCCAGGGTCCCCAAGGAGGAGAAAGGGGTCTGGGGCTCTCAAGGAAGAGACAGGGGTCTGGAATTCTCAAGGAGGAGGAAAAGACACTTTTTTTCCCTCTACATTCCTTAGTCTTAGTCACATAAAACGTTTTTTTTCTTTAAGCCTGGAACTGATGATTACACAACAAACAACTCAGTTTAAACTCTGTACTAAGGATCATATAACAACAACATATCCTGCTTGAGGACAGTTCCTCCTTCTTGAAAACCTTCTGACTAATCCTGTTATAATCAAGATACAGATAATCATGATGGTGTGATCACTCACCTAGAGCCAGACATCTTGGAATGTAAAGTCAAGTGGGCCTTAGGAAGCATCACTACGAACAAAGGTAGTGGAGGTGATGGAATTCCAGTTGAGCTATTTCAAATCCTGAAAGATGATGCTGTGAAACTGCTGCACTTAATATGTCAGCAAATTTATTGCTTCCTTCTACTTCTTTGTACTGTTCATTTAAGAATACTGAATTTTGGTTTGCCATTCTCTCCTCCAGTGGATCATAACTCTCCATTATGACTTGTCCATCTTGGGTGGCCCTACAAAGCATGCTTATAGTTTCATTGAGTTACACAAGCCCCTTATCCAAGACAAGGCTGTGATTCATGAAAGGGAAAGGGTACTATTATCTGTATTAATATTTATACCTGACCATTGTCATGAAATTCTTTTGTTTGAAATAATTTTCTAGTTGATTCTTTGGGGTTTTGTAGATATATTATCATTAATCTGCAAATAATAATCATTTTATCTTTCCCTTCTTTTTTAAATTGATTTTTAATCGAAGGAAAACTGTTTTACAATGTTGTGTTTCTGCTGTACAACAATGCAAATCAGCCATAATTATACACATATCAACTCCCTCTTGAGCCTCCCTCCCCTCTCTTTCCTTTCTTTCTTTTTTTTTTTAGCTACTCCGTGTGGAATTTGGGGTCTTAGTTCCTCAACCAGGGATCATACTTGCACCTCCTGCAGTGGAAGCATGGAGTCTTGACCACTGGACTGCCAGCTAAGCCCCTCACTTCCTTATTTCTATATTCTAACTTCGTTTTATGTGCGTGATTATATCAGAGAAAATCTTTTGAATACTGTTAGATAACAGTGATGATAGTAAATTTATTTGACTTACACAGGAATATATTCAATGTCTTTCATTAAATAAAATCTGGTTTTTGAGTTGTCATAGACAGATACTATGGGAATAGCCACCCATTCCTATTTTTTTTTATGATTGGATATTGCATTTTATATATAATATATAATTATATATTATTAAAAATATATTAAATATATATAAAGATAATTAAAAATAATATATATTTATATATAAATATATAAAATAATTAAAATAATATATATAATTATATATAATATTTATAATAAACTGTGGAAAATTCTGAGAGAGATGGGAATACCAGACCACCTGATCTGCCTCTTGAGAAATCTGTATGCAGGTCAGGAAGCAACACTTAGAACTGGTCATGGAACAACAGACTGGTTCCAAATAGGAAAAGGAGTACGTCAAGGCTGTATATTGTCACCATGTTTATTTAACTTACATGCAGAGTGCATCATGAGAAATGCTGGACTGGAAGAAACACAAGCTGGAATCAAGATTGCCGGGAGAAATATCAATAACCTCAGATATGCAGATGATACCATCCTTATGGCAGAAAGTGAAGAGGAACTAAAAAGCCTCTTGATGAAAGTGAAAGTGGAGAGTGAAAAGGTTGGCTTAAAGCTCAACATTCAGAAAACGAAGATCATGGCATCTGGTCCCATCACTGCATGGGAAATAGATGGGGAAACAGTGGAAACAGTGTCAGACTTTATTTTTCTGGGCTCCAAAATCACTGCAGATGGTGACTGCAGCCATGAAATTAAAAGACGCTTACTCCTTGGAAGGAAAGTTATGACCAACCTACATAGCATATTCAAAAGCAGAGACATCACTTTGCCAACAAAGGTTCGCCTAGTCAAGGCTATGGTCTTTCCTGTGGTCATGTATGGATGTGAGAGCTGGACTGTGAAGAAGGCTGAGCACTGAAGAATTGATGCTTTTGAACTGTGGTGTTGGAGAAGACTCTTGAGAGTCCCTTGGACTGCAAGGAGATCCAACCGGTCCATTGTGAAGGAGATCAGCCCTGGGATTTCTTTGGAAGGAATGATGCTAAAGCTGAAACTCCAGTATTTTGGCCACCTCATGCGAAGAGTTGACTCATTGGAGAAGACTCTGATGCTGGGAGGGATTGAGGGCAGGAGGAGAAGGGGACGACAGAGGATGAGATGGCTGGATGGCATCACTGACTCGATGAATGTGAGTCTGAGTGACCTCCAAGAGCTGGTGATGGATAGGGAGGCCTGGCGTGCTGCAGTTCATGGGGTCGCAAAGAGTTGGACACGACTGAGCGACTGATCTGATCTGATCTGATTGCATTTTATTAAATACCTTTTTTTAGTACTTATGGAAAAAAACACTATCATGTTTTTCTTAGATATATTAACATAGTAAACTATATTAATATATTTCGATATTGCACCATCTCTGCATTCTTGTAAATGATTTTTTAAATACAATCTGGATTCTACTGCTAATACTTTAGTTAAGATTTTGGGTGAGACGGATTTGTAGTTTTTCTTTCTTTGCAATATTTGTTGCATTTTAAGATCAATATTATGTTATTTTCATAAAAAGAATCTGGAAGGATTTTTTTTTTCTTTCTGCATTATAAAATAGTTAAAAAAATGTAAAGATCTGTCCTTTAAAAGTTAGGTATTATTCCCCTGTAAAACTATTTGGTTCCGGTATATTATTTTGGGGGAGGGTAGTTCTTTGATAACTTTCCCATTTCTTTTATGGAAAATGGTGAGTTTCTATCTCTTCTGAATTCATTTTTGGTAATTATATTTTCATGGCGAATTATGTATTTCACACAACTGTATCTATGGTTACTTTCTTTTTACCTTATTCTGTGTATACATGCCTTTCCCACTGCTCTTTTCCTAAAACTAAGTTAACTAATCTATATTTCCTATTTCCCCCCAAAAAACAAATTTAGATTTATTCATTTGTTCTACCATTTTCCGTTTTCATATTCATTACTCTTTGCTTCTATCTTTATTTTTTCTTTCTTTCAGCTTTCCTTAAGCTTGTTTTTTCTTTTCTTCTTGAGTTGCTTGCTTCATTTCAGTTTTTCTTGTTTACCAATAAAATTAAAAATAATAAAACATACAGTTTAAATATGATTTTTTCTCTTAGCATTGCCTTTTTTGTATCACATATGTTCTGGTATGTAGTGTTTCATTATTATTATTTTCTAGATACACTACAATTTTTGCCTGAATTTCCTCTTTGACTTAAAAGCTATTAAACAGCATAAAAATGTCCAGGTGGTAGAGAGTTTTTGTTCTCTGTGTCTGTTACTTATTTCCAGTTTTACTGAATGCTCAAACTACTGCACAACTGCACTCATCTCACAAGCTAGTAAAGTAATGCTCAAAATTCTCCAAGCCAGGCTTCAGCAATATGTGAACTGTGAACTTCCTGATGTTCAAGCTGGTTTTAGAAAAGGCAGAGGAACCAGAGATCAAATTGCCAACATCCGCTGGATCATGCAAAAAACAAGAGAGTTCCAGAAAAACATCTATTTCTGCTTTATTGACTATGCCAAAGCCTTTGATTGTGTAGATCACAATAAACTGTGGAAAATTCTGAAAGAGATGGGAATACCAAACCACCTGATCTGCTTCTTGAGAAATTTGTATGCAGGTCAGGAAGCAACAGTTAGAACTGGACATGGAACAACAGACTGGTTCCAAATAGGAAAAGGAGTACGTCAAGGCTGTATATTGTCACCCTGTTTATTTAACTTACATGCAGAGTGCATCATGAGAAACGCTGGACTGGAAGAAACACAAGCTGGAATCAAGATTGCTGGGAGAAATATCAATAACCTCAGATAAGCAGATGATACCACCCTTATGGCAGAAAGTGAAGAGGAACTCAAAAGCCTCTTGATGAAAGTGAAAGTGGAGAGTGAAAAGGCTGGCTTAAAGCTCAACATTCAGAAAATGAAGATCATGGCATCTGGTCCCATCACTACATGGGAAATAGATGGGGAAACAGTGGAAACAGTGTCAGACTTTATTTTTCTGGGCTCCAAAATCACTGCAGATGGTGACTGCAGCCATGAAATTAAAAGACGCTTACTCCTTGGAAGGAAAGTTATGACCAACCTACATAGCATATTCAAAAGCAGAGACATCACTTTGCCAACAAAGGTTCGCCTAGTCAAGGCTATGGTCTTTCCTGTGGTCATGTATGGATGTGAGAGCTGGACTGTGAAGAAGGCTGAGCGCCGAAGAATTGATGCTTCTGAACTGTGGTGTTGGAGAAGACTCTTGAGAGTCCCTTGGACTGCAAGGAGATCCAACCAGTCCATTGTGAAGGAGATCAGCCCTGGGATTTCTTTGGAAGGAATGATGCTAAAGCTGAAACTCCAGTATTTTGGGCACCTCATGCGAAGAGTTGACTCATTGGAGAAGACTCTGATGCTGGGAGGGATTGGAGGCAAGAGGAGAAGGGGACGACAGAGGATGAGATGGCTGGATGGCATCACTGACTCGATGGACGTGAGTCTCAGTGAACTCCGGGAGCTGGTGATGGACAGGGAGGCCTGGCGTGCTGCAGTTCATGGGATTGCAAAGAGTCAGACACGACTGAGCAACTGATCTGATCTGATCTGATCTGAACCTCCTGTTAACTTTTGTGAATATTCCATGAGCACTTCAGGAAGGTGCAGATTTTTTTTATACACATATTTCTTTTAAAAGTGTTGATACTATATTATTTGGTAATTGGTATTCAAAACTGTAATATTTTTAATAGACTCCCTCTCCAGCAAGCCCTCTGTATTGAATATATTTCTCATGTGTCTCTTGATAATTCTCTACTCTTCCCTGCTTTGTGTCGATATTATAGTGCCATACTTAGTCTTGTTTAGTGCTTTTTGATGCACATTCAATGATGTCTGATATTAAAATCATGTTTTTTTTTGGTAGGGGTACATTTGCTTAGTATACCTTTGCCCTTCCTTTTATTTTCAACTTTTCTGAATCACTTTGTTACAGTCTCTTGATTACAGAATTTTGTTTTGCAATCAAATCTGTGTTTTTTAAATGTTTTAATAGGTAAGTTTAGGACACATTTATTAATGTGACAGATATAGTTATTTTTAGTAATATTATTTTAAGGTATACACTGTTATCATAAATTTTTAAAAATCACCATACTGTATAAATTTGTCTGCTCTATTGTTTTTCTTATCATAATTAGAAAGGTTTGTATTTGTTCTAGTGGTTGTCTTTATAATTCCATGTTTATATAATTCCAGTAAGTTATTTATTTAGTAATATCCATTAATGAGCAATGAAAATCTCCACTATACAGTCATAAAATTTGTACATTTCCTTTTCTTACTCTCCCCACTCTCCTCAATTATAGTTTATTATATTATCTTTGGGCTTCCAAGGTGGCTCAGTTCTGAAGAATCTGTCTCAAATGTAGGAGATGCAGGTTTGATCCCTGGGTCAGAAAGATCCTCTGGAGAAAGAAATGGCAACCCACTCCAGTATTCTTGCCTGGGAAATCCCATGGACAGAGGACCCTACCAGACTACAGTCCTTGGGGTTGTGAAGAGTTGGCCACAACCTAGCAACTAAACAGCAGCAACATATTATCTGTATTGGAGTTTATCTTTATATTACTTTATATAATATATTCCCATTATTTGCCCCTTTTAAATGATTCTATTGAAGATCAGCTAGTAACGATAAGAAAATAAATGTGATAGCCAAATTACAGCAGTGCTGATCTTCAAATACCATTGTAGATCTTATATGATTTAAATAACTTCTTTGCTCTCAAAAAAAAGGTAAAAGAATTGATAAAATCTTCACAGTAATGGAATTCTTTTGAAACTCTTTGAGAGATTAATCATTTTAGAATTTATTTATATTAAGAGCACAGTGGATATAAAAGGAATTCTAATATTTAAATTATGAATCCTTTGTCAACATTCCTCATGAAAAGTTCAAAATTATTTTATTATACTTATAAATCAAATATGAGGAGATAAATTGAAGTGTTCAACGTAGGCAAGACTCCCTACCCGCTCTCTTTCTCCATTTACATTTTGAGCTAACTCTGCAGATAGAAAATGTCAGATACTTAGATAGGTCAGAGAAAATGGATTTAAACAAAGATTGGACTCTTCTATACATAAGGTGAGCTTCCCAGGTGGCCCAGTGGTAAAGAATCCGCCTGCCAATGCAGGAATCGGAGGAGACATGGGTTTGATTCCTGGTTGGAAATGATTCCTGAAGGAGTAAATGGCAACCCATTCTAGTATTCTTGCCTAGGAAATCCCATGGACAGAAGAGCCTGGTGGGCTATAGTTCATGGGGTTGCAAAAGAGTCAGACACAAGTGACCATGAGCATGCACACAGGGATACACAAGGTAATAGCATTGGTTCAGTGATTTTCTTGAGCTTTTGACCATGGTTGAACTTATCGAGATCCCTAGTCTTTCCCATTCTGTTGTTTTCCTCTATTTCTTTGCATTGATCACTGAAGAAGGCTTTCTTATCTCTTCTTGCTATTCTTTGGAACTCTGCATTCAGATGTTTATATCTTTCCTTTTCTCCTTTGCTTTTAGCTTCTCTTCTTTTCACAGCTATTTGTAAGGCCTCCCCAGACAGCCATTTTGCTTTTTTGCATTTCTTTTCCATGGGGATGGTCTTGATCCCTGTCTCCTGTACAATGTCACGAACCTCATTCCATAGTTCATCAGGCACTCTATCTATCAGATCTAGGCCCTTAAATCTATTTCTCACTTCCACTGTATAATCATAAGGGATTTGATTTAGGTCATACCTGAATGGTCTAGTAGTTTTCCCTACTTTCTTCAATTTCAGTCTGAATTTGGCAATAAGGAGTTCATGGTCTGAGCCACAGTCAGCTCCTGGTCTTGTTTTTGCTGATTGTATAGAGCTTCTCCATCTTTGGCTGCAAAGAATATAATCGATCTGATTTCGGTGTTGACCATCTGGTGATGTCCATGTATAGAGTCTTCTCTTGTGTTGTTGGAAGAGGGTATTTGCTATGACCAGTGCATTTTCTTGGCAAAACTCTATTAGTCTTTGCCCTGCTTCATTCCGTGTTCCAAGGCCAAATTTGCCTGTTACTCCAGGTGTTTCCTGACTTCCTACTTTTGCATTCCAGTCCCCTATAATGAAAAGGACATCTTTTTTGGGTGTTAGTTCTAAAAGGTCTTGTAGGTCTTCATAGAACCGTTCAACTTCAGCTTCTTCGGCGTTACTGGTTGGGGCATAGATTTGGATTACTGTGACACTGAATGGTTTGCCTTGGAAACAAACAGAGATCATTCTGTCATTTTTGAGATTGCATCCAAGTACTGCATTTCGGACTCTTTTGTTGACCATGATGGCCACTCCATTTCTTCTGAGGGATTCCTGCCCACAGTAGTAGATATAATGGTCATCTGAGTTAAATTAACCCATTCCAGAGATACCAAAGGAACATTTCATGCCAAGATGGGCACGATAAAGGACAGAGATGGTGTGGACCTAACAGAACCAGAAGATATTAAGAAGAAGTGGCAGGAATACACAGAAGAACTGTACAAAAAAGAGCTTCAAGACCCAGATAATCATGATGATGTGATCACTGACCTAGAGCCAGACCCTTTGAATGTGAAGTCAAATCGGCCTTAGAAAGCATCACTACGAACAAAGCTAGTGGAGGTGATGGAATTCCAGTGGAGCTATTCCAAATCCTGAAAGATGATGCTATGAAAGTGCTGCACTCAATATGCCAGCAAATTTGGAAAACTCTGCAGTGGCCACAAGATTGGAAAAGGTCAGTTTTCATCCCAATCCCAAAGAAAGGCAATGCCAAAGAATGCTCAAACTACCGAACAATTGCACTCATCTCACACGCTAGTAAAGTAATGCTCAAAATTCTCCAAGCCAGGCTTCAGCAATATGTGAACCGTGAACTTCCTGATGTTCAAGCTGGTTTTAGAAAAGGCAGAGGAACCAGAGATCAAATTGCCAACATCCGCTGGATCATGGAAAAAGCAAGAGAGTTCCAGAAAAACATCTATTTCTGCTTTATTGACTATGCCAAAGCCTTTGACTGTGTAGATCACAATAAACTATGGAAAATTCTGAAAGAGATGGGAATACCAGACCACCTGATCTGCCTCTTAAGAAATCTGTATGCAGGTCAGGAAGCAACAGTTAGAACTGGTCATGGAACAACAGACTGGTTCCAAATAGGAAAAGGAGTACGTCAAGGCTGCATATTGTCACCATATTTATATAACTTATATGCAGAGTACATCATGAGAAACGCTGGACTGGAAGAAACACAAGTTGGAATCAAGATTGCTGGGAGAAATATCAATAACCTCAGATATGCAGATGACAGGACTCTTATGGCAGAAAGTGAAGAGGGGCTAAAAAGCCTCTTGATGAAAGTGAAAGTGGAGAGTGAAAAGGCTGGCTTAAAGCTCAACATTCAGAAAACAAAGATGATGGCATCTGGTCCCATTACTACACGGGAAATAGATGGGGAAACAGTGGAAACAGTGTCAGACTTTGTTTTTCTGGGCTCCAAAATCACTGCAGATGGTGACTGCAGCCATGAAATTAAAAGACGCTTACTTCTTGGAAGGAAAGTTATGACCAACCTACATAGCATATTCAAAAGCAGAGACATCACTTTGCCAACAAAGGTTCGCCTAGTCAAGGCTATGGTCTTTCCTGTGGTCATGTATGGATGTGAGAGCTGGACTGTGAAGAAGGCTGAGCGCCGAAGAATTGATGCTTTTGAACTGTGGTGTTGGAGAAGACTCTTGAGAGTCCCTTGGACTGCAAGGAGATCCAACCGGTCCATTCTGAAGGAGATCAGCCCTGGAATTTCTTTGGAAGGAATGATGCTAAAGCTGAAACTCCAGTATTTTGGCCACCTCATGCGAAGAGTTGACTCATTGGAGAAGACTCTGATGCTGGGAGGGATTGAGGGCAGGAGGAGAAGGGGCCGACAGAGGATGAGATGGCTGGATGGCATCACTCACTTGATGGGTGTGAGTCTGGGTGACCTCCGGGAGCTGGTGATGGACAGGGAGGCCTGGCGTGCTGCGGTTCATGGGGTCGCAAAGAGTCGGCCACGACTGAGCGACTGATCTGATCTGATCTGATCTGAACTTATCGATCTTCTGGAAGGAAATTTTAACTTCCAATCTTTCCTGAATTACTCTACTAGTCAGTGGTTTTTAGGCTAGAACTGTCTGTCTTTCCTAATAGAGTGATTAAGGGATCAAGGGATTCACCTAGAGACAAATGTACTGAGTACCAGAGGCATAGAACATAGTCTCTAGAAGAAGGAAATAAAAATCCTTTTACCTTTGTTTGGGACATAAGCTCATCTTCCAGAAGCTTCCTATGCTGGATATTTTCTATTTGCCCTTCCAGACCACTCTCAACTTTTCTCTACCCCTGTTGCCTGACAGAAGACAGGCGTTACAGCCAAGTGTGGTCATGGGACAGACATGCACAAGGAAAATGGCACAGTAGAACACACTTGTCATATGGGTCATATGGCTATAAACATCACTGTCACTTTCACTCTGTCCTCAGTGTGCTTGTACAAAACTCCAGTTTTATGGAGTGAGAATTTTACATTTTGTTTAGTCATTCACCAGTTAATAGACATTTGCAACTCTGTTGTTTAGTGGGTACAGATTTAAGATTGCTGTCTTCTTGGACTTTCCTAGCGGTCCAATGGTTAAGAATCTGCCTGCCAGTGCCGGGGACATAGGTTTGATCCGTGGCCTGGGAAGATTCTGCCTGCCGAAGGATAACTAAGCCCGTACTGAGCCCACACTCTAGAGCCTGTGAGCCACAACTACTGAAGCCTGTGAGCCTCAAGTGTGTGCTCCACACAAGAGAAGCCACCACAGTGAGAAGCCTGTGCGCTGTAACTAGAAAGTAGTCCCCGCCTGCTGCAACTAGAGAAAGTCCATGAGTAGTGATGAAGCAAAAAATAAATAAGTATCAAAAAAAAAAAAGATTGCTATCTTCTTGTTGGATTGACTCTTTTTTTTTCTTTTGGAACTTTTTTAAAAAAATTATAGCTGATATACAGTGTTGTGTTAGATTTAGGTGTATAGCAAAGTGAATCAGATATATAGGTTATCACAAGATATTGAACATAGTTCCCTAGCTATATACTAGTGGGACTGCTGAATCATTTGGTAACTAAAGAACCTCCATACTGTTCTCTATAGTGGCTGCACCAATTTACATTCCCACCAAAGTGTAGGAGGATTCCTTTTTCTCCACAACCTCTCAGGCATTTATTACTTGTAGATTTTTTGATGACGGCCATTCTGACTGGTGTGAGGCAATACCTCACTGTAATCATTAGTATTTGCATTTCTCTAATAATTAGCATTATTGAGCATCTTTTCCTGTGCTTGTTCATCATTTATATGCCTTCTTTGGAGAAATGTCTATTTAGGTCTTTTGCCCATTTTTCATTTTATTTTTTTATATAGAACTGTTTGATATTGAACTGTTTGTATATTTTGGACATTAAGCTTTTGTCAGTCACATAATTTCCGGTCTCTCCCATTTTGTAGGTTGTCTTTTCATTTTGTTTATGGTTTCCTAGTTTGATTACGTCTCATTTGTTTGTTTTGCCCTTATTTCTTTTGCTTTGGGAGACTGACCTAATAAAACATGGCTGCAATTTATTTCAGAGAATTTTTGCCCATGTTCTCTTCTAGGAGTTTTATGTTGCCATGCTTAATATTTTAAGTCTTTAAGCTATTTTGAGTTTATTTTTATATATGGTGTGATGGAGTGTTCTAACCTCATTGGTTTACACCTTGCTGTCCAGCTTTTCATAAACCACTTGCTGAAGACACAGTCTCTGCTCCATTGTATATTCTTGCTTCCTTTGTTAAGGATTAATTGCCTGCAGGTGTGTGGGCTTATTTCTGCTCTCTCTATTCTGTTCCATTAATCCATATGTCTGTTTTTGTGCCAGTACCATGCTTTTTTTTTGTCCACACCACATGGCATGTAGGATCGTCCCATGGCCCCTGCAGTGGGAGTGTGGAGTCTTAACCACTGGACCACCAGGAAGCCCCAGTGCTGTTTTGATTCCTGTAGTTTTGTAATATTGTCTGAAGTCTCGGGTAGGGGGGATGGTTATGCCTCCAGTTTTGTTCTTTATCCTCAGGATTGCTTTGACAATCCTAGGCCTTTGGATTCCCTATAAATTTTAGGATTATTTATTCTAGTTCTGTGACTCTTTTATCACTCTGTGTGTGTGTGTGTGTGTGCTCAATTTCTCAGTCACGTCTGACTTGTTCCAGCCCCATGGACTGTAGCCCACCAGGCTCCTCTATCCATGGAATCTTCCAGGCCACTGGAAAGAGGGAGTGCCACTTTCTACTCCAGGGGATCTTCCCAACCTAGCAATCAAATCCGCATCTCTAGCATCTCCTGCATTGGCAGGTGGATTCTTTACCACTAGTGCCACCTAGGAAGCCATACTTTATCAGGTGTACTGTTCTGATTGTTATCATGGGATATCTTTTCCCATCCTTTTACTTTCAACCTACTTTTATTGTGTTTGAAGTTGGTTTCTTGTAGATAGAATATAGTTGGATCATCCCTCCATTTCCACCAATCTCTTTATTTATTGCCACATTGAGTGGCTTGGGGGATCCTAGTCCCCTGAGCAGGGATCAAACTTGACCTCTTAGCAGTGGAAGCACAGAGTCTTAACCACTGGACTGTCAGGGAATTCTCTCTTTCAATTCGTTAATTAAAATTGCTTACATTTAATATAATTATTGGTATGTCAGCCTATCTGGAGAAGGAAATGGCAATCCACTCCAGTATTCTTGCCTGGAGAATCTCAAGGACAGAGGAGCCTAGTGGGCTGCTGTCTGTGGGGTCGCACAGAGTCGGACACGACTGAAGCGACTTAGCATGTCAGCCTATCAGGTGTTTTGGGGATTTTTTGCTTTTTGTTTGTTCCCTCAGGTTTTCATTTCTCTGTTTTCTTTTACCTTTGGGTTACTTGACTATTTTCTTAAAATTCCATTTTGATTTATCTATAGTGTTTCTGAGTGTGTCTCTTTACACAGATTTTTTTAAGTGGTTGCTCATTATACTACATATATCTTTATCACAGTATACTGTTGTCAATATTTTATCATTTTGAATGAAGTGGAAGAACCTTAATTTTCTTAAGTCCTTTTGTCTTCCCGTTTATAATGTAATTATCCTAAGTAGTTAGTTCCTCTATATGCACTAACAACCATATCAGACAATGTTATAATTTTTCTTTCAATTGTCAAATATAATTTAGAAGATTCTGTAGAAAATCTATTATACTTATCTATATTTTAATTCTTTCTATTTTTTCTTCCTTCTGGATATTCCAAGAGCCTTTATAATTTCCTTTTTGTTTCAAGAACTCCCTCCCTTTAGTCATTCTGATAAGGTAGGTCTGTTGGTGACAATTCTCTTAGCTTTCCTTCAACTGAGAATATCTTGATTTCTGAATCATTCCTTAAGGATATTTTTATTGGATAGAGTTCTACGTTGGCAGTTCTTTTCTTTCAGCATTTGAAAAATGCGACACTTCCTCTGGCCTTCATGTTTTCTAATGAAAAAAATCTATTACTTGAATTGTTTCTCCCTTATAGGTAAGGTGTCAGTGTCCTGCTCTCAATAATTTTTCTTTGTCTTTGTTTCAAGGATTTTAATTATGCTGTGTCTTAGAATGGATTTCTGTAGCCTTTTGAATCTTTAGATTTACAACTCTTGCCAAATTTGGGAAATTTTCAGTGATTATTTCTTTAAACATTTTTCTAGTTCCACCCTCCTTTCTCTTTCCTCTTGGACTGTGATGATATATTAGCTTTTTGTTATAGTCTCACAGATCCCTGAGGCTTTGCAAATTTTTTTTAAGTCTCTTTTCTCTCTGTTACTCAGATTGGGTAATTTCTATTCTATTTTCAAGTTCCTTTGACTTCTTCATTTTGCTGTTGAGCCTGTCTATAGTAGATTTTTTGTGTTTAAAATTGAGTATTGCATTTTTCAGTTTTAAAATTTCTATCTGGTTTTTCTTTATATTTCTATTTCTTTGGTAAGACTTTATATTTTTCCATTTAAGCATGTTCATAACTGCTTGTTGGAACATTTTTATGATCGCTGCTTTGAAGTCCTTTTCAGATAATTCTAACATCTTTGTTATCTCAATGTTTGTTGTCTCATTTAAGTTTGGATTTTCCTGTTTCTTGATAATCATGGGCGTTTTTTTTAAAAATTGTATTCTGGACATTTTGGGTATTATGCTGTAAGAATGAATCCTGTTAAATCTTCTGTTCTAGCAGGACTCTTTTGTCACTGCACCAGTGAAGAAAGTGGTTTCCAATAATTATTGCCAGGTTGGGGTGTGACTCTATTTGGTCTCTAATTATACCCCAGAAGGGAGAGTGTCCTGTTATCTCTGGGTGGGGGTGGAAGTTCAGGTTCCTCATATGCCCCCCAGTGACACTCTGGGAATAGAGAAGCTTCATTACCATTACGCATTTCACTAGGAAGAAGTCCTGGAACTTCTGGCTTCCCCCTAGGCTTTCACTGACACCACTCTGCCTTGGAGGCAAAAAGATGCCTCATTGCCACTCCCCACATGGCCTCCACTCTGCTGCCTCCAATACCACCTCAATAGGGAGGGGGTGAAATAGTTACCCTGTTAAAGTTGAATGGGTTAAGGGGAGTTCAGGCTACCATATGGCTTCATGGACACTATGTGGGAGGAGGTCTTATTCACAGTAGGTAGGAATCAAAGTCCTGGCTTTCCATTGGGTCTTTTCTGACTATCCCAACAGCAAGGCTGTCTCAGGAAGGAAGGGGATTTACTAGAACCTCTGAAGTCTTTTGGGTGGGTGGGGGAGGCAAGAATACTGGAGTGGGTTGCCATTCCCTTCTCCAGGAGATCTTCCTGCTGGATCATGGAAAAAGGAAGAGAGTTCCAGAAAAACATCTATTTCTGCTTTATTGGCTATGCCAAAGCCTTTGACTGTGTGGATCACAATAAACTGTGGAAAATTCTGAAAGAGATGGAAATAACAGACCACCTGACCTGCCTCTTGAGAAACCTGTATGCAGGTCAGGAAGCAACAGTTAGAACAACAGACTGGTTCCAAATAGGAAAAGGAGTATGTCAAGGCTGTATATTGTCACCCTGCTTATTTAACTTGTATGCAGAGTACATCATGAGAAACGCTGGGTTGGAAGAAGCACAAGCTGGAATCAAGATTGCCAGGAGAAATATCAATAACCTCAGATATGCAGATGACACCACCCTTATGGCAGAAAGTGAAGAGGAACTAAAAGGCCTCTTGATGAAACTGAAAGTAGAGAGTGAAAAACTTGGCTTAAAGCTCAACATTCAGAAAACTAAGATCATGGCATCTGGTCCCATCACTTCATGGGAAATAGATGGGGAAATAGTGGAAACAGTGTCAGACTTTATTTTTGGGGGCTCCAAAATCACTGCAGATGGTGACTGCAGCCATGAAATTAAAAGATGCTTACTCCTTGGAAGGAAAGTTATGACCAACCAAGATAGCATATTCAAAAGCAGAGACATCACTTTGCCAACAAAGGTCCGTCTAGCCAAGGCTATGGTTTTTCCAGTGGTCATGTATGGATGTGAAAGTTGGACTGTGAAGAAAGCTGAGCACCGAAGAATTGATGCTTTTGAACTGTGGTGTTGGAGAAGATTCTTGAGAGTCCCTTGGATTGCAAGGAGATCCAACCAGTCCATTCTAAAGGAGATCAGTCCTGGGTGTTCTTTGGAAGGAATGATGCTAAAGCTGAAATTCCAATACTTTGGCCACCTCATTAGAAGAGTTGACTCATTGGAAAAGACTCTGATGCTGGGAGGGATTGAGGGCAGGAGGAGAAGGGGATGACAGAGAATGAGATGGCTGGATGGCATCACCGACTCGATGGACATGAATTTGAGTGAACTCTGGGAGCTGGTGATGGACAGGGAGGCCTGGTGTGCTGCGATTCATGAGGTCGCAAAGAGTTGGACATGACTGAGCAACTAAATTGAACTGAACTGAAGTCTTTCCCATCCCTGAGACTCTGAACTTTGTAAAGGGGAGGAAGTAAAAAAAAAATGGGTTTGTTTGAGGAGGAAAAGAGTTATCTACGTGTGAGGGAGCTTGGTAAAAGCATTGCCCTTAGCCCATCCTTTGCCTTCTGAAAGTAGGGGGAGTTTCACCTGAGTCCTGTGTAAAAAATATTTTCATGTTTCTGCACAGATGGGGCTTTCTGAGCAAAAAACTAGAACGTGGGTCAAAAGACAAGTTTTAGAAATTAAAGGATGGTAGAGTGAGTAGCCAGAGACTTCTGAAGAAATTTAGAGATTTATTTCCTTGTGCTTACATTTCAAAGGGGGATGAGAGAGGTCAGCTGCTTACATTCCAAAAGACTGTAAATGCCAAGATTTCTCTCTCTTAGGACTGGAGGTGGGGGGAAAGACATGGCTTATTTACACTCTCATATTAATAATTTTGGGGTTCTTTTCCTTCAGTACAAATCCCCTGTGTGTAGGATGATATGAGGCTCTCGTTGTGTTAACTCTGAGTTATGGGTATGGGGAGTGGGCACAGTTATTGCTTTAAGTAATAACTGATCTCTGTTCCAGAATTCTCACCTCTGCTTTCAGGATAAAATGAACAAGTATAGATATACTCACCACAAAAGGGAGGATGCACTCATGCTGATTTTGTACAATGTATAAGCTGAAGAGAGGGATGCGGCTGGGGCCCATCAAGCTGCAGGCTAGAGAGAAAAAGTTCTGCAGAGCCTCACAGAGGTTGGAGCAGACGTCAGCCCAGGATGGTAGAGCAATATGCACAATGAGAAGCCTTGGAGGTTGCTGGTACATCTGTGTGGGATTAGAGGGCCTTTTACTAGCCATTTGCCCATGATGCATGGCAGCCAGACCAGAGGTGGAACTGTAGCTGCCACTGAGATATTCTCTACACCTGTAAGGAAGAAAAGAGAAATCACTGGTTTTCATAAAACTGAAGGTTGAAACAATGAACACAGATCTAGGGGACTAAGCTCAGAAAGAAGTCAAACCAGGTGATGATTCAAGTTTCTCTGTTGCTGCTGCTAAGTCGCTTCAGTCGTGTCCAACTCTGTGCGACCCCAGAGATGGCAGCCCACCAGGCTCCCTGTCCCTGGGATTCTCCACTGGAACACTAGAGTGGGTTGCCATTTCCTTCTTCAATGCATGAAAGTGAAAAGTGAAAGTGAAGTTGCTCAGTTGTGTCCGACTCCTAGCGACCCCATGGACTGCAGCCCACCAGGCTCCCCCGTCCCTGGGATTCTCCAGGCAAGAACACTGGAGTGGGTTGCCATTTCCTTCTCCAATGCATGGAAGTGAAAAGTGAAAGTGAAGTCGCTCAGTCATGTCCGACTCTTAGCGACCCCATGGATTGCAGCCCACCAGTCTCCTCCGTCCATGGGATTTGCCAGGCAAGAGTACTGGAGTGGCGTGCCATTGCCTTCTCCTCAAGTTTCTCTAGGCTATCCTAATCTTAACAGCCACCAAGGTATCTAGATGTTTGCCTGTAATATAAGACTGAGGATGATTAGCACTGTTGAATGGAACTAATCAAAAAAAGTCAAACTACTGTCTCAAAGTAAGCTATCTGCCCTCATGAACTTTGTTTCTTTATTGGCATTGTACTGTAGTATAATTTGTCTCCCTGACTGCCTCTCCCACTGTATTGTGAGCTTCCCAAGGATAGAGAAATTACCAACTCTACGTATCAGAGCTTAGCAAAGTGTTTATTTTGTACATAGTAATTCTTAAAAATGAAAATATAACTACATTTTCACCCTCCAAGACTCACTCAAAACCCTTTATGACTTGATCTTCAGTCTTACTGGAGGCTATTCTTTACCTTAAGTTTTTCACTGAAATAAAACCAAGTATACCATTAACTTCAGTGCATTTGCTCATGCTGTTTTCTCTACCTGCAAAAGCCCTGCCTTTTTTATTTACTGGCTGCTTACACTTATCCCCAGGGCTCATATTTGGAAAGGAGAACAAATGAAAACTTGGAACAAACATCAGCAATGAGGAGGGAACATCATTACAAATACTCAAACATGGAAAAGGTTATAAAAGGATTTAATGAACAACTTTATACCAGTAAGTTTAATAAAATGGACAAATTTCTAGGAAACCATATTTAACAAACACTAAATCAAAAAGAAATTTAAAAAACATAAATAGTCTATAACAAGTGAAAAAATGTAATTTGTAGTCAAATATGTTCCCATGAAGCAAACTACAGGACCACGTAATTCCGCTGATGAGTTTCCTATTACTCTCAAAGATCAAGAATTTCAAACAGATTCTTGCAGAGCACAGGAGAACACCACTCAGGTTAGCATAACATTTGATACCCAAATCAGATAATTTGGTATAAGAAAAAAAAATTATAGGACAATTTCATCCATGAACTTAGATGTAAGAATCCTAAGCAAAATATAAGCAAATTGAAAAAATCAATATATAAAAGGAATAACACATCATAACCAAGCTGGGTTTATCTCAAGAACATAGGGTTGACATAACATTAGAAAATCCCATGGATGGAGGAGACTGGTAGGCTGTAGTCCATGGGGTCGCTAAGAGTCGGGCACCACTGAGCGACTTCACTTTGACTTTTCACTGTCATGCATTGGAGAAGGAAATGGCAACCCACTCCAGTGTTCTTGCCTGGAGAATCCCAGGGATGGGGGAGCCTGGTGGGCCACCGTCTCTGTCGCACAGAGTCAGACACGACTGAAGCAACTTAGCAGCAGCAGCAGTAGCTACATTAGAAAAAGTCACTATAATTCATCACATTAAAAGATTAAATATTATATGATCATATCAATAGATGCAAGAAAACAATATTCATACATGATAAAGAATCAACCTCAGTAAACTAGGAGAAGGCAATGGCACCCCACTCCAGTACTCTTGCCTGGAGAATCCCATGGATGGAGGAGCCTGGTGGGCTGCAGTAGGAATAATCTGATAAAATATTTATAAAACAAGCAAATACAGTTCTTAATGTTGATCCTGAAAGTTTTCCAAGACAAGGAGGCTGCTATCATCACTTCAACACAGTAGTGAAGGTAGCAATAAGGCAAGACAAATAAACTTGGTATATTAAAAAAAAAGGCACTGCAATGGAAGAAATAAAACTGTCACTGTTTGCCAAGATGATATGATTGATTGTTCATACAGAAAATCTAAAAGAATATACAGATTTTATAATTTCATAATTTTCCCCAAAGGTCTCATCTTTTATTAAATTTTATTCTTAGAGATGGGCTTCCCAGGTGGCTTATTGGTAGAGAATCCACCTGCCAAGAAAATCAACCCTGAATATTCATTGGAAGGACTGATGCTGAAACTGAAGCTCCAACACTTTGGCCACCTGATGTGAGGAGGTGACCCATTGAAAAAGACCCTGATGCTGAGGAAGATTGTGGGCAGGAGGAGACGGGGTTGATAGAAGATGAGATGGTTGGATGGCATCACCGACTTAATGGATTTGAGTTTGAGCAGAGCCTGGTGTGCTGCAGTCCATGCGGTCACAAATAATTGGACTAACTTAGTGACTGAACAACAAAGGAAGGAGTGTGGGTTTAATCCCTGGGTTGAAAAGCTCCCCTGGAGAAGGAAATGGCAACTCACTCCAATATTCTTGTCTGGGAAATCCCATGGACAGAGGAGCCTGGTGGGATACAGTCCATGGGGTTGTGAAAGAGTCAGACGCGCTCTTTTGTGTGCTAGATCAAGTGTGCTAGATTCTTGTTCAGTTAGGTTGAACTCTTTGCAACCCCATGGACTGCATGCAGTACGCCAGGCTTCCCTGTCCTTCACTATCTCTCAGAGTTTGCTCAAACCCATGTCCATTAAGTCTGTGATGCCATCCAACCATCTCATCCTGGGTCACCCCCTTCTCCTCCTGCCCTCAATTTTTCCCAGCATCAAGGTGTTTTCCAATGAGTCCGCTCTTCACATCAGGTTCTCAATAGTTACCTACTGTATACACAGTATCAATTGTGTATATATGTCAATCGCAATCTCCCAATTCATCACCGCACCCCACAGTCATTTTTAGACCGTACAATTCCAATACTGTTCTTTAAATGAAATAAAAGGCAGCTTTCTTCCTTGTATCATCAAACGTGATAAATTAATGCATCTGGGCATGGTTCTAAGCAGCATCTGACTATTTGTGATCCTATATTCTCCACTTTTGACAAGAATGCCCACTTATTGATGTTCCTCTGTAAACAGGTTAAATCTGGGCCTTGAACCACCAAAAGTCATCATGTTACTCCCTTATCAAAAAACCTTTCAATGGCCTCCACATACACTTGGAACAAAATCTGAACTCTCTACCCTAGCTCCGAAATTCTGCAGGCATCTTCCTCCCAACTCTATCTTCTTGCCATGTGACACCCCGCCGACCCCCTCCCCTGCTCCACCCTCCTTGCCCTTGTCCACACCCTTCACCTCCCCAAGGCGGTTGGCCCCTTGCTCTGGATCCTGCCCTTGGATAGTCTCTTATGAGTAGTCCCCTCTTTAACCCTACTCATCCGTTAGGTCTCAAACTTCAGGTCTTTACAGCTTAGGGCCCTTTAATAAGCCCCTATAAAAGCACCTGTAACTTCTATATTGGACACTTCATGTGTTATGAGTCAATGGTTCTCCCTCCCACAGGGCTGCATTAAAAATTTCATGATCCTAAGCACCTTTGCTTTCGTGAACCCCCATTTAAAAGACGGAGGAGGCAATGGCAACCCACTCCAGTACTCTTGCCTGGAAAATCCCAGGGACGGCGGAGCCTGGTGGGCTGCTGTCTATGGGGTCGCACAGAGTTGGACACGACTGAAGTGACTTAGCAACAACAGCATTTAAAAGAAAAAAAAATTTAAACATTTTCGTAGGCCCTCAAATTTCATTCCCCCACCCTTATAAGAAAAACCAAACCAAACCGAACCCCTTTTCTTTGACCCAAAGGTTTCACTGTTTTCTATTGATTTACAAGAAGTTAATATGTTTTCCTGCCCCCCTCCCACTCAAAGTGTCTTGGGGGGTCAGGAGGGCACCTACGAGGTCCGGACTGGCCGCCTAGCCCCCAGGCGCGGGAGGGTCAGCAGAGGAGGAGACTCGGCTCTGCCCGCCCTGTCAGAACCGCGAGTGGCAGGCGGCTTCAGACACGCGTCTGACCTGGGCCTCCGGGCGGCAGGCTTCCCTGGCAGCTGACACCCCGTGAGGGCAGGCCCAAGCTCAGCCCAAGCCTTTCCTGCGAAGCGCTGCCCTCAACCCGGCTCCCAGCTTTGGGTCCTCTACTCTGTTCCCACACCTGCAGAGAACCCCGACTTCGTGAAGGCAAGGACTCGGCTACCCGGCCCTTCCGGCCGTCGGCGTGCTCCACCGCTTCTGAGGGCCCCCCCTCAGGCTGGGCGGCTCACTGCTGACGCCTCCTCAGGGTCCGCTTGAGGCTGCTCTTTGGGATCGCAGTCTTGAAGGCTGCACCAGGGTTAACAGCCGTTCCTTGGCGCTTAGGTAGTTTCGGATTTGTGTTGAGAATATTAGGCCAAATCCGACACTTCCTCAAGCTACTCCTATCCCATGAAACTCCAGCGGTATCCCGGTCTTATTTCTGGGTTCACTCACTGACTCTGTCACTCTTTTTCTTCCAACTTTATTGAGATATGTGATTGACATCCAGTACTGTATACGTTTAAGGTGTACAGCATAATGCTTTAACTTACATACATCACGAAAGGCTTACCACAATAAATTTACTGAATATCCATCATCTCACATAGATACACAATTAAAAATTTTAAAAAAATTTTTTTCTTGTGATGAGATCTCTTAGGATTTACGCTCTTTAACAACTTTCATATATAACATACAGCAGTGTTATTTACATTGTACATTATATCCCTAGTATTACTTATATTATAACTGGGATTTTGTACTTTTTGATTGCCTTCATCCACCCCAACCTGCCTCTGGCTCTGGTAACCACAAATCTGATCTCTTTACTATGAATTTTTTTTCTGTGTTTTTGAAGTATAATTGACCTTTCAAATTATGTTAGTTCCTGTTAGACAAGATAGTGATTTGGTATTTCTATACATTTCAAACTGAACATCACAATGCATTGTTACTTTTGTCTCTGTACAAAGATATTACATAGTTACTGACTCTATTTCCACACTGTACATTTCATACCTGTAACTAATTTATTTTGCAACTAGAAGTTTGTACCTGTTACTCTCCCTCACCTATTTCATGCCATACTCCCCTCTCCCTTCCGACCCCCCACCCTCTGGCAACCCCCTGTTTGTTCTATCTATACTCTGTTTCATTATGGTTGACTGTTAATTTGTTTTGTTTTTTAGGTTCCACATATAAGTGAAGTTATAAAATATTGTAATTGTCTGACTCATTTCACTTAGCCTAACACTTTCTAGGTGCAACCATGTTGTTGCAAGTGGCAAGATTTCATTAATTTAATGGTTGAGCAGTATTCTGTTGTATATATGTGCATGATTGTGTGTGTGTGCTAAACCGCTTCATCTGTGTCCAACTCTGTGCGACCCAATGGACTGTAGCCCCCCAGGCTCCTATGTCCATGGGATTCTCCAGGTAAGAGTACTAGAGTGGGTGGCCATGCCCTCCTCCAGGGGGAATCTTCCTGACCCAGGGATCAAACCCAGGTCTCTTACATCTACTGCATTGGCAGGAAGGTTCTTTACCACTAGTGCCACCTGGGAAGCCCCATATATGTGCATATATATTTGTACATACATGTATATCACATCCGGAGAAGGCAATGGCACCCCACTCCAGTACTTTTGCCTAGAAAATCCCACGGATGGAGGAGCCTGGTGGGCTGCAGTCCATGGGGTCACTAAGAGTCGGACACGACTGAGCGACTTCACTTTGACTTTTTACTTTCGTGCACTGGAGAAGGAAATGGCAACCCACTCCAGTGTTCTTGCTTGGAGAATCCCAGGGACGGGGGAGCCTGGTGGGCTGCCGTCTATGGGGTCACACAGAGTTGGACATGACTGAAGCGACTTAGCAGCAGCAGCAGCAGTATATCACATCTGCTTTATCCATTCATCTATTGATGGGATCTTGGGGTGCTTCCATATCTTGGCTATTGTAAATAATGCTGTAGTGAACATAGAGATGCATATATCTTTTCTAATTAGTGTTTTCATTTTCTTCAGACAAATATGCAGGAGTGGAGTTCCTGAATCCTATGGTAGTTCTATTTATAATTTGTCGAGGAATCTCCATGCTGGTTTCCATAGTGCCTGCACCAATTTAAATTCCCACCATCAGTGTATGAGGGTTCCCTTTTCTCCACATCCTTGTCAACACATTACTTGTTGTCCTTTTGATAATAGCTATAGTGACAGATAGCATATTGAAAAGCAGAGACATTACTTTGCCAACAAAGGTTCGTCTAGTCAAGGCTATGGTTTTTCCTGTGGTCATGTATGGATGTGAGTGTTGGACTGTGAAGAAGGCTGAGCACCGAAGAATTGATGCTTTTGAACTGTGGTGTTGGAGAAGACTCTTGAGAGTCCCTTGGACTGCAAGGAGATCCAACCAGTCCATTCTGAAGGAGATCAGCCCTGGGATTTCTTTGGAAGGAATGATGCTAAAGCTGAAACTCCAGTACTTTGGCCACCTCATGCAAAGAGTTGACTCAATGGAGAAGACTCTGATGCTGGGAGGGATTGGGGGCAAGAGGAGAAGGTGACAACAGAGGATGAGATGGCTGGATGGCATCACTGACTCAATGGATGTGAGTCTCAGTGACCTCCGGGAGTTTGTGATGGACAGGGAGGTCTGGCGTGCTGCGATTCATGGGGTTGCAAAGAGTCGGACACGACTGAGCGACTGATCTGATCTGATGTGATAGTGACAGATGTGAGGTGACATCTTATTGTGATTTCAATTTGTATTTCCCTGATATTAATAATCTTGACCATCTTTTCATGTCCCTGTTGCCCATCTATATGTCTTCTGAATGAATAAAGTGGACTTATGAACATGCTTTTGGAACTGAACTTGTTCATACATAGTGGACGTACTATAGTTCTTAGTGTATAGAAATGCAATTGATTTCTGTATATTAATTTTGTATCCTGAAACTTTACTGAAACATAAATGTGGGCTTATCGTATATGGCCTTTATTATGTTGAGATTTGTTCCCTCTATATTCATTTTGATGAGTTTTTAAAAATACTTTATTTTTTAGTTTTTATTTTATTTATTTATTATTTTGATGAGTTTTTATCATGAATAGATGTTTACTTTTGTTAAAACTTTTTCTGCATGAGATGATCATATGATTTTTATTCTTCAATTTGTGAATTTGGTGTATTACATTAAGTTGTGAGAATTGAATCCCACTTGATCATGGCATATGAGACTTTTAATGTATTACTGAATTCAGTTTCCTATTATTTTATTGAGGATTTTTGCATCTATGTTCATCAGTGATATTGGCCTATAATTTTCTCATTATTTTGTGATATCTTTGTCTGGTTTTGGTATCAGGGTGATGCCTGCTTTGTAGAATGAGTTTGAAAGCATTTCTTCCTCTGAAATTTTTTTGAACTAGTTTGAAAAGCATAGGTGTTAACTCTTCTCTAGATGTTTGGTAGAAGGAAGCCATTTGGTTCTAGACTTTTGTTTTGTAGGAATTGTTTTATTAGTGATTCAGTTTCATTACATAATTGATCTGTTGATGTTTTTTATGTCCTGTTTACTCTTAGAAGATTGCACATTTCTAGGAATTTGTCTATTTCTTCTAGGTTGCAGAGCCTTTGCAAATCTGTCACTGGGGGTCCTGGAATGACAAGTCCAGCCCAATTCGGAGGTACACCTTCCACCTAACCCTGGGTGTAGCTCTCCGTCTGAGGTTGGGTTTTTTTCTCTTAGTCCAGCCTCTTCCACGCAACCCCTTTGAGGGAGGAGAAAATTAGCCCAATCATTGGTCTCTTCTTGAAGGGGTGGAGCCAGGTTGCTTTGTGACCGGCAGCCGCAGGCCCAACCGAACCAAGGGGAACTGAGTAGGCCCCGGCTGGTGGCTGTTTAGCTGCTGAGCGAAGCTGCGGGGCGCGCCACACCCCGGTGGCCAGGAGGTGGCAAAAATGCCGGGCTCTGTCGCGCGGCTCCTCCCGCGCTTGCGGCCCTCCCGGACCTCGCCCTTATTTCTGCTGTTGCTGCTGGCGTTGCTGAGAGGCCCGGTGTGTGGCCGCGTCCCACATTCGGTCCCCAGGACCTCGCTTCCTATCTCCGGTAAGGCGCGGGCGCCCTCGCCCTTAGCCCTTGGCTTCCGGCCCAGATCCCGCCTGCAGGTACCCAGACCCACTTGCCGGTCTCACCCAGGCAGCCGCACGCCGCGCCCCCACAGGTCTGCCCACGGCTTCCTTCGGTGCCCGTGCCTCGCCCGAATGCAGGCGGGACCCCCACGTGGTGCCGCTCCACCCGACCGGGCGTCTGGGCTCCTACGACACGCCCAGGCGGCTCGCGCTCTCCCTTATTTATGCAGCCGCCTCTCACAGTGTAGACGCAGACACCGAGGCCCAGGGAGGGGAATGGGGGTTGCCGGGGACCGTCCATTTCCAAGTTGCCTCTCCCTTATTCCTCTCTTGCCTCACATGCTAGCCTCCGTCATGCTAGCCTGACGACCATCCTATCAAACCCATCGATCTTTCATACTGCTCCAAACACCCGTCCTTCTGATTGCCAGCTTAGCATTTACATCTGCCCGCTTCTCAAGTTCATTCCCTTATCCTCAGTTCTAACCTCCTCCGAGTCTTTTGTCCGACTCATGGCCCTAATATCCCTAGCCCACTTGCAGCCCTTTCATCTCTGACACCAACTCCTAGTCTCCCATTGTCTGATCCAACATAACCCTCCTAACTTCCTCAGTGTTCCTCTATCCATGCCCTACATTGAGTGCTGGGAAATGATTCGATGAGTTGATTTAAAATTCTGTTTAAATGGTTTTTAAAATCTTCAGAAGGAAAAAAAGGAGGAGGGAGATGTCCTTTCAAAAGATGTGGAAGAAGCCAAGGGATGCCATGAGGTTAAAAGTGGTCATTGGAGTGATTTAAAGACTTAAAGGCTCTTTGCCGAGTTGGGCATGAGTGTAGCCATGAACCTTGTGATTTTCGCAGTGGGCCCTGAGTGTTAGCACTTTGCACAGACAGAACCAGTGAAACCAAGAGTACAACCTGTTGGGAAAAACTCACAACCGGGTAATAGAGTTTTCTAAATTACTGTGTCATTTCAGACCAGTGACATATAGGGATGCTATGAATGCAGAAGACAAAGTTGTGATCAGAGCCTGGGTTTCAGTTTCTGTTGGAGCAATAGCCACAGCATGGCATTGAGGTTGCCAAGTTGGGTTCATATCTAGGAATCCAGAGCAGTCTATATGACAAGCTGAGGCAGAGTTGGGGATATGAGGGTGGTTGGGTGATCTGGGGCTTATAGTAAGCATGGGATAGTAGGCAGGATACAGCACAGATATGAGCATGGGTATGGGAGGATGGGGTGGGTGGGGCTCCAATCAGCACATATAAGACTGCATGGCCATCCTACCAGTCTTGAAGATAGCTGAGCAGATGAAGCAGGTCGAGCAGAGCTGTATTAATTCAGGTTCCCAGCGCCAGAGATTGAGCTAAGAAGGTAAATTCATCTTAACTTATTTGTTATAATCTTTAAATAGATCAGGGTTTTAAAATTAATTATTTACTTTATTTTTTGATTGCACTGGGTCTTTGTTGCTGTGTGTGGGCTTTCGCTAGTTGCAGCGAGTAAGGGTTACTCTTTGTTGCGGTGCCTGGTCTTCTCATTGTGGTGGCTTCTCTTGTGGAGCACAGACTAGGGCCTGCGGGCTTCAGGAGTTAGTTGCGCATGGGGCTTAATTGCTCCATGGCATGTGGAATCTTCCTGGACCAGGGATCAGACCTGGGTCCCCTGCATTGGTAGGTGGATTCTTATCCACTGGACTACCAGGGAAGTCCTAGATCAGAGTTCTGAATGCTGATATGTGTTTAGATTTGGCCCAAACAGAACACATGCTTAAGGGTAGAAGAAAGGAACAATTTGTGAAATATGTAGTATGTGTCAGATGCTTCCACATAGGTTATCTCGTTTGATTCCCAACAACACTGGATGGTGGTGTTTACAGATGAGCAAAGTGATGCTCAGAGCGGGTGGGTAACATACTCAAGATCAGACACCTGGTAAGTGAAAGAGCCACATTTAAACTTGGGCTGAAACTGCGGGTAGAATCTATTTCCGAAGCACATTCTCTTCTTGTCCACGCTACTGTCTACTTCTCTGGGTAGAGTCAGGTTGGAATCAAGAGTGGTGGGAGAGAGAGGAAATAGTCTACTAATGTGTTGGTAAAAAGAGTGAGACGTTTCTCTTCTAAAAAGAAGTTACTATTAAGTAACAGTAGTTTGCACCTGATCTGAACAGCTGACTCATTGGAAAAGACTGATGCTGGGAAAGATTAAAGGCAAGAGAAGAAGGAGGAGGAGAGGATGGCAGAGAATGAGATCATTGAATAGCATCACTGATTCAATAGACAGGAACTTAGGTGAACTCTGGGAGATGGTGAGGGACAGAGAGGCCTGGAGCGCTGCAGTCCATGTGGTGGCAGAGTTGACTTAGCGACTGAACAACAATTAAGTGATTATTTTTTTAAAAAAGGAGATTTAGAGAGTAAAGTATTCATACCTTCTAAGGTTATTTTCAATTATGTATCATGCTGCTATGAATAGAAATAAATATTGGGTTGGCCAAAATTTCATTTGGGTTTTTCATAACCAGTTTATGGGAACCCAAACAAACTTTTTGGCCAGCCCAATATTAAATAGACTTAATATTTATGCTGTTTTAATAAACTGTTTTATAGAAAAAGCATACTTTATTGTGTGCCTTGTCAGTTATCTGTCCCTGGGGAGATTAGATGGTTGGCCTGTTAAGGCTTTGTTTTTGCCCTTAAGGCTGCTAAATAAATGGTTCTTGGAAGAAAGCAAAAAATTGGCCCCTTTGGCTTTGCTCTTGTGGACCTAACTGTTACGAAATGATGGCTGATATCACATTTCACTCTCATTCTCTGTTCCTGCCAGAGGCTGATTCCTATCTCACCCGGTTCACCATCCCTCAGACATACAATTACTCAGTTCTCCTTGTGGATCCTGCTTCTCACATGCTTTATGTCGGCGCCCGGGACACGATCTTCGCTATATCCCTGCCCTTTTCAGGAGAGAGACCTCGAAGGGTGAGAGATGAGAGTGGGGAGGACCTCAGATTCCAGAGCATGTGATTGCTTGGTTTTATGGCATATGAGGGAGGGTATTGTGGTAGGAGGGGGAATGCTGGGTGAAAAAGAATAAGGGTAGATAATCAACTTCATTGTTTCAGCTGAGGGTAATTGGGGGGGTCATGGTGACTGCAGAGGCTAGGACGGAGGTTCATGATGATGCGGAGGGGGCCACAGTGGCCAGGGTTCGGGTGGCAGTGGGCAAGGAATCATTAACATCACATTACTCTAGGGCAATAGCTTTCAGACTTTTTTGATCATCCCTTAGTAAGAAATATCTGGTACATTTGACCCAGTGCACAAACTATGTACTGAAAGAAAACTTTTTTGAAACAATATTTACTCTCCTACATGTGGCACGTTCTGATGTATTCTATTTCATTAAAAATAATATTGGTTGAGATTTCACTGCTCATTAATGGGTGGAGACCTCCGGTATGAAAAGCAGTGCTCTGTGGTTGGGAGAGGGGGTTCTGTCTCTGAAGTTCCCAAGTTGATGGAGGTTGTGGAATTGTGCCACCTACCCTGACTTGGGAGGGATTTGGGTGAGAATGTGGGGGAAATGGTCACTCTTCCTTTCTAGATTGACTGGATGGTGCCTGAGGCCCACAGACAGAACTGTAGGAAGAAAGGCAAGAAGGAGGTAGGTATAAATCCAGGCCCTGTCCTGGATGTCAGCTGAGGCCTTGGTCCAGCCCTGACTTGCTCTCGGTCCTCCATAATGCTCCCATCCACATGGACCCAGGCAAGGACTCTAACACCATGCCCAGAGCTCCATATAACTGTCCTAACCCTGCCTTTCCTTGTACCTGCTGCTTCTGATTCTAACCATCTCTGACCCCTAGGACGAATGTCACAATTTTGTCCAGATTCTCGCCATTGCCAATGCCTCTCACCTCCTCACTTGTGGCACCTTCGCTTTTGATCCGAAGTGCGGGGTTATTGTGAGTGACAGGGGTGGGCGGATGGGAGGGGTCTTCTGTGAGCAACTGTGACAGGGGTTGTGCTTAAGACAGCCCTTGTGCATGAGAAATATTGTGGGTGAAGGATGCCCTCACAGGGTAGAGCCTTTGTCCACCGAAGGAGGGTTTGAAAGGGAGGGGGTGGGAGGTTGTCTGTAGAAGGTTAGGAATACAAAGTGTAAAAAGGGACGTAGTGGGATGGTGAAGGAAGTGAGGATGCTAGCTGGGCTGAGGGGAGGAACTTCAGAGGCCAGTAATTCACGGTTTCCTTGCCCTGTGCCTGGTTTGTCCAGGTAACCTGGGTCCGTTTCTCAAACAGCACTGTCTGTACCTGTGTCTTCCTTCCATGGCATGTAATTGACTTTCACCACTTTCTCCCACCTCCACTGTCAACCTCTTTCTGTGTGGGCTGTGACTCTTCGCTCTCATGGCTTCTGAGGTCACTGCCCACTACTGTAGTACATATTGGCCTCATACTCTGGATCTTGCCTTCAAGGTGGGCACTCTGTCAACGATGTTTTCTTCTTGATCCTCTTCATTGCTGCTAAAGCCCTGGGCATCTCCAACCTCAAACCCAGGCAGGCTTGGGACATGGACACCCCTAGTAACATCTAGATTGGCCATGGCCTCAAAAGCCCCTGGGGTTGGTGACATCTTAGGAAGGGTTTTCATGTTTTTGACCCCTCACCTTTTCCCATCAGTTACCTGGTAGTCAATTACTGTTATTCTGGCAGCACACATTAGTGATCAGTCCCTGGAATGAATCAAAAGCCTTGAATATCCTTCATATTACTGGACACGTTTTATCCCTTTCTGCTAGGGGTAGGAGGGAGTGCAGCAGTTCCCTTTCCTGACCATGGTCATTAATAGTAGATCTTGACTTGATCCTTCTGCAGTCTTCAGTAGTCTTTGCCACATGGGTCTACTCAGCATATACCTTGAAACCTTTTTGTTAAACGGCATCCTTGTATTTTTGACTTAAGAATGCTCTAATTGTGTATATTTGATGCCTTAGTCAGTCCCTCTGAGCTCTCCCTAGAGGGAGTTGGGCTTATGTTGAGTTATTTTCATCATGCTGGTGATAGATTCCCTGTTGAGGTATGGCTAGTTGCCTCATCCTGGGGAGGTTTCCCAGTTCAGAATGGTGTTGACAGTCTCTGTATCCCTTCGGGTAAAATTGAGAGTCTAGTTTCCCTATGGCTCTCATGAAGCTCACAAAAGTAGCAGTGGAACTGCCATTGCCATATTTGTCCTTTCACAGTATATATAGGATCAAGGAGCCCGTGGATGTAAATGCCAGAGCCATGGTTTACAGATGGTGCAGTCACTCCAAGCTGGTTCCACAGGGCCTTCTGTTCTTCTTTGGCTTTAATGGTTGTTACATAAGTATCTAGACAGAAAATGTTCTGGACACACCTGTGAGGATTGGTGTGACTTGGATCCCTATCAATTTTTTTTTTTTGAGGAATATCAGCAACCAAGAGTGAAGCTACGGGCCTGTGGTCTGCACTGCTATGACTTTCAGCTCTTTTTCTGAACCCTTCTATCCAGCAAGCTTATGAAATGAAGGGCCATCCTTTAATCAAGAGTTGTCTATAGGAAAATATAAGTCACAACTAGCAACTGTGCTAACTCTTCAAGCATCCCGAGACTGCTCTCTTCCTTGAATGCTCTCTTCTGCCTTTACCTGTCTTATCCTGCTACCTGGCAGTCCCCATCTGCTTGAGCAATTTCTTGCCTTATCCTTAGTGCTGAACTTCTCATGTCCCAGATGGATGACTTTGAGACTGTGTATAACTATTATCTGAGAGCTTTGACTAGCTGGTCCAGCCATAACAACTTGCTCAGAGTTGATTGCTCAGAGGAATGAAGGTTATTACAAAAGGAAGCATAGGACTGCCAGCTCTAAAAATGTGGAGTGCTGCCCTTCAGTGACAGCTCGTTAGACATGGAGGAAAATATTTTAATTTGTTTTGTTGAGAGAGCTCCAGCGATTAACAAAGATAAATGTTGGACTTAAAAGAGCAGCACCAACAACAGTGAGAAGAATTGCAATTTAACAGAGTGTCTACTCTGTTCAGGCTTGGTGCTAGATACTTACATTCACAGATGAGATTAATTCTTATCACCATATTGTGATATTTATTTATTATGATAGTGATAGCACATCATGATAGTATTTATTTCCAATTTACCTGAATGAAGCAGCAGTTCCCAAAAGTTAGGTAAAAGTCAGAGATAATGCTGGCCAAGGCAGAGCCAAAATTCAAACCCAGGGTTTGTCTGGCTCAGTTCCACTACCCTGTCCTTCTAATCCAGCCTGCACCCTAGAAGAAGACCTTAGGTGGCTTCAGTCTTGCGTGACATTTAATTTGTTTCATGTAACAGGGACCACTTCCCCTCTGTCCCTCACCCCTAATCTTTTAGGAAAGGTCCTTTATATGCCTTGCATTCTTGTTGGCCTAAGTCAAAGGATGGGTTCCAACCCCGCAGCTTAATGAAAGCCTGCCTATGTAGCTCTGGCTTTCAACTTGAGGGACTTGCCTTCATCGCAACTGATGCTGATAAGACTGTGCCGACTGACACATGATGACATAATGAAGAATCTAAACATTCAGATAATGTGGTAGAGTGGTCTTATCCTTTCAAACCCTAATTAAATATCACTTTGAACATACAGTAATCATAACCTATGTAGTTAATAGGCTCACTTACTCAAAGGCTGTAAACCTAGATACTATAATGATGTCATTTGGGAAACGTGGAAGAAGATGAGTTTTTGACATGTTGAGTTTTAATGATCATCTTTGTAAGTCCAGCAGTCAAGTGCAAATATGGACTAGAGTTTGGAAGACATCAGGCTTTAGAGAGTTGGGGAATGATTTGCATAGAAAGTCTGGGCATAAATGTGAAAAATTAATGAGATTTTGAAGGTATATGTGAAAATGACTAAGGATACATGATTAGAGGCTTAGAAAGAAAAGGACTGACCAAAGGAAGAGACAACGGAACAGATAGAGGGCGGGGCTCCAGGAGGTAGAATTTCAAGGGAGTCAAGAAGTAGAGTATTTCAAGGAAGGGAGTGAATCAAAAGTAGTCAATAGTGCAAAAAGATCAAAGAGAGTGAGAACTGAGAAAAGGCTCATCCTTTTAAAGTCCTTGGTGAAATGTAAGGATGCAGGAATTGTTTTCTAGGAATAACAGGTGATCCAGGTTTGATTAGAAGTAGTAGTTTGGGATAAAGAGGCGATGGTGAGCCATTTTTTTTTTTCTGTCTCTGACTAATAGTCTTGGAATATTAATCTGGGGTGGATAAGGAGAGTAAATTAGGGGCAAGGCTAGGCAGTATGGAGAAAAGGAGGCAGTAAGACAGGCCACAGCAGCAGGTAATAACCCCATGTTCAGAGAGCCTATATATCTTGGTAGTCTCTCATTGAACTGTCATCTTTCTCCTCCAGCTGTGATGTGCCCAGTGCCACACAGCGTAGGTGATTGTGCTTCTGTGGGGTCCTCTATTCCAGAAGATTCTCGACCCAGTATTCCCATGGACAGAAGAGTCTGGCAGATTACAGTCCGTAGGGTTGCAAAAGAGTCAGACGTGACCTAGTGACTAAACAAAAACATCAGCAGTCCCCTTTGAGGGAACATCAGATAATACCTGATTTTAACAGGCCTTCTTCAAGCCTCTCTCAATAAAATAAAACCCTGTTTACCAACTGCAGCAAATACATGAGTAGTCAGGTTGGGCCAGTGGTACACTTAGGCTCAGAGAACATAGATCTGTGTTGCTACCCCCACTGCCGTCACAGTAATTAGGCTCCAGCAACATCATATGTCCATCCTAGTTTGTGAACGAGATATATCATGCTGGCACTTCATGTCATGACTGATTCCTAACTGGCCACATTTAACTTCCCTGCCAGTCCAGGTTGAAATCATTCCTGATTTTCATCTTTAGATGTTATCTTAAAGCCTCTTTTAGCACTGGATGCTCCGCTAAGGTACTGTCTGACTGATTCTGTGCAACTCTTAGACCTCTTGCCCTCTCCTGAAACCCCCCAACCCAGGTCAGTCTCTCTGGAATCCCTGGATGAGGAAGACACTTACTCACCAAATCTTCAGGTTCTGACCTGAGCTTCAGGTCTTCATTGACTTTGCAGATTCCCTTCCCTCCTGTGTATCCTTGATTCTGGTTCTGTCTGTTGTTTGTTGGGTGGGATTAGGGGAAGGATGGCCCTTCTCTCTAGGCCCCTGGGCTTCAGATGGTCCTCTATCAACCTGTACTTTTCTTTATCCTTCTTAAGGGCTCCCGCCCCTGGGAGGCCTGCTTTCTTCCCTGGTTCTCCTTATCCTATAGCACATTCTGCAGCTGGTTGTCAAGCTGGCAGTTCAGCAGCATTTCAGAGAGATCCACCTTTCAGTCTCTCATTGCCTTCTAGTGTCATCCTAGGTGTTCCTTCATTAGAGCGTGTGGGTGTTAGGCATTGTGGGAATTGAGGGAAGAGGAATAAACTGATGAAAAGAGGGATGGCAGAGACAGGGAATACAGGAATGGGTGGTAGAACCAGGAACAGCAGACTGGGAATACAGGGATGGTAGTGGGGGAATGAGAGATGAATGGGAATTGGGTTTTTTCTTCATCTGACCATCTTTGTAATTCTCACTATGAACTTCCCCATGACCTCTAAACCAATTGCCCCCTTCTGGTCTGTAGGATGTGTCCAGTTTCCAGCAGGTTGAAAGACTTGAGAGTGGCCGGGGGAAATGTCCTTTTGAGCCAGCTCAGCGGTCAGCAGCTGTGATGGCTGGTGAGTGGGGAGAGACCAGAACCTGTGACTTCTTGCTGTAATTGCCTCCTTCCCCACCCTGCTGTTTGAAT
Source organism: Tragelaphus eurycerus (assembly GCA_935064755.1). NCBI lineage: Eukaryota > Metazoa > Chordata > Mammalia > Artiodactyla > Bovidae > Tragelaphus > Tragelaphus eurycerus. The sequence goes on from CAKXYN010000016.1 coordinate 27,373,053, forward strand.
TTCCGTGTCCTTTCTTTTCTTTCCTCGGAATGTCTATTATTCCCACATCTCTTTCTAGCTTTTCCTGTTCTTCCCAGAGTGCTTGTGTCCTCCTGCTTTTCCCCACAGACTGTTATTTCCCTTGCTTTTCTCTAGAGAACATTTCCTTTGTTAACCTTATTCTTTTAGTCATTTTTTTCCTCCGTAGAAGAGGAATCTACTACAATGCATATTATAATGAGTTTGCAAAAAGTATAAAGAACATAAGAAATCTTTTAGAACAGCACAGTTCAAAAGAACTTTGTATGATGATGGAATTGTTCTGTATCTTCGCTGTCTAATATGGTAGCCACTGGCTACATGGGCTGTTGAGCCCTTGAAATGTGACTAGTGCAACTGAAGGGAAGAATATTAAATTCTATGTAATTTAAATGTAAATAGCCATTCATACCTAGTGAGTACCATATTAACACAGTTCTAGAGTATTCCTACTCTGAAAACCACGCTAGTATTTTAGGATATTTCCTTTTAGCCTTTTTATGTCCATACACATATATACTCATGCATGTATATTTTGCTGGCCAGTGTTTTGTTGCTCAGAAGAATCAATAATGACTATTAAACAGATTTCTTCTGTTACTTCCTTTGAACAAGTTATACAGTTGCTCAAGTGTTGAATGGTTCTATCACAGACTATACCTAAGCTTTTCTGCAGAACGACTGACTAGTTCTTTGGTAGCCACAAAGCGAACAGTTTGTGTGCCACATAGCCTGTGTATTAGTTTAGACCACTCCACATACACTCTGCAAATTCAGTGAGAACACAACCATTTTTCTCATGATAGTTTAAGACAAGCAAGCTAAGAGAAATTTTATGAGTGTGTGTATTATGAAACTTTAAAATGTCATGCTGCATGGACATAATTTTGAATACTGTCACGTGACTTTATAGCATAGGCATTTCTATATAATTTTAAAATTTTTGTGAAGAAAAATTTTAATGATATTATTTTACTCAACCTGTGAGCGTATGCTGATTTAACAATTCCAAATCATTTATATGAACTTATTCTCAAATTGATTTAGTTCACTTCAACATTTTTACTATTGTCTATAACACTTGTCTGTAACACCAAGGTCTTCCCTAGTGGCTCAGTTGGTAAAGAATTTGCCTGCAATGCAGGAGACCTGGGTTTGATCCCTGGGTTGGGAAGATCCTCTGGCGAAGGAAGTGGCACCCCACTCCATGATTCTTGCCTGTAAAATCCCATGGACGGAGGAGCCTGGTGGGCTATAGTCCATGGAGTCACAAAGAGTTGGACATGACTGAGCGGCTAAACCATCACCACTCTAACTCTGTAGTGAACCTCTTTGTACATAAATTTTTATCCTCATTTTAGATGGTCTCTTTAAGACTCCTATAAATGGTTTGCTATATTAAAGAGTATGAATATTTTACAGCTCATTATCTGTTGCTAATTGAGTTTTTAGAAAGGGTATACCAATTTACACCCTAAATCAGCAGTAAATGATTTTTTTCTCACAAATTCCACTGTACTGTTTTGTTGTTATTAAACTTCTTATTTTTTGCTGATTTGAGGCTAAAAGTGGCACCTTGCTTTGATTTGTATTTCTTTGAATATTAGTGAAGTTAAACATTTTTCATGTTTTAGTACTTACTTTTATTTCTTCTTTGGTCAACCCTCTGCTCATGTTCTTGGGCCAATTTTCAGGTAAGGTATTAGTACTCCAATCTATATCTTTTCTTTTGTGATTATATATTTTAAGCTAAACGCTTCTTCAGTTAGACAGCAGGTAAAATTTTCTTCTCAAATTTTTTCCCAAACATTTTAACTCTAATCTATTTGAAATTTATTTTTCAAATGGCATGAGAAGGGAATCAAAATTAATTTTCCCCAACTAGCTAATCAGTTGACTTTTTAGCATCATTCATCATATTGTTTTTTCTTTCTTCACTAAGGTTGCTGCAAACTTTATTATAAAATATCGGACAATTAAAATTTTTAGCTATGAAAACTATTTATTCAAAATAAACAAACACATTTGCTTGGAGTTTCTGCATTGAGATGGGAATATAACCTTCAAAACTCTGCTGGATCCCTGGCCTGATGGCTAGTGTATGGGATAGAGCAGGAAGGAGTTGGATTACTTGTTTTTAGTTTAAATTAATTTTTATTGAAGTATAGTTGATTCACAATGTTGTGCCAGTTTCTACTGTACAGTGAAATGAATCAGCCGTAGACATGCCTGTATCTGCTCCCTTTTGGACTCCCTTTCCCATTCAGGTCACCACAGTGCGTTAAGCAGAGTTCCCTCTGCTATATAGAATGTTCTCATTAGTTATCGGTTTTATACATATTGTCAATAGTGTGGACAATTTACATTTTAATTTAAATATTGCACAGTATTTTATGAATAGCAAAAATTGGGTGTAAGATCTAGCATTAAACTTTTTTCTTATGCATGACTTTATAAAAAAAGTCTTAAAAGCTATTTACAAATTAAATATTTCCCTCTGAAGTTCTGTATAGGGCTATAATGTAATTTTTCTCTGGGTCTGACATAATGCCAATATTTAACTGGAACTTTTAATATTGATCTATTGTGTGGAGAAGTCAATGGCACCCCACTCCAGTATTCTTGCCTGGAAAATCCCATGGATGGCAGAGCCTGGTAGGCTGCAGTCCATGGGGTCGTGAAGAGTTGGACACGACTGAGCGACTTCACTTTCACTTTTCACTTTCATGCATTGGAGAAGGAAATGGCAACCCACTCCAGTGTTCTTGCCTGGAGAATCCCAGGGATGGGGGAGCCTGGTGGGCTGCCGTCTATGGGGTCGCACAGAGTCGGACACAACTGAAGCGACTTAGCAGCAGCAGCAGCAGCATTGTGCCCTACTGTCCCCCTGTTTTGAAAATATTAAACAGCAGTGTAGAAGATAATGGCAACATTATTTAAGAATTAGAACCCAAATTCCCAGTTAGGAGTCATACAAATGTCTTTAGGGTAATAGAGGTATTTTGAAAGAAAAGTAAAGTCTCTTAGTAATGAAAATATTAGACTATGATGGCAGGAGTATTTCTTATTTTAAATTATAAAAATTGCAACGTGCATTGTGGGAAATTGAGAAAATACAGAAATGTATAAAGAAGAAAGTAAAAAGCTGATTGTAATTCAGTCATCACCAGGGAACCACTATTATTATTTTGGAGTATCTTCTTTTATTCTGTGTTTGTACACATATAATATGTGTACATTTATAATAAATTGGAATTATGTATATTTCACTTAGTATTGTATACTGAGCATTTTATCATTATAGAATTTGTTTAATTATTCAAAATTTGATTTTTTTAGTGATTACATACTTTTTCATCCTATGAATATAGTACAATTATTTATTTCCATATAATTATACATTCAGATTTTAAAATATTGCTTTTATAAATAATGCTGTGTAAGGAATCCTTTTATATAAATTTTTATGTAAATCCTTTACATAAATCTAATTAATTACATGGCTTCCCAGGTGGCTCAGTGGTAAAGAACCCACCTGTTAATGCAGGAGACACGAGTTTGATCCCTGAATCAGGAAGATCTCCTGGAGAAGGAAATGACAACCCACTCCAGTATACTTGCCTGGGAAGTCCCAAGGACAGAGGAGCTTGGTCTATGGGGTCACAAAATAGTCAGACATGACTTGGCAACTAAACAACAGCAATTAATTACATTAGTCAATCTAAAAAGTAGGATTGCTGGGCCAAAGGATATAAAAAATGTTTATAGTACTTGATGGATTTGGCCACATTTGCTCTTCAGTTAGTCCTCCCAGCACTGATGAGAGGGTCTGTTTCATTACACCCTGTTAGCTATAACCAAAATTACGGTTAATAAACATAAAACAGTGACTTTCTCCAGAGTCCAATTTGATGTTTTTGATTAGCATTTCTATTAGATCAAAGAGCTTTTTGTGTGTTTATTGGTACTTGTATTTCTTTAGGAAAAAGTCTCAGAAATCTTATCTTCAAATTTGACATTTATCTGCCCTGCACTGAGATAAAATTAAAAAAAAAAAAGATCTCAATGTCGCTATTTGCACTATTCCAATTTGGGAAAATGCAAATATTTTGACACTAATGTTCACATTAGCCTAAGATTATCAGCAATTCCTTCTCAGTCTTCTTTGCAGGTTCTGTCTTCTGTTCATGCTTTAAATGTTGGGGTTCCCAAGATCCTCTTCTCTTGTATTCTTTGTGATTGTCATCTCAGCCAGCCCTACGGATTCTGTTTCCACCAAATTCTGATGCCTCCCATATCCTATCTGGAGCCACGGACCACACATCCAGCTACCTTCCAGACAGCTCCATTAGACGTCCCACAGGAATCTCAGAATCAGCATGTCCCAAACCGAGCTCATCGTCTTCACTCACCTCCCCCAAAGCTTCTCCACCAGTGTCCCCTTCTGTGAGTGCATTAGTGCCATCACCCACCAAGGTACCTAAGCTGGAGAAGGTGATTTGTCATCTTCGGCCCTCCCCGTCACATCCGGTAATAGGGCTCTTACGAAGAAGAGCAGAAGGGAGCTTTTGTTTTCTCTTGGGAACCCATCTCATGTTTTTCTTGTCTCCTTTTGGTCTCATTGCATCTTTTGATTACTGCATCAGTCAAGGAGCTCTGTATGTGTTCCAGATGTACTGGGTGCTGCCTGCATTTTGGGGTCGAGCTTATCTCTTAAATCCATGAGTGTGTGTACCCTGAGACTAGCATTCACACACCAAAACAAGATAGATAGAGAAATCCTATATGGCCCGCAGAGGAAAATGTAGGGTAAAAACTGCATCTCCAGTGATCTATAATTATGTCCCGATAATAGACTTTAAAAAAAGTATCCAGCTAACATAATCCTTAGATAAGGAAATTAGAGAATATTAGGTCAATAGCAGTCTATCCTGGGCTTCCCAGGTGATGCTAGTGGTAGAGAACTCACCTGCCAATGAGGATACGTAAGGGATGCCGGTTCAGTCCCTGGGTTGGGAAGATCCCCTGGAGGAGGGCATGGCAACCCACTCCAATATTCTTGCCTGGAGAATCCCATGGTCAGAGGAACTTGTCAGGCTACAGTCCATAGGGTTGCACAGAGTCAGACATGACTGAAGCCACTAAGTGCACCCGTGCGCACACACACAGACACACAGACACAGACAGACAGACAGACACACACACAGACACACACACACACACACACACACACACACACACAGACACACACACACATAGCTGTCTACCCTGCAAAGTTCTGACCATGAGAAGAAAAGAGAGAGGAAGAAGGCAGTACAGGATATGTTTAAAGCCCCCTTTTTAAAGCCAATGAGTGATAATTCTTATTATAAACCTTCTTTGAAAGTGAGCATTTTGATACCAGAGTTAAAATTTGAACCCCTCCAGGGTATAGTGAAATATTCACTGCATGGCTTGTATCTAGTCTCTCAGTGTTGAGTTATTAACATATCTGGGAGGTCTGTGTTCACCGACTTTACCTCTGAGCAAGTAGAGATCTATTTCTGCACATAATTGTCACCTTTCTTTGGCTGTGATTCTTCATCTTTGTGGCTTTCAATCTTTTTTCCCTCGTATTTCCAAAATGACAGTATCTTAATTTGGGCAGAGGTTTATAAAAATAAAAGATGCTAACTACAAAAAACATTCAGTGAATCCAAAACAATAGAGAGGAGAAAATAAAAATTATTTGTTATTTCATTATTCAGAAACAAGCATCAGTAACACTGTACAGTTGTAACTCCTTCAATCTTTCCTGCAACTAAAGATATATATATATATATATATATATAATTTTTTTAAAAAATAGGGTTGAATTACACCTGGTGTTTTTTTCTACCTTGTTCACTGAATTCAGCACTTTGGGCATCACTCTCTGTGACATATCATCTTTTGCCAATATAGTAGATGTATATTTTCATGTTTACTAGCTTGATCTAGTCAGTAATAATTTCCCAAACAATTTCTCATACAGGGATATTTTATTGTATGAACAGTACAATAGAATGTTTGAAATGGACTGTTCCGGGAAAGTCAGGGCATGTGATACTGTGTACTCCCGTGGACTCCTGCCCCTGTGACTGCGATGGCTGCTCTTCCTTTTCCTCTGCGTGTGTGTGACGTTTGTGTTGTAAACCTCTCGGTATACTTAGAACACCTGAAGCCCTGCTGCGCCCTCCCAAAGTGCCTGATCCCTTCTGCGGTCCCTCTGTGGCCCTCTGCCCTTCCACCGTGAGTGAACGTGCTCTTCCACAGTTCTAGGCTCCACAGTTGGCTGGCTGCCCCACTGATCCCTTAGAAAGTCTTGGGACTTTACCTCTGTCCACCCCTGGCTCCTTGCATGGCTGTCTGTGGTCCTTTACTGTTTGCAGAATATTTTTGACTGTTCTCCCTCAAACACATCAAGTTATGCTTCCAAAATATTTATAGCTGTCTCTTTCACCACATCTCCCCCATTCTCAGGGTATCCATGACACAGCTTCTGTCAGAATTTTGGTTTTAAAGTGTTTCATATATAATGCTTTTAGAAAAATTTTTCATTCCAATTCTGGCTTCTTTATCAACTTCTCCCCCACCCCTAACCCCCCAGCCTCGTAACTACTGAAGATTTTTTTATTTGCTGCTCCTTAGCTGCCAGAACCTATGCCCCAAATGTTATTTTCTCCCTCCTGAAACACTCTGGAAGGAAATGGGATGCCATTTTATAGTTGTGGCCTCCTGCCTTATGGCAATAAAGCAAGTATATGGTCCTCCAAGGTTCGCAAGCTGCCGCACGTGACACATGGTGAGTGCCATCCGTGTGCCAGGCCCCACCCAGGTTTCTCTCTTTGTCTCATTTAACCTTTAGCACTGCTCTGAGTAGGACTTCCCTGGTGGCTCAGATGGTAAAGAATCAGCCCGCAGTGCAGGAGACCCGGGTTCTAACCCTGGGTCAGGAAGATCCCCTGGAGAAGGGAATGGCAACCTACTCCAGTATTCTTCCCTGGAGAATTCCACAGACAGAGGAGCCTGGTGGGCTACAGTCCGTGGGATCCAAAAGAATTGGACATGACTGAGTGACTAACACTTTTATTTTTACTTTGTCTTACTGCTCTGAGTGGAAGGCGGTATTATCCATATTCTACATTTGAGGAACGTGAGGCTTAGGAAGGGTAATTCGCCTAAGATCATATGACTGATAAGTATTCAGAGTTCAAACCCAACCCTTCCTGACTCTAAAATGCTTGGATTCCTTTCACAAGCTTGAGTAATAGTGTACTCTCCCCTCCTACCTCCTGACCCCCTCACCTTTTTTTTTTTTGCCCTGTATCAAGTGTTTTTAAGTTTAGCGGTTATCATTTCAGTGCCTGAGACATGCAGCTTCACAGGAGCATCTGTGAGCCCGGGATGCAGTGCTTCCCTCAAGGTGGCCCTGCCCTCTGCTGCCTTCCTCAGCATGCAGGACCCTGTGGCTCTTGCTGGGGTTCCTGGACACCAGCCTCCAGCACTCCAGCCTTGCTTGCTTCTCTAGCCTCCTTGACATGATCTTCTCAACTGCTCTCAAGTGGCAGTGCCCCAGGGTTTTCTTCTCCCTTCTTCCCCTGGCTTTTAGGTTCACATAGTGACCTAAACATGACTCCCAGGTTGCCTGACTCTGGCCCTGTTGTCCACAACCTTCTGTTCGATTGCCTTCCAGTGGCTCTAACCAGATGTCCCGAAGGCATTTCAACCTTTGCGCATCCAAAACCTGAAATCACCTCCTCTCAGGCCATCTCCTTTATGAGCCTTCCATCATACCTTCACTTGGTTCATAATATCACCATCTCCTATTGTGCATCTTATAGGTGGAAACCTTAGAGACATTGTCTCACTACATTCTTTCACATCTCATCGAGTGATTTTCAAATTTTGTTAATGGGCTGTACCTCAGAAATATCTCCCAAATCCAACCTCTTTCTTTCCTCTGCTGTGCCTTAGTCCTCCTTTATTCTTGCCAGGACTGTATAAAGGTCCTTTGTAAAAACTAATTAATTATTTAATGGCTGCTCTGGGTTTTCCTTGCTGTGCGCAGACATGAGTTGTGGTGACTTTAGTGGCGGCAAGTGGCGGTATGCAGAATCTTTCTGGACCAGGGATAGCACTCGTGTGCCCTGCACTGGCAGGCAGATTCTTAACCACTGGACCACCAGGGAAGTCCTCAATTAATTTTTATTGAAGTGTAGTTGCTTTACAATTTTGTATTAGTTTCTACTGTGAGAAGGCCCTTTTAATTAGCATTGTCGTCCTAAAAGACAAAACTAATTATGTCACTCCTCCTCAAGAAAATCTCTGCAGTTTTGCCTTAACCTTTAGGATAAAGCCCACATTTTCCTGGTGATACAGGCTTCCCTGGTGGCTCAGACAGTAAAGCGTCTGCCTGCATGGCGGGAGACCTGGGTTCGATCCCTGGATCAGGAAGATGCCCTGGAGAAGGAAATGGCAACCCACTCCAGTACTCTTGCCTGGAAAATTTCATGGATGGAAGAGTCTGGTGGGCTATAGTCCATGGGGCCACAAAGTTTTAGTCGGACACGACTGAACGACTTCACTTTCTTAGGATAAAGTCCACATTTTCCTGGTGATACAGAGAAGATTCATCACAACTGAGTGCCTATCACTGTACCTCTGCTCTGCCACTGAACCAGGAGGGAGGATCTGATTCTCCTCATCTCTTTCTGTGGCTGGCTGTGAAACATCCAGAAACCCCTTGGCTTGGTGTTTTTCAAAGTGAGGTCTTGAGTCGCTCACACCATAGTAACTCGGCTTGTTTGAAATGTAGTTCTTGGGCCAACCCCCAACTCTACTGAGTGAGAATTGTGGGCCCCAGGTTTAGGAACCTGCATTTTGATCAGTTCCATAAATGATGCTCAGATCAGATCAGATCAGTCACTTAGTCGTGTCCAACTCTTTGCGACCCCATGAATCGCAGCACACCAGGCCTCCCTGTCCATCACCAACTCCCGGAGGTCACTGAGACTCACATCCATCGAGTCAGTGATACCATCCAGCCATCTCATCCTCTGTCATCCCCTTCTCCTCTTGCCCCCAATCCCTCCCAGCATCAGAGTCTTTTCCAGTGAGTCAACTCTTCTAATGAGGTGGCCAAAGTACTGGAGTTTCAGCTTTAGCATCATTCCTTCCAAAGAAATCCCAGGGCTGATCTCCTTCATAATGGACTGGTTGGCTCTCCTTGCAGTCCAAGGGACTCTCAAGAGTCTTCTCCAACACCACAGTTCAAAAGCATCAATTCTTCGGTGCTCAGCCTTCTTCACAGTCCAACTCTCACATCCATACATGACCACAGGAAAAACCATAGCCTTGACTAGACGGACCTTTGTTGGCAAAGTAATGTCTCTGCTTTTGAATATGCTATCTAGGTTGGTCATAACTTTCCTTCCAAGGAGTAAGCGTCTTTTAATTTCATGGCTGCACTCACCATCTGTAGTGATTTTGGATCCCAGAAAAATAAAGTCTGACACTGTTTCCACTGTTTCCCCATCTATTTCCCATGTAGTGATGGGACTGGATGCCATGATCTTAGTTTTCTGAATGTTGAGCTTTAAGCCAACTTTTTCACTCTCCACTTTCACTTTCATCAAGAGGCTTTTTAGTTCCTCTTCACTTTCTGCCATAAGGGTGGTGTCATCTGCATATCTGAGGTTATTGATATTTCTCCTGGCAATCTTGATTCCAACTTGTGTTTCTTCCAGTCCAGCATTTCTCATGATGTACTCTGCATATAAGTTAAATAAACAGGGTGACAATATACAGCCTTGACATACTCCTTTTCCTATTTGGAACCAGTCTGTTGTCCATGTCCAGTTCTAACTGTGGCTTCCTGACCTGCATACAGATTTCTCAAGAGGCAGATCAGGTGGTCTGGTATTCCCATCTCTTTCAGAATTTTCCACAGTTTATTGTGATCCACACAGTAAAAGGCTTTGGCATAGTCAATAAAGCAGAAATAGATGTTTTTCTGGAACTCTCTTGCTTTTTCCATGATCCAGCGAATATTGGCAATTTGATCTCTGGTTCCTCTGCCTTTTCTAAAACCAGCTTGAACATCAGGAAGTTCACGGTTCACATATTGCTGAAGCCTGGCTTGGAGAATTTTGAGCATTACTTAACTAACGTGTGAGATGAGTGCAATTGTGCAGTAGTTTGAGCATTCTTTGGCCTTGCTTTTCTTTGGGATTGGAATGAAAACTGACCTTTTCCAGTCCTGTGGCCACTGCTGAGTCTTCCAAATTTGCTGGCATATTGAGTGCAGCACTTTGACGGCATCATCTTTCAGGATTTGGAATAGGTCAACTGGAATTCCATCACCTCACTACTAGCTTTGTTTGTAGTGATGCTTTCTAAGGTCCACTTGACTTCATATTCCAGGATGTCTGGCTCTAGGTCAGTGATCACACCATCGTGATTATCTGGGTCATGAAGATCTTTCTTGTACAGTTCTTCTGTGTATTCTTGTCATCTCTTCTTAATATCTTCTGCTTCTGTTAGGTCCATACCATTTCTGTCCTTTATCGAGCCCATCTTTGCATGAAATATTCCTTTGGTATCTCTGATTTTCTTGAAGAGATCCCTAGTCTTTCCCATTCTGTTATTTTCCTCTATTTCTTTGCATTGGTCACTGAAGAAGGCTTTCTTATCTCTTCTTGATGCTAGTATACCCTAAAGTTGTAATTTGTTCCAGGGCAGCGTACACCACTAATACTCAGAAAGATCACTAGTTCCTTTAGACGTTCACCATAGTGGGAGAGCTCGGCAAGATGGGAACATGCTGCAGACCAGACCTCTTCCTGGAAAGTTATCATGTAATTAGCATATTGTAGAACAGAAAAGTCATTAAAAATGACAACAACAAGAAACAGACCAACAAAAAATCTTGATTTCCTCAGGGAATAGCTTTTATTCTTCTTTCTTATACATGAACATTCCAGCATTTTCCCCTTAATCCTGGTTCCTGTTACTGCCCTGGAACACTTTGTTTCTGTTTAAGTGAGATAATGCCCCCTGTGCTTAGCAGTGCCTGGCACATGGATGCTCAGCCCTTGAGGGTTCTTGCCTCTGCTTTTACTCCCTCCTCTGCTCCTGTGACCCTTTCTGCAGGCTCCCTCAGTGAGTCTGACAGCCCGTCTTCTCGCTTTCACCTTGCAGGGGGCGCCCTCTACGCTGCCACTGTGAAGAACTACCTGGGGACCGAGCCGATCATCTCTCGGGCTGTGGGTCGCGCTGAGGACTGGGTTCGGACAGAGACCTTGCCATCCTGGCTTAATGGTGGGCAGAGGGGGTCTGCTCCGGGGACAGAGTAGGGGGAGGCTGGGTGGCCCCAGGCTATGTCTGTGGGATCTGAAGCCCCGGTCTCCCCAGCCCCAGCCTTTGTTGCAGCCATGGCCTTGAGCCCAGCCGAGTGGGGGGATGAAGATGGAGACGATGAGATCTACTTCTTCTTTACGGAGATTTCCCGAGCGTTTGATTCATACGAACGTGTTAAAGTCCCGAGGGTGGCTCGTGTGTGTGCGGTGAGACCCTGATCCAAGCTGTCTGCCTCGTTTTCTGCTCCGCTTGTCCTCCTGTCTTTTCCTCTGGTCTCTGTCTTTGTGTCTCTCTTCCATCTCCTTTTCTGCTGGGCCTTAACTACTTTTCTGGCAGCCTGAGGAATGTGGGAGAAAGGGCTCTGGCCTCTTTTACCCCATTATTACCCCGTGTGACCCTGCAATGTAGAGGTTAAAGGCAGGAACTGTTGACAAACAGCCCTGGATTCCAGTCCCTGCTACACTGCTTACTGCCTGTGTAACTCTGGGCAGGAATAGGTACTGTTCTGAGGACTAAATGAAGCAACTTATGTAAAGCACGTAGTGCTGTACTTTACATGTGCACAATAAACATGGTCACGGTCATTACTGTGACCCTGCCCACCCCATATTGCATTGTCCTCCTCAGTTACTCTGTCTCTGTCCTTGCATTGCTATGCATCTGTCTCCTTGACTGTGTCTGGAGGGTGTGTGTATTGGTCTCCACGGTCCTTCCTTAACGTTGGTCTTCTAAAGAGAACTTCCTACGTGCTTGTCATCCCAGGGCGATCTTGGGGGCCGGAAGACCCTCCAGCAGAGATGGACGACCTTTCTAAAGGCTGACCTGCTGTGTCCAGGGCCCGAGCACGGCCGGGCCTCGAGTGTCCTGCAGGACATGGCCATTCTTCGACCCGAGAGTGGAGCAGGGACCCCTGTCTTTTACGGCATCTTTTCCTCCCAGTGGTGAGGGGCTCCTGATACGGAGAGTTACAGGGTGGAAGACACCTGGGATTGGTTCAGTGTCAGTGTGGTCTCCTCCAGAGTAGGGTGGATTCTCTGTAGAACCCTGCTCCCTCTGCCCTGGGGCAGGCCGCACAGCTCCCTGTGTGTTTCTCAGGGGTCATCTCATTTGACGGGGTCTGAGTTGCCTCCCCCCAGTTCCCGCCAAATATCTGGCTCCAATCTGTGATTCTTCCAGGGAAGGGGCTGCCATCTCTGCTGTCTGTTCCTTCCGACCCCAAGATATTCGGACTGTGCTGAATGGTCCCTTCAGAGAGCTGAAACATGACTGCAACAGGGGACTGCCTGTCATGGACAATGACGTACCCCAGCCCAGGCCTGGAGAGGTAAGAGGGCTGGGGCAGTGAAGAACTGAATTGCCCCACGAGGACAAGAGTCCAGCTAAGCATCACAGACACTTCCTGGCCCCTGCGAAGCTTTGTCACGCATTCTGTGTTTCCTCTAGTGCATCACCAACAACATGAAGCTCCAGCAGTTTGGCTCATCACTCTTCCTGCCTGATCGTGTGCTCACCTTTATCCGGGACCACCCACTCATGGACAGGCCAGTGTTTCCAGCTGATGGCCGCCCTCTCCTGGTCACGACCGATACAGTCTATCTCAGAGTTGTGGCCCACAGGGTGCCCAGCCTCTCAGGGAAAGAGTATGATGTGCTCTATCTGGGGACAGGTATGTTTAATAACCAAGCAGATTGCCCATCCAGTGCACACAGGCTGTGGCCACAGAGAGGGTCCCTTGCATACAGGTAATCAGGGTCCCGGGCACAGGTTCAGTTATGTTATGATATCTCGCCCCTTGCCTGCTTCCTAGAGGACGGACACCTCCACCGAGCAGTGAAGATTGGAGCCCAGCTCAGTGTCCTTGAGGATCTGGCCTTATTCCCAGAGCCTCAGCCAGTTGAGAATATGAAGTTATATCAAGTGAGTTGTAGATTTTGGCAAGTCTGGTAGGAAGATGTCTGAATCCAGAGACAGTTGGTGACCCTGAGGTCTGGGAGAGCTAGCACGTTCCTCTTGCTCATTCCCTTTCTGTAGAACTGGCTCCTGGTTGGTTCCCGTACTGAGGTGACACAAGTGAATACAACCAACTGTGGCCGTCTGCAGAGCTGCTCAGAGTGCATTTTGGCTCGAGACCCTGCCTGTGCCTGGAGCGTTCGGCTAGCCGCGTGTGTGGCCCACCCTGGAGAGCATGGAGGGTGAGTGTGGCTACACTGTTGCATTGCCTGAGGTCCCACCTCCAGCCCAGCCATCCGTCTGAGTCTGTTTCTCATGGGTTGATGTTGCCCTGCATATGTGTGTGTGTGTGTGTGTGTGTGTGCGTGCGCGTGTGTGTGTGTGTGTGGTTTGTGTGCTCGTATAACTTGTGTGTCCATCTGTCAGCCCATACTAACGCATCCATCTGTCCTCATCCCCGCTGGACCTGCCCTGCCTGTGGCTGACTTGCACGTTGCCATTTGCTTCTCAGTTTTCACTCTACAAGTGCTCTCAGAAGTGGTTTCACTCCCTCTTTCCTTCCTTGAAAAACGTTATCTTGTTGCCTTCTATGATTCTGCATTCTCCTGGTTTTCCTTCCTACCTCTCTCACCTAACTAGATGTCTCTCTTACTGGTTCTTTTTCCAGCTAGTTTCTGAATGCTAATACTCCCCTGGGTTTAATCCTTGTCTTTACACTTTTATGCACTTGCAAGGGGATTTCATCCCCAAGTGCTGGTGACAACCACAGATGTGCCTTTAGCTGAGCTGTTTTATGAAACAGACAGTCATCTCACTGATCCTAACAGGATTTTTATTAACTGTGATAGGAAAGAAACTTTTCTCTTAACAGAAAAATCTTTTACCAGAGATTTCCAGAGAAATCTTGGGGTTGTGAGCAACCAGCTGTACTTCTTGGAAGGCTCTTGTGTTTCTTTTAAGATCAGATCAGATCAGTCGCTCAGTCGTGTCCAACTCTTTGCGACCCCATGAATCGCAGCACGCCAGGCCTGCCTGTCCATCACCAACTCCCGGAGTTCACTGAGACCCATGTCCATCGAGTCAGTGATGCCATCCAGCCATCTCATCCTCTGTCGTCCCCTTCTCCTCTTGCCCCCAATCCCTCCCAGCATCAGAGTCTTTTCCAATGAGTCAACTCTTTGCATGAGGTGGCCAAAGTATTGGAGTTTCAGCTTTCGCATCATTCCTTCCAAAGAAATCCCAGGCTGATCTCCTTTCTGACAGACCTAGTGCAGATTTAATTCTCTGTCGACTACTAGAAATATTTGTGGAATTTGTAGAATACAAGTATAGATATATTTGTAGAATTTGTAGAAAATGTCATGCATCTAAAAGGTATTGGGGAAAAGTTTAGGGATGAAGAGAATGTTGACTGATAATTCTAGAAGTGATTTATGAGATGACGGGAGGTGCGATTGGCAAGTGAATGTTCAGTGGTACCGAGGAGGGTAGAAGGGATGTTGACACTGGATTTACCAAGTGATTTCTTCTTTATAGGCTGGTTCAAGACATAGAGTCAGCGGATGTCTCTTCTTTGTGTCCTGAGGAGCCTGGAGGTCTGTATGGTTTAGGGAAATATGGGTGGAGTGGCTGGAAGGGCCTAGAAAGTAGTCCTTTTTGGACCTACTTTAAAACATGTCTCCTGGAAGATATGGCAGCCTTACTGTCTTTGGGAATCTACTTTTTGGCCTTGTCCCCTATGGCCCCTTCTCATATCACCCCACATTTCTGTCACCCCAAACCTATAGCTTCACCATTGTTTGTGCCTCTGCTTTCTCTCCAGAACACCCGGTGGTGTTTGAAGTTCCTGTGTCTGCAGCTGCACATGTGGTCTTGCCATGTTCCCCGAGCTCAGCCTGGGCATCTTGCGTGTGGCGCCAGCCCAGCGGAGTGACTGCACTCACCCGCCGGCAGGAGGGGCTAGAAGTGGTGATATCCCCAGAGGCCATGGGTGCTTATGCCTGTGAGTGTCAGGAGGGTGGGGCAGCCCGTGTGGTGGCTGCTTACAGCTTGGTGTGGGGCACCCCGCGGGGCCCCTTGAGCCAGCCTCACACAATAGGGGCTGGACTAGCAGGCTTTTTCCTGGGAGTTCTTGCAGCATCCCTGACTCTCCTCCTGATTGGTCGGCATCAGCAGCGACAGCGACAAAGGGAACTTCTGGCTAGAGACAAGGTGGGCTTGGACCTAGGGGTCCCACCATCTGGTACCACAAGCTACAGCCAGGATCCTCCCTCTCCCTCTCCTGAAGATGAGCGGCTGCCCCTGGCCCTGGCCAAGAGGGGCAGTGGCTTCGGTGGCTTCCCTCCACCCTTTCTACTTGATCCTTGCCCAAGCCCAGCCCACATTCGGCTAACTGGGGCTCCTCTGGCCACCTGTGATGAGACGTCCATCTAGGGCTGGGCAGATAACCACCAGCACAGAGACATCCATCTAGGGCCAGGCAAATAAGCACCAGTGCATGAGTGACCCCTGGATGGAATGACCACTGGGATGCTGGGGGGTCAGTGGGCCTGGAATGTCACCGTGGCCTCTGAGTTTTCTTTGTCCTTTGAATGGTCACTTCAACTTCCCTGTCTGCTCTCTCTGGGCCTGGACGGGTTCAGGGCCAGGCCTTTGCCTGATTCCCCTGAGAGCTCAGAACTGCTTTCGCAGTGAATCAGGACTTTTCCGGCACTTGCCGGCTCAACCCTTGTGACCCCTTCAGCCCACTCTCTTGGGCTTGTTAGTTTGGCACTTTGGCCCAGGACATCGCTGTGACTTTGCTTTCGGGTTGGGCCCTGGCCAGAAGGAGGAACCGTGGAAGTATTTGGCGGCTCATGTGCCCTGACTCCTTGTGCTGATTCTTGAAATTTATGTGATTCTCTGTGGGGAATGCATGCTCCCCAAACTGCAACATGCAATCTCTGTCCTGAGGTCTACCCCATCCCAGTTTTCCTTCTTCCATGAAAGAGCATGTGTAAATACACGGGTGTTCATAGATTACCTGGCCACAGGTGCATGGATGACTGGCCTGATGCTCAGGTGTATTCATGGGATGTTGAGAGGGTCAGGTCGGAGTAGGGCAGTGCCTACAGGACTTTAGACCCTGTAGCCAGTGAGGGAATGGCTCTCCTTTCTGAAAGGAGGAAACCACTGCTCTGTCTCCATCACCTCTCACAGCCCTTCTGTTGAGTAGACAAAAACCCTGGAAGTGATCTTCTGGGTGGAATAGTACATATGACCCTATCTTTCTCTTTGTTTTTACCTCCTGGCTGCCACCACTGCCATGCACAGCTACTCTTTCTCTGGCTAGAACCCTCTCCTTGACTTCTGTTAAATCTTCACAACATTCTAAATATCAGGGGATAGCAAAATGGGAACAGTCATGGTAAATACAAGCTGCACAAAGATAGGTTTGTTTCGGTGACTTTACTCATGACATCCTCGCTGTAAAGCAGGATTTCACCTGAGATTCACGGCCTCCCTAAGACCACATGCAAGATGCTGTCTGTACACGTGTGTCTATATTTTTCTCGGGGGGCAGGGGGTTATGACTCTCATCAGATTCTCAAGCCTTAACAAAAGTAAAGGGCCACTACCTGAAAGTCGACACGTGTTGGCCAAGCTGAAGTAGTGCCAAGCAGGGGCAGCTCTTCCTGCCCTGCCACGCTTGCCCTGTGGCTAGCCTCTGGACTGGCAGCTGCTGGATACCTTCTTGTTGCTCCATTCCTTGGAAGGTGGGCCCTGTGCCTATTTGAAGACACGTCAGCTGTCACCAAGTGTAAAGACCTCCTCTTGCTTCACGACTCCCAGGAGCTCTAGGCTTCTCCTGCTCAGTTCCAGTCTTGGCCTGTGAATGTGCCTCATTCATCCCTGGTGAGGGACCCCCATGAACTCTCATAAATGGTCCAGCCTTTCCAAGTTGAGGTTTTCAGCTCTACTTTCCTTGACAGCAGCCCGTGAACTACTCAAGAGTCCCCTTGGGTTGTGATTATTGGTGGCTTTGCCGTAAATAAGTGTGTGATCTTCAGCAAGTTAATCTAACCTTGGAGCAATGGCTTACTCATCTGTAAAGTGGGGATAATGATACCTACCTCAGGGTTGCTGCAAGGATTAAATGAGAGAACATGTAAACAATAAAGCACTATCTATACCAGTAGTGGTTGTTTTTGTAAAAATTGGCTTATTATGCCATAATCGCACAGTTGAACCATCAGATAACCATGACGCACGCAGTCACTTTAAGCCTCATTTGGTTGGAGAAGAGTCATTGCCACACACAAATATCCTGTCCTGGGTCATCTCTGGTCAGATCTTAGCTGCCAGTGTCTAGGTTTTGGGAGCAGGGCCTGTGATTTTTATACTCTTCAGATGCATCTGACCTTGGTGCCTTACTAATCTTTGTGGGAATGGAGGAGGGCTCTGTATTTGGTTTATCCTCATTCATTGTACTCTCTTGAGGTTATGGGTTCATTTTATTTTGAGGAAGGAAGGGAATGGGGGATTTCAGACGGACCTGGAGTCTCTGGGAAAAGGGGAGAACAGTTTCACAAGGAGGGAGGGCCGGATCACAGTGGACTTGGGGCATTTGGTCCTTGGATAGTGGCTCTGGTTGGAGGAAAATGAAAAGTGAAATGTAGGAAACTGAGGAAAGTTGGAAATAGGCCGGAATGGAGGGGAGCCATATCTTCGGCTGTGAAAGGTTCAAGCCCCAAGAGTGAGTGATAGGATAGAAATGTGAAACCTGTTCCCAAAGAAATAGTGTGAATAACTGTTGCATTATCTTCAGACTGTGGGGTTGTGGGGTTGGAAAGAATCCAGTGATAAGAGAGGTGAAGAAGTGTGCAGGGTTCCTGCAGGTAGAGCTGTGAGGATTCTGGCTACCAGAGACCTGACTGGCTTTTGCACATAAAGCAGCCAGGGAGAGGGTTGGGGATGGGGTTTGTATTTGTGTTTACCTCCAAACTCTAAAGATCATCCACTTTCTGGCCGTCACTCTTAAATTCCCCTCTGTTTTTGGTCCACACATTGTGACTCTTAGCTTGTCAACTCTAACCAGTGGTCTGCTGCTATCCGCGTGACCTTACTGAAAGTAGAGCCAGAAAGAGACGCTCACCATTGACTGTCATGAGCCAAGTGAATTCCAGCATATTTGTCATGAGCCAAGTGAATTCCAGAATGTTGGCCCTAACCCAACAGGAGGCAGACTCACATCTTTTCCTGGGAGTCTCCTGACTCCCTGCCTTTCCCCAGTAGCCCCACAGTGATGGGAAGAAAGGGTTCCTTTAGGTATCTGCTGGACCTTGTCCCTCCTGGCTACTGTGCTCCTGTCAGAGGGGGCAGTCATGGCTACAACAGACTGTTCCTGGTCAACGGCACAGAGCACCTATCTCAAGGGTGTTTAAAATTCTTGCTAGTAGAGTCCAGGCACAGATCTCTCTGTGATATGGCAATTTGTGTGGCCAGTAGACAGAAGATGTGGTCCCAGGTGAGGTAAAGCACCAGGTTTGGGTTAGGGTACGGAGGGGCAAGCAACAGAGAGAATGACCTGGCTCCCTGTGGATGTTAGGTGGAGTCAGGGGTATTTGGAAGAGCCCAGATGAGGGATCAGTTTCAGAGAACTGCTTCTGGGTCCTGTGGAGAAATAAATGCAAGCCAGGAACTGTCTTCCTCTCCTCTTTCTTGGGTTCCCAGCCCATGAGATTGGGTTTTCCCTAGACACACTGAGCCTAGGATTTAGGGCTACCAGTGAATCCAGAGCTTCCCATTGGTGTGTATGGCACCTTCTCATGGACTTGAAGGCGTGGCAATGCTGAACCACAGGCTGAAGGCCTTTATCACCTGCAGCTGGGGCCATGGTCGAGGCAGGAGGAGTCAGCAACTGACGCCGGATCCAAAGACCCACATCTCAACTTCAGTTTCAAGCAAGTCCTTTGGGTTGAGGAGGCTGGGAATACAGTCCACTTGGGGCTGAGGTTCACTCCAAGGACCCTCTGAAGGTTATGTGTTGAGGCTCATCAGACCTCTCTAATCGGAAGCTGAGGAAGAGAACTCCTAGGGTAAGCTCGGGCTTCAGGCCTTTGCCAGCAAGCCCCATATCTGTCAGGAAAGGTTCTAATCAGCCTCAGATGGGTCCTCTGGAATTCTTTCCTGCCCAAGAGGTCAAAGACTTGGCACATGCTTCAATACTCTCCTTTCAAGATAGATTTACTTGTGTGTGGTAGGTAAGCTATTCCTTTCCTAGAAGAAGTGAGGAGGCAGAAGAGAGGTGAAGATGGAGTTGGCTGCTTTTTTCCTTTCAGTGGTGTAGAACTGTGTCCTGTTTCCATGCAGCTTCTCCAGAAGTGACTCCTGTTCTGGTGCGATAGAAGTTATGGATGCTGGAGACAGTCATGGCCTTCAGGATTATGGGCAGGTGTCCGCATGCTTTGGTGTGGAAGGATGGAACTGACTATCTTTCATGTGAGGTTGGATGATGAGCATATCAGCAGCAATCACGGAACCAGAGACTCTTCTTTCCTTTGGTGGGAGCCACAGAAGTACCCTGAATTCATGTTCAGTTCTAGGGAGAAGGATAACCATCTGCAAATGGCTGAGATAGAATATTTTCCCCACGAAGTGACTGGGAGTTCAGAACCAGGTTAATTAGACTTATAATAGTTTTTGTACCTATGAGTTTGTGGAGGAAAATCCACACACCTTATAACTAACACCAGCATGTCTGAAACTATCAGTCTAGAACGCCTGCATTATGAACTGACCTATAGATGGAGAGAGCAGAACTGGCTGTAGACAGAGTAGAAGTGAAAGCCTACTAGTTATCTGAAATGAAGAAGGAGGGGCTTCTTCCAACCCTTTGCAGGAGTCAGTCCCCCTAGTGTAGCTCATCTGCATACATATCCACCAAATTAATATTTTTTTAATCAGACTCAAAACTGATCACCTCTCAGATTTACTGGATTTTGGCAATTTGTCTGTAGTTTCATCATATACTATAACTCACTGTGTTGTGATCACTTTGTAATTCCCAGGTAAACATTCTTAGAAGGGAACGTGAATCTGTTCCTAGTTGGCAAAGTTGTCCATATGCTGCCACTGCAAAGTTTTGTGACAAAGCTGTCCTTAGGAGCTTTATTAGATAAGTTCTTATTCTTTTGGGTATTTATTGCTGTACTCAGGACAGGCTTTGCTATGATGTAATAATGTGCAACCCCATATTCTTAGTGGTTTGAAACAACATGTTTCTTACACGACTTAGAAAGGAATGAAGTTCTGATATATGCTACAACGATGACCTTGTGGACATTATGATAAGTGAAATAAACCAATCACAAAAATGCTGTATGATTTCACTTATATGAGGTACTTAGAGTAATCAGATTCATAGAGACAGCAAGTAGAATGTGGTGTCCACAATGAAGGAAACAATAAGCAAAGTGAAAAGACAGCTCTCTGAATGAGAGAAAATAATAGCAAATGACAAAACTGACAAAGAATTACTCTCCAAAATATAAAAGCAGCTCAATACCAGAAAAGTGAAAAACTCAATCAAGCAGTGGGCAAAAGACCTAAACAGACATTTCTCCAATGAAGACATCCAGCTGGCTAACAAACACATGAAAAGATGCTCAACATCACTCATTATTAGAGAAATGCAAATCAGAACCACAATGAGGCATCATCTCACACGGTCAGAATGGCCATCATCAAAAAGTCTACAAATAATAAATGCTGGAGAGGGTATGTAAAAAGGGAAACCTCTTACACCATCGGCAGAGTGTAAATTGGTACAGTCACTATGGAGAACAGTGTGAAGATTCCTTAAAGTCCTGGGGATAGGACTGCCATATGACCCAGCAATTCCACTGCTGGGCATATACCCTGAGGAAACCAGAACTGAAGGAGACACGTGTACCCCAATGTTCATTGCAGCACTGTTTACAATAGCCAGGACATGGAAGCAACCTAGATGTCCACTGGCAGATGAATGGACAATGAAGTTATGTACACAATGGAATATTACTCAGCTATAAAAAGGAACACGTTTGAGTCAGTTCTAATGAGGTGGATGAATCTAGAGCCTATTACACAGAGTGTAGTGAGTCAGAAAGAGAAAGACAAATACTGTATATTAATGCATATATATGGAATTTAGAACAATGATATTGATGATCCTACATGCAGAGCAGCAAAGTAGACACAGACATAAAGAAGACATAAAGACATAATGTAGACACAGACATAAAAAGCAGACGTTACTTTGCCGACAAAGGTCCGTCTAGTCAAGGCTATGGTTTTTCCAGTAGTATGTATGGATGTGAGAGTTGGACTATAAAGAAAGCTGAGTGCCAAAGAATTGCTGCTTTTAAACTGTGGTGTTGGAAAAGATTCTTAAGAGTCCCTCAGACTGCAAGGAGATCAAATCCAAAAAGAAATAAATCCTGAATATTCATTGGAAGGACTGATGCTGAAGCTGAAGCTCCAATACTTTGGCCACCTGATGTGAAGAGACGACTCATTAGAAAAGACTGTGATGCTGGGAAAGATCGAAGGCAGAAGGAGAAAGGGACAGCAGAGGATGAGATGGTTGGATGGCATCACCAACTCAACAGACATGAGTTTGAGCAAGCTCTGGGAGATGGTGAAGGACAGGGAAGCCTGCAGGAAGTGCTGCAGTCCATGGGGTCGCAAAGAGTCGGACACAACTGAGCGACTGAACAACAATAACAGCATAGAATTATGTTGCTTCTGGCAACACCCAATCTAGAGCAAAGCCCTGCGTCCTTAAACTCTCCTGCAAGCCACCAACACAAGTGTGAGTAAGTCCCTCCCAACAGCCTGTTACTGAAACACCCATAGTTGCCCATGCTGCGTATTCTCTCTCGCTGTAGAGTGATAAACCCAGCTACCACTGTGTTCCTGGTAATCTCTGGCTGGAGGTCAAAGACAAACAGCAAACTGTCCAGTCCATTATTGTTTGTGATAGATATATACTGCCATTGTTACACAAATATATGGAATTATGCATACCAAGCTGTTGGTAATGGTGAGGGATTTTACAAAACCTGGTGAGGGATTTTACAAAACCTGGTGAGGGATTTTACTTTTTTTTTTTTTTTGAGTGGAGAGGGGAAGAAAAGAAAGGAAAGAAGAAAGAGAAGAATGAGGAGAGAATGATGGTGGTGGTGGCAGTGGCTCTAAATGAAGTATTAAGTGTTGATGATGTTATTGGACTATATTTTCTTTTTTTAAATTTTCTACAATTAATATCTATTACATTTGAATGAAAAATAATAGAAATTATTTTTAAATGGAATAAAATTGTGATTTTTTTCCAAGGAAAATACTATGTGGCCACTTAAAATTCTTTAAATAATTAAAAATTGAATAATAGCTAATTAATGTGCAATGTTGTATTAGTTTTAAGTGTACAAAAAGTGATTCAATTATACATATACATGTATGCATATATATTTTAAATTATTTTCAATTATAGTTTATTATAAGATATAGAATATGGTTTCCTGTGCTATACAGTAAATCCTTGTTATTTATCTATTTTATATATAGTAGTGTGTATAGGTTAATCCCAAATTCCTAATCTACCACTCCCCACCCACTATCCCCTTTGGTAACCAAAATTTGTTTTCTATGTCTGTGAGTCTATTTCTGTTTTGCAAGTAAGTTTATTTATATCATTTTTTTAGTTTCCACATATAAGTGATATCATATGATTCTTGTCTTTATCTGTATGACTTACTTCACTTAAAACAGTAATTTCTAGGTCCATCCATGTTGCTGCAAATGGCATTATTTTGTTCTTCCAGTGCTTTTGCCTGGAAAATCCCGGGGGGGGGGGGGGGGGGCTGATAGGCTGCAGTCCATGAGGTCGCTAAGAGTCGGACACGACTGAAGTGACTTAGCAGTTAGCAGTAGCAGTATTATAAATGCCACATCTTCTTTATCCATTCATATATCGATGTACACTTGGGTTACTTCCATGTCTTGGTTATTATAAATAGTGCTGCTATGAAAATAATTAATTTTTGCAATGGTATTTTGTGCCTGACTAAAAACTAAGGTTTGAAGGCTTTCCGTATTCCAAATCAGTTGCAGTACCAGACAAGGTACAGTAGGTGTCGCTATTTCACAGAGAGCTGCATATTGTTAATGACGTCCTCTTTGAGCAGTGCTCATTGTAAACCAATTATCTATCTGCCAGACATATCTAATATCTAACTCTGAGTACTATGTACTTGTAATTTTCCTTCCTCTCCTCGTTTTATTCCATGACTCAGTCTCTGTAAGAGAAATTACGGTAGTAAAACATACTCTTTATTCCTTTTCACATATACATCCTATCTTTACAGGAATCGTTTGAAGTACTCCAGGCAGGTTTTATATATTCCAGGGTACAGATGAGGAAACTGAAGTTAACCAGAAAACTTAAGTCATTAACAGTTCACTGGTTCAGGTTTCTTTCCCCTCCATTGGCTAGTTCTAGAAACTTCCACATGTATAGCAAACAGCACTATTTTTGCTTTAAATATATCAATATATAGAAGTATCAGTAGTAAAAGTACATTCAAATCAGTTTCCAAGAACTGCCATCCAGATGATGAGAACTGACCCATGTTGCTTGAGCAGTGTGATTGTGTGCAAAAGCTCCTGATGGATGTACTGCAAAGCGGAGCCCTGAAATTTGGGCAAGTAGGCAGCCTTCAGAAGTCTGCGAGTTCTTTGTAAGCACCTGGTGGGCTGCCGTCTATGGGGTCGCACAGAGTCGGACACTACTGAAGCGACTTAACAGCAGCAGCAGCAGGCATCCTTGGGGAGCATGCTGAATGTAATTCATGTTTGTGTGTGACTACGAGTTACACTGTAAACATCCATTATTGTGGTTTGTGGTAATGTCAGATACATAGAGTTTTTGCTTTTTCCTTCTGAGGGTCTACATTTTCCCAAACCTTACGTGCAATTCTTCTTGGGTTATCACTTCCTGATGCCTGCCTTGTAGTTGCCATTTTCCCCTCTTCTAGTTCGCTTTGCCTCAAATGTTATGGAATTATAAATCAAATACCTAGGCTAGGTAGAAATGACTATGAAGTTAGCAAGTTCAAAGCGAATCTATTTGAAGGCATTTGAATTTGTAAGTTACTTACTGGGTCAAACTGATAGGGAGTTGGTTCTGGAGAGATGCAGGTTGACTATGCCAATTTTTTAAAAAATCCAAATAATCAACACCAGTCTTGATTTCAGTCTACTGAGTCTCCCTGGGACTTGGTCTTTCACTTAAATGCTGTAGTGATTTGAAGGGTGTGCTCCAGGCTGGGGTGAGGATATCTAGCCTTATAGAGCTGGCCTGACAACCTCTGATGGCCTGGTGGGTTATGGACCAGGAGGAAATCTGGTGGAGTGTAGGGTGAGTAAAAGGTAGAGGAGACTCAGGGGAGGGGCTGCTAGATTATGACTCAGGTTGAAACAGGGAGTTGACAGATGATCCAGTCCTCTTCCTAGCAAGCATTGAGACCCACTAGGGGCCTCCTTACAACCTCCAGGGTGCAGAATGGAGGACTGGATGAACCACATATGCCAGACAATGTCTATGTATGATGAGGTGGGCAGTGGCAGATGCAGAGTTCAGACACAAAATTGTGGCCCCTAGGAATGAGGTAGCAGGATGGACCCAACCAGCTATCTGAGGTACAGGGCTGGGGCACAGGTGGGGAACACTTAAGGTCTCCAAGAAACCTGGGATGAGGTTACCGGGCCTGGCGTGCTCTGCCCGTGCACTTCAGCCCAGAAGTGGGGCAAAGAAGCCTGGTATATGAGACTGCCAGAATGGTTTCCAAATCCACCTACCGATGAGGCAAAGACTTCTGCTGGATGACTGCAAGAAGGAGCCCTCTCACCTTTGGGCAAGGTGGGTGGACTTAGGGGGTTGGAAATTCTTTGCAAATAGATTAGATGGGGCAGGACTATGGGCCGGTACTGACACCATGGGCCATAGCCACTTGGGGAATCAGGCCCAGGGCTAGGTCTTTCTGGAACCCCGGGATCTGGGGCTCTCCAGGGGGAAGGGACCAGGCAGAACAGATCAATCTGGTGAGTAGGGAAGTGGCCTTAGGTCACAAACACTAATCACTTCAGGAGAAAAACAGCTCATCCTTTGAAATGAATTTTGCATGCATGCCCAATGTGCATGTGTTTGAGGGTAAATTCATTGTTTTTTTCCCCAAGGAAATGGCAACCCACTCCAGTGTTCTTGCCTGGAGAATCCCAGGAATGGGAATCCTGGTTGGCTGCCGTCTATGGGGTCGCACAGAGTCGGACACAACTGAAGCGACGCAGCAGCAGCAGCAAATATGCTTATTACAGTATAAAACATTCAGAAAATACAGAAAAGTATAGAAAATAAGTATCACCTGGAATCCCACTGTGTCTTGCCAGAAATATTCTCTCTAAATATATTTTGGTGAATTTCCTTTCAGTCTTCTCTCTCTCTCTCTCTCTCTCTCTCTATATATATATATATATTCAATACATATGGGCTTCCCTTGTGGCTCAGCTAGTAAAAAATCCTCCTGCAATGTGGGAGACCTGGGTTCGATCCCTGGATTGGGAAGATCCCCTGGAGAAGGGAAAGGCTACCTACTCTGGCCTGGAGAATTCCATGGACTGTATAGTCCATGGGGTCGCAAAGAGTCAGACACAACTGAGCAACTTTCTCTTCAATATGTATATATATTCAATGTAAGTATATAAATATAGATTTAATTAAATCATACAATAATGCTCTTTGTATCTTGTTTCTTCCACTTGATAATATATCTTGGATACTTTTCCACAATAACATATGTAGTTCTGCACCATTATTTTAATAGCTGCGTAAGATTCTTTTGCTTGATATTTCTTTTTTTAATGAGCCCTCTGACTTAGCAGCAGCATTGATTAACATCATATCTTCCTAGAATAATGATAAATTTATTAATTATTTCAGCACATTGACTACAACTTCCAAAACAAGCCCAGATACAGCTCATTTTTGACCTGAATCTAATTTTAATAGCAGTGCCTTTAAGAATTCACCATTTTTTTTTCACATTTTCTGTTGATTTCTAATACATTTGTAGTATTAAGGGAGTCTCCTATATCTCAAACACTAACAGGGTTGTATATTTTTCTTTTAGGAGAATCAGGATGGATCTTGAATGGGGTCAAATACCTTTCCATCATCCATTAACATGATACAGATTTTCCCCTTTAGCCTGCTAATGTCCTGGTGCTGAGAATACCTTGGTTTCTTGGAATGAATCCTGTCTTTGTGATTTTGCAGCCTGGGAAGGGGAAGTTGCTGCTCTTGAAAGTCTCATGAAAAAGGCCGCATGTTTCAAGCCGTGTGCAAACCCCACTCTTTTCATGGACTGCTGCATGTGCTTTAGAATAATTTGGGAAGCGTTCAGCCTTTTAGTGTTAGATAATTAGATGGGTAAAATCTGACTCAGATAAGCAGAGTTTAGATAACTTAGCAACAATCTATTTCTGGGTTTGATAAAACAGCCCCAGCAAAGACAGTTGGGGCTGGAATTCTCCTAAGTACACATGGGGAGGGGAGGATGGGGAGTGGTTGTTGGATACCTGTCACATTTCTTTCTTGACACTCAAGCTTTCCCATAGCTGTGCACATCCTGGGCTTCCCAAGTGGCACTATTGGTAAAGAACCCACCTGCCAATGCAGGAGATGTAAGAGACGCGGTTTTGATCCCTGGGTCAGGAAGATCCCCTGGAGGAGGGCATGGCAACCCATTCCAGTATTCTTGCCTGGAGAATCCCATGGTCAGAGGAGCCTGGCAGACTACAGTCTGTAGGGTCACAAGAGTCAGACGACTGAAGCCACTTAGCAAGGATGCAGGTCACGGTGGAGACAAGGAAGATAGTAATCATCATCACACACTGAGCACCTTCCCAGAGCTAGGCACACTGCTGGGTGCTCTGAGTGTATTATTTCTTCAAGCACATCAGGAGCTCTTCTGTGCCTTTTTTACAGATGAGGAAACCAGAGTTTAGTTTGCTCAAGGCTCCCAGCTGGTAAGTGGTAGAGGCAGGATTTGAAGCCAAGTGTGTTTGGTTCTCTGTTAACCTTGCCCATGCCCACGCCCAGCTTTGCTGGCTGGCATCCTATTCTGCTGGGAAAGACTGACTGGTGGGGATATGTTTAATTAAAAACAGTACCTTTCAGCTTCTGGATTATTCTTTCAAATAACAGCTCTCTGCTGTTTTGTTTTTTTTTTTTTTTTTAATTAGGTCAAATTAACAAATGATTTTGGGCTGTTTACCCTGTGGACAGTGTAAGGCTAGTTGCTGTAGGAAATGTTGAAGTGTAAATAAAGACTCATATCCGGACAAACTGAAATCCAGTCTTGCAAAGCAATATGTAAGTTGACTGCTTAACCTTAAAAAATAGCTACTCCACCAGACAATATATACTAAACTGACTTTCCAGGGGTGAGACTGTGTATATTAGAAAACATATACAATCAGACAGATCTGCTCCTTCCTGAGGCCCTCACACCACACACCAATGTAAACTCCTGGTCTATAAGCTTATTAAAAAATTTAATTCAAGTCATGGAAAAAACTAGCAAAGATTAAAGCATTCATTTTTATTGTGGAGGAATAGCCTTATTAGAATTTATGCTACAAAAAAATAAAGTAGGAACAATAGATAACAATGGAGAATTCAAAAAAGTGTTTAAACAAATAAGAATACACTAAATTATATGTCATAAACATTACTATATATGAAATCGATAATTAATAAGGACCCACCATGTAGCACAGGGGACTCGTCTCCATTCTCTGTAATGGCCCATATGAGAAAAGAACCTAAAAAATGGGTGGCGAGTTTCCTGGTGGTGCAGTGGTTAAGAATCCACTTGCAATGCAGGGGGTGTGGGTTCGATCTCTGGTCCAGGAAGCTCTCACAGGCTCTCACATGTGGCAATTAAGCCTGTGAGCCACAGCTACTGAAGCCCGGGTGCCCTAGGGCCTGTGCTCGTCAACAAGAGAAGCTGGAGCATTGCAACGAAGAGTAGCCCCTGTTTGCCACAACCAGAGAAAGTCTGTACACAGCAGTGAAGACCCAAGAACTAGAGAAAGCCTGTGCACAGCAGTGAAGACCCAAGAACTAGAGAAAGCCTGTGCATAGCAGTGAAGACCCAAGAACTAGAGAAAGTCTGTGCACAGCAGTGAAGACCCAAGAACCAGAGAAAGCCTGTGCACAGCAGTGAAGACACAGTACAGTCAAAAATAAATTAAAAAGATAAAAGAGCATTGTATATGTATATGTATATATGTGTATATATGTATATGTATATACATATGCTATGCTAAGTCGCTTCAGTCGTGTCCGACTCTGTGTGACCCCATAGACGGCAGCCCACCAGGTTCCCCCGTCCCTGGGATTCTCCAGGCAAGAACACTGGAGTGGGTTGCCATTTCCTTCTCCAATGCATGAAAGTGAAAGTGAAAATGAAGTCGCTCAGTCATGTCTGACTCCCAGTGACTCCATGGACTGCAGCCTACCAGGCTCCTCCGTCCATGGGATTTTCCAGGCAAGAGTACTGGAGTGGGGTGCCATTGCCTTCTCCGTATATACATATACATACATTGTATATGTATATGTATACATGTATATGTATAACTGATTCACTTTGCTATACAGCAGAAACTAGCATTGTAAATCAGCTTTACTCCAATACATTTTTAAAAACAAGATTATATGAGTCAATATGATAAATTATACACAAATTTATAAAGGACATTCAAAGTTTTACAATGAGCAAGCATTACTTTTAAAATAAAAACTGCCTTCAGTAACTTAAACCCAGGTTAAAAAAGCTTATAAAATACATAAGAAAGCAATACCTCACCTTCAAATACTGGCAACAAATGTAAACAGATAATTTGCCTTATGATATTAGTCAACTCTATGGTTGGAGCGCGGAGAAGGCAATGGCACCCCACTCCAGTACTTTTGCCTAGAAAATCCCATGGACGGAGGAGTCTGGTAGGCTGCAGTCCATATGGTCGCTAGAGTCGGACACGACTGAGCGACTTCACTTTCACTTTTCACTTTCATGCATTGGAGAAGGACATGGCAACCCACTCCAGTGTTCTTGCCTGGAGAATCCCAGGGACGGGGAAGCCTGGTGGGCTGCCATCTATGGGGTCGCACAGAGTTGGACCCGACTGAAGCGACTTAGCAGCAGCAGCAGCAGCATGGCTGGAGCTAGGATAAAGTCAAGAAAGGAAAAAAAGTAAGAAAATAGTGAAAATGTTCAGTATGTTCATATCTTTTAATTTAGTTTCCTCTTTCTGAGAATTTATTCTAAGGAAAATGTTCTATGGATGGGGAATCTAAATGTGCAAGGAGCTTCACCATAACACAGAAGTGGTTAACCAAACCATAGCAGATCTATGCAATGGGATATTACTTAGTCATTAAAATAATCACTGTGAAGACTTTGAGGCCACAGACTAATAAAGTAACAATAAATGAAAACAGCAGAAATTTACCTACACAATTATTCCACTTCTGGGAAAGTAAGTTGTTATGATTAAGGCTTAGAAGTAAATATGGAAAAGTCAGTAGAGTCATACTTGGATAAAGATAATCAGGAATTTTTTATTTAAAAATTTAGTTTCTGCTCAAGAATGATTTTTTTAAACTTTTTATTTTGTATAGGAATATAGCCAACTCACAATATTGTGATAGTTTCACATGGACAGCAAAGGGACTCAGCCATACGTGTACATGTATCCATTCTCCACCAAACTTCCCTCCCATCCAGACTGCCACATAACATCGAGCAGAATTCCCTGTGCTATATAGTAAGACCTTGTTGGTTATCCATTTTAAATATAGCAGAGTGTACATGGTCAAAAATTATTTTTAAAAAAAAAAAGAAAATTGTGGTATTGGGTTCTTTGGGCATCTCAGTGGGTTATTTGTCTACACCAGCATCAGACAGTTGGCTAGATGGGACAGTGGAGCCGCCACCTCTGTAGTGGGCACAGACCCCACCCAGAGCTGGTGCCTTCCATCCAGATTGTCACTCCTTCATCAGCCTGTAGCCTAGGCCCTCTTTCTGACTCTCATGCACGGCATCTCCCTAGCAGTCCCCTGTCCTGCCTGCAGCTCCAAAAGCTTCCAGATACACTGCACTCCCTTGTTCAGCTCCTGCTCCCTCATTCCCATAACCCTTAAGAGAAGTAATTCCAAATGAATGAACAGAACAGAACTGGACTTTGTTATGTGGAGGGTAAATAGGATGCTGAAAAGACAAAATGATAGGATACTGAAAGAGAAACTCCCCAGGTCAGTAGGGGCCCAATATGCTCCTGGAGATCAGTGGAGAAATAACTCCAGAAAGAATGAAAGGATGGAGCCAAAACAAAAAGAATACCCAGCTGTGGATGTGTCTGGTGATAGAAGCAAAGTCCAATGCTGTAAAGAGCAATATTGCATAGGAACCTGGAATGTCAGGTCCATGAATCAAGGCAAATTGGAAGTGGTCAAACAAGAGATGGCAAGAGTGAATGTCGACATTCTAGGAATTAGCGAACTAAAATGGACTGGAATGGGTGAATTTAACTCGGATGACCATTATATCTACTACTGTGGGCAGGAATCCCTCAGAAGAAATGGAGTGGCCATCATGGTCAACAAAAGAGTCCGAAATGCAGTACTTGGATGCAATCTCAAAAATGACAGAATGATCTCTGTTCGTTTCCAAGGCAAACCATTCAATGTCACAGTAATCCAAATCTATGCCCCAACCAGTAACGCCAAAGAAGCTGAAGTTGAAAGGTTCTATGAAGACCTACAAGACCTTTTAGAACTAACACCCAAAAAAGATGTCCTTTTCATTATAGGGGACTGGAATGCAAAAGTAGGAGATCAAGAAACACCTGGAGTCACAGGCAAATTTGGCCTTGGAACACGGAATGAAGCAGGGCAAAGACTAACAGAGTTTTGCCAAGAAAATGCACTGGTCATAGCAAATACCCTCTTCCAACAACACAAGAGAAGAGTCTATACATGGACATCACCAGATGGTCAACACCGAAATCAGATCGATTATATTCTTTGCAGCCAAAGATGGAGAAGCTCTATACAATCAGCAAAAACAAGACCAGGAGCTGACTGTGGCTCAGACCATGAACTCCTTATTGCCAAATTCAGACTGAAATTGAAGAAAGTAGGGAAAACTACTAGACCATTCAGGTATGACCTAAATCAAATCCCTTATGATTATACAGTGGAAGTGAGAAATAGATTTAAGGGCCTAGATCTGATAGATAGAATGCCTGATGAACTATGGAATGAGGTTCGTGACATTGTACAGGAGACAGGGATCAAGACCATCCCCATGGAAAAGAAATGAAAAAAAGCAAAATGGCTGTCTGGAGAGGCCTTACAAATAGCTGTGAAAAGAAGAGAAGCGAAAAGCAAAGGAGAAAAGGAAAAATATAAACATCTAAATGCAGAGTTCCAAAGAATAGCAAGAAGAGATAAGAAAGCCTTCTTCAGTGATCAATGCAAAGAAATCGAGGAAAACAACAGAATGGGAAAGACTAGGGATCTCTTCAAGAAAATCAGAGATACCAAAGGAACATTTCATGCAAAGATGGGCACGATAAAGGACAGAGATGGTGTGGACCTAACAGAAGCAGAAGATATTAAGAAGAGGTGGCAAGAATACACAGAAGAACTGTACAAAAAAGAGCTTCAAGACCTAGACAATCATGATGATGTGATCACTGACCTAGAGCCAGACATCTTGGAATGTGAAGTCAAATGGGCCTTAGAAAGCATCACTACGAACAAAGCTAGTGGAGGTGATGGAATTCCAGTGGAGCTATTCCAAGTCCTGAATGATGATGCTGTGAAAGTGCTGCACTCAATATGCCAGCAAATTTGGAAAACTCAGCAGTGGCCACAAGATTGGAAAAGGTCAGTTTTCATCCCAATCCCAAAGAAAGGCAATGCCAAGGAGTGCTCAAACTACCGAACAATTGCACTCATCTCACACGCTAGTAAAGTAATGCTCAAAATTCTCGAAGCCAGGCTTCAGCAATATGTGAACCGTGAACTTCCTGATGTTCAAGCTGGTTTTAGAAAAGGCAGAGGAACCAGAGATCAAATTGCCAACATCCGCTGGATCATGGAAAAAGCAAGAGAGTTCCAGAAAAACATCTATTTCTGCTTTATTGACTATGCCAAAGCCTTTGACTGTGTGGATCACAATAAACTATGGAAAATTCTGAAAGAGATGGGAATACCAGACCACCTGATCTGCCTCTTGAGAAATCTGTATGCATGTCAGGAAGCAACAGTTAGAACTGGTCATGGAACAACAGACTGGTTCCAAATAGGGAAGGGAGTATGTCAAGGCTGCATATTGTCACCATGTTTATTTAACTTATATGCAGAGTACATCATGAGACATGCTGGACTGGAAGAAACAGAAGTTGGAATCAAGATTGCTGGGAGAAATATCAATAACCTCAGATATGCAGATGACACCACTCTTATGGCAGAAAGTGAAGAGGGGCTAAAAAGCCTCTTGATGAAAGTGAAAGTGGAGAGTGAAAAGGTTGGCTTAAAGCTCAACATTCAGAAAACGAAGATCATGGCATCCAGTCCCATCACTACATGGGAAATAGATGGGGAAACAGTGGAAACAGTGTCAGACTTTGTTTTTCTGGGCTCCAAAATCACTGCAGATGGTGACTGCAGCCATGAAATTAAAAGACG
This sequence comes from Tragelaphus eurycerus, assembly GCA_935064755.1. Classification (NCBI taxonomy): domain Eukaryota; kingdom Metazoa; phylum Chordata; class Mammalia; order Artiodactyla; family Bovidae; genus Tragelaphus; species Tragelaphus eurycerus. The sequence continues at coordinate 27,406,240 of CAKXYN010000016.1, forward strand.
CTTACTCCTTGGAAGGAAAGTTATGACCAACCTAGATAGCATATTCAAAAGCAGAGACATTACTTTACCAACAAAGGTTCGCCTAGTCAAGGCTATGGTCTTTCCTGTGGTCATGTATGGATGTGAGAGCTGGACTGTGAAGAAGGCTGAGCGCCGAAGAATTGATGCTTTTGAACTGTGGTGTTGGAGAAGACTCTTGAGAGTCCCTTGGACTGCAAGAAGATCCAACCAGTCCATTCTGAAGGAGATCGGCCCTGGGATTTCTTTGGAAGGAATGATGCTAAAGCTGAAACTCCAGTATTTTGGCCACCTCATGCGAAGAGTTGACTCATTGGAGAAGACTCTGATGCTGGGAGGGATTGAGGGCAGGAGGAGAAGGGGACGACAGAGGATGAGATGGCTGGATGGCATCACTGACTCGATGGATGCGAGTCTGAGGGACCTCCGGGAGCTGGTGATGGACAGGGAGGCCTGGCGTGCTGCGGTTCATGGGGTCGCAAAGAGTCGGACACGACTGAGCGACTGATCTGATCTAATCTGATCTGATATTAAATTTTTATGGTTCATCTTTTACATGACCAAACTGCTTCCTAGAAAGGGCTTTCCTGGTGGTTTAGACAGTTAAGAATCCGCTTGCGATGCGGGAGACCTGGGTTCTATCCCTGGGTTGGGAGGATCCCCTGCAGAGGGGAATGACTACTCTGGTATTCTTGCCTGGAGAATCCCGTGGACAGAGGAGTCTGGCGGACTACAGTCCATGATGTTGCAAAGAGCTGGACACAACCGAGCGACTAACACACACAGAAGGATTCAGATCAGATCAGTCGCTCAGTCGTGTCTGACTCTTTGTGACCCCATGAATCACAGCACGCCAGGCCTCCCTGTCCATCACCAACTCCCAGAGGTCACTCAGACTCACATCCATCGAGTCAGTGATGCCATCCAGCCATCTCATCCTCTCTCGTCCCCTTCTCCTCCTGCACCCAATCCCTCCCAGCATCAGAGTCTTCTCCAATGAGTCAACTCTTCGCATGAGGTGGCCAAAATACTGGAGTTTCAGCTTTAGCATCATTCCTTCCAAAGAAATCCCAGGGCTGATCTCCTTCAGAATGGACTGGTTGGATCTCTTTGCAGTCCAAGGGGCTCTCAAGAGTCTTCTCCAACACCACACTTCAAAAGCATCAATTCTTCGGCACTCAGTCTTCTTCACAGTCCAACTCTCACATCCATACATGACCACAGGAAAGACCATAGCCTTGACTAGGCGAATCTTTGTTGGCAAAGTAATGTCTCTGCTTTTGAATATGCTATCTAGGTTGGTCATAACTTTCCTTCCAAGGAGTAAGCGTCTTTTAATTTCATGGCTGCAGTCACCATCTGCAGTGATTTTGGAGCCCAGAAAAAGAAAGTCTCACACTGTTTCCACTGTTTCCCCATCTATTTCCCATGTAGTGATGGGACCAGATGCCATGATCTTCGTTTTCTGAATGTTGAGCTTTAAGCCAACTTTTTCACTCTCCACTTTCACTTTCATCAAGAGGCTTTTTAGTTCCTCTTCACTTTCTGCCATAAGGGTGGTGTCATCTGCATATCTGAGGTTATTGATATTTCTCCCAGCAAAGGATTAATCCAGGTTAAAGTGAAAATTTAAAAGCCTCTGAATAAAGCTTGAGAGAGGAGCATAGGGGCATGGACAACTGACACATTAATCCAAGAGTGAGGAATATGACTTGTTAGATCTGGAATTCTCTGGAAAATGGTGCTAAACACACTCAGGTATCTTGAAATTGTCTGAAGAAGCAAAAGGGCACAGAAGGTAGCAATTATAAAAAACAGGGCATGATCCCGGAAAGGATTTTATTTATAGAAGTGTGAGGCTGGGAGGACAGAGAGCAGACAGGGCCAGCCCCGCTTGTCTTTCAGCTGAGGAAATTCAGGGCGACCCGAGGTCCAGCCAGGATCGAATCTGATCTTCTGCTGCTCAGTCCAGTACTCATTGTCCTGGAATGCATTCTAGAGGGGATTTTTTTGGTCCTGTATTCATTTCTATTTTGCAAAGTTAAAATATTCACGATTTAACAAAAGCATTATCAAAAGATGTACATTGAAAAGACTCCCTCCTACCACTTTTATTAATTTCTTATGCATCCTTCTAGTGTCTCTTTGTGGAAATACAAGCAAATCTAAAAATATTAAGATTCTTATTTCTTACTCTTTCTAACACAATGTATCAAGGAGATCTTTGCATATCAATGCATATAAATCTTCCTTGTTTAAGACATTTCACTGTAAGAATGTACAGTAGTGTATTTAACTAGTTCCTTTTTATGGACCCTTGGGTTATTTCCAATCTTCTGCTTTTGCAACCTGTGCTGCCATAAATATCCCTGTACACATGTCATCTTGTAGGAATGTAGGTGTATCTGAAGAGTAAATTCCCAGAAGTGGATTTATGAGGTCAAAGGATAACTGCAAGTAAAGTTCTGATAAATTGTCAGACTGCCTTCCATAGGAACTATACTCGTTTTGCATTCCATTTAGCAGAGTAGAAACATGCTTTATTCCCCTACAGAGTTGATCCCACAGCTGTCCCTTTCCAATCCTAGCCATGGCCCCATCCCTGTTTCTCAAGGAGCCCTGTGCACTGGCCTCAGCCACCTCCTCAGGCCTAGAATTTCACACACAAGCAGTAAGATCCACTGTACAGACCCAAGGAAAAGGCCTGTCCAGACCCTGGAAGCAGGTTTAGGGCTGTGTGGATACGGAATCCCAACATCTCAGGTACTTGGAAGATGGCCTAGAGGGAAGTTAAGACTGCAGGTGAGCACACCCCTTTGGGCCCATAGGCTTCTTGCCAGAGCAGGACCCTCTAAAATATAGGGCTTACGGGTAGTACTATGGGAAAGAGTTCAATCAAATTATCAATCTGCAGGCATCAGTGAGAGATAGAAAATTCAGGTATGAACAAGCCAGACGGGAGTCAGTGAAATATATTCATAGTAAAAGGGGTTTGAAGAGGCAGAAGGGAGGCAGAGGTCGTAGAAGCTCAGGAACCAGGAAAACACAAGTGCAACACATGTTCTGGAATGGGACGGTCCGGGGATGGGCAGGGAGGGAGCTGTCTTCGAGCTGGAACATCTTGTCACGTGAAGGTACATGGCACTGACTGTAGGTGGGAACCAGTCTTTTTCAGACCGTAATTCCAGTCTTCTGTCCTCTACTCAGAAGGCAGAGGTGTCTGTAGATTCAGGGGCAAAAGTACTTTCCAGCCTGATTGTCAAGCCACCGTGTTCTGCCCAGATTCAGAAGCTTTTGCTTCCAGCAATACGTGGTTGGGTTTGTTGAAGCACAACTTTAACTCAAGGATCCCTTTGCAATATCAGTTTAGTTCAGTTGCTCAGTCATGTCCGACTCTTTGTGACCCCATGAACTGCAGCACGCCAGGCCTCCCTTTCCATCACCAACTCCAGGAGTCCTCTGCAATATGGGTAATGCAAAAACTCTTGTCAGCTGAGTGGCTCCATAAAAACATAACTAAGCACAAAACACCTCCAAGGAAATCATGCCATGGTGAGTTTTCTTTGACTATCAGTCCTTCCCTCCTTGAGAGTTTATCCAAATTATTTTGTCCTTTCAGCTATCCTAAAATGTTCCTACTATTATTTCCATTTCGGGTGATTCCAGCCAGCCAGTCAATGCCTAACTGGCATCAATGTCAATATTATCAGGTTTTTATTGCATTTGCTCAAGTCTTCATAAACTCAGTTTAACTTTCTCAGAAAGTTATTGACTCCTGGAGTTAGAAGGAATTTAAATCTTTGTGCTTAAATGCTCTCAGTAACCAAGGTCTCACAATCTTGTATGGTAGTGAAGTCCACATTTGAGTCACTGACTTCCAAGTGAAGATGTCGTGGAGGCTGTTGGATGGATAATCTGATATTCAAGAGAAAGAACTAAGCTAGTGGATATAGACTTGAGAATCATTAGCTTGTGTAGGGGGTGATTGAAACTTTGAGCATAGATTAGGTCACCCTGGGGGGCCATGAGGTAAGGAAAGAATGGATTGTTCAAGGTTGGGTGGAGAAGGAGGGAAGAACACACAAAGAACATGGAGAAGGAGAGGTTGGAGAGGCAGGAGAATGACCAGGGAGAGTGTTAGAAACCCAGGGAGGAGAAAATTTAAAGTAGGGGTAGCAGTGATGCCTAATGTAGCAGAGGCCCAGTCTTTTGGTAGTTGAGGGAGATGTCAGTTTCTTAGGAGAAGTGAGAGCTAGAAAACAGAGAATTGAGAATGGGAGGCAAGGAAGTAGAGTCAAGTGAGTAGACATGAATTTTTGAGATGCTAGGCTGGGAGGGAAAGTGGAGCCCTAAGGTAGGGGAAGCCTAGGGAGATCTATATATCTTTAGAGTGGGAGAGACTTGCGCTTGTTTCAGCTCTATGAGAAAGGGCTGAGACAGAGGGAGAGATGGAAGAGAGGTGGTGGGTGGGGAGATAGAAGATGGGTGATGGAATGATGGTCCTGAGGAAGACTGTGGGGGATAATGAAGGACATGAGGAGGGATACTTTATGGATTGGAATGGGCACCTCATTCACAAAGATGGAAAAAAGACAATGTGGGTGGGTTTCAAAGCAGATGAATCGGAATGTTGGGGAAGAGAGTTAAGGACAAGATATCCAGTTTCTTCTTGACATAGAAGGTATCCTCATGTACTGATGATCAAGGGGTGCAATGGTAGAGTAGGGATCCAAGAACAGTTACCAGGGTGAGGAATATATTGCCGTGCTCCTAACAAAATGATATCTCTCCTGCCTGGCCCTGAGTAGCACTGCAGCTCCTGCTGTGCCTCCACCCCATCTGCAAGATTGGATAACTGTGGATCCCACCATCGGCTTGAATGGGATCCCAGTTTATTACCATCAACTTTGAGGACAAATATCTGATTAAATCCTTGGTGTCCAAACTCTTCTCTTGGATGAGAAAGAACCTGGGGGGTCAGGGACTCTTGCAAGTGCTCTAAGAATATGAAATAATTTACTCCTCAAGCAACACTATGAGGCAGGCACTATTGTTATCTTCATAAGTAAACTGAGGCACAGAGAGGGTAAGTAACTTGCTTAATGTCATTCAGCTGGGAAGTGGATGAGCAGTGTTAGGATAAGAATATCAGGCAGCTGGTTCCAGAGCCCAAGCTCTTAAGTTACTTTAATGAGAGAGAATGAAGATAACTTACAGAGCAAAGGAGAGAAGGAATGTAAAGAGATAAGGGTCCAAATGGTTTTGAGCTCCTGGTTATAGTCCTTGAGGTCCAGGCTTTTCCGGGTCTTGTTTTCTTGAGCCTTAATTCTTCAGCCATGCTTCTGATACTGTGAGATACCCCGTGTCATAATAAAAGGTGAAACTGGAGAGATTCAGCTGGAGGGCCTGAGTTGTTCTTGGGAAGCTAAGGTTTCACTAGCCCGGATATCCGGGAATTTTTGATGAGGAGGATGTGGCATGGCCACAGGGGATTGTGTAGGATTTCTGCTGCCTTGCTTGTGGGAAGAGATGAGGCTGCATGGGTTACTGAGCCAGACTGGGCATGGAGTGCCAGCTGTCTTAGTTTTCTCTGTCCTCGACTCATCTTCCCTGGTGCCCTATGCTTCATCCCTTTGAGACCCTCACAGATTCACCCACAGTTTGTCTGAGTTGGGATGCTCTGGGTATCAGATCCTCCTGGGTTTACGTCCCCCCCTTTCCAGCCTGGGACCAACTGGCAATTGTTTCCGCTATATTCTCATCAACAACCCACCACTTACTTTCCCTGTGTACCTGTCAGGCCGTTTCCCAATTCTGAAGGCACCCTACTATTCATTTTCACTGCTGGGGTTTAGCTAGAGAGAATTCACAACCAGGCTGACTCCTCAGACAACAAACGGTTGTCTTACAAATAGCTGAGAAAAGATGAGAAGTGAAAGGCAAAGGAGAAAAGGAAAGATATATCCATCTGAATGCAGAGTTCCAGAGGATAGCAAGGAGAGATGCGAAAGCCTTCTTAAGTGAACAATGCAAAGAAATAGAGGGAATCAATAGACTGGGAAAGACTAGAGATCTCTTCAAGAAAATTAGAGATACCAAGGGAACATTTCATGCAAAGATGGACACAATAAAGGACAGAAACAGTTTGGACCTAACAGAAGCAGAAGATATTAAGAGGTGGCAACATACACAAAAGAACTGCATGAAAAAGGTCTTAATGACCCAGATAAACATGATGGTGTGATCACTCACCTAGAGCCAGGTATCCTGGAGTGTGAAGTCAAGTGGAACTTAGGAAGCATTACTATGAACAAAGTGGAGGTGATGGAATTCCAGCTGAGCTATTTCAAATCCTAAAAGATAATGCTGTGAAAGTGCTACACTCAATATGTCAGCAAATTTGGAAAACTCAGCAGTGGCCACAGGACTGGAAAAGATCAGTTTCATTCCAATCCCAAAGAAGGGCAATGCAAAGAATGTTCAAACTACTGCCCAACTGCACTCATCTCACACACTAGTGAGGTAATCCTCAAAGTACTTCAAGTTAGACTTCAACAGTACATGAACTGAGAACTTCCAGATGTACAAGCTAGATTTATAGAAAAGGCAGAGGAACCAGAGATCAAATTGCCAACATCTGTTGGATCATACATTACTATATGTAAAGCAGATGGCCAGTGCAAGTTTGATGTGTGAAGCAGGGCACCCAAAGTTGGTGCTCTGGGACAACCCAGAGGGATAAGGTGAGGAAGGAGATGGGAGGGGAGTTCAAGATGGGAGGGGACACATGTGTACCTGTGGCCAACTCATATTGATGGATGGCAATAACTGTCACAATATCGTAATATCCTTCAATTAAAATAAATGAACTAAAAAAATAAAAATATTGACAAGGGACAAAAAAAAAAGAGAGAAAAAACAAGGGAATTCCAGAAAGACATCTACTTTTGCTTCACTGACTACACTAAAACCTTTGACTGTGTGGATCACAACAAACTGTGGAAAACTCTTCAAGAGGTGGGAATACCAGACCACCTTACCTGTCTCCTGAGAAACCTGTATGCAGGTCAAGAAGCAACAGTTAGAACTGGACATGGAACAACGGACTGGTTCCAAATTGGGAAAGGAGTACATCAAGGCTGTGTATTGTCACCCTGCTTATTTAACTTACATGCAGAGTACATCATGAGAAATGCTGGGCTGGATGAAGCACAAGCTGGAATCAAGAGTGCCAGGAGAAATGTCAATAACCTCAGATATATGCAGATGACACCACCCTTATGGCAGAAAGTGAAGAGGCACTAAAGAGCCTCTTGATGAAAGTGAAAGAAGAGAGTGAAAAAGCTGGCTTAAAACTCAACATTCAGAATTCAGAATCTGGTTCTATTACTTCATGGCAAATAGATGGGGAAACAATGGAAACAGTGGCAGACTTTATTTTCTTGGGCTCCAAAATCACTGCAGATGGTGACTGCAGCCATGAAATTAAAAGATGCTCGCTCCTTGGAAGAAAAGCTATGACCAACCTAGATAGCATATTAAAAAGCAGAGACATTAGTTTGCCAACAAAGCTATGGTTTTTCCAGTAGTCATGTATGGACATGAGAGTTGAACAATAAAGAAAGCTGAGTGTCGAAGAATTGATGCATTTGAACTATGGTGTTGGAGAAGACTCCTGAGAGTTCCTTGGACTGCAAGATTAAACCAGTCAATCCTAAAGGAAATCAGTCCTTAATATTGGAAGGACTGATGCTGAAGTTGAAGTTCCAATACTTTGGCCACACGATGGGAAGAACTGACTTACTGGAAAAGACCCTGATGCTGGGGGAGATTGAAGGCAGAAGGAGAAGGGGACGACAGAGGATGAGATGGTTGGATGGCATCACCAACTCGATGGACATGAGTTTGAGTAAGCTCTGGGAGTTGGCAATGGACAGGGAAGCCTGGAGTGCTGCAGCCCATGGGGTCACAAAGAGTCGGACACGACTGAGCAACTGAACTGAACTGAACTTTTAGATCCCTTCATGATATGGCCTCTGAGGGTCTTGACCTCTTTCTCATCTGTAGCACATTCCCTCCTCTCCTCCTTCCTGAATGTTCTTTCTGAACGCTTTCCCCAGGAAGCCCTTCTCTCTCTCCTTGCTCCAGGAGTCCTCTTGCCTCGAGGGTGAAGTCTCCCTCCACAGGTGTTCTTGGTCCTGCAGTGAGCCTTTCTCTGAGTGTTTTCCGTGAACCTACTGCATTGGAAGAATTCTCTGTTGACCCTGAGAGTCCTTGCCCCATATCAGACCTGGGGGAGGGACCCTGGAATCTGCTTTTCAACAAGGTCTCCTCTTGGCCCTCCGCATCAGAGAGCTGGGAAACTCTTTTTTTCTATTGCATCTGAAGTTCCTCAGAACTTTAACCTCTCAGAATCCTCATCTTATTTCCCTCCTTTGTTGTACTTGCTTTTCCTCAAGTCTTATAGAGGTGTTCAGTTTTCCATTGACTTCCACAACAGATGTTCAGTATGTGATAGTTTTTATAGTCTGCCACAGATATGGCAGACTAGAACCAGATATGACAAGAAAATGAGCTTGGAATTCTAAACAATCTTTGAAAAATTAAAAAAAAAAAAACTTGAGACCAGAAGCCATGAATCGTCTGGCGCTACTTGTGCAGTTATTGTTGAAATTACTGGAGCTGTTGATTATTTGGAAATCAAATCCCATAAACAAATTGGCTGTGCCATCAGTCATAAAAAGATCTGGCTTTGGGAGATCCTGGTGGATAGGAACAAACAGGGACATGGGAAGAGAATGGGGAGGCTCAGAACTGCATGAATTGAGTAGAAATGTTTGGCGAGCTGCAAGGAGCAGCTGCACCCTGTGAGCTGGGTCCTAGGGACTTGTGGAAGGAAAGACAAGTTCTGGGCAGGCTGATGTCATCGAAACCACTCTCTGGAGACATAGGTGCTGTTCACTGGGAAGGCGAGTAGCCCTCTGTCACATGAAGGGCTTTGCTGATCTCTGACACTGGATATTCCCCCCGGCCCTGCTGCCAGGAACTAGGGGAAAGAGTGCTCTGGGGCATGAGTCAGGGCCAGGAGTGCCAGGCACAACCCAGGGAAGGAGCCAAAGAAGATGACTCTGGTATAAACCCTGGCCACTTGATATGGAAAATAAATCAAAAGAGAAGGAGTGGAGATGGTTGTGGTAGGGAGTGTGCACTCACTCCCCCAATCTGTTGCTCCACACGAGTCAGCTTCCCTGTGCAAGCCTGGCAGCAGCTGCCCTGCTCCTTCTTGGGGGGCAGGCCAGGCAGAGGGTAGAGCCTCTTCTCTTACTGTTAGATAGACCTGGGTTCAAGTTCCTTTTCTGCTACTTTACTTACTAGTTGTGTGATGCTGGCAAACCCAAGTTCTTCTCAGACTGCTTCTTTATCAGTAAAATGAGGATAACTAAAGTACCTGTATGTAAGGTTTCTGCAGAATGTGGATGGAGCTTATACATGTAACATGCTTAGTTTAGTGCCTGTTCATGGTTGACATTTTATAATTGTTCAGTTATTATTACTTTACTAACCAGGAAAGAAAGATCTTCAATAAAGTATTTGGCCCCCAATTATTAAATCTATCTTTAATCTCTTTCCCTATAGACTGGGCTGGACCTGCTATTGAGAGTTTAAAGAAATTTAATCTTGTTTCCTGACTCCTTTCAGTGAAAAGAGTTTCTTCTCTGCATTTCTCTTTTACAGAAAGAAAATTGAACCGACATGTTCAGTCTTGAGTTTCACAGAGCTCTCGGTCTGCAGGGAAGAAAGAAGAAGAAGGAAGCAATTTCAGCTCTGTAGGGGAGCATTTCAAAAGGGGAATGTGAGGGGATTGGGCTTAATTATTAATAATACACGTATTTCTCTCAATTTCCTTAAAATTTGGAGGTCTGGTTTTAGGAAGTTACTAAAACTTGAAAAACTGCAGGCACTGCATAGATATTTGACAAACAGTTATAACTAATATATGTACTCATCACATTTAGAAGAATTATAAAGGCAAGAGTGATACAGTAAGTAGAGCCTTGGTCTTGAGGAGAGAAGAGCTGGGTGTGCACTCTGGCCTACTTGCTGTATGACACAGGGTATGTCACTAAACCACTCTGAGCCTCAGTTTATTCATCTACAAAATGGGGATGAGGACATCTACCACCCAAGGCAATGGAAAAAATACATACAATTGTACTGAAGACAACTGTAAAATGATGAACAAATTGTTTATCTGGGAATTTAAAAACCAGAATCTTCCAAGCAACAAAATGCTGAATATAGCAAAATCTAGTTCAGGTTTAACAGACTGACATTTGAGTTCTTACTGTGTAAGAGCCACAGTAGACCTATTTAATTTAATTCTCATAAATAACTTGTGAGATAATTCTGTTATCATATCTATTTTATAGATGATAAACCCAAGGCACAGAGAAGTGAGGTAACTCATCCCATATCCCCCAAACTAGCAAGTGTCAGAGCCTGAACACACACTTCGGTGATTTGAGCTCAGAGCACATCCTCTTTTTTGGTAGACTCACTGCATGCACTCATGTGCATGATCTCATCTAAAATGCACGACAATTCTATGAGGACTGTATTATCACTTCCATTTAGTAGACAAGGAAAGTAAGGCATAGAGAGAATAAGTGACTTTGTCAAGGCCAGAAAGTTTAAAAGTTTGAGTCAGGATTTAAACCAGACAGCTTGACCTCAGGGTCTATATTCTTAGTTCAGTCAGTTCAGTCGCTCAGTCGTGTCCGACTCTCTGCGACCCCATGAATTGCAGCACGCCAGGCCTCCCTGTCCATCACCAACTCCCGGAGGTCACTCAGACTCACATCCATCGAGTTAGTGATGCCATCCAGCCATCTAATCCTCTGTCGTCCCCTTCTCCTCCTGCCCCCAATCCCTCCCAGCATCAGAGTCTTCTCCAATGAGTCAACTCTTTGCATGAGGTGGCCAAAGTACTGGAATTTCAGCTTTAGCATCATTCCTTCCAAAGAACACCCAGGACTTATCTCCTTCAGAATGGACTGGTTGGATCTCCTTGCAGTCCAAGGGACTCTCAAGAGTCTTCTCCAACACCACCACTCTAATAGAATGGCTCTAAAATTATTTTTAAAATAATCATTCACTTTCAAAATCATACTATCAGGATGCCTGAAGAAAGACTCACTATGGCCCAGAATACAGGGCAATGAGATAACCCACTGGGCTGTGGACTACCTAGATGGTGACCACTGGTATATCACAAGGGGCATCCTGGGCAATTTAGGCAGGGCAGAGCCAACTGTGATGGACATCACAGTGACATCATGACGGTGGCATTAGTAACACACCAGGTCTGACCTATGTGGATCCATTACGTGCTTTGGTGGTGAACATCTGTTTTATTACCCTAAACTGCACTTGTGCAAATATCAATCCCCTTGGAAAAAGAAACCAAAGAGAAACTTCCAGAGGACCCGTGGAGCCTAGACCAAGTCTTCTGTCAACTGTTATACTCTTTGGAAATAATACGTTTAAACGTCAGTAGCTCCAGTAATCTGGAGTATACTCTATCCTGTCTTGAAATCCTCCTTGCAGTCACTGGCCACCCGACGGCAGTCGGTTGGCCGCTCTAGTTTTTTCACCAGCAGGTGGCAGCACGAGCGCCGGTCTTGGCCTGGTCAGGACGCTCCGGGCTGCGGAGTTCATGACACAGAAAACTGGAAGATGAGAAAGCAGTTAGATACAGAAATAAGACCCATGAATTCTGACTTCGGAAAAAAACATGTCATTCATTTAAACCCCTCCCGTCTGGCTGAACTTGAAACTCCCGGTGAGCAGGCCTGGTGGGCCCAGTAGACGTGCAGTGTGGGGCGGGCCCAGGGAGGGCAGGCGCAGCACCATCCTCTGCCCGGCCCACAAGGAAGCCTTTGCGAAAGTCGCGGTGGGTAAGGGAGCCGAGTAATATCCTGCGTGGATATCAGTCTCTCCGCGGCCAAACTGCAGCGCCAAGGCCGGCCGTTCCCATTTCGTAAGACCGGGCAGAAATGCATCCTCTGCTACCCGGACCAGGGCGGGCCAGCCGCCCTCTCACGTGCTTCCCACCCAGGGCTCAGGCGCGTTTGAGGGCTGGGCGCCGGCGGGCTCGGCCGCAGGCCTCCGCACTTAACTGCAGGCGCCCGCAGAGCGGAGGAAGCGCCCCAGGCGCAGTCGTCTCGGGTCAGGAGGCTTTTCCCTTTACCAAGTTATTTTCCCCTTCCCCAGTTATTTTGTTCCCAATTTTCCTGTCAGGGACTCATCCTTAGTCTCTATGTCCTCTTTCCTCCTCTCAAATGAATGCTGCTGCTGCTGCTAAGTCGCTTCAGCCGTGTCTGACTCTGTGCGACCCCAGAGACGGTAGCCCACCAGGCTCCCCCATCCCTGGCATTCTACAGGCAAGAACACTGGAGTGGGTTGCTATTTCCTTCTCCAATGCATGAAAGTGAAAAGTGAAAGGAAAGTCGCTCAGTCGTGTCTGACTCTTTGCGACCCCATGGACTGCAGCCTACCAGGCTCCTCCATCCATGGGGTTTTCTAGGCAAGAACACTGGAGTGGGGTGCCATCGAATGCTAATCACATCCAAATCAAAAGATTGGAGACTAAATCTGGCCTTCCTCAGGAAGGAAAGAACTGGATACAACTGCATGGTGTATAATGGTGTTGCTTCAGGCTTGTGGACAGGCTTTTGGGGGAGATCTTTTAGGGCAATAATTTTCTTTCTAGGATTCCTCACCTTGCATCTCCTAACTCACAACTGACTCAAGCCTTTGAGTGTGTGAGTGAAAGTCTCTCAGTCGTGTCCGACTCTTTGCAGCCCCGTGGACTATATAGTTCATGGAATTCTGCAGGCCAGAATCCTGGAGTGGGTAGCCTTTCCCTTCTCCAAGGCATTTTCCCAACCCAGGGATCAAACCCAGGTCTCCCGCAATGCAGGAGGATTCTTTACCAGCTGAACTCTCAGGGAAGCCCACCTTTACTTAAGACCATATATATGTGAGCCTTTGACTGTGTGGATCACAATAAACTATGGAAAATTCTGAAAGAGATGGGAATACCAGACCACCTGATCTGCCTCTTAAGAAATCTGTATGCAGGTCAGGAAGCAACAGTTAGAACTGGTCATGGAACAACAGACTGGTTCCAAATAGGAAAAGGAGTACGTCAAGGCTGCATATTGTCACCATGTTTATTTAACTTATATGCAGAGTACATCATGAGAAATGCTGGACTGGAAGAAACACAAGTTGGAATCAAGATTGCCGGGAGAAATATCAATAACCTCAGATATGCAGATGACACCACTCTTATGGCAGAAAGTGAAGAGGGGCTAAAAAGCCTCTTGATGAAAGTGAAAGTGGAGAGTGAAAAGGTTGGCTTAAAGCTCAACATTCAGAAAACGAAGATCATGGCATCCGGTCCCATCGCTGCATGGGAAATAGATGGGGAAACAGTGGAAACAGTGTCAGACTTTGTTTTTCTGGGCTCCAAAATCACTGCAGATGGTGACTGCAGCCATGAAATTAAAAGACGCTTGCTCCTTGGAAGGAAAGTTATGACCAACCTAGATAGCATATTCAAAAGCAGAGACATTACTTTACCAACAAAGGTTCGCCTAGTCAAGGCTATGGTCTTTCCTGTGGTCATGTATGGATGTGAGAGCTGGACTGTGAAGAAGGCTGAGCGCCGAAGAATTGATGCTTTTGAACTGTGGTGTTGGAGAAGACTCTTGAGAGTCCCTTGGACTGCAAGAAGATCCAACCAGTCCATTCTGAAGGAGATCAATCCTGGAATTTCTTTGGAAGGAATGATGCTAAGGCTGAAACTCCAGTATTTTGGCCACCTCATGCGAAGAGTTGACTCATTGGAGAAGACTCTGATGCTGGGAGGGATTGAGGGCAGGAGGAGAAGGGGACGACAGAGGATGAGATGGCTGGATGGCATCACTGACTCGATGAATGCGAGTCTGAGTGACCTCCGGGAGCTGGTGATGGACAGGGAGGCCTGGCGTGCTGCGGTTCATGGGGTCGCAAAGAGTCGGACACGACTGAGCGACTGATCTGATCTGATCTGATCTGATATATATGTGATGTAGAGGGAAGTCTGACTTCCCTGCAAACCTTCTTCTCTTGAATGAAGCGTGGGTGACTTTAGTAATCTGAATAACAACTTAGAGCCTCAAAATAAAAAAGGCAAAAAACTCAAAAACTTCTTCAATAAAAGTTGACTCCTTAGAAACTGTAGCTACTATTATTCAGCTGCAGGCTTGGGAAATGCCCATTACTCACATGGACTTCTGACAAGTAAATGTTAATCCCTGGTGTTTATAGTTACGATAATTACTGTATGTGGACACTGTAGCTCGTATCCATTGTCGTCTACTGATACTTCATAGCAAAGAATCATTAACTTAGTAGGTATCATATTCCAATTAGCTTATCTCCCTCCCCAATAAAGCAGGTATAATAATAATTCTGTTGTAAAATTACTCCTCCCTCTACTTTCTCTGTTTAAATTCATCTGCCTTCCAGTGAGCTCAACCTTCTAGTGAAGATTTCGGTCCTTGTCTCTCCCCTCCCCACTTTCTGACTCCTTCAAAGGCTCCTCTCTAGCTTGACCACCCAGGAAACTGTCTGGATTATATGTTGTGAAATTTGATTACAGTGGATTAAACACATTGCTAAATATTGCCTTGACTTGTTCTCAGTTTTATTTCTGAAAGCATAATCTTCTGAACTAGGCTGTAAGTTTTGATAGGGCAAGAACCATATTCATTAATCCTAGACTTAATAAGAGGTATTAATAAGATTAATAGGGTGCTTAATAAATATTTGATTAATAAACAGGTATCGGGATGCAACTTTATTGTTGAGAAACAGGAAATATCATCCACTTAAACTTTTGATTAAAGTTTCCTGAGTTTCAGCTCTGTGACAGACCTTGTGCTGGGCTGTGTAGAGGTTATTAAATATAAGGAAGACATGCACTGTCTTAATTTGTAGGAAGATAAAGCATTCACATAGCTTACCAGAAGGCGGTGTAAATGCCTTAGAAGTATTGTAAGCAAAGCTGAGAGGGGTGAGGATAAAGCTCTTAAAGCTTGTGGTTGAGGAAAAGCTCAGAGAAAGAACATCTGAGCAGGGCCTTGAATAGAATTTCAGAAGATGAAGATGGTGGGTAAAAACTGCAGGCAGGGGAACAGTATGAGCAAAAGTAGGGGGATGAAAAATAAACCTCAAAACTTGTATGAGGATACTGATTCAGTTTGATTGCAGTTATGTCATAATAGTAACAATGTCCGATGTTTGTTTATGCCTGATTTTATGCTTTGTGTACTTTATCTCATCTTATCCTCCCAATAACACATGAGGTAAATGCCACAAATACTCCTATTTTATGGATGGTGAAGCAGAGGCTTAAGATAATTTACCCAAGGCCAAAGCACTAGGTTGGGTTCTGACTCTGGAGCTATACTATTCCCCCTCCAAGATGTGTGTGGGAGGAAGTGAAAAATAAGATTGGGGATGTTATTTGGCATGTCATATTAAATTGGGTCTTAAACATCAAAACTCAGTTTGGTAAGTAATGTGGAGCTGCTGAAGATTATTGAACAGGTAAGCCACGCAATGAAAGGCAAACTTTAGGAAGATTAATATGGTGATTGGATGTAACATAGATTGGAGAGAACAGAACTAGAAGATAAAAGATCAAGTAGGGGGTGAATGCAAGTGGGAGATGAAAATTCAAAGTCTGAGTGGAGCAGTGAGAATGAGACATAAGAAACTGTTGTGGGAAATATCTCAGAAATAGATTTCTGCAGGGCTTGTCACTTGGTGAAGTGGAGGGTAAAGGAAAGAGTGGACAGTGACTCTGAGACATCAAGCTGAACACTGAGGAAGTGGCAGCAACGTGGGCGGGCACAAGGAGGCAAGCAGGGCTGGTTAAAGATGGCTCCCTGAGGTTGGTGAGTGGAGTTGGTGATTCTATATTGGACTATATTTTGGTGGTCATGCACAATAGACAGGGGAGATGCAGGTCTGGAACCCTGGAAAGAGGTTAGGGCTGAGGGTATAGGGCCAGGGAAAGAGGCTTTTGGAGAAAACAACCCAGATGACCCCATGATGTCAGCCTTCTGGCCTCCAGAATTGTGAAAGACATTTCTGTTGTTGATGCCTCCCAGTCTGTGGTATTCTGTTATGGCAGTCCTAGAAAACTGCTAACAGTGATAAAGAGCAGAAATATGTCTTTCAAAGCCAATCTCTAGCCAACAGCTAGGATAAAGCCTCTCTCCCTGACTTGAAGTAGGGCTTCAGTGAGAAGGGAGACCAAGGGGACTTTACAAAAGCAAATGGAGGAAATTTTCAAGGCAGAAGGATGATCAGTAGTGTCATGTACTGTGGAAAATCAAAGAGAAAGAGGACTGAATGCTTTGGCAACTAAGGGATCACCAGATCTAACAAAAGAATGGGATAAATACATATGATGGAGTATTCTGTGGACATGAAAAACTCCAGGTTTTCTAAGAACACTCAAGGATTTGAGAAAGTGCTTATAATATAATATTAAGCAATAAATACATAGATAAAATAAGATTGAGAGAGAGGACATGAACTGTATATAAATACATCCTAATCTTATTTAGTTTTCACTCCTTTTTTACATGAACAAAACATTAACATATATTGGGGTGCTTTCCTGTATTTTCTGCCAGGCTCTTCTGCTCTTGTTGAGCTAAGCAGGGTTATATGTAGCGGTGAGAATTGGAAGCAGTTCAGAAGACTAGATTGAAAAGGGCTTGGAGCTACTTGCATGAAGGATCAGGGAAGATCAGGAAGAGGGCAGGAAGAGGCAAGAGGGAAATGGTGGTGAAAAAGGCAGATGAGTCCAGGAAGGGCAGAGAGTTTGAGAGGGAATCAGAGAAGAGAGACATGGCCTGAGTTAGTGGGACTTACAGGAGACACAAAAGTCTTCAGACTTTTGCGCTGACATTTCCATGTCTCAAACAGTGTGATTCCTTTGTTTTTGAAAAACTGAAGCAAAAATTGAAATTCATTTTTAATGAATTTTGAATGTTGTATAGACGAATCTTCTTTTTTAAAAAGCATTTAATGATGGAAAACTTCCAAGAATTCACAAAAATTAAGAAAATACTTTAATGAACCTGATTCACTCAGCTTCAACAATAATTAGTACATGGCCAATCTGTTTCATATGTACCCCCACATGATACTCCCACTTCATTACGTTGAAGCAGTCGTATCGTCTATAAATATTTCAACAGGTATCTCTAAAATAAATGTCCTTTAAACATAAACATTATCACACTTAGAAACCATCAATAATTCCTTAGATTACCAAATATTCAGCATTCACAATTTGTCAATTGTCTTATAATAATTTTTTTTTAGTTTATTTAAATTGGAATCCATAGTTTACACACTGCAGTTGGTTACTCTAGCTCATAAATCTTTTTAAAGCTACCTCTTCTGTTGTTCCTTGAATTTCTTTTCTGGAGAAATCCACAATATGGATTTTGCTGATGATATTTCCATGGTGCAAGGTCTGGGAGAGAAGCAACAGGAAGTCGATTTCAGGTGGATAGCTGTGAAAGCAGGGAGGGCCCAGATGTGGTTGGGAAGTGGAATGTTTAGCAGGTCCTGTGGAATGGTTGTGATACTTTCTTTAGCAAAACTTGGCAGCTCTGAAGAGAGCAGATGTCCAGTGATCTACAGTGAGGGTTGGTGTTCAGAACACTGGCAGGTAAAAGGGCCAAGGAGGCCAACGATGTTAGCAATGGCAGCACTGATTGGCTGGACGCCAAGATCTCTCTGTAGACTTGCCTGTCCCTGGTCATCATGCCATTGACCTTGATATATAGAGTTCTTGGAAATTCTTTGTCTAGCCAAGGGGGATAGTTATTTCAGCAAAGGCCAAGTTATAAAATTACAGAGCCAGGGTTTACCTTTTTTTGTAGGTTGTTACACCTTTGCAGCTCTGATTCTTTCTGAATGAGCCACTAGTGAGATGTTAATGGCTCCATAGAGATGAGTTTCCTTTCTCCTCTGTGATTTACCCACTGTCTGAGATTCTTGGCACTGGTTACTTTCTCAGGTGCGGAGAACGGGCATTTCTGCCCAGCAATTTCCAATCACTAGAGTTGGTTCTTTGACTTTTCAGGTGGGTTCTGGGAACAATTGACCAATGACCCAGAAAAGCCACCCCCATTCACTCTTCAGGTAGAAGAGGATCTTGTACATGGAACCACTGCTTCTAGTCCTCTCTGCATGTGGCTTTGGGGAATCATTGCTCATGAAAAAGTGAAGAAGAAGTACCTTGAATTCAGGAATATGTTCCCAAAAAGATGTATTTTACTTTGCTAGTACTGCCATAACCAAGTAAAACAAACTGGGTGGCTTAAACAGAAATTTACTGTCTCATAGTTCTGGAAGCTAAAAGACCAAGATCATAGTGTTGGCGGGATTGGTTCCTTACAAGGGCTGAAGGAAGAATGTGTTCTAGGCCTCTCTCCTTGGTCTGTAATTAGCCATCTTTTCCCTGTTTCTCTTCACACCATCTTCCCTCTATGTGTGTCTGTGCCGGTGACCAAATTTCCCCTTTTTATAAGAACACTTCATGTTAGATTAGGCTTCACCTTAATAATACCATCCTGACTTAACTAATTACATCTGCAATGACCCTAATTCCAAATGAGGTCACATTCTGAGGTACCAGGGGTTAGGACATCAACATGTGAATTGGGGTAGGGAGTGGACAAAATTTACCATAACAGATGAATTGGCACACTCCCTTTTTCTCTCTCCCTACCCACCTCCCCTTCTGTAGGCCCTCATGACCCTCTGCTGGGGGAATTGAAATTGTTTCCAATGATTCCTTGTCTCCTGTTCCTCAACTCCAGTCTCCATTGCATATGGTTCATCAAATCATCTTTTCTAGAATCCTCAATTATGATACTTGATTACAAATCATCCATGGCCCATTGCCTGAAGAAGTGGTTCCAAACTTTCTGGTTTGACAGGGTCAAGTGGCAAGTTTAGAGAAATATAGGTTCTTGGGCTTGACTCTGTAACATTTTGATTTATGAGGTCTAGGCCGTATATTGTCACCCTGATTGTTTAACTTATATGCAGAGTACATCATGAGAAACACTGGGCTGAAGGAAGCACAAGCTGGAATCAAGATTGCTGGGAGAATTATCAATGACCTCAGATATGCAGATGACACCACCCTTATGGCAAAAAGTGAAGAAGAACTAAAGAGCCTCTTGATGAAAGTGAAAGAGGAGAGTGAAAAATTTGGCTTAAAGCTCAACATTCAGAAAATTAAGATCATGGCATCTGGTCCCATCACTTCATGGCAAATAGATGTGCAAACAGTGGCTGACTTTATTTTTCTGGGCTCCAAAATCACTGCAGATGGAGACTGCAGCTTTGAATTAAAAGATGCTTACTCCTTTGAAGGAAAGTTATGACTAACCTAGACAGCATATTAAAAAGCAGAGATATTACTTTGTCAACAAAGGTCTGTCTAGTCAAGGCTATGGTTTTTCCAGTGGTCATGTATGGATGTGAGAGTTGGACCATAAAGAAAGCTGAGCGCCTAAGAATTGATGCTTTTGAACTGTGGTGTTGGAGAAGACTCTTGAGAGTCCCTTGGACTGCAAGAAGATCCAACCAGTCCATTCTAAAGGAGATCTGCCCTGGGTGTTCTTTGGAATTACTGATGTTGAAGCTGAAACTCCAATACTTTGGCCACCTGCTGTGAAGAGCTGACTCATTGTAAAAGACCCTGATACTGGGAAAGATTGAAGGCAGGAGGAGAAGAGGACAACAGAGGATGAGATGGCTGGATGGCATCACCGACTCAATGGACATGGGTTTGGGTAGACTCCAGCAGTTGGTGTTGGACAGGGAGCCCTGGCATGCTGTGGTTCATGGGGTTGCAAAGAGTCAGACACAACTGAGTGACTGAACTGAACTGAGCATTTTTTTCAAAGATCTCCAGATAATTTTAATTATCAGAACCACTGATCTAGAGAAGAGAATCAAATTCGTCACAATCTGATCAAAATTTACTCTCCAACTTCACAATCCTCTAGAATCCTGTATCTACTTGCCAGGCTCAAAAATTGCTGACAATTCTGCCCCAATATATCTTCATGTTGGACCACCTGAGGAGGTTTTCTCTCGTGACCTACTTCTCCAACTGCCTCTAGTCCTTCTCAAGTCCCATCTTTTCTTTGACCTCTCCCTACAACTCTGTCTTAGTGTTACCACCCCTTTCTTGACCTCCTATATATTCTTATCTGTGCTACTTGCTAGGCAGAGAGCTCTACCTTGTGAAGGTTCATAGGCTAGGGCTGAGAAGGCCAGGGCTGAGAAGACCTTAGAGAACTCATGTCTCAAAGGTCCTCAGAGTTCAGAGGAAAAAATGGAGGCCTCAACATGATATGCTCAGGGACACACAGTAGTAGAAAACAAGAAATGGTTCAGGGTATGACTTGGAGAAGACTCTTGAGAGTCCCTTGGACTGCAAGAAGATCCAACCAGTCCATTCTGAAGGAGATCAATCCTGGAATTTCTTTAGAAGGAATGATGCTAAAGCTGAAACTCCAGTATTTTGGCCACCTCATGCGAAGAGTTGACTCATTGGAGAAGACTCTGATGCTGGGAGGGATTGAGGGCAGGAGGAGAAGGGGACAACAGAGGATGAGATGGCTGGATGGCATCACTGACTCGATGGATGCGAGTCTGAGTGACCTCCGGGAGCTGGTGATGGACAGGGAGGCCTGGCGTGCTGCGGTTCATGGGGTCGCAAAGAGTCGGACACGACTGAGCGACTGATCTGATCTGATCTGATCTGATGACTTCAAACAAAATGACTGAATAAAATCCTTAGGCTTCATGTCCTTTTCCCTACTGCACACAACCCAGCAGTTATTGACTGACAAGGAAGTGGGCAAATATATTTTCTGCAGAGACTGTGGCAAAGAAGCTCTGGAGTTGAGAACTCAGGTGCAATGGAGGGCAGAGCAGAGTGCCATATTGAGAAGAGTGCCATTAAGTGAGAATCCATATACTTAGCAGGTTCTCCAATCATCAGACATACCTAAAATAAAAAATGAAATTATTTATATCTGGAGAAACTGACCAGTCCAAAAATAAATACTGATAGAACAGAGTTGTTTAAGAAAAAAATTGGCTAGTTTTCAACATGCTGCATCCATACACACTGATCAGCCTTTTGGTTTCTCATTTTCACATGTGAGTAAATAGTCATGATCATCAGAGACACAACCAACCAACCAACCAAAGCTTTTCTGGAGAGGAGTACAAGAAGGAAAAATAGGTTACGTATAAAGGACTGGGAGGAGGAATAACATAGGACGTTTCAACTGCAACTTGGAAAATAGAAGATAATGGAACATTACCTTCATTATTCTGGGGAAAATAGTTTTCAACTTAAATTTTCTTACCCAGACAAACTATCTATCAAGACTGAGACTAGGCCAATTCAGACAAACACTTATCTCCCATGCCATACTTTCTCAGGAAGATACTACAAGATATGAGTCTCAAAAAGCAATTAAACCAAGAAGAAGCCTAGAATTTAAAATAAGAGGATTCAACATAAGTGAGAAGACATTCAGAATGATAGAAAAGGAAAGTTCCAGCATAACAACCAAGCAACAGGCCTCAAGAAGAAACAGTCAACCTGGAGCAGGCTATAGGGCTCTGGGAGGAAAGAAATTTAAAGTACTAATGGATCATCTGATACATTTGATTTTGTGGACTATTAAAAGCATCTCTCTCTCTCTCTCTCTACACACACACACACACACACACACACACACACACACACACACACACATGCTCTTATGGAATATGGGAAGACTTAACCATAGAAATAAAGAAACTAAATAGATGAAAATATAAGGTAGGAGGACAAGAAGGATGTGGTCAAGAAAAGAACTTGGCTTATAGACTCTTGATGTGTTTGTTTTGAGAAGAGTTTTATATAGTTCTATGGAAGAATTTTGGGGAAAAATTGAGAACACAGAAAGATAAGACAATTATTAAATTCAAGAAAAAGAGAAAGTTGTATAAGAAAGGAAATGTTATCATGCACAGTACATGACTCAGCTGTAAACAATAGTATATACTAACCATAACATAATTGATAAACATTGATTTAACCAAAAATTGAAATGTATGCTATATTGTAAGCATTAGGGCAATATAGTGTGTGTGTGTATACATGCCAGTTATTACATGATTGTGTCTTAGCTTTGAACCCACCCTTCTGCACTTTGGAATTAGGGCTGGCTAGGTTTTGTGGAGAAGGCAATGGCACCCCACTCCAGTACTCTTGCCTGGAAAATCCCATGGCCGGAGGAGCCTGGTAGGCTGCAGTCCATGGGGTCGCTAAGAGTTGGACACGACTGAGCGACTTCGCTTTCACTTTCACTTCACTTTCTGCACTTTGCTCTGTAATGCTGGGACTAGAACCCTGCACACCACAATTTCCCCTTGCCAGCTGGCTCCCTGTTAGTCTCTCTCAACATGGGAACAAGAAGAATATTGCAGAACTGGAGGAGAAACAAGCTTATATCTCCCTACTTGCTTCCCTTTTCTCTCAATATTCATTTATTCATTCAATTATTGAACGAAGATTTGAGTGACTACTACATGCCAAGCACTGTTCTAGGTGTTTAAAATTCATCAGTGATAATATTTCTGCCTCCATAGAGCTTATCTTCTAGTAGAGAGAGATAATAAACAATGTGCATAATAAACAACAGTGTTGTAGAAAAAAAGAAAGAACAAAGCAAGTTAAGAGTGATTGGGAGTGCATGAGTGTTACAATTTTAAATAGGGTGGTCATGGTAGAGTTCTTTGGGAAGAAGATATTTGAGTAAAGATTTGGCCTTAAAATGAAAGTAGGCTTGGCATGCTCAAGGAACAGTCCAGAGGTCAGTGTGACTGGATTGAAGGAAGGGAGGATGAAAGGGAGAGAAAGATAAAATTGTTTACCTTTGGGAGGAAGGAACTTGAGGTGAGGAAGGTTTGGGCAGATTGCTTTTCTTTGTTTTAAGTGGTACACAATCTTTTGACTTTTTAAACCATGAATATGTGTCAATTTTATACAATTAAAATTTAAAATAATGAATTACAAATTGCAGTATGGTATCCTGAATTGGATCCTGGAACAGAAAAATGACATTAGAGGAAAAGCTGGTAAAATTGGAATAAAGTCTATTCAACCAAAATGTGCTAATACTATTTTCTTAGCTTTGACAAATATATCATGTACTATAAAATGTTAACATTAGGCAAAACTGGATGAAAGGTATATACGAATTCTCTATACTATGTTTGCAACTTTTCGGTACATCTAAAATTATTCCAGGATAAAAAGTTTATGTAAGAAAAATTTGAAACAACCAGAAAACTGAATCAGGTGGTAAGATCTTGCCCTTTCTTTACCCCCAACTCCCAGCCCTGCAGCCTTTTCTGGGTTTGAGCAGTGGGTTATTTACCTGGCAGAAAGATATGATTTACTCATGGCCTGGGCTAATCCCCAGATGGAAGGGAAAAGGCTGGTAGGGAAGAATTTTGGATCACACCTATGGAACATGCAGTTCACTGATCCTTGGTGAATGACATCCAGAAGCTGAAAAGAAGAAACCAGGACAGACCATTTACACATAAAAAATATGGACGTGCCAATTCCCTTAAGCTTGTAAGAAAGCAGAGTACTAAAAATATCTTCACAGAACTTTACTCCTTGTTTCATCTCTGTCTCTAGAGAGCTTTAAAATTAAAGGAGTGGCTTCAAAGTAGGAATAACTCTAGATCCTTGATTCAATGACTTTTTCCTCACTTCAGACTTTCTAAAAGTTTTTGGTGGAGGTGCTTGTTTAGGTGACTCTTGTTGATGTTAAATATTGTCTTATATCAGTACTTTCCACCTCTACTTTTATATTCATTGATGTATGAATTACTAAAAAAGCTGTTTTAAAATTTTTAGATAATTAATATTAGGAAAAAAAGCTTAATCTTTGGTGTCATACTCTGAGACTATCAACTTGCTACTCTTCTCCCTGGTGAGTCTTTTCTTAGTATTGAGGAGATCATTTTCTGTTCATGGTTCTTCCACATATTCTGCTTCTACCCACAATTCCTCTTCTCTTTCTGGCCCTTACCTTTTTGGAAATAAAAGCCAGAAAGCAAAGTATTTTGCATACTATTTTTATTTTCTGTCCTTCCTACCACATATCTCCCTTGAAGTAGAGCAGGCTACCCCTTAAGTTGGGGTGAAAGAAAAAGGGAAAGAGAAAATAAGAGAGAGAAAAATAATGTACATTTCAACATTTTATCCAGCCACATTTAAATCCACTCTTCTGGCATGTATGAGTCTGTATATATTTATATATATATATATTATATATATATTTATGGGATCATGAGCAGTTAAGTGGTGATGAGTAATCAGCATTCAGAAGTTCCTTTTGATTTTGTTTTCCTCATACTTTTAAAAAAACTATGTAAGAAACACATAATCAGTGTAGAAAAATAAAAAGACAAATATTAGACAAAAATAAAAAGACAAATATTAGACTAAATTAAAAATTACTTGAAATCTCAGAAATAATCCCCCTACTCGAACATACCATCAACCAGTCAATGGAAGAATCCAAGAATAGAAATAAGGAATGAAGCACTGAAGCATGTGAAACTCCAGTTCCAGAAGATTCTGAGACTCAATACCTGTCTTTCTTGGGGCTTGGTGCTTTCATGTTTTGCCACGGTTGATGTACAGTGTCACATTAACCATCCCTACTGGATAACACTCTTTGGTTGTAAGTGACAAAAAAACCCAACTCAGGTTCATTTATACAAAAATAAATAGAAATAGGATATCTGCTCAAACTGTATAAATTTGAATGCCAGCACTACATGATCTTTAGCATGTTACTACCTCTTAAAGCCTCTGCCTCCTCATCTGGAAAATGGCACCTCTCTTCTTGTGAGATTGTTACGGGGAAATGAGGCATGTGCCTGGCACACAGTAACCACTCCATGAATGGTAGCTAGTGTCTGCAGTAATTAAATAGTATTTGGTTTCTTGAAGAGTGGGGAAAGTTGTGTGGCTAGCATTTTACTGCTAGAGGAAGCTGAAAGGCAGGAAATGGGGAATGAGGCAGAGCTTTCCTTCTCATGCGTTCTTGTCCTCATGAAGTCCACCACGACTATGCAAGGATTGCTGGTGTGGACAGCCGTGCGCTGACATCCTATCTTACCCACAATGCCCCGAGTGACTATTTCCTGATTAACAGGCAGACCTCTGTAGCCAGAATCCAGGAAAACTCCATATTTCATCAATCGTGAAGGGAGACTTTGCCAGAGCTTACCTGGAGAGCTGAGAACTCTGCAGTTTGAGATGGTGGTTTCTACATTTCAAAAGGATGCCAAAACCTGTGTCAGACACCTCTGAGAGCTTAAAGCTGCTCCTTCTACCCAGAGTACCATCAGGAAGAAATAAGTTTCCGCTATATCCCTCTTGAGTTCTTGTGGCTGAATGAATAATAAAATTGACACAAGAGAGATTAACAGAAGAAGAGATGAGTTTAATTCATGTTCATGGAGGTCTCATTGAAATGGGACCTAAGAAGTAGCCAAAGAAGACAGCTTTTATACTTTTTAGAAAAGAAACAATAATTTTGAGAGGAATTGGCAGGAAGAAGAAACTTAGGTTTGGGTGCTTAATTAGTTAGGAATTTAAGCAAAGTTTGGGTTTGGGTGGAAGATTAGTAAATAAATAATAAATTTTATCTACATAGGCTTCTTGGCTTTGAATTCCCTGTCTCTGGTCATAAGGATGTCCTACCTTTTGGAGAAGGAAATGGCAACCCACTCCAGTACTCTTGCCTGGAAGATCCCATGGATGGAGGAGTCTGGTAGGCTGCAGTCCATGGGGTCACAAAGAGTCAGACATGACTGAGCGACTTCACTTTGACTTTCTACCTCTTAGTATAGGCAGGGCACTTTTCATATGGGAGATTTACTTCCTACTTTCAGGGAGACAGAAAGGAAGGTCAAAGTGTCCCTCTTGCATAATCCATTTCTTAAGTAACTTTAATTCAAAAATAATATACCATTGAGACATGTTTTAGGGT